>OY754940.1:14602767-15802767 GCA_963576515.1 Cryptocephalus primarius | reverse complement strand
GTGGCTTTGGAAACTTGTGTTTATGGATTTCGTTGTAGCCAGGGTATTTGGGTTTAGGTTTCTGTGTTGATGGATCTCAGTGTGCCCAGTTAGGTGGGTTCAAGATATTGGGTTGAGAAATCTGGCTGCATATAGAAAAAGTGAGTTCAGGAGCTTAGGTTTATCAATTTTGCTGCGTCCAGGGTGCATGGGTTTAGGGTTTTGGGTTTAAGGGACTAGGTGCGCTGAGGTATGTGTGTCTTAGAGTTTTTCAGCTTTGGGGTTTTGAGGTGTCAGATTTAGGCCGCATTGTATTTTCAGGTCATGGGGTTTCGAGTGAAAAGGCCGTACTATTCAAATATACATTTTCGTTGCTGTATTTTGGGATTTTTTGTTTTGGGCCTCTCGATTTTTGGGGTTATGTATTTTCACGGTTGAAAGCAATCATTTTACGACTCATCGGGGTCGTTGGTAATCATAAGAATGTAAAGTCATAAGGTTCTAATAGGTTGCAGCATTGATTATTTTAACTTCTATATTTTCAGGTATTTTTTGAGGTTAGAAAAAACTTTGACGAAATGGGACCAAATGAGTTGCGTATTCGGTTTCAGCGACCCAAAAAATGCAATAATGCAATAGGTTTGGTCAAGCGAACCTGTCAACATTTTTTTGTGGTCTTGTGTTACCATTAGGGGACTCATTGCCGCCCGTTTCATTTCCCATGTCTTACGTCCGTACTTGATATCGAAAAAAGATTGTTAAAAACGGAAAAAATGAATGGTGAAAGTAGAAAACAACCCGTTTGTCGAGTATTTACAATTGAATATAATAATTTATACACTCATCTGTGAAACGTGCCAAAAATTAACACGGCTTATAAACCGTGCTATTGAAGTACATAAATGAGGCCTTAAAGTGCACATAAAACGAAAAGTTGTGACTATGGCGATAAATGCAAACAATATTTAGGTTTACGAGCTATTTCAGTTTATCTGTAAGTTGAACATAAAATTTAAATACCTCAACTTTATGGTGTGTGTACGCTTGATAGAGAGGCGTTACAGGTGTTTTGGTAATTTTATTTTTTACTTCAGTCGTGAACCGTGCTCGCGGTATTTTACCTTTATAGACTTTGATGGTCGCAGAGGATTAATAGTTAACTCGTCTACACATTTTCAGAACAGTTTTAGTGTCCAAATAATCCTCTTAGATACCCTATTAGTGTTAACAGTACCACTGCTTTGCCCACGTTTATTAATTTCTGTGTATTTAACTGTAATTTGGAGAAATGTATTAGGAGTGAAGGAAATTTGATTCATAATTTTCAGAAAAGCAACTTACTTAAGGAACAACTTATCGATTCGTTGCCATTAGGAAATGTGCCACTTTCATAGCGAGTCGACGCCAAACCGAACTATAACAAACTTGATGGTAATTGCTTTTGAATTAGATCGACGATACATCCGAAGGGAGGCCCGAAATCGTCACGTTTACTTGTATCCAGAAGTGGAACATTCGAAGTAGATTTAAGTGAAAGTAAACGTGAGATGCTGGGGCAAAATTTATATAAAAATAACTACTTTATTTATGTTATTTATTTATGTTCTTGTGTGTATGTACGTGCGGGATTTTTGAAATATTTCCCGCTTACCTGGAAACTTGAAGAATTAGATGCTGATAGCTTTAGTCCAGAAATAGTTAGAAATTTTAATTCGCGAGTTGCCCTTAAACATTAAACTGTACTTAACGATGGAATGGAAAGAACGAGAAATTTATGTAATAATTAGTAAAGGACTCGTAACTGGAACGAGGTAAGGGTATGGATTGGGCCTTCAGATGTTTCTAAAAATTTCGACAAATTTAAATTTTACTGCCTGGGAGAGTGGAAAAGGGGTGAGGCTAGATTGCCCTCTGGGCGAAGACGTGTTAATCTTTCCGAAATCTTTTCGATACGCGACTGGCACAACTATTTTTATTATAAGTCAGCTTGAAATTTAATACTGTGTTTGATATGCGATTTTCTGACTTAAATGACAAGTAACATGTTTCACAAAAAGATTTATAATAAATTGTCGCCTCTGAATACACCAAAAGTGTTTAGCATTAATGCAAAAGGAATTTCTTCGATATCATTTCGTAGTAAATATTCACACAACAGTGTGTTAAATGGATCAAAGAATAATAAATACTAACACATTCTAGTTGCAGTAGCGGTAAACTTAGGGAATAAATTAAAAATTTAATAACACTAGTTTTTTTCGTTTTTTTTTCTGGCAGTCTTAAGGCAAATATTACGTTAGATTTTTCCCAAACGGGATATCTTCGATATTTTCGGAGAATTCGGGAAATTCTCGACCTACGTGGTTTCAATTCCTACCATTTGCTACCTCGTCATATTCGTGGAAAAATAATTAATTTATTCCGAGTGTCTTCGAAAAATCTAAAAATTTTCCGACATTCGCGGTTTGATGGAAAGATCTGCGAGTATCCCAACTTTCGCCGTTGGCGCCAGGGAATCTGCGAATTTTCCGAACTTCGCGAAATGTTTTCGCACATTTTCCGACCATACCATAGTAGTAGAACCTCAATTGACCGACTCTACAAATCAGAGTAAATTCGCCACGGGTTACGGCCCCTTACGACATGCATATATATCCGCTGTTCATATTCTTAGATTTAGTTGGTAACCCATATCATGCTTGGATTCACCCTTCTGATTTGACCGACCATACTGTAATTCTTGCTTAACCATTTTTGCTAATTTGTCACTTTGTAAATATGTTATAAGTAATAATAATATGCTCGCTATCTAACATGACGGCTCTCTTAAATTCCTTGTTCACTATAGTTTACATATTGTTATACATAATTAATCAATACATTTTCGTTAACCGTGGATAATTTTTACGGCCTTCCCTAACAATAGCTTGTATTACCCGTAACTTATTGGGAGTGAACTCTCTAAAACCTAAGAGTATAATTATTTATAGCCTTAGTGATTAAACAACAGCACAAGAAGTCTCAGATTGTGTGCATCACCATCAAATGTTTCAAAAAGCAACGAAGATATTCTTATTTTACTTTAGCTAACAAGGTTTCCATTTGTTTTTCATTTGTTCTTTGACTATTTTTCATAAATAAAATTCAAAAATTTCAAATTTTTGTTAAGTGAATGACATGGAAGCTTCACAAAGAAAATGCGACCAATAACAAGCTAACTACATTAGCCAACAAAGTTTCCATTTATTTTTCATTTGTTCTTTGACTTGACCAATAACAAGGTAACTGTCGTTGTCGACGTAATGCGTATTCAATTAAAAATTCTCTGGCAACCTAATTGACAAACTAATTATATCCTAGCCGATCACTTCTTGGCAAACTAATTAGGGGTATCTCCACATTAATTTTGCGCACCAATACTATTTTTCAGACAGTTCATAGTACGTGGTAATAAATGATTTCATTAGAATTTTAAAAACTAGCTTAATTCTATCTGTAGGTGTGATAATGTCAGTAACGTATTTGAACGTGAGTACTCTTATATTCACTATTCATATCTCATATCTCACATATTTCATATCTCTATTCATAAGAAATCTGATAGATAGGGTTTCTAGATATTTTAGAGCCTTCTACAAGTGCTGTTATATTATTTAGAGAAGAAATCGTTTATTTATTACAATTCTTCTCTAATGAGACTACTTTTACTTTTATTGTAGTAAATTGCTATATTTTTACCTATTTAGTATGATTTAACTATATTCATATATGATATTTAACTATGTGATCAACTATATTCATACTGAGAGTTACAAGATTAAGGTATTAATGTTTTATACTAGCTGGGTGATCATCCAATTCCTATAGATTAATAGACTTTAAAGTTTCAAGAAAACATTTAGTTTATATTTTTTAGTTGCAATCATTCGAACTGCTTTGGATTTGGGTGAAGAGGAATCACAATTAGCTTCTGGATATAATGTTAAATGCAGAAGAGTGGATTTACTATAATGTTTTGGCAGAGTATAGAAGGAATATTTTTATAAGAACTGATGAATGGCTGTACAACTTTCATTATACTTGTCATTAGCGCCGTCAACCCTAAAACACACCTGGAACATATTGGGAATCAATTCCTTGTCACCTAATAGCAATTCAGATGTCTTCTAATGTACCCTTACCTATCATGTAGATAATACCATCGAGGTTGCACAACCCGTGGTAAGCCCTAGGCGAAGTATCGGTATCGACGGAAAACAACCACTTATCAGCTCGACTATCGTACGTCTCCAAAAAGTTGGTTGGGCTTCCCGCGCTCCAACCTCCCACAGCGAAGAGCACCCCGTAAGGTATCCGAGGCCTGAAGAGGTAGTTACTGAAGTAGTCGATATCGTCCTCGATGCCTAAGCTACTTATCACGGTTATGACGTCACATATGTACTCGCTGCACTCCTGACTTTCTTCTATCAGGACCCACTTGGAGATTTCTTGGATGGCTTCGCTAGATAGAGTTCCTAATCTAAAAGAGAAACAGAATATTTGCTTAACGCCTAAAATCGAATTTTACATCGCCTCTTCAATATCGGTTTTAGTCTTACCTAACACATCTGAGTAGATCCAGTAGATAGCGTTGCCTTTCCAACGGGTTGAAATTAATCCAGATCTTTATCGCCTCCAAAACCGTATGCTCGGTTTTAACGTTCAAGTGATCGTCTTTCAGGATTGTCTGGAGGTATTCGAAAGGAATATTCGGGAAATCGTCGCTCCCCTTTAGTATCTCAGCGAAGTTATGCCTGACGTACAGCTTCCCCTTCTGCATCAGCTCCTTGCAAAAGAACTGATTCGCGAACTGTAACGTCTGCAAGCAGTTCTGCGGCGATAATGCGTCGATTAAGTACCTGCAACATATCTGGACCATGTCTAGCAGTTGGTACTGATCGGCGAACTTTAATAAAATCTTGACGTTATTCTGGTTGATTAAGCAGCTCCCGGTGTAAGCGAAGTCGAGGAAGATTTTGAACACGCTCCCGGGGATGCTCATCTTGGCCACCGTCGCCTCGGATTGGTCCCTGTTGATGGAATTCGTGAATAGGGCTCTGAAGTAAGGGCTGACGGCTGCCAAGATGCAGCGGTGGATGTTGAAATGTGAGCCGTCCTCGCATTTTACCACACCGTCGCAAAGCTGGGATTTGTCCCTCAGCTCTTTCCATATCGGGGGGAAATCGTAGGTAGTCGACTAAAATTCGAAAATAATTAGTGTAAAGATAATTCTTTTCAACCACAGCATATCTGGTGTAGCAGTTTTCGAGTTATAACGAGTTTAGTAAACGTTTTCTTTCATTCACTTCAATCTCGAAAATGGCATTTTTTTAGTAAAAGGGGACAGTATTAGGGTGTTTGGAAAATAATTTTAACTGTAGGAAACCAGTAGTTTTTGAGAAGAAAAAAAATAAAATGTGAGGTTTGCCAAATTTCGATATTTAAATTTCGTGAAAAGAGTGTGGAGAAATAAGTGGAAAAACGATTATAAACGGCGCGGTTTTCGCGCCTTCGCCATTTTGAAATTTTAAATGCGGGTGTGCTTAACGGAGATATGGTAGTGGCTAAACGACCGTCGTCGTTTATATCGTATGTCGTTTATGTCGTACTCTATAACGTTTGTATATAAAAAAAAAAACAGAACCAAACCTACTGACCTAACTCTACTTTCCGGAGGATTCTACTGGGTACTTTATAATATTTCTAAAAGCAAAAACAAGCAGAATTACAAATTAATACGGTTTCAATGCATTTTCCTCGGTCGATTAACCACCACCATTTAAGTACTATCACCGTGTTGGATATTGCGATTATTTTGATGTTCCATGTGAAATAAATGGAAAATCTGATAAAAATGCACATGTCCATAAAATTGGTTAATTTATATGTGCTGTTGTGAAATAGCATGTAAAAATTAGTGCGGCACGTGTAGAAGACATTCCATGGATATAGCAGAAACAGAAATTGGAGTTCCCTCATACTTACCATATCGGTTAGAAGTCAATGAAATAGCGGAAAAGTCAGGTTAGATGAAAAATAATTTTTTTCTCAAAGAGTAAAAGAAAAGGCGAAAATTAAATGCGCACATTCTTTTCTACGCTCTTTTATTGATCAGTGGTGATTTTTTGGTGAGTTTTTAATTTTCACGCTATTAACGACTTACGAAAAATCGCATTTTCAAAAAGCTGTAACTTTTGAACGGACCATATCCCAAAATTATAATTGATATTTTCGAACTAATTATTCCATGTACTTTCTAGTCATTAATAGCTTTTATCAAAATTCCACCTGAACAAAGGAAAATGTTTGCACATACTTTTATTATGAATTTTGAGAACAACTCTTTTATGCTTCACGAGAATTAACTGCCGCTTTTGCTGCTGTTAACACAATCCATTTACTATTTAAAAATTAATTTTCAGAACCAAAATTGACAGTAAAACTAAATTTGCGATGAAAAGTTTCAAACTTAGCATTTCGTTCGGAGTTAAAATATTATTTAGGTTAGTTTGAAGTTAGGGGGCCAAAATGTGTAATTTTCTCTTAATGATATTTTCGAAATGATTCTGTAATTGAAATTTTGCCGCATAAAATTGTTTTAACGTGTAATGTAATGAACGTCAATTATATATCGAAATCGATTTTACAAAATTATTATGTTGAACACGGGGGAGGTGTTCCAATGTATTTATTGTTGATTCGACTAGAAGGGAGGTGTGTTTCATGATCGTTTTAAGGAGGTGGTATTTCACACAAGCCAGTACGTTATAAATTCTCAATGTTACCTGATACTGCACGTGTACGCATCTCTTGCATGGCACGTTGGAGAGCTTCCTTCTCCTTTTGATATTCTTCACATTCATCTCTGTACTCTCGGTGGACGCCACTTTGGAAGGAAATTTTCGAAGTTTCATTGTAAATTCCATTGTAGAATTGAAATGTGGATAAAATTCGTGGTTTGACGCCTGTCAAAATTACGGGTTTCGAATGACGTGAACGTCAACAATTGGTGTTACTTGGTCACCGACACGCCAAAAAAACCATATTTTAACAGGTTTTTGCCACGTTGAGATATGCTACTAATACATCAAGAAACAATATTACGTTTAGTAATAGAGAATTAAACATATAACCAGGTGGTTGGCCCGGTAGGCCAAGTTCTAATTTTACGTTATTTCATTTTTGTGTCGTGTATGCAAATGATACACCATATACGGTGATAAACTCAAAAATAATCCTCAAATTAAAACTACTTAGATAAATTGCGACTCATTACTCTTTGACATTTCTAAAACTAATTTTCCGACTAACTTGCGCACTTCTTAATAAAAATAGTACATTAAAACCATGCAATAATATGAGCAATTAATTTCCAATAATCAATTACAACAAGCTTCATTTGATATCTTCACATACTTTTGGTGAAAAAGCTTTTTACGTGAGGCGTTAGCCAATATTATTACCTCCTGTCTTTAAACATACACTTTACAATTGAAAATCTTCGGACCACTACTACAAAGTCCTCCTCTTCTATCCATTATCTTTCGTATGATTGTAGTGGCGTTATGTTATTCGATTTACGCCCTTTTTTCTCTTTCTTACACGTGTTGTGCTGTTTGGAAGAGGTAGTAATCGGTGATGTTTTTGATTTGATCTCACCATCGCCGTGGTGATCTTCCTTGAGTTCCTTTACTCTCTACTTTACCCTCAACAACTAATCTCTCTACACATTCCCCTCCTCTGGTTATATGTCTAAATTATCTCAGTTGGTTTTGGTTGATAATTGTGATAAGCCTAGTGTTTATGTTGAGAAATTTGTGAGGTGTGCTGTCCATATTCTGCATGCCCATCATTCTCCAATGGACTCACATTTCAAAGGCCATGTTTGGAAATAGTCTTTTGAATAGTCAGAGTTTCTACAGCGTAAGTGGCGACAGGAAAGACAAGTAACCATAGATGGTATTGTTAGTTATGTCAGTATCATTCCAGATTTGGTGTTTTCTGCTGTTTTGGCTGATCTGCCATTGGTAGACGTCAACGTATTTCTTCTACGCATCCTCCACTCTTTGTGATAACAGAGCCCAAGTAGTCGAAACGACTCACCAGTTCTTATCATGCTATATTCTTATCTCCGGTTGGTTATATCTGCATCTGTCGAGGATCGTCGCTTTGGTTTCCTGTGCATTAATTTGGAGTCCATATTCTCTGCTATCAATGTCATAATGTGTCCGAGATTATCTATTGAGGTTAAGTGAGTGTTAAAGTATCGTTATGAGATTGCTGATTTTTCCCCCTCCGACTGTTATTCCTCCTTGGCATTTATCGAAGACAATGCGCATGATGTGTTCGCTATATATTATAAAAACAATGATATTTCCACAATTCTCAACAAAACAGGAAACGGGATTACGGCTCGGGCAATGTGACGTAATGTAAATTTTTATAAATGCGTTAACGAAACATACTACCAAGGTGCAAAATCTTTTGATAAACGACACACCTTACACCATCATGCGTGTGGAACACAATAAACAAATACGAATATATATAGAAAGAAGAAAGGCGAAAGACGAGACTCTGCCGACGAGGGAACCGAGGAAACCTACCGCCCTGAAGATGCTCTTTGACTTGCCGCGCCCTGCAGAAACTCGGAGCTCTAATCAACAACTCTCTATTATGTAAGTCGCCACCCTCGCCTCTCACGCTCCAGCCATGGGATTCGCTGTGCCCGAATCCCTTTTCTCTTTCTTCACATTTAATCCTGTTTTAATGCCCCTACTTATGGGTTCTCCGACCCAGGCGAGAATAAAACCTTTTCTTCTCTTGCTTCGATCATTCGTTTCTTCGTTTCATTCCCCCAGTATGGGGTAATAATACATTCATGACGGACACCGGCCTTTAGTTTGAAGTTTGAGTATTTGTTGTTGACTCATACGTTTACTGTATTGGACATATAGTTGATTTAGTAGCTGTGTTAGATATTCTGAGGTATCCATTTCTTTTAGTTCAGTATGCCACATATTTTATGCCACTTTACATTGTGAAAAGCCTCTGAGTAGTCCACAAAGCATGAATTTGTCTCATATTAAATTCTATTGATTTCTATATTATTTGCCTAAAGCTAGGGCCAAATCTTCCAAGGTCAAATCCGCATTGTTCCTGAAGGATCTGTAGTAAGATTATTGATTTTAATCGCTCGTTAATGATGGTAAGGTGAACTTTACTTGCTTATTATTACAGTCCGTTCGTGAGCCTTTTTTGTCATATGGCCTTTTTCCTGTGTTCCAGATTTCATTACATATTTTGAACATAATTTCAATCCCCATTTCTCACATATTTTTAAACACTTTCACCGTTATTTCGTTTTCACCATAAGATTTTCTCGACTTAAATTCCTTTATTGCGGTTTACATGAATTCTAGCTCATTTCCCTTGTTTACTACTTCTGCATCTGCTTCTTCATTTTCACTATACAACAGCATTTCACAATATTCTTTGCATAATATCGCTATACCTTCAGGGTTGGCCATGGTTCTCTCCCGGTTATCTTAATAGCTTTTGGGCTTATTTAAATGATGAGAATTTCCTATTTTATTAATCTGATTAAAATGCACAACACAAAATCGATAGAACATGACATTTGAGACGTATTGAATCCCACCAGCTTCTTACACGAAATGTCATGAAAAATGTTATATCTTCTGAACTTCCTACTGAAAATTAACGCGTATTTCTTTTATAAAAATCGAACTCCGCACCCTTTGTCGCTACAACCAAAATAGATCACAGCGAACAAAAACCTTTATCGAATTTACGTCACGGACGTTTTAAGTACAATGGACAATTACAAGTGACATATCACTCGCACGACATATCACCATTACTGGAAGAAAAAATAAAGCCAGACCGATAGTATTCGACCCTCATTTAAAACCACATCCTCTAATGATCAAGCCTAGATTGTAAATGGCTTCACGACTGCCCTCGTAACATGCAAAGCGGGCGTCCTTTGTCTGAATATCCATTCCTCTGCGAGATAACAAAATCAACACTGTAAATCCTTGTAAATTACATCAAGGTCGATGATGTGTCTCATTTTTAAATTTAGGCCGTGCATTCAGCCATTATCCCTAAGTGGAAAAGAATGTTCTTCCCCGAGACAAAGCTACAAAACAAACACGTTATTCTATCCTTCTTATAGGATTTTCCAGACCTCGAAGGTCACGTGTTCGCTTAAATCATCCTAATTAGGTTGTTATGATGTAGTTTCAGTTTTATGGTATCATAAAGTTTTTGAAAGAGGTTGTAAAAATGACAACAACCTGTCTCTTCATTTTTGGAGAATATTTCCTAAATTATTGTGTTGGCGATGCTGGAAAACGAGCAGAACGGATCGGAGGAAAAGAAATAAAAATACTTGACGTGTGAGACTTTCCTGGATAACGAGATTTATGTAGTAATCCAGTCATCAGCGGTAATAAATCTTAAAACTGTGGAATTTTGGGAATCAACGTCGATTTTAATGAAAACTTACCCTCTTCTTCAAAGTTGGACGTGTGCCGAAGTGTGCTATTTATTTTTCAGGGGTGAAAACTACCCCTTACTGCAAAATATTAAAATATCGTAGATTTTAGCATGCATTTGATTTGATATAAGGTTTAAATGGAGAACAAAATAAAGCCACGTGGATATTCTCTGGATAAAAAATGTGTACTAGTCGTAGCTCAAAACGAGAGTCATCATTCTATACATGCGACACAATGTATACATATATACGTATACATGTATATATAAACATATATACACACAGAGATTAGAAAAAATCATTATAATACTTTCACGATGTGCCAAATGTTGCTCGCTTTTGCCCTTGTAACCAAGCTTCAAAATTCGTGTTCCAAAATAAAAACAAATTCAATTTTTTCGACGATATTTCCCTTATTTTTCAAGAGAGAAATTTTGTAAAAAATGCGTTTTTTAGGGAATTCCAAGCGCTTTAAGATCAAATTAGTTAAAATTTTTACAACCCGTAGTTTTGAAAAGGGTTGCTTTCAAAGGGCTTGGATGAGCTATAATTAGTAAGCGAATGCAAAGTTCGAACCACCATATCTCCTTCAATTTTTATGATACAAAGATAAACAATAGATCAAAATATTCAGTGAGGCAAACCCTGCAATTAACATTTGAAACATATTTTCATATGTACAATAGTTTTTGATTTATTTAAGAAAAATATAATTTTTTTTCTAAAATTACGAAAATGCAAATTTTATTTTAAATAATTATTTTTTTTAAATAAGCATTCTATACCAGTTAAACCATATGTATCATATCAATAATACCTAAATAATGTTATTTGGAAGTGGGTAACGCTTAATTTTTATCAGGGTGGTAATGACGAGGATGTAATTTTTAAATTTAAAAAAAAAGAAAGGTGTTACTTTATTTTTGTTATAAATCAGTCAATTTTTGCGCAAAAGACTTTTATCGTGCTCAGTTTAAAGGTTTTTTTTATGTACTTTAAAAAAGATCTATTGAGTTTTCCCTAAAAATTTTACCATTTTCAAGTTATTGAAGGTTGATAATCTTCAATTTCGGGGTTTTCGAAAAATAACCCTTTTTCAATGAGCAATAACTCAGCCCTTATTTGGTTTACAGAGAGTTTAAAAACGAATCTTTTTGTTTTTTTATTAGCTACATTTTTGTTTTAAATGTTTTTTTCCGATCAAATGAAAACTTTTATAAAACATGTAGCTTCAATCGTAAATAACTCGAAAAGTATCAACTTTACAAAAGAACTTTATAGAACAAAAGTTGCTTAGAATTAGTCAATTTATCGATTTCCTGGTTTATTTTGATTAAAAATAGTTTTAACCCTTAAAAGTGAGGGCTTCCACCCCTAGGGAAAAACCACACTTCGACACAACTTTGAAGAAGGTTATAAATACTGCCTAAATCCCAATATTCAAAGAAATCGACCTTGATTTCCAAAATCCAACGCGAAAATGGCCGATGACTGGACCATGGGAATTGTGTTAGGAAGTTTGAATGGTGTTTGGATCAATGTCGACTAGGGATAGGGTATGTAGAGGACCGAAGTGCATTCGATAAGACTAAAGTTTCCAAGCTTTAGACTAAAGGAAATCATTCGGATTCCAATCAGTTTCCTATCGTAATTTAGAAAGCATGGCAATTTTTTAATCGTCTCATCATTTACATACATTGATTTATCATAACCAAGATTACATGGATAAAGTCTGTATGAACACACAACCCGTGATGGCTAAATAAGATCGATATACCTTTTTAATGAAAGAACTCATTAATATTTACCCCTTGGGCTATGATACATACCGCTACTGGCAGAACTGTAATTTTATTGATTGCTTTAATTGCAAACGATGAGTTCCTATTATAAAACAGTTAAAATTGAATTAACTCATTGATCTTTGCTACGATTAAATTAAATTAGGCTTCAAAAGCCATAATAAGTATAACGGAGAAATATTCCTTAGTCGTATCTGATGTGATCTTTTTTTTGTCATTTCGCTGCAAAAGATGTCCGAAGAATAATAATAAAGCGCCTTATTTTCCGATTAGACATGCAGAAGAAGCACTCGTTGGACCAATAAATCCTGAAAATACGCCCGTCTGAATTCAATATCGATACGTATAACGAAAATCTTAGAACATCTTCAGGCGTGACTGCGTTATTAGAATCACTGTTCTTGATCCCCCAGTAAGCAGGCCTATTCCATCAAATAATTATATTGCCTTGGTCGACGCGACACTTTCGTACCGCAGAAAATATCATCCTATAAAAATGTAAATATCCTCTGGAGCTGAGGGGTAGCGAGTTCCCTTGCCTTGTCAGTTTCCTCGGGCGGAAGACAAAGAAAAGTTCGGGGAGGCTTATCGTCTAGAGTTTCCTTCTGGACATTCGGGAAGTTAAGAGAAAACTTTCGATGAGTTGAAGAAATTTCGTACGTCGCCGTGAAGGGTATTAAAACCTATACATGTGTTGAAGGGTGTTGAACAGTCTATATACTGAAATCTTGAAATGATTGCTTTTGTCTGAAACACTTAATTAAGTTTCACACTATTTAGGAGTGTAGGCAAAGTGCATACTTCGCTAATTTGTCTTGTGTTATGTGGTTTTAAAATTATTTCTTTATGAACCTGCATATAATAACAATATTACAGTTTGACAAAAACGCCATGATATAACATCACTTTTATTTTTGCTTTTAAAATTATCGAGGGGAATACCTTGATATCTCTTAATTATCGTAATATGTCCCTTCGTAACGACTAGGATTAGAATGATTGGGATTAGTATTTTCAAATTTGGTAGGAAATTACAACTTACTGCTTAAGCAGCTCCTTATTCGATAAGAGATTTATTGGTCCTAGAAGCAAGTAATTTCACATGTAAAGTTATTGTATTGCGGAAATCAAAAGCCCAGCTAAATCAGTTTTGATTAAATTGTATACTAAGCTACATGGTAAAATATTACTTTCACTAATAACAATTTGACACCTTGATCCACTTTATAAGGTATTATGAAGTTTACCCTTCAACGTCCTTTTATCCTCGTTTGCGGCTGAATGACTGCGACATAAAGAAAATAGGCAAAAGGCGATTAGTTAGTAAACAGGATACTAAAGATACGGATTGGAATGTTTAAGCATTAGATTTTAAAGGATTTAATCCCATAAAGCTGCAGGTATTGTGTAATCAGGAAATTATGAGAGAAATTACAGTTTTCTGCCTATATTACAGGACGCATCGATTATGTACCATAATAATTACATTAGGGTGATCAATGAATTAGGCCAGAGTTTACATGAAGGTGACAGAAGCATGCAAGGGCAAATCGGTACTAGACCAAGCCTTAGATTGGAAAGGAAATCTATTCTCCTTTATTACAGATAAGAAAACGGTTAGGCCAGAAAAAAATTTAATGGATGGAACTTACAAGCGGGTAAATTAAAGGGAGAAAATAGGTGCAAACATTGAAAGTGTGAACGAACACGGTGGTGTCGGAAAATTCATGTTCAGAAACCGTGGAGGTCGGAAAATTCGGGGTTTTTCCGATGACACCTGAATTCGGTTCTTTAGGATCCAAGAAATAGGGAAAATGCGTGATCTGTAACCACAAAACCCTGAATATTCGCAAATTTTCCCGGAACACTCGGTATTTGTTAATCGAGTCCATCCATATGCGGTGCGGTAAAAATATTCGTAGAGGGAAATCGCAAAGCTCGGAAAATTCGATAATATCCAGGGGACACTCGATTCGGTTTCCATGAATACGGGGCGTATGAAAAATGCGCAATCCGAAACGGTGCTGTTTGGAAAATTCCCAAATTTTCCTGCGGAAGCCTGAATCTGTTAATTTTACTACAACGGGTACGGTGGTGATCGAAAAATGCGCAATGCGAATCCGCGAATGTCAGAAAATTCATGAATTTTTCAGTAAAAGTCGGAATTTGTTAATTGGACTCCCACGGATACGGTGCGGTCAGAAAATGCGCGATCAGAAACCGCGGGGGTTGGAAAATCCTCAGATTTTCCGAAAACCAACGGAATCTGTATTAAACCGAATTAAAAATTGAATATTTTCAGATATACAATTAAACGTAGTCGAACTTTAGAGCTTTAAATATTTAATTTTTAATTTTATTTTAACTTATATTCACAAGGGATACCATACACAAGTAACTTAACCTCAATTAGTTTCACTTCTTTTGACATTGGTATATTATGCTGATGATGAATACTAACTACCCGAGACATGCCCAATATTAAAATGCCGTAAATACTCTTGGATTGTTTTTCTTTTTCGCTGCGTTGTTGTGGCAGCTATTTCGAGTTGAACCTATTTTTAATACTATTTTTAATAGTAGTACTGGAGACTAACGGTCTTATTCATAAACGCATATTAACGTTAAAATGGATTTTAGCTAAAAATGCGTTTAGAATGTGATTCAATAAGGTAACTAAAGTTACATCCGTGTTAAAAATACAAGAAACAAAACTGTAGTTAAATCCGTTGAACACATTCTAAACGTTTTTGAAGCTAAAATTCATTTCAACTTTAAAAGGCGTTTATGAGTAAGACCGTAGGTCTTCAGAGTATCTGCTCTCAAGTATGTTGAGCTATTTTTCGCTAAACATATTGTAATGAAAATTTTTCCAACAAATCGTAAAGTAAAGTTGTAAAAATATATTCAGAAATATAGAAAAATAGGGTTAATCGAAATTTACGATTGTGATTAAATGTAAGTTACCAAAATCAGATTAGGATCGCTCGTTCTTTACAACACATTAGATTTAATATTTTTGTATATTAATTGAGTTGGGGTGAATATAGGGTATTTGAAAAGGGAACAGTGCTTCCTACCTCAGAAATAAATGTTCATTGCTACTAACATCATTTGTTAAATTGTTTAGCAACAAGAAAATGGTATTTTTGATGCATAAGCCAACCTCATTTAAATGATCTGCTGTAGAAA
This sequence comes from Cryptocephalus primarius, assembly GCA_963576515.1. Lineage (NCBI taxonomy): Eukaryota > Metazoa > Arthropoda > Insecta > Coleoptera > Chrysomelidae > Cryptocephalus > Cryptocephalus primarius. Next base: position 15,787,230 of record OY754940.1, on the reverse strand, counting down.
TGAACTAATTTAAATTTTTATAAGACATTTTGTAGTATTTTATTTTTTTTATATTTCCAGAAAGTTTACTTTTGAAAAAGTCATTATTTTTTATATTGAATTTTAAAATTTCAATGTATTTCAATGTAACTGATATTTCTGTTACGAACAAATATGGAAAACTGTAAGAGAGCTAATAAGGGTGTTTATATCCTTCAACGACAAACTTGGAAGGTATTTAAATTCAAGGTGAAGAGTATGTAAGCATACTATTATGATCATGATATAATTTCAATACGAAAAAATATAATATGTGGTTGATAGGATTTAATAAATAAATTTGAACGATTTATAAGAGTAATAATCGGTTATAATTTTAAAACAGATCATTAAAAACAAGAGTAAATAATAATTTGGTATGACATGGCAAATAAAAAGATGAATAGAAATTAATGATAATTATAATATTGTCACGATTGCGTTAATTATCGACCGACATTTACTATGACCCGGGCCACAAGTTCGTCGCCATGTGCCGAGTTGCAGATTGGCGAATAATAACATCTTCATGACGAAATTAACTAGTGCACGGGTTCATCGGTTCACCTGTGGTGAACCGAACCTCGCAAATTCGGCGACCCACATAAGTGCAGAACCGCTGAACCTGCGAATATTACGGATATAAATTGTCGAGCCCAATAAGGGGAGGAGGTGGTCTTTAGTCCGTCGCCACGCTGCCGCCCGGCACCCCTGAGACCGTCCCGCAATCGTGCCAGCCTCCCTCGTACCTCTGGACCATGTAAGCAAGTATTTTTTATGTAACGATACCCCGTTGTTTAAGTTTGACCATTGTATTTCCACACTCTTCCCTCAATCTGTCCTGTTTCAGATTAGTATTTTGATGTCTTATGCATTTAACGTGTTCCAGGCATAACATCCACTTTGTTTTGTACCCACTTTGTATCCCCTACCTCTGAGCAAACCCTAAGGGCGCTCCTAGGGACACCCCATACCCCCTAGGCGTGACAATATGATGATGGCATTATGATGAGGGCATTATGATGATTTGATGATGTGATGATAATATGATGGTGATATTGTCACGACCAGGAGCTTTCCACAGTTCTTAACAAAATAAGATAGGGGAACACTGCTCGGCCAATGTGAAGTAATGCAAACTGTTATAAATCCGCTGACGAAGCACACTACCAAGATGCGAACTGCTTCGATAAACGACACACCTTATGCCATAGTCTATACATTACAACTAGTCGAGTCACTCCTTTGATCTCCTCGAAAAACCGGCATTTTTTGCTACCTATCATAAATCGTTTTATAGTCCCCGTAAAGGATCCGAAACTGCAATGTACGGGGGTAAAGCGACTATGAAATCGATAATTTCATTAAATCGTCGACATACGAGTAGCGGACAAAAAGTTATTCCAAGATTCTGACTAGTTGAAATTTTGTCTGCGGAAGATTATTTACAAACGTATAAGGTCGAAGTATACCATAAACAATTGTAATCAGAAATTTATCAGTACTTCTTGAAGTAATTGCTGTTTGCGAATTGTTAAGGATAAGGATTGAAATCATTTGCAGGACTTGAAAAAGGTTCGCGTAGTAGGTACACCCTAAATAGACAAAGTACTTAGAGATACATATATTTCATTGCTAAGATAACACATAATAGCAACCAAGATATAAGTACATACGTAATGATCCTATTAGGTACAAATATAATGAAGTACAAGTTTATTGTGTATTTGCAAGTACTTACTCCAGTTTTTACATGTTTTTTTGATACATTTAATTTAGAGTCTTCCTTATTATTTTTTGATGTTTTATTTCTCTATTCGCAAACTTTAATGTATAGTAGGTTCTTAATCTTGTGTATAGAGAAATAAAATAAATATGAGGGAAATTGGGACATGGGTGTGAAAATTTAACATTTTTAAAGAGATTTAGCAATGCCGTTCCTACGCCCTCATGTATACAGAGGTCGTTGAATTTGGATGTAAAAATTTCTTCTTATGCTACTAAACAATTAATAAAATCAAATGGAGGGACGTTTAAACCTCCAAATATGCCACTATGACTGCCTTTATATTTCTTTAGCTCGCAAAATTTGGTATTTCTATCGGATTTTTCATTGTTGCTGTAATTGACACAAATGTCACATGAGTGTTTTAAAATACACTTACGTAAAAAGTATCCACCGACATATACAAGTTTATTACCTATTACAGTTTGTAAATTTCGTTAGTCAGAAGTTTCAATGGCTAAAACTAATTTTTGTTTCCACGATGACGATTTCTTGTGCTGTAAAAAAATACTTTTTTCCAGTAAATTTAGCGTTGGTCGTTGACGGTGCGTTTGTCACACCGTGTACAACCTTACGCGAAGACACCGTGTATAAAATGACCACAAGCTTCTCTTGCTCGGCAAGTAATCCGTCCGGGTGAGGGGGTAGAGATGACAAGAGGTGATGGTTTTCGGCAATTCGGAGAGTGACTACACTTATTACTGTATACACTATGCTTATGCCGACAAGCGCGGGGAGCAAAATAAACAAATACGAATATAAAAGGAAGTCGGTAGACTTGGCGGCCACGGAGAGTGGCCGACCAGGGAAGACACTGTGCCGGCGAGAAGACCGAGAAAACCTATCCCCTTAGAGAAACACTCTTAGAATTAGCTGTGCTCGAAATCTCTTTTCTCTTTTTGACATTTGTATCTTTTTCAGTTCTCCGACTTATAGATTCGCCGCCACAGGGGAGAATAAAACCTATTCATCTTTTGCTTAGATCATTGGTTTTATTCACAACAAGCTCTACTCGCTGTGGGTACCAACCCCCTACCTCATGTAGCCGTGACAATGTGATGCTGATAGAATGATGTTAAATAATGTAATGATGCTGTAGCTATTAGTTAGAGATTACCTCTCTGCATATGTGTGAGATTGCAGTCGATTTTGATGGACGAATTTTGAACGGGACTAATTTCCGCCAAAGGTTGTTATTTCACAAAAATTTACGATAGATTTTTCGTGAATATTGGTAAGTACACAAATGTTACATGGATTTTTCATACCAAAAAAGTAGAAAAAATACAGACTTACACTCTAGCTGTGGTAAAAATTTCCAAAAAATATTACACAGCTTCACGTAATGGAGTAACTAAATGTGGTGTAGCTCCCGAAGTATAACTTTATATACTTCTCTTAACCAGGGGATAGAGGACTAAAAGGGGTACAAAACAGCTATAACAATAATTTACAAAAAAAATGTCATTAACTGATGCATTGCGCCTGCGCCGGATGGATTCACATGTAATGGAGGTATTTAATCTGTAAGTTCGATAGTAAACATTTTTACACTTTTCTTTTTGGGTTAGGAAAGCTAAAAGACCTACTGTTGTACAAAGAATTCTAAAAAATGTCATGACGGAAATGACGGAAGTTACTTTTGCAGAACCACAGCACGTTGGGCGTATGAATCTGGACCGACGCTCGCACACTATATTGTAGAAATCCCCTGCATTCGTGTCAATTCCACATCGGGAACGTTCACCTATTATTTAGTGAAAACCCTATTTTAAATGAAAGATTAACCTGAGTAAAAATCGTACCATAAAAAACGTCAGAAGCGTGCGAGGTATGTCGTAACTGATTGACACAAACAGTGGCGCCAGACTAAATTTTACGGATTTACATCAATCAAAGCTTGGTTCATTATTAAATTTAGGCAGTGACTGACGCTGTCTGCCGTTGGAAGCAAATTAATTTTACCTGCGCTAATTACACCCAAGCGGCATTACGTTTTGGGGGCACATCATTGTAATGGAATTTAATTCTTATGCTTTCAAATTTTCAAAAATAATTAACTATTAATTAAACTAATAATTAATTTTGTCAAGATACAAAATAATTATAATAACAATGTAGAACCACAGGTTTATGGGTGTTTTAGTTGTATTTTAGGTGTTTTAGCCACATAAGGTATGTCAAATATACAAACTATGCCTTTTGCATAAACGCTCTTCTCCAGTCCTTGGCAATATCAAAATTTGTGTTAATATGACAATATTTTTCAGGAAATTTCCCAATTTTTTAGCGATGTAGCAGTTATGAATCTTACGATATTTAAAAAAAATCATAACTATACATAAGATCAAATATAAAACATCCTGTGCAACAATTAATACTTTAACACATATACAATACTAGCACGCACCGTTACGGTTTCGCCAGCGCCATTTTAATATCTGATAATTATACCCCGACTCTTTTTTATTTTTCAAACGATAATGTCAGCTTTACAATAAAAAGAAGTTCATTCTTATCATTAATCATCATTCATTATCTAATTGATTTTTTTATTATTTTATGTTTGAGAAATCTATGTGTAGAATTGTCTCTGTATGTATATAAATGCATTTATAATAAAAAAATTTCTAGACCATTACGAATAAAGAACTTAGTTAACAACAACGATATTTTAAATATTTAATAAATAATTTAAATTTAATTCAGGATTTGAAACTGAAGCTCACCAAATTTTATTAACTAAAATTTGATACTTTTAACTGTGCTTCAAAGTTTGCTATCTATAAATTAAAAATATGAGTTAGATATTAAAATTAATTAAAAAAATATGCTTAAATGACTTTTTGAAGGTTCTCTCCTTCACTTATTAGTTTCATTTATTAAGTATCAATAGAACAATACAGACGTAAGTATCCCGTGGAATACATAATAGATATAAATACTCCGCCCGTCCTATTGTTTTAATCACGTACGGAAAATATATTTTTTAAAAATCAAATTGCGATGAATTTCTAATAAGTTGCATATAAATCAGCATTCTTCATTAATTACTAATTTCCATCAATCTTGATTCTCAAAAATTGGATTGTTTTCATTACATTTTATAGCCAATTAAATTTTTAAACTTAATTGATAACGATTAAAAATCTTTTTAAAAATCATTAAAAATTATCAGTTTTTTGAGCTTCAAAATGATCTAAATCTAATATTTAATGAAGAATCCAAATTTACATTATAGGTGTAAAAAGTCGTCGCAATTTGTGTTTCAAAAAATTAATTTTTCATACGTGATTAAAACAATAGACTTCCTGCGGTGCGACCGTCGACCTACAACATCTGGCATATCTAACTATATATAGCACCGTGAATATAGTATACATGTTATATGTACAGTGCTATAGACCTTATATATAGGTATACAAATTTTATATGAAAATTCGATTTTTGTCATTTTCTACCATTAAAAATTAAAATTTTGCAAAATCCTTTCTTAGTGCACCCCTGTACTATGATACAAAGCTATCTTTAAAATTTCAAGTCGCTATCTACTATAGTTTTGGCTGTACCTTGTCAGTCATCTTCTTTTATATATAGAGATGGTCTAGATAAATTTTTTTCAAAAACAATTCTACATATAAATTTTTCAAACATAAAATAATAATAAAATATTTTTCAATTAGATAATGAATGATCATTGATAATAAGAATGAGCTTCTTTCTATTATAAAGGTGACATTATCGTTTGAAAAATAAAAAAGAATCGGGGTATAATTATTAGGAAATAAAATTGCGCGGGCTAAGCCGTGACGGAGCGTGCTAGTATAGTATATATGTTATATGTTCAGTGCTGTAGAGTTTTTTAACATTTTCTACCCTTAAAAATTAAAATTTTGAAAAATGCTTTCTTAGTGCGCCCCTGTACAATGATACAAAGCCATCTTTAAAATTTCAAGTCGCTATCTACAATAGTTTTGGCTGTACGTTGATTATGAATCAGTGCGTCAGTCAGGACATCTTCTTTTATATATAGATTACAAATATAATACCAACGGCTTAAAATTGAAGGGCACATTTGTTGGGAGAAACATGAATAGAAATCTATTCTTGCCCGGGATAGGGGTTAATTATTTATTCATGTCCAATTCTAACACTATGGCATTCCATGTCAAATGGTAAAGTCATTTGGGGGAAATTAGCTGAAATTAGGAGATTCCGCAGAAATAACGTGATTTATATGTGCTACCGCGAGGTCTCGCATGAAAATTCATTTTATCCAGCAAGTGATAGAGTTTGACAAATTGGCGAGTTGTGGAAAAGTTGGTGGCTTAAAAGGAAAATATTTTTCTCAAAAAATAGAATAAAAGCAAAATCCGTCTCTACAACCTCTTATGAAAAATCGTATTTTAAAGGTCATATAATTTTTAACGGATTATTTCCTCAAACTGTAATTACTGAGAACACATATACAGAGATCTGTTTAACTATGATCAATGATTTTATTGATTGAAAGCTTATATACGATAAGTATACGATATCTCTTTTGTTATAGCATCGTTACAGATTCTTCATTTCATTGCTGTAAAGGCAAATACTATACATATTTGTCCCATCTATATTCTCCAAGATACCCGTATTTATTTCTTCCCTCGATTTCTTTCTCTCTCTTCCCTCTTATTTCCCCCCTCTGTTCATATTCATATTATTGTTCACTTCTAAATTGCCTCACTTTAGTAGTAGTTTCGCAGTAAATTCGTTTTCCTCGCACATTCAACTTATGAAGTAACCTTTCCCTATTATGAATTTTATCCCGACAGGTTCAATCCGCTGCAGGGGATGCTTCTCACGTCTAAATTTTTTGTGCCCCATGTAAAATCAACGAGAGGTTTGTATGGGGAACATGTAAAAGTTGTATGTGCATGAGACTTTAGTGAGCAGTAATAACGTCTCCCTACGGGATATACGAGGGGAGGCTAATTTAATCTGGAACGAGATCAACGAGGGTAGAGTTTAAATTCAAAGGCTGTTATTAAGGTAATTTTCGTATGGTGTTAATGTGTATTCCCTGACGTTGCAGATAGAGCTGCTTATAATATATTGAAGTAGCTTATTTAAAAGTTGTATATACCTGGTATATAGAAGTGCAGTAGTAAATTACCCGTGACGTTATTTCTCATATCTTCACTGGATTTCTCAATATACTTCTATACTAAGGTACACCAAGCTATAGAGTATTAAATAGTGTGACACCATTGTGATACTACGCCGCCCTCTAAAGTTAGATTATTTAGTATTTTGTTTTTATTTGACACCATCTGACACAAGAAATAGTAGATACACATGTTTAATATGCCTAGATGTAATCATCCACTTTTTTCAATGCAAATATGAGTGTCAGATCCTCCGCTATATCGCCGCATGGAGAGAATACAGCTGGAGGCATTAAAAAAGCGGCGGCAGGCTTTGTGACCACACGGTACGATTTATTACCAAAAGGAAATCATCGGATGCTATTAATCGTATTTTTGCAAGTTTTAATTTACTGGCATTATTTCGTTAGGTTCTCGGTATACGGTAATTTCTGAAAAAAAAAATAGACACGTTTAACACGTTACCTAAAAATTTTTAATAAGGAGATGTTCGCCGCTAGAACGCAACCACATGTAAAATTCTCAAACTTACGGATACGCTTATATAACGCCATTTCCTTATATTGTCACTTCGTGAGTCCATAGCAACGAGGAATCTACTCAAATTAAACACCAGATTATGTGTACAAAGTTTCGAAAAACAACGATGGATTAATTTTAGAAATACAAAAATGACAAAGGTATAGTGGGATTTGTCCTCAAACGATTTTAACCAAAATGGTTTGGACACAAGAGTAAGCCCAAATTCAAAGTTTCAGACATTTGGTTCATAGAGTGCTTCATTGCCGGTTAAAAACTATTGAAAGAATTGTATTGACTTTCTTTGAAATGTAATCGTGCTTCTCTTTTACCTCTTTTATTCCTGGAAAATATTCATATACGATGGTTGAAATGGATTATCCCATCTAATACTCCTAACGCCACAACATCCACGATTATTTCTATAACAAATAAGGGTGAATATTTTATGAAACATTTACTGGGTAATGGCTATACGGTACCCCAACGTCCGCCTATGCTTGTCCTCCGTCCTTCAGGATTTCTCTTCAACGCGCATAACTATTTTCAAAAGTATTTAATAGTGTTGTGCTGATGTTTGAATAAGGTAAGCACCGAACTGAAATTATTCGTACCCAAGTTTTTATCATAACGCAATAGTACATTGCCTTGTTGCGCAGTAGACACTGCGCAAGGGGGCGATAGAGAAGAGACGAGTGCGTATAGTGTGTCGTATATTTCCCCTTAAAAAATCGGGGATGTTTTTAAACTTGGATGCCTAGGGAGTTGAGTACTCTCTCCTAATAATATGAGTACCGTTTATTTTAATAAAAAGGTCAATTGGTGTTTAGTGAAAACTTTTTCATTTTCTGATTTTACATCATTCTCTTCAACCTTTTTTGTTTAATCATTTGGTTGTTTACACAATTGTCATATCTTAAAGCAAAGCTTTGGAGACTTTCCTTAAAGAAAATTGCGCCACTTTTTCCAATAATGTTCACGAGAATTTTCAGGTCTTCAGCCTTCAGGATTTATTTCTGATGGAGATCAATTGAAGGCATAATAGGCCATCTGTTAATATGTTATGGCATAATAAAATCGAAGGTACTACGATGTTTCGAGCGCAACGTACGCCTTGCACATTCTTGGAGAAGGTCAAAGTTTTCAAAGTTGGTTACCATGGTCAAGGGAAAAGAGACCATCAACCATCAACAATCAAATAGTAGGAAAGACTTGGGGTTTCGCTCTTTTCTCTTGCCCATTCCTAAATTCCATCGATAATCCTCACATCCTTTCCACCAATGTGGTGTAAGCTCCCATGAAATAACTTTTGTTCTCACCTCGGCTGATCCCGTTTTCTAACACAATTTTCCACACTTGCAAGCTCTATTTTTTCTCTGTCTACATTTCATGAAATACCAGCCTTTCGTCGTTCGCTTTGAGGAAACGGAGCAATCCCGAGCCAAGTCACGCAGTATTTATTTTTCAGCCGAGGTACAACACGTGCTACCAGCTTGCCCGACATATTGGCTCTTGGTCACAGATTGATTAGATTGCAGGAAGAAAGACTTTTTTCCGTTACGGTTTATTAAAGGAAAAAGTAGAGGGTGCGAGAAACGAAACGCAAGTATTGCAAGGGGCCGGCGTTTATTGATTCAACCCGTTCGGTTTTTCCTATGAAGTGGACTGTTAAAATTTTCCACAACACACCGGAAGATTTATGTTCCCCGATAAATTATGTAGTGTGACAACTAACAGTATGTCAGTTTACCACAAAATACAAAACAATGCAGTGTATAAATTACAGACGAATTAATAAATTTATACGAGGAAATTGTAGTTGAATAACTTACGCTTCAACTTGCGTGCTCTAAAGTTTCGAAATATCTTTCGCCTAGCGGAAGTAGAAGTGGATACGTTTCATCCGTGAATATTTTAATGAAGGCAAACATGATTACGAAACTACGAAACTCGAGTCGATGTTTTCATTCATTACAAAAATAAATTTTCACTTTCATCCGAGTTGACTTCTAAAAATTAACTCAACATAATTTTAAATATTTTTTGATGGTTTGTAAATACTAAAACGTATTCTAAAGTGTTTCGTAAAGTTTTAAAAACCACAATTCATAAGAAAATTAGTAAATTTAAATTGATTATAAGTTTTATAACTTGCTTAATTTATAGTTAATTAACGAAGAAAGTTCTGTTCAGGAGGTTTATTGTTATTTGGGTGTTCTCCTTTTCATTAAAACTGGTAAGGAAATAAAAATATTAAAAAAACATTTAGTGCAGCTGCAACCTTGAAACTACACGAAAAAATCTTTTTTAATTTTTTTAATTTATTATTTGTTTTAGTAAAATGGAGGAGAAAGTGATAATTTGTATGCATTAGTCGTTTTTAATCGTATCTTATTAAAAAGAGAAGATTGACGAAAGTCTGAAATAAAATAATGATCGTTATCAAAGAATTAAATTATTTATTTGAAGAGAGGATTTTAGTATTTTCAAGACAATAATAAAGCCTATTGTTTAACTCTTGTAGAATTTTCCCAAAAGTGTCTCTGGATATGCGACGACATTCTTAAGTAATTCTATATTTTATTTCTTCAACTGAATCAGGTTTGGAAAGAAAGTCCGCAGATTTTAAATAACGCAAGAGGAAAAATCCATATGGATTAAGTCGGGTAAACGTGTTGGCCATTCCACTGCTTTCCACCTACCAATCCATTGATTTTGATAGTGTTCATCCAACCATTGCTTAACAGGGAGTACGTAGTGTGGAGGTGCTCCTTCTTGAAAATGGAGTAACTCTTCTCTTAAAGGAAGATTTGCACTTTCTTTTTGATTTTCTAATTCTTGAATTACTAACGGTTCTATTCTTGTAACTAACATTTCAGGATACATTTCACCAGTAAACTTTTCATTTATGAAAAACGGACCAGGTATGGAATCTCCCAAAATACCTGCCCAGACTCATCAGGGTACTGAGTATGACCTTCTCTAAAAATGTGACAATTCTCGTCACACCAATATCGGCAGTTCTGTCTATTTCCACATCCATTAAGATAAAAGGTGGATTCATTAATGAAACAAACTACGATTCGTCTCCACAACGAACAGTTCCAAGTTCCTGGATAATTTTCATCTTGTAAGGATGGGATTTGTGTAATGTCAGAACTTTTCTTATAGACTTACGCGATTGGCCAGTCTCTGTGGCTGCTTGAGGAGTTGACAAAACTGGATTAATGGCGGTTTTTAAAAGAATTTCTATCTCAGCAGCTTCGTTCAACAACCTTGGTGTAATTCTTTTTTTACTGGCGACAGATCATTTTTTCTCAAATTTGGTAACCAACTCTGGAATGTAAGTATGGCTTACGTGTTTCCCTGAATGTCTTTCGTTGAAAACTGTAGCTGTTCTTAGGCAACAACGATGTTGGGAGCCACAGATAAAAATTATTTCAATTCGTTCTGCTATATTGTAAACCATCTTATTGCGAATTAATGCGAAATTGGAAATGATTATTGAAAAAGTAACACAATGAATGGAAAGATCCTTTGATATATCGAAACGTACCACACTTAGAACTGTACTATTATCGTTCTCAAAACCATATTTTTCATTTTTCTTTTCTTTTTTTACGCTTTAAATACGATCAAAAACAACCAAAGCATACAAGAAAATCAACACCGAAGTAAAAAAATTAACTTCGAAATCTTTTAAATTATCACTTTATTTTTTTATCTAAGGAATACCTTTGGTTCATTTTCTCGAAAATTATTAAACCTAATTTAAAAAACACCTTATTCACAATTTCATAAGCTTTAAAATGATTTATCACTTGACCCCTCTTCCCTATCTAAATTTTAGGGGTAAAACTCACCCTGGCTAAAGTGTTGAAGCGACAGGGTTGAAAATATGCGTAAAATGGTTCCCCCATCGACGTATCTCGCCAATTACTATAATTCTCGTTAATTTTAAATTTAAACCCGATTGAAACATTTTAAATTGTCACTTGATATGTCCCATTATTCATAGACCCTTCTGTCTGGTATAATTATGGCTTGATGTTATGACAGTTCATGAGGGAACCCCATTTTCAGCACATCCAAAAATCCAATTTACTTTATTCGCTTTAATTTATCACCGCCTTTGTCTTAAACGTCAAAATTATTCAACTTGTGTCAATCTAAATTAAATCGTAGCTTTCTAATATCCATTTCAACTCCGAGCCTTTTCGACTTGTTGTCTTCCCAGGTGGCATGTCTGGAAACTATGCGTGTTCGTAAAAATGCGGTTAACGCTAATGAACTAAACCATGCGATGTTTCTTTTTGAATTTACTGTGTAGTATACTTAACTTCTCGAACAATGAGAACGTGTAATAACAATAACGTGTAAATGGTGAAAAATTGTAATGTAGCTTAGTGTACTTGATGTATTTACCTATACAATGCACGTCCAAGAGGGTTCCAATGCAACGCTGTTGTCTAGAAAAGCACTTTACGGTCCTTTCAAAAATATTATTTACCTGTTACCGCAACAGACTTTAAAAAAAAAAAAATAAGATTATATATTCTGAGTGATGTTCTCGGGGAGATGTGTTGAATTACCAATTTTCTCTGTGTGGTGCCCCCATAGAGTAAAAGGCAGGAAGTGATCGATTAAAGTCGATTTATTATTAAAACGATGACGCAGACGTTTCGTCTCAAGTCTGAGACAATATCGAGGCAATTTTTTTTCCAGGATTCCTACTTATTTAATATGGTTTAATTCACTGGTAAAATACAAGAATATACGTCTTCTTGTTATACGGATCAAGTGGAATTAAACCAGGGTCAGGGCCATTATTCTTAAAAGAATAGAAGCCTCCCTGTTGTAGTTGCATCGAATGGTCGCTCGAAACTCCGCCATTTCCTTGTATTTTACCAGGTAATTAAACCATATTAAATGAGTAGGAATCCTGCAGAAAAATTTCCTTGATAATGTCTCGGACATGAGACGAAACTTCGACCTCATCGTTTTAATAATAAATCGACTTTAATCGATCACTTCCAGCCTTTTATTCTATTGGGGCACCACACCGAAAAAATTGGTAATTAAAAATATATACAAATAAAGGGACTTCCTTTTCGCTCTCTCCCTGTCTCTTACTAAATGGCGCAGTAATTAACAGGATCTCACTCTAAAATAAAAAGAAAAGTTTCTCGTAGGAAAAACAGGCGTCCAGCGAAATTTCTGTTGGTGTTCCATTAAGACTCGACGGAAAACAAATAGGAAGGGCGCGGCGTTGAGGTTTCCGCATTTTTCGAGTAAATCTCCACTAATGAGCTTCACGGAGGGAAAAGAATGAGATGGAGTTTCAGCGAAGTGAACAAATTATCACATGGGTGATAATGGGAAAAATTCAAATTTGTTTCAAAATGATTCGTTTGCGAGCGTATGAAGTGAGAACTACCGTTTTTGGATTATAAAGGACAATACTTAACTTTGTAAAAATTGCTAATAGAAGTAAAATGTTTCAAACTGTGAAATAACGGAAAACATGAACGCACTTAAGTATATGGTGTGTAGGCGTATATAGGGTGTTTCATACTTGAAGGTCAGATTTCAGTGGAATTCATTTGGATGTAATTTTAAGATGAATAAACAGTTCTCATAAACATAGGATCAATTTTATGACATTACAGGGTGGTATGTTTTTATGGTATTTCTTTGACTCAACATGAATTACAGAGAGACAAAGGTGCTGAAATCTGAAAGTTTCCCTTTCTAATGATGGATATAAACTGAGTTTCAATACCTGAGTGTCATCTATAATTACAATATAGTTAATAATCTTATGTGTATGTGTTGTTTTCATCGTTATAAGTCGTCTTTCCCTCAGTACTTTAGTACCTTAGTACTTAACAAGAGGAAAGAAGTGAATATATACATCACAGGAATAATTTTATAGAATCAACTAGGATGGATGATTTTCAAGTTGAGCCTATGGCATTATACTACTAACTTCACCATGTTTTGAATTATCCCAATCATAAATTTTTTTCCTTGACCATGTAGCCTTCATACAGTTCTAAAGTTCGAACTAGACATTGTAATAACCAAATAATTTATATTCAATCAATATCAAAATCGAGTACTACAAGTCGCTTTTTATCACAAATTTGAACTGTTGTACCAAATGGTCGAAAATTTTGTTACCACATTGTATATTTTCGAATGTCCATTTTTCATTAGAAATTCAGTTTTTTTTTAGATGAAAAAGTTGTTAAGGTTTATATACTAAAAAATCTGAGTTTCCTGAAGTTTTCTGAAAGCTTCTGGAGCGGTTTTGAAATATTAAAGTTCGCCTTGAAAGAGATCCAATTTGGAACAACTTTACTCTTAAGACTAATTTTGTAGATGGAGCGGTTTTCACTATATCATTAAACAACGCTTTTTGAATTTCAACATTGATTGTAACAAATGTGTAAAATAAAAACTTTTATGCAATTTGTCTCACTTCATTTAATGTTGAAATATCCTGCCTTACGATGCCACAAAATTCTCAATGCCTCTTGGAGAATTAGTTAATCACCATGCTCTTAAAAAATTCTATCTGTGCTCAATAATTTCGAAAAATATTTGCGTCTAAGCAATCCACTAAGCTTCCTTCGAAATTTGGCAACTAAACCGAAAATAAAAATGGCAAAACCAATCATAAGTGCAGGGCTGAAGTTTTTATTACTCGTGGAAAGACATTAAACCGATTCCAAGGAATAAATTGAATTGTAATTCTGCTTCGGTAATTAAATGAAGTACGTAAAAAGCTTTCGTTTACGTTGCCAGGCTATAAAATTGATTGCATAATATCGTATTTCATCTCACGGAAATGGAAGATGGATGGAATCGCGAAATTAATTAAAACTAGGCGACACTAAAACTGTTATTAATCCACGCAGTTAACATACATTACCATGAAATATTACAGTTTGATCAAGTTGGGTGCAGTTGCATATGGGAAATTGAGTTATGTAGTTGATAGTGCTAATCTGCTTAGATGGAAAGATTTGCTCTAGATTGCTGGCATGCTTTAAGCTGTCGACTTTTTTTGAACACACTGTACACACCACTCCTTTGACGATTTATAGCGTCCGTGACCAATTGGAGCAATTAATTCAGCAATTCATCATTACGGACGAACAGTGGAAGGCGTTTCCAGAGAAATTAAAGCTGGCAAAGGAACTCAAGGACATTTTTTATTAATGATCTACCAATTGATTGCAGTAAAGTTAAGGCAGAGACAATAGTTGACATATTACAGATTATTATTGAACGTTGATAATTAATTTCGTTTTGATTAAATTTATGGAAATGGTGGTAGAATAATGCAGCACCCAAATATTTTACTGAATTGTTAATGCGAAGTGATATTTTTTGTTCCGGTTACTAAAAATATTCCTTGAGTGTAAAGAAAATATTTCAAAAATTGTCACGAATTCACACCCTCTTATTCATAAACGCATTTTACAGTTAAAATGGACATGAGATCAAAATGCGTTTAGAATGTGTTTCAATGAGGTAACTATAGTTACCTCCACGTTAAGAATGATCTGTGAAACACATTCTAAACGCATTTGAAGCTAAAGTTCATTTTAAAAATGGCCAAATCAGCCTAAAACGGTGAATTAAGCATGAGAAAAGAGTGGCAAAAGTTGGAAATATATCTGGGAATCTCCGGCTGAAGCCTCACCGGTGAACTCGGATCATTCTCATTGAATACCAGACCATCTGGATGTCCAGTATTGTGATATTCATGCGAAATTTGCAGTACTGAAAGTATATAGGTACCCATAAATTTCAATACACAGATGGGTGATTCCACCCAAAATCGGTTTTTGCTTTATAACGAAGGGATTTTCGATTTTCCGCCGGTTTTCGTTTCCTTTGAATACTTGGATCTTCTTGGGAAAAATAACGACAGTGTTCTTCCAAAAAAGAAATCAATTTCAAAAATCACAATTTTGTGGGTTTTTGCAAAATCTCATTTTTTCAAGATTTGTAAATTTCATAATTTAACTTCATTTTCATTCAATATCACTTCATTTAACTTAATTTCATAAGTAGCATCAAAGCATCGCTCAATCCAAATATTTCGTTAAAATTCGATTTTTCCAGGATTCTCACTATAATGGACCTACCGGTATTCAATGAGAATGATTTGGGTTCATTAGTGAGGCTTCAGCCGGATATCCACAGGAAAAGTTCCAACTTTTGCCTCTTTTTTCATGTTTAATTCACCGTTTTAGGAGGATTTGGCCATTTTTGACAGTTTTCGTATGTTTTGGCGCTACAAACCAAAATACACACACGAAAGTTGAAAGAATCCAGAAGTACACTAAAAACCAAACTTCTTGCGCTCCTGCAAAAAAAATCAAAAATTTATACACGTGAGTTAGAGCAAGTTGAAAAAAAAATAGATTTTTGGAATTTCTCGCAAATGGAATAATTTTTGGTCAATTCTGAGCGCGGGAATGGATTTCTTGAAAAATTTACATCGATTACATGTACTCTCAAATTTTTCCACCGTGCGATGTGGCACTGATAACATTTTGGAGAAAATTTGGCGTCAAAAATAGAAAACGCCAAAAAACCGAAAATTGGCTGTAAAAAAACGCTATGTCCAATATTTTGATGATGATCAAAACTGTGATCTCTTCTTTCTTCCATCAAAATGTCTTTTATCATGTAGAGGTCACGTGAATATCTGTGAAAGATGTGTAGCACCAGAGTTCTGAATAATCGAGTAATAATGGCTGATGTTCTTACAAGATTAAAATCTGAATCTGCCAAGTTTTTCGTTTATCATTTCTCGTTGATAACCACTTAAATATCTTGTATAAGAGCTCTAAACGCTGCCAAACCTCGTTTCTGCTCAACGTCTTTACAAAAACATGATATATGACTCTTTTCCGTTCAGAAAATTGTCGGGAAAATTCTAAGGGACTAATCGTGAATAAATATTTCTCAGTTTCCTTAAACGATACAGAGCTTGCGAAATTATGCTGAAAAGCTAATAATGGAGAACAATGATGATGAGGTCTAAATTCCTGTTTAGATATGTTGCTACAACTGGCTGATCTGATCACGAGAATGAAAGAAAATCCTATAAATTTTTCTGTTGGCGGCATCTTCAAATGAAATTTTATTTATTGTAGTATTGATATGTCTTGGAAGAAGGGAAAAGAAGAATATCCAGGCAACGATATCCCTGAAATTCCTAATGTAATAGGAACCTTCTTGCCTATGTTAACTATTCATTGGTTAACATATGAAGTAAGAATGGAAATAAATAAGTTTGAATTGGAAAACTATTCGGCTATTTCGTCTCAAAAATACAAGCACCTTTCGACGAAATACTAAAAAATAAATAGACAGATCCTTTCAATAAAATTTTTGTATTTTTATTGCAGTGTGTTATGTGGCAATTTTCACTTTCTCTCCAAAAAACATGTATTTTTGTCCATTTCAATGACACAAGTGAAATTTTCACAGGGCATCGCAATGTATGCAATCAGTAATACGTTTATACTACATAGTGCAGCATCATAACTTCTTTTTTTAAATGCGTGAAATTCAGGCTGTAGAAGTCGTAGTGGGTGGAGAACGGGTGGTCTTCTTCGACAGGCATACTTCTAAAGTTTTGTTCCCCACTCGGTTAGCTGCCATGATGCTTTGGAACAGTGAGGCGTACTTTTCGAACGGACGTTCTGTGATCGCAACCCAGCGTGCCTTTCGAACTCGGTCCGATGTAGCCACGGTAGGCCCTACCCAAGATCGGAAATCGAATGTTACATCATACAAATTAAAAAAAGTTCTAATTCACAAAACGGGTTTCATTGCGTTTTGAAAAAAGGAAGTTATGATGCCGCACCCTGTAGTAAAATGTTGTGTGTCATAATAAGGATTGCTTTACTTGCTAACTTTAATTGTTAACTTTATCCTAATGGTTGCTAAATGTGAATAATTCTTCCTTAATATCCTGCAGAGACTTTGAAGGGTCTTAAAATTTTTCATTCTTTTGTCATCAAAATTGGTGATCACATTGCAGATAAAACCTTTACTTTCTCCTCCCAATTCGTTTCATGTAACCCATAAATAATATCGTAAAACTTGTTACAGGGGCATTTAGACTTTACGACGTAGACAACGACGGTTTCATAACGAGAGACGAGATGTACAATATAGTGGACGCCATCTATCAAATGGTGGTAAGTACACATGTTACTTTTATGATACAAGAAGCTTATATGTCTCATGTAGCGTCATAAAACAGCCCAAATCGTCCTTAAATGATCCTATTACGTAATCGTAAAATGTATCCTCCTTATCTATACAAGCAGGAATTCACTCCGCCGCTTCCCGAGTAGTTTATTTGGTCCGTTACCGAAAAATAAATTTAATTCCATCCTATCTGCTGTGGTGGCGGAACCCTTCCTTCGCTTCCGTGGCAATATCGCAATGTAAGTTTACTTCATGAATAAGTTTTCGGAGAGACCGCGCACTTCATATAAATTCGGGGGAGAATTTATGACCTCGCTGAATCCAACCGACTTCTCTCTGCGATTTTTCTTTAGAGCGGTTTTGGATTTTACGATTCCCCCAACGAATTGGGGGATGGATATAACTTTTTGCCTTGTGTTTTGCTATATTTGTCTCTATTGAAATATCAAATAACAAAAGTATTATAATTAGTTACATGAAATAGACAGGAGGAGAAGAATTATTAATGGAATGGTGGAAGGAACGTCGAAGATTATTGAAAATGTTTTTGGTTCTGTGAGTAATTAGGGAATAAATAAAACACTCGCTTTGGACTCGCTTTGCCTAGTATATTCAGTCGAATAAAAAAATGGAGGGAAAAGCCAAGTGACATAAATCCCTCAGATATAATAATTCGTTTTAAATCAGGGTTGAAACAGTTAATATCATAAAAATTTCATCAGTAAAATTGTACAGCGAATTGTATAGAATTTTGTGAATGCGAATGTGTGAAGTAAATGCATGTATGTAATTCAATGATTGAGAGTCTCAGCTAGTGGATGTTGATTGTGAGAGTCACAGCTAGTGATAATCGTGGGTAAAAACAAATGGATGGAAATCCACGAATATTGGGTATATTTTCCCGTTGTCGCAGTGATCTTCACAAGATTCGATAATGCAGTTATGCGCATGGAAGAACGTCACGTACATTACTACGGATCGTCACCGATTAACTACTAACGACTGATTTCGTCATGGGCAGTGATGTAAGATTTTGCGATCCCTGGTTTCAAAATGACGGTGGTATTCGATCGAGACCTGTTTTTCTACAGCTTTCGTTTGCAGCGAAACGAATGGAGTTTTTAGATGACATCGTTCACAAAAATGCTGGCAGTTAACTAGTTAATGACGAAAATCAAGGTAGTAAATCAGTCTCGCTAATATAGTCCGTTTGTCTACCCGTTAGTATTACCTTTCATACAACTCTTTTCCTAAGAAAAGTATTCAATTTTTGATGGTGTGGACAAAACCACCCTTTCGCCATTTCTTAAACTCTTTGATATGGCGTCTTCTCCAAAGTACAGTGTTCTAAACTCAATTTTCATAAAGTGACGTATAAATAAGAGGTAATATTATAATAATAAGTCGCTCGATACTTTATCTCATTTATATACATTTTT
This sequence comes from Cryptocephalus primarius, assembly GCA_963576515.1. Classification (NCBI taxonomy): domain Eukaryota; kingdom Metazoa; phylum Arthropoda; class Insecta; order Coleoptera; family Chrysomelidae; genus Cryptocephalus; species Cryptocephalus primarius. The sequence continues at coordinate 15,768,073 of OY754940.1, read as the reverse complement.
AAGTCATTTCTTCTTAAGGCTATCCAAATAAAATATAATATTCTAATGAACAATGACAATGAAATAATGCATATCTACTCTTTAAACTTGTTCGATGAGAAAATATGCATATTAAATCCATTTCTTCAATAGTTTCTTCATATACAATCTAATAAGAAACATACGTAAAGCAATAACACATATGTTAAAACGAGAAAAGGAATTTGAGCACAGCGAATCCTAAGGGCTGGAGCAGGAGAGGCAAGGGTGACGACCTTCATAATAGAGAGCTGGTGTCTGAACCCTCGGATTTCCACGGTGCAGGCGTGTCGGAGAGCATCTTCGGGGCTTCTCGGGAGGCTATCTTCGGGGTTTTTCTCGATCTTTTCGCCGGTAGAATATCTCCTCAGGCCGACCACTCTCTTTGTTTCTCTCTCTCTCTCTCTCTCTCTCTCTCTCTCTCTCTCTCTCTCTCTCGCCTTTTCTCTTTCCATTTATATTAATATTTGTTTTGTTTTCTTCGCGCTTGTTGCTAGACATGTGTCTGTTATCAAAACATTTCTCATCTTGGTAGTCAGCGCGTTTATAAAAGTTTAGATAACTTCACCTTGGCGAGCCATGTTTTTGTTAAAAATTGTGGAAATCTCGTGGTCGTGACAGTACTTTTAATTTCTACTGTTTTTATACTAGTGGTTACACATTGTGTACTTCTCTTGTAGTATTGGGTGTAGAAGTTCAGTCATATATACCTTGTGTAGTATTAAGGGTGGTGGCTTGAGTACTTTCGTTCTGTTGTTGCATATCGTTACTCTTCGTTTACTTCTGTGGTTTCTCCTTCCTTTTCTACCAGATTCTCGAATTGTTTACTTATTTAGCCAATAGTCTGGGGTTTGCTGACGTTTGTCGTTTCAGTATTTCATTGCAGTTCATATTATGTAATTAGTGCAGGTTAAATCCATTTGGTATAGTGGTTCATATTGTCTCTCTTGAGGTTGGTTCCACTATCGAAGCAAGTAACGAAAATGGTGTATTTTTCTTCAAGCCATAACTCTAAAAGTAGACGTCGTTGCAAAGAAAAAATTCTACTTCTAGCTCCAGGGAAATGTCCCATTTTGTTTGGAACCTTAATTTCGAAAATCGAAAATCCATTGATTTTGGGCAAAAATCGAAAATATTAAACCTTCGTTTTTCCCGGCCCCAAATTGTGTAATTTGGAGGAAATCTCTCTTACTGATATGGCTGAATGTGTAGTTGAATTCATAAATTGAGATCGTTGCCTAGGATATATGACGATGTGGAGATAGAAGAAGCCATTTGGTCCCCTTGTTTATATCTGCTTAATATTAACCATCGGGCCATTATTCGACGTAACTTCACCATCACTTTTAGTAGTGTAGATAGTTAATTTCGACGAACCGCGGTTCATCAGCGTTTTGTTATCGCACTCTACTCACATTTCTCTCAGTTCGAAGTGCATGCACGTCTTTGTTTCAGAGAGGTTAATTAAGGAACTCAAGTATAATTTTGATGATTCTCTGACTAAATCATCCACACGTGACACAATCACAATCAGGTGAATGTTATTTGAATAATTTAAGAAAGTATTTATATTGTGGAAAAATTTTTTATTTAAAGTGAGGATACTGGGTGAATGTAAAATTATAAATGTTGCAGCGATAGTATAAAAATATACCGAAATTATAGAAGCCACTGTAAACTGCCATTGAATTTGTGTTACAAATACATCTATCTGTTTAAATTTGTGGAAATACATATACAACGTATACGTTATCAACAATTTCTCTATATTATATGAACGGCATCCCACTTTTTATTTAGTAATTTCTTTCAAACGGAATACATTATTAACGCGGCGTGCGCTTAAAAGCATATCGCTTTGTTGTTGGTTCTTTGTGTTTTACTGCTATTGTTTAACACGAAATCGCCAGGTCTGCATCAATGGCATAAAGCATTGTTTTAGAAATTTCCTAATGCGTCTTTTTTTCTTCGAAAGGAATAATTACTACGGTCGAATTAAATGTCAATTAAGAAATAATATTATTTTATCCAGGATAAAAGTATAACAGATCCTAAATTAAATGGGATTGCTCCTAAGACACCCAATTTTACTATTTTATGCGTTTGTTTTAGTGGTACATTAACTAATCAAAAAACTTATAATGGAGGAAACTACGACGATTTTAACGTAGATTTGCACTTGGTTCTCAGGGGCGAACACAGTGAAATTAATATAAAATAAAGGCATTGTTACAGATGATATGCACGTTGTGAATAATTCGGGAAGTTTTCAAAATACAACGTCATTATGAAAATAACCCTAATGGTGAGGCAATTTAATCTACATATTTGGAAATAATCCGTATGATGCATTCTATGAAATGGCATACTTGGACGTAACATAAAAGATAACATTCTGAAAAAGTAAACTAACGAAAAATACTATCAATATTTATGAAGATTAGATATGACGAAGATTGCATGCCTGGAAAAGTTGATTGTGCCGGTGAAAGAAGATAATAGGATTGTTAAGTATGGCATAAACACTGAGTAATTACTTTAAACGTTGTGATAGGACACGGCAAAGGAAAACAAACGAAGAGGAATTAAATTTTTAATATGAAAACATCAGGAAAAAAGCGCGAAAACAGAAAAGATAAAAGTACACAGCTTATTTCTTGCTCTCATATGTGGTACTTAAAGTATTGTTTTGGGTTGTTCTTTGGGACTGGATACATGCTTTTGTATGTATGTCTGTGTGTGTCTGTGTATGAATGTGGCCGATTTTTCTCAGGAAATGTAAATAGGGAAATGCTGAAACCATGTATTTAAGTGTGTTGAGCCTTTAAAAATTTTAATCAATGCGAATTAAAATCTGTTAAGGGCAAAGTGCACTTTACTCATGCCATTTTTGTGTTATCCCGAAAACCTATCCAACTTCTTTTTAAGTTGTGTGTTTACCGTGTTATTTATAAAAACTATTTAAGTTTAATGTATTTTAGCCTGAAATACATTTAGAATGTTTTTGTGTGAAAGAAACATTAACAAAACACTATAATTACCTCAGTAAAACATACTCTAAAACGTATTCTAAGCTAAAATGCACTTTAAATCTAAACAGCGTTTATAAACGACAGGGATAATCTATTGTATAATTTACATTGACTACGGTGGTTATCTATACCGATCTCAGAAAGGCTCTTCGCCCATGTGAATTTACAATTTTTCTTAATTTTCAGGTGAAGTAGCTATGTACACGTAGTTGTGGACACGAAAAACGTTTTTGTATGTACGTGTAACTGGTTAAAAAATTTTCGCGGAGCAGCTTTCGGCGGTTAGGCCATCACTAGTTCCCTAACTGGATGAGAGTTATTGAGAATAAATTAAAATAAATTGTTATAAAATTGCAAAGGTGGTTACTTATCGTTAGCGACAAAATAGAAAAGCGGGCGGTGCGAATTAATTTATGACTTATTTACCAATAACCTTGAAGGCACTTCACAAAATACAAGTCCTCCGGGCGAGCCAAATCATACCAGTTAAGTCGTGATAAATTATATGCGTAATATCCACCTCGATATAAGTGGGTTGATATCTCTAGACTTCATGCAAAATTTCAGAAGCGCGCTTCTAATATTTTTCGATGCTTTTCTGCACAAACCATTAAATAAACATTTTTATTCCAGTTACACTGGTACCCTTTTAAATTTTACTGCATCCACCAGCATTTCTTTGACGGCGAAACGTATTTGCTTCAATTTATTAATGAGAATAAAGGAACAACTAGATAAACCCTTGTCCTCAGCATTTAATGACTATGTTAAAACCATCCCTTACGATTTCAATTCCACTAAATTTGCTTCCATTATTGCTATTGCACTATTGCTTCAATATACAGACAAATCATTTAAACATCTCTCCACTTAACAAGTATTTACTTTACCACATTAATCTCCATACCTAAAATACAACAAAAATTTTATAGTCGATCACATTAACTCCAGTTAATGATAGACTTATATCTGGACACATAATCATAGACACCATCTTTTTGGACGTTGTTCTTTCTATCTCTCTGTTACGCATAAGGCCCAAAGTTCTTGTTCACACGTTGCGTTCTCACTTCATCATAAAGGAACGAGAGGGACTAAACCTGATGTGGTAGAGAGGGAGAGAGAGAAAACGAACGAACCGAATCATCTTGTCGTCGTTCATAACTACGTACTTAGTCTATGTCTATAAGTGTATGGATTCAATAATAAGTTCCGTGCCATCAGCAACCTGTATTTTCTATATAAATTTCGCCCCCCCCCCCCTCCACGTTAGTCTGGATTACTGAATTACATGGAGAGTAAATTGACACGTGTGTAATAACTATCGATCCGTCCCCTCATGTCGATGGGTTATTTCAATCGCATAGAATAATTAACAATAGGAGGGAGAAAAGCCATGCTCGATGGAAGTGAATTATCCTTCCTCGTCTACCCTGTGCAAAACTACCTGCATCACTTACGCTTCCTAATTTTGTTTTTGTTTCCGTTTCAACTCCACACAATTGTACAATGCATAAGTTGTTTTGGTGTATTGTTTTATGTTTCTGTATCACCTACCTGGACGTGTAAGTAACTTCCTTTATAATTTTGTAGCAACTTATTCTAATTTACTCTCATCCAGGTAAGCTATTCGTGAAGGCCTAACCGCCGAAAACCGCTCTACTAAATGATTTAACCAATTACTCGTACATACATACATCGTCTTCTTTTTGCTTCCCAGTATACCACAAAACGGCTTTATTTGTACTAAACGTGATATTCTAACTACGATATTAAATATGTACGATTTTTATTTGAATATTTTTTCCGACGGCATCATATAGGGCACTTCACTTTTGAAAATTTCCAGCTTTTCTTATTTTTCTTAAAAGCAGCTTTAGTGATTTGATCGCAGATTTTGTAATTTGATTTGATTTTTAATACTTATAAGTTGTATTTGAAGCGTATTTTTCTAAACCCGCCCAGAAGGGCACACTACTCTTGAGAATACTTAGTTTTTCATATTTTTCTCCAAGATGAGCCTAGTGTGAAACTTTGTATATTGACTTACCTATCTAGCGCTCATAACTTTTCCCTGAAGTATTTTTTTACAAAACCGCCCCAAAAGCCTTTACTCTTGAGAATTCCCTAAGAACCAAATGTTTCATACGAGAAAGTTACATGGTCGACACATCGCCAATACTTATCCCTACAACACGGATGTTTCTTTACATTTTGTGGTACTTGTGGTTAGTCTATACCTAAGGGAAATCCATGAGTCTATGAGAATTCGAACACACTCCCACAGGAAGATTTAATACACTATTGTCGGTTGAACTCCGTATTCACGTTTACATTCGATTTACTGGTAAGATTGGCAACCATGTACAAAATCGGAGCGAAGGAGCGGATCCCCCCACGCCCTGCGGAATTGAAGGCACGAACACCTTCGATCCGGCGAGGTACGCCCCCAGCCCTTTAAAAGGGGGAGGGACTCCGGATTCTTCCGCCTATTAGAGGTCTCAAATATCCCGGTGGGCGGGTACCCGGTTTTTACAAAAGTGAGGTTATGTATGGAATTTAGACATACAACCTGCTTAGATTATCTACTACCGTACAACAGTTATTCTACATTTCAACATGAAATTTTTGAGGGATTACTTTTTATCATAGGAACCTTCTGTTAGTGTCAGGTTTCTAGCAATCGAAGTGACCGATTTTCCAATTTTTTTTAATTTTTGAATAGCAAATAAACGATTCAACTGATTTTTTATGCAATTAGGCTCATTGGTAGACAACTTTCGATATAGCTCGATAAAACTATCTGTCCATCATTTAATTAATCATTATGGCCTACTATAATTCAGTTATTTTACCTTAGGTCTTGCTCAGTATCTTCCCTTACATTAACCATCGTTTCCTTTTACATTTCCCGAAATAAATCATAAACTTTTCCCGTTCGTACACGCACCCAAACAAAAGGGACGCTAGTTGTTTCAGGCAACCTGCAAGGTACATACGTATTCGTATAGTTAATTTATCTTCGAGAACGTCACGTGTAACTTTTGTTTGAGCAAGGATTCAAGGGGAATCGGACACGTATACACACAAACACACACCGCCGATAGAACTTTATCATGTACGGTGCTCCGAAAGCACACAACAGAGGTATAATATATGACCAGTCAGTCTCAATACTCTGGGTGTCTGTTTTTAGGCCAGCGAACACGTATACAAGCGACCGAATTAAAGGTTGCGCGACGAAGACACAGAGATTGAGCTTTAGTAGTTAAGTATCAAGTGGATAAAATCGATGTATTTTTGTCCACATCGGAGGCAACAAATGCATAAACTATTTTTGTGCTTTCAGACGTACATACTTAAGTCCATTACGAGTGGAAGAATTTTCAGATAGAATAGAGAAATGTGCCCATTATGTAGTATAAGCTCGAACTGGAAATGCACCAATAGCAATAAGGATAATATGGAATCAAACAGGCAAAATACGTATCTCGCTGAACAGATTAAATTTATATTTATGTTAATTAATTTAATTTCAATATGCGCAAATATTCAGTTACGTTCCATTATTGAATATAATTTTAATTAACCTACCCTTACGAATTTGCCATTACATACGAAAGAATATGCTATTAGAGCTATGAGCACCCTTTCTCAAAAAATAAACACTGGGTCGTGGTTAAAAAAGTAATAACTAATTAACTCAATAAATATTGATAATAACACCTTGGTATAATTACTCCTATACCTTTAAATAAATAATTTCTTTGCAAAAATCACCACCACAAATCAACAATTAGCAAAAGAGGTATTTTGTTTGAACATACGTTGAATCCAATATATGTAGAAGTGTCTAATTGGACTCACCCAATAAGTATGTCCCTCAGTTACTTTTCCTAATGTAAAAATATGAGCTTGATGATATTTCTTCAAATGATAATGTCGACGAAGAAATCGTAAAGCATAAACTGATTTTTAAGTGTAATATATAACATTCTTGAGTAATAATTCAACTCAACAATAACAGTGGTAATAATGGAGCAAATGATTAATACAAAATTATTATTTTTTCAATAAAACCAAGAGGGCACATGAAAGCATGATTCAACCAGGCACGAGCGCCCACCTCCATCACCCCCACACGTATCAATATGGCAATAATTTGGCATAAACCCAATCCAATCCGTTGCTATACGTCAATGAAGTGAAATTACCTGTCAGGTGTTTATCATTAAAGAATTATATTTTATTGTTCAAGGCGGTGCCTCAAAGCATTAATACAGAATAATCACTAATTAAAGTCTGCGGCATATATATGCCGTGGATATATTCATGGACCTCATAATCACCAATTACTTTACTGGTATTGGTTATTAGTCTAGGTTTTGAGACCACCCTGTTGGGGAAATTTTTCTCTTTCGGTTTCTTTGCATGTCCCTACTCAAAAATGTCCCTTTAAAACAAATCGTAAGGGTTCGCGACGAAATTCCTGGTAAAAATTGTTTAAACAGTTTTTTAAACAAAATACAATAATCTAGTTTGTCGGCATCGTACAGTTTTTTTAGGGTTTTCAGGCCATTCTGAACATAAAAGTCCCTATACAACTTTTTTGTAAAGTTAAAAATTATGATTTTTGAAGGCGTCAAAAGTTTCTTAATATTTATTTTTTTAACAACGTATTACGTAACAGTCAAGCATTTTTACCGTTAACTTCTCTAAACAAACATTATTCTTCCCATTCCGAATGGAAATTGTATATCTTCACTTTCTTACTACTGCTTGCCATAATATTTTTAACTACAGGCCAACTCTAATACGACTGCAGTTCTGTTTTAAACTGACTACTGTGGTGTACGCCTCTATTCAACCAAGTGCAACGTCAAATATCCAACGCCGCCGCCAGGCGCGCCTTACGTACTTATACCGTTCAAGACAAACGAGATCTTTCTCGAAATTTTTGAGCTATCGATCGCTTCGATTGGCTTTATTTGTAATACTTTTAATAGCTAATTTTTACAGTAGTACTTGCATAAGTACGCATGAGTAAGTTACGCCTTAATTATTTGTAGTGCAATTCATATGTTTATTACCAGTAACTGACGTACACTTAATAAACAATCAAGTGTAAATGGAACAGTTTATTTCCCGATTTACAAAATAAGTACAAAATGTTGTAGTAAACTTCCCATCTCGGATGAGTAGCCTCGGAGGTAAAACCCAGAAGAAATAACAAAAGTGATAAACACATATATCACTAGGAGGAGGAGAAAAAGTGACATTGCAAAGCGAAACTGCCCTTAGTTTACGAGCTTCGCGAGATTGCTAAAACAGGTGCACCGTTAAGATCTATTGTTAACGTTGTATGTTCACCGACGTATAACTGTTCAGAATTTATTGCCAATATTTTAAGTGAACTCGTAGCTTTTATCCGCCGTTTTCCAGGACGAGGCACAAAACTTGCTAGGACCACGTTTTCTCTTATTCTATTTGTCTGTCGAAAAATAACGTAATCGAGAAAAAATATAGAGTAGCGAGGAAAGATAAATTTAAATTACCAGCACCTGTTTTGGTTCATGACGAATAATAGTCGTAGTATTGAATACTTGAAAATTAAAATTTGGTCAGTCATAAAATGAAGATTTAAAAATTACTAGCCTTGGGATATCGCCCAAAAATTATTAACGCTATTACTGTTTTGTGGATATGTTTATTGTCATGTTAAACTTGTTATTAGTTGGGCAATTTCTACTGAAAACATCAAGTTTAGATACTTTTATCAAATATGCATTAGAAAATTTTGCATTTGCTCTAACACAGGATACTCAAGTCAGAAAGTAATTGATTCCAGCTCAAAACCAGTAATAAAACTTTTACATCTCTACACACTTGAATGGGTGCAGATTCATGAAATATTAAAAGAACGCCATCTCAACGACTCGACTTTCAACTAATAATAATATCCCCATCTCCTTTTTGAAGGAGAAGTTACGATTCGCCGCTACGGAGCAAAGTTTCTCAACGGGAAACTTCTAATTAGGGTGACGTTTTCCAGATGTGCCTCTCAAGACACTCGAATTTTCCATCCCTTAAAACTATAATTAAGCTCAATCTGCGACAGTGTTAACGCCGAATCGGCGCCTCGTTGGCGGCTGTTTTCCCCTCTCCCTCTGTCGCTTCTTATTCCCGTCGAGGCGGACGGAGGTCGGCACTCGCTCAGTAACAGTGTCGCAAGATTCTAGAGCTGACTGTCGAACGAGCGCTATCGCCCCGCTAAAGCCGCCAGTTATTTGTAATCAACAACAATACAGTCCACTCTCATACAATTAAGCAGTTTTTGTTTCCCAGTAACATCCAAAACACGTAAAAGTGCTCGCGTGTGTGCACATTGTTGGTCCTATCGAGCCGGATTGTTGGTCCTATCGAGACGGATAAGCTCTCTGGGACACGGGAAGAAAACACAGTTTCGCAACTCAACGTAAACCACCAGCAACGCGTGGACCGGAATCGAGGAGCGAGACGTCGAAGGCGACGAACCGGCGGCGACGCGGCGAGATAAACAAGCGCAGTCAGTAAGGTATTTCCGATCTCATTCATTCATTTATCCTTAATCTCCCTTGCATCTCCCTGTAACCTGTCATATTTTCGATCTGAGCTCTTACTATAAGTAATCTTAAAATGGAAACGCAAGACACTATAAATTTGCATAGAAAACGTGGCAATATTAAAGCCGCTTTAACCAGATTCGCGACCTTTTTGAACGGATTGGAAGCATCGCCAAACGAGGAAACTCTTGCGCAACTGGAATTGCGCTTAGCAGCAATGGAACCGCGTTTATCAGAATTTGAATCCATTCACTCTTTAATTGAACAACTTGAACAACAGGTAGATGTTGATCAAACAGAAGCATTTGAATTGCAATATTTTACCTTAATAGCTCAAGCAAAATCTATTTTAAATAAACACAAAGCAACTACGTTTCGCGAGGCTACCACTCCAGATACGGGAAAGCTTAGCCCCGATCAAATAAATCTAAACGAGTTTAGTACTCTTAATCAGAATGTTAGGTTGCCGACAATTGAACTGCCAAAATTCGATGGAGCTTATGAACGTTGGGGGGAATTTCGTGACCTTTTTAAATCACTTATTCATGATAACGAAAACATCAAACCTATTGCTAAATTTCATTATCTTCGAGCATCTTTACACGGAATAGCCGCTAAATGTATCGAATCAATTTCACCTACAAACGATAACTATAGTTTAGCTTGGAATATGGTAACAGATAGGTTCGAGAATAAACGGTTGACCGTACATAATCATTTAAAATCGATCTTTAATATACCAGAGGTCAAGGCGGAATCTTCGGTTAGTCTTAGAAACTTGGTGGATACTTTAGCAAAAAACTTAAATTCTTTAAAATCATTAGGACTTCCTACGGATCAGTGGGACGCGCTAATCGTATTCATTGCAGTTGGTAAGCTTGACCCCACAACAGTTCGTGACTGGGAAGAGTCTAGCGTTAACAAAGACATTCCCTCACTAGAGGCGTTCACTACCTTTTTAAAGGATCGAGCAAATTTTCTTGAAAAGGTGGACATGCATAAATCTAAATCTAAATCTAAAGAAAATCAAAAGGCATTTCTGACAACTTCTAAAACGACATCATGTCCTCACTGCAAGGGGAATCATTTAATCTACAACTGCCCAGAGTTTCTGAAATTAACAGCTACTGCTAGATTCGATCGTGTAAAACTATTAAATCTCTGTGGAAACTGCCTACGTAGCAACCATCAAGTTCGCGATTGTAGAGCAGGCACTTGTCGAAAATGTAAGGCTAGTCATCATACCCTTTTGCATTTCGAGCGGCCTACCTACAGATCAGAGCAACCAAACGCACAAGGTCGACCATCTTCAAGCCAAACCACTCAACCAGTGAGAGGGTTGCAAACCACAACTGGAACATATAATTCTTGTGCCTCGGATAGGCAAATCTTATTATCTACTGCCTTGGTAGACGTGGTCGACTCGCGCGGCAATAGACATTCTTGCCGGGCCTTGCTCGATAACGGATCCATGAGCAACTACATTTCAGAAGATCTTTTTCATAAATTAGGTATAAATTCTGTCGATGTCGATTGCGATGTAACGGGCATAGGTCAAATTAAATGCACCTTAGGCTCTGCCTGTGACGTAAAAATCCGTGCTAGTCACGGCCCATTTCAAACTAAATTACGATGCTTCATCATTTCAAAGATAACTGACACCTTGCCCAATTATTATTTCGACCGCTCCTATGTTGATGTTCCTGAGAACTTGCGTTTAGCCGATCCTCTGTTTAATGAACCAGGAAAAATAGATTTGCTTATCGGCGCTAGTGTTTTTTGGGGAATTTTGCGTGAAGGACGGATAACTTTAAACAGCGGCCCTATTGTATGCAACACCGAGTTTGGATGGGTAATATCTGGCCCACTGAACTTATACGAGCCTAGATGTCGAACAACTTCTTGTAATCTTAACATTCTCGATTCCGATCTTCATAAGCAGGTCTCCAAATTCTGGGAATTAGAAGAGGTGCCCTTTGAACGCCATCACTCAGACGAAGAGCTTGAGGCTGAAACGCACTTCGTTAATACATTCAAGCGCGATTCATGTGGTAGATTCATCGTGTCTATACCTCTTAAGCGACCTATTTCCGATTTAGGCAACTCGAAAAATCTCGCGTTAAAGAGATTCTCTAATCTGGAACGTAAATTCGAAACGAATCCTAAACTTAAACAAATGTACGTTAATTTCATGAAGGAATACGAGGAACTCGGTCACATGACCAAATTTAACTTAACTAACGATCAGATAACATATTTCTCTCCTCATCATGGCGTACTGAGAGAGGATAGTCTCAGCACCAAACTCAGGGTTGTTTTTAACAGCTCAGCCTTGTCATCTACTAAGGTCTCTTACAATGACTTACAAATAGTCGGTCCAACTATCCAGGAAGATTTGTTTTCCATCTTACTTCGTTTCAGGCAGCATCGTTTCGTCGTCACTAGTGACATCGCGAAAATGTATCGTCAAATCCTAGTCGCAGACGAGTTTAAGCCCCTTCAACTGATCCTTTGGCGTTCAGATCCCACATCAGAATTATCAACGTACTGCTTAAACACAGTAACTTATGGGACCGCCTCAGCTTCCTTTCTAGCTACCCGCTGTTTAAAGCAATTGGCACTGGAAAGCCAGGACCAATTCCCACTAGCATCATCCGCAATCTTGCGCGATTTCTACATGGATGACCTTCTCACTGGAGCTTCCACGCTGGAAGAAGCTAGTCTTCTTTGTCAAGAGGTGTCATCGATACTGACCTCTGGATGTTTCGATTTAAGGAAATGGAGGTCAAACAGTCAAGAAGTGTTGAGCAAAATTCAAGCTTCAATTCCGTCCTCGGATCCACTATTGTTATGCTCTCAAGATAGCGGCAAAACTTTAGGGTTGATCTGGTCTTCTGTTAAAGACACCTTCAACTTTCAAATCAACAAGTCTCGAAATATGACTCCTATTACGAAACGTACCATCCTGTCTGAAACGGCGCAGGTATTCGATCCCTTAGGGTTAGTTGGTCCTTGCGTAGTAGTAGGTAAAATCTTGCTGCAAAAATTATGGTCATCCAAGCTGTCATGGGATGAAGATGTCCCGCTCGAACTTGCGAATCGTTGGGTTGTGTTTCGTAAAGAACTCACCGATCTCATAAGGCTCAAAATACCTAGGCACGTCCTGTGTCTCAGTCCAGAACGCATTGAGCTTCATGGCTTTGCAGACGCGTCGCAAGACGCTTATGGTTGCTGCATATATATCCGAAGTAGCGATACTACTAAGTCACCTATTGTCAGGCTGTTGTGCGCTAAATCACGGGTCGCCCCTCTCAAAACCTTAACAATCCCTCGTCTCGAGCTATGTAGCGCTCAACTACTAGCCAAACTTTACGATAGCCTTAAGTCTTCTATCAATTTTCGCGTTGACAAATGTTTTTACTGGAGCGATTCCACAGTTGTCTTAGCGTGGATCCGCACCTCTCCTCATTTGTTACAGACCTTCGTGGCGAATCGTGTCGCCAATATTCAAAATGTCACAGACGTAGCTGCCTGGCGATATGTCCCTACTAAAGAAAATCCAGCTGACTGGTTGTCACGAGGCTGCAGTCCTCTCAGCCTGGCAGACTCCTTCTGGTTCAACGGTCCCGATTTCTTGCAGAGAAACCCTGCAGAATGGCCTCAGGATTTATCTCGATCTAAGCCTCCTTGCTTAAGCGAACTTCCTGAAGTGCGAAGGAATGCGCAAACCTTCGTCCAGACCGAGCCAGTGACTCATCATAGCTTGTTGTACCCATTTAACAGAGCCTCGTCCTTGTCTCGTTTGAAACGTAGTGCTGCTTACGTGCTACGGTTCATATCTAACCTTCGCAAACCTATAGCGGAGCGTCTAACGTGTAACCTCAAGCTTTCAGAGGTCGAAAGAGCTTATCTGAAACTGATTCAGCTAGCGCAACAGGAGAGCTTCCCTTCAGAAATCAGCACGCTAAGGAATGACCAGTTCCTTAGCAAGTCAAGTGGTCTTCTACCCTTGAACCCTTTTTTAGATGGGGAAGGCGTGTTGCGAGTGGGTGGAAGGCTAAAAAATGCATCCTTTGATTTCAACAAGAAACATCCCGCAATCTTACTGGCAACTCATAGGTTGACTAGGCTTGTCTTAGAGCACGAGCACATCCGATTATGCCATGGTGGTCCTCAATTGATACTCGCTTCCGTGCGTGACAAGGTCTGGCCTGTCGCCGGGAGAAATTTAGCCAAGCGCGTAGTCCGAGAATGCGTGATTTGTAGACGCCATGCTCCGCAATTCTGCAATCCTTTAATGGGCAACTTACCTAAATTTCGCGTCACACCAAGCCCACCGTTTCATAATGCCGGAGTTGATTACGCCGGGCCCTTCCTTATTAAAGATCGTAAGGGACGCGGCAGCAAGACGAGTAAGTCGTATCTTTGTTTGTTTATATGTTTGACTACAAAAGCCGTTCATCTTGAACTTGTTACCGATCTTAGCACATCGTCATTTTTAGAAACATTACACAGATTCGTTTCTCGTCGAGGTCTTCCCTCCCACGTGTACAGTGACAATGGATCTAACTTTGTCGGTGCTAAAACGCAGCTAAATGAGCTTTACCGATTTATGGCAAGTCAAGCCGACTCTATATCTGCTTTAATCGAGCAAAAACTAAACATTAATTGGCATTTTATTCCTGCTTACTCCCCTCATATGGGTGGCATTTGGGAAGCGGGAGTTAAATCTGCAAAGCATCATATTCGTCGGGTTTTGGGTAACGTTATATTAACTTACGAAAGCCTTTATACTATTCTGACTCAGATCGAAAGTATTCTAAATTCTCGCCCATTAACTCCAATAAGCACCAATCCTAGTGATCTCGACGTCCTCACTCCTGCTCATTTCCTGATTGGACGTCCTTATACTTCCATCCCTGAACCTGACTTGCGCTCGATTCCTGCCGGCCGTCTATCTCACTACCAGCACCTGCAACAAATCAAGCAACACTTCTGGTCCCGCTGGTCCACCGAGTACGTCTCACAGCTCCAAGCCCGGACCAAGTGGAGAAGTCAGCTGCCCAACCTAGCGGTAGACGCCATCGTCCTGGTGAAGGATGAGAATCGACCTCCTTCCAATTGGTGCATCGGTCGTGTTTTAGAGCTGCATCCTGGAAACGACGGTGTGGTCCGAGTAGTGTCGGTGCGAACCGCCGTTGGCGTTATAAAACGAAGTGTCGCCAAGCTTTGCGTGTTGCCTGTTGATCCGGTTGAGCAAAGCAAGTAGTGGTTATCATATCGCTTCTCTGTGTTTTTTGTATTATTAAGATTAAGATTAAGATATACGTTTGTTACTTTTAGTTTGTATAATTGATGGCTGTTGAGAGCATCCTCTCAACGCGGGGGGGCATGTTAACGCCGAATCGGCGCCTCGTTGGCGGCTGTTTTCCCCTCTCCCTCTGTCGCTTCTTATTCCCGTCGAGGCGGACGGAGGTCGGCACTCGCTCAGTAACAGTGTCGCAAGATTCTAGAGCTGACTGTCGAACGAGCGCTATCGCCCCGCTAAAGCCGCCAGTTATTTGTAATCAACAACAATACAGTCCACTCTCATACAATTAAGCAGTTTTTGTTTCCCAGTAACATCCAAAACACGTAAAAGTGCTCGCGTGTGTGCACAGACAGCCTCCGCCATCTCTCGCTCCTCCTAGCTGTAACGCCGTACAGAACTTCACGGTCGATTAAATTTCTATTTATTATACCTATTCGGTTAGCATCAGATGGTCAAAGACCGGAGGATGTTGCGGCTAGAAAATGGAAGTGGTGTTGTAGTATAGTAGACTATAATAATTGTAGTATAATTCGTCGCATTTTATTTGAGACTCAAATTGTGGTACGCGTTACCCGGACCCCGATTATAAAAGATTATAAACGAAGAACATGAAGAGGCTTAAAAATTGTTATTCTCTCGTTGTGACAGGGTATTTATATATATTAAATGGAGTAAGTACTTAGAGTACTTACACAACAACAGGGGCTTCAAGAACTTATAAACTTGGAAAGAACTTATTCTCATTGATGAGTCGTGGTGTAAATTTAAATTACATAATAACTAGGTAAATTTGTCTTAAGGGTGGGTATGATAGCGACTGAATATATATTTAAATGGTGTATTGAAATAGATTTATTTTACTCTGCTCTTGACAAGTGTTCGTTTGATAATTGCTAAAATGTGGCGGCCTTGATTAAACAGAGAACCTGAGATAAATCAAGAAGCAGGTTCAGATGAAGAAATAGCAGTGGATGAAGATATGGGGTATGGCGAAGGACCAGAATTAGGCGAGGAAGAACTTGAAGAAGTCAGCGACATAGAACCTGCATCGTAACGGCCTAGACACCATATGCAAAAAGAGAATAGGAGATGATTTAAATTTTTTTTAGGTTGTGGAAAAAAATTAATTTGTCTGTGATCATTTAAAAATTTCGGTACGGTCCAAATATCTCAGACGACCATTCGAAACCATCTCCTAATCGACAATAAAGCACTTCACCTTTCTCCATTCAACAGATAATTTATGACCTTTTATTAGTTTGTCTTGTACCAAGTTTACTGTAAACTTCTTTTAAATAAATTGCGACGTACTATAACAAAATGCCTTGATTAGTATGTAGTGTACAAATATACGGATCAATGCCTAAAGGTGGAGGCTAGAGTATACTTAACCTCAGTTGCATATAGGTTAGAGCACACATATAAATTCATATGATACGCTGACTTAAAAACAAAATGTAAAATGTCAATAACAGAATACAAAATGTAAACGAATTACACAAGAGTTGTAATGCTGATAATATATACTCATAATTGAAACCTTAATAGGTATAGTAAGTACGTTGCAACTCCCCCTAAATTCTACCTTGCCTTATATAATCCACATAATAAAGTATTACCTGTAAGTCGGTTATTTACTAATCAGTGAAAATTCACTAATAATAAACTTAAACGTCACAATTTACTAAGGCCCATCAGCATCTTGCTGTGTATATCTAAAATCTTAGAGAATAGTGAGGATACATACTGTAAGTGGAGGAATAGAATGAATTGAGTAGTGTATAATGTGAGCGTATAAGTTAAGTAAGACTTGAGTTTTCAGATCAATGAAAAGAATAAATAAGAAAATAAATAGTTACTTAACAAATGTATGTTTATCTAATACTTCCTCTCCTCCTTTCCTATATCACATCTTAGCCTTAATACCTCGAATAATCAATCCACCAATCCAGCCTATCTGCCGAATAAATTAGTGTTTCGTGGCTTTAAGCTTAAGATTTCCAGGCAGTATCGTCGAATTATTTTCAACAAGTCTGTTAGTAACGATTTTTAGATTCGTGCGAAATTAAAAGTCTCTTATATTTTATTTGATGTCATCGCGGCGTCAGCCAGTCGTCTTTTTGGGTATGCTTGTAATTGTTTAAATCCGTTATAACTTACGATCTACTTAATGAATTTAAACCCAATTTGAACCTCGGATAGATTGATATAAAATCCTTCGCTCCAGAAAGTTTTAAATCAGAGGGATAACGCGTGTGGCTACAATTGGCTGAGGGAGATCACGAATAAAAATTATATTTATGCGAATTTTACGAACCGACAAGCCGGTGTAATCGAAACGCCGCTTCGTTTTTATGCTAAATGGAAAAATGGCCGAGTTAGAAATAACTCTCATTGGTCGAGTGCAAAAATCACCACAATAAAGTTGTACAATTAAAGCTTAAAGCCTTTAAGCATTGACCCGTAAACCTGTATACCCCGTACCTATACTCGTGTACCCTACAAGCTGGGGCTTCAAACAGCATAAAACAGTATACTTGCATCCACCGCTTAGATCGAAAAGCGAAATCGCGCGTTTCGCGCTATGTTAGAGGCTCCTTTTCGACTTTTCTCCAAACGTATATGAAAATCTAAGATAGCCAAGTTGTAGGCTTAGATATCTTCTTTCAAAAACCGTTTGAAAAATTAAAATCGGCCCATCTCAATTAATAGGCTGAATTTTGCAAAATTTTGGTGCACATTGTTGATAAAGTAATTGTGCAAAAACTATTCATCCGACAGCATCTAACTTTTGCGTGCTTAAAGTAGACAGAATAACTTAACATTTCACGCAAAATCAGTGCTTCAGCTTTAATCTGAGCGAAACTGTGAATTTTTGAAAAGGGTTTCATTTCAATGGTTTTTCAATGTTTTCTCTATGAAAAATGCTCCGATCGCCTTTAAGAAACGCTCATTTTGAAGTTGTATTAATTCTCTACAAATCGTCTGTACAACGTATTGCATTTGCCTCAATAATTTTCACGTTATGGTGAAAAAATGGAGAAACGACCTATTTTTTCTAAATTTTTATGGTTTAAAAATACACAAAAGCTCACATTTGTTTAGATTTTAGGTTTTATCATCTTTGATCCATTTTAAAAAATTTTTTTGGTCCGTCTGCTGTTATATTTCATCTACCGAAACCATTTTTTTTTGCTCTATAAAGTGGGTTATATTGTCATACAGTAAAACGATAAAGGAAAATGAAGTTAATTCGGGTCCTAACTAAAGTAATATCTTTTTTGATGTCCTTCAAATTACAATGAAATACATCTAGTCGATGATAAAGTCTATTGTAATTATTGTACATTTAATGTAAGGACGAGTTTTACAAGATAAACATTGTTGGCAAGGGGAAAATACTGAAGAAAAATGATCACTGGTTGTGGCAGAAATGTTTTATTATCGATGTTAAGGGACCTCAGGCCTCTTCAGAAATCTTTCTTGTTTCGTAACTTATGCACGTGACATAAATATTTTCTTTTCTCATAGCTGTAGTGACAAGGCAAAGAAATTGTTTATCCTCCAAGTAACCTGTGATCAGTTTGTACCTTTTATATTTTTAATTTGCAACATCAGGAGTACCCAGGGATAAAGGTCCCAAGGGACGGTTGGATAAAGTTATATGTTACATACAAAAGTAGAACACGAAAGCTGAAAATGTGGATTTTCACGAAACAATATTTTCTGATGGGAAATATCGACAATTCGTGTATATTTCGAAGGTTGAATTTTTCCATACATATCCAGATCCAGATCCAGATCAATCCAGATATTATGATCTGAAGAATGATGGTCAATAATAGTTGCAGTTAATACGTACTTGTATATATGCTGTAATTGTAATATAATTAACATATAACATGTAACATATTGTAATATGTTAGTACTGTTGGTAGGAAAAATGGTTCTTTGTCATACTAACGAGGCTTCATATTTGTCCTCTTTCTCTCTTTATCTCTCTCTCTCTCTCTTTCTCTCCCTCTCTGGCTGCCTTAGAGGGTGATAACGTTTGGGGAACAGCCAGGAAAATGTATGAGAGCGAAGGTGGGGCATTGGCGTTTAACGCTGGCGGAGCCAGACGGCACGTGTGGTGCCGCATGCTTAGTAGTCGCCGCACGCATAAGGGATAGGCGACTTCCAGCACAGTCGTACAGTGTGTCAACACCAGTTAAAATAATGAAGATATGGCGCAAGACGAAAGGGTGAAGGACTTAAAGTATAAATTGTGTGTAAGTCTGCCAAAGAGCGTATGCGAACCATAAAAGGAAGGAAACGCATAAAATCGGAAAAATTTTCTTACTGTCTTTGTAGACAAATTGCTGTTTTACCATTTTCATACGTTGACGATGAATATGAATTCAATTCACGTCAGGGTATCACCATAGGTGCGGTGTTCTTAAAGTATATCTATAGCATTTTATGCACTTTTTAATCCAACGTGACCCATAAGAACTATTCATTTCATAAATGTATACCTGAAATTTGGGATACCATGGAAACTACCAAAGATATGCCGACTACCTTTATCCTAACATTTGCAGGATTTGTGAAACAAGTTAGAATGAGAAACACAAAACCCTCAGACTTTTAAGGAGTATTTTCCTGTTGTAATCGGAACTTTGGCAACACGTGCAGGATATCTTGTGAACAGAAAAAATGTTTTTTAACTTTACGCTGCTGCTTCTAAGATTTCGTTTGTTCTTGTCATAATTATTTTAGCTCAATAACTCCCTTGAAACTCGTTGTAAATAGTCCAAAGCAGTGATGGACTAAATGGATGCGGTTAACTCCTCTATGTATGTAAAAAGTATATTGCAAATGCTTAAAAGCCATCGCGATGGCTTACAGAAAGGTGAAATTGTAGATGTCGTTGCAGAAGAACTCGGACTAGAGGAGGAAGGAAGCTGCTTTTCTGTTGAATAAAAGATTTTTCGTTTAGAATTTAAACCCTTGCACGTATTTGTGCCTACAATTCATATTCTTTTCATCTTCTTCCTCATTTTGGCCTTTGCCCTAGTCCATTTGCTGATGGCGCCATTGCTTCACCTTACTACTTTAAAGGAATAATAAAATGTGTAATGTTTTACAAATTGGGCTCTTGTGTTATTATTGGATGTATAATATGTAATGCAGCAATTTTCCTCTCTATGAATTAACCACAGATTGTGCATGGAATTAAACTTATTAGTTATCTCAAGAAATATATAAAGTAATTCTGCTACAGGACAAACATTTTACGTAGATTAAAGAAATAACAGATCTAAACTACCTTTTATTCAATCGTACGGTCTCTTTCGAGTATTTCATGTTCATCATCAACTCTTTGCACCTTTACACCCTATCATCTTCATTTACGTTGTTTGTTAAAACTTCACCCTTTTAGGGTCAGCAACCGTCCGAAGACGAGAATACCCCTCAGAAGAGGGTTGATAAGATCTTCGACCAAATGGACAAAAACCACGACGACCGTCTCACATTGGAGGAATTCAGAGAAGGCAGCAAAGCGGACCCGAGGATAGTCCAGGCGTTAACGTTAGGAACGGAATAGCACAAGGATGAAGGAATCATGCCCGAGAAGAGTTGACGCAGTCGGGAAATGTAAAAATAAAAAATAACGCCTTAGTTTAAGGTATGGGTAAGATGGGAAAGTTCAACCTTAAAGTTAATAAGAGGGTAATGGAGTGGAGCAAACAGTGCTGCTTATGAGCTAAAGTTATATAGAGTTAATTTCAAACTTTGATTCTCACAGAGTTGAGAGGCATGATTTCATATCATTAAGTTGATGCAGGTAAGTGCATAGGGTATATCATTTGAGAAATGTCGAGATCAATCAGTTAGAGTTACTAAAATTGACAACTTTGATTTAACAGTTCCGTAACTGACACAATTAACTAAATTCTTGATCGACATGGTAGGCCACTGAATGGAGGCTCGATCCTAGATTTTTTCCTCCGTTGATCAAATCTGGGTGCAAAAATATTTTCGACCCTTGGGATTCCGAATTTGAAGGTTTCAATCGGCGCAACCCCCGGCAAGGGGTTGAAATTCGCAAAAAATGAAATTTCTTAGTTTTTTGCGATTTTCTCAAAAACTAAAAAAGATATCAAAAAAATAACTTGACCAGCGTGTTCCTCATGCAAAAATGTTTCGATTTCATGATACTGCTGATCAAAATTGAACAAATTTATGTCAACTTACCGATGAGTTTTAATATTTTATAAAACCAAGGATGGGAAAAGTATATATAGATATACTCCGTCGGTAAGATGCGCCCTCGCAAGTCACAGCTGCCGTGCGTCTACTTCACGTGCACACATCAAAATCAACGTATAAACATTTTTTCGATTTTTGAAAGTAGTTTTTAACAATTCAGATTAACAAGATTGTTTCGAGCAGTGCATTTTATTTAAAAAAAAAACTTTCCTATTATTCACTGATTTTAAAAAAGCATGCGATTTGATTGCAATTAAAATTAAATTAGAAAAGCTATATTTAAAAAATTATATTTACCTCAATAAAATGGTGATATAAACACGTGGTTAAAAATACAAATATTAATTAATTAAAAAACATTATAATATAATTTTTTCCAATGTTCAACCGACATTAGTTTAACAAATATTACTTTTTCTTTTGTGACTTCAGTTTTCATGTGTTTCAAAATCATTAGAAAGTGATTGTTTGATAGAGAATCAAAAAAATTCTTTTGAAGGCCGCCTTTTTACTCGCACTTTTATTTTACCTTATTTTACCACTCGTATGCTAGTTTGGAATGCGTTCGATTTTTTTCTATTCTTTTTGGAATTAATTAAAGCTCATGTCGTATGTGGTAAGAACTCTAACCATTTACCTCATATTCATTTCTTTTTTAATTTATAAATGATTTTGGTTTTATTGATATTTCTGACAGTTGGACATTTTATTATTGCTACTTAAAAAATAAAGTGAATAATTTGTTTTTCCGAAAAATATGATTGCAAGTATATTTTGCATAAATTCTAAATTATTTGTGGTCGCTAATCATGAATTTGCAATGGATTTTTGATATTCGAAATGAAAAATTTTATTTGTAATCCAATGGGTATTAATAATTATTAAACCACTGAGATATTTTAAATTGAAGGTGAAATATTTTTAATTTAATTCAATAGGGACTAAAAATTAATTAACATAAAGGAGTTACGTTGAAGCGTTATTATGTTTAATTGTATATAAGCATGTTTTATGTTCATATTGTTAGAACAAAACTAATCTGAAGGAAAAAAGATGCTCCAAATATTTGGGATTACTTTTTTAATTAATATATCAACTTTGGAAATGACATTGTTGTGACATTTCTTAAACATATATTTTTGACTTCATTTCTTACCAATAATTAATTTTCAGTTCAATTTAAATATTGTATTACATTATTATTAGGTCAGGTAGATTCCCGTGCATATTTTCATTTCATAGAAGTAATGAAAATAACTGTTTTTTTACCCAGCAAGTTTAATGAAAAAGCAAAATAAATTATGGGTCAAATACTGTGCAAATAAGTACATTCAAAAATTGCTGCAATAATCGTAGAGAAATGTTGTTATTTGCATTACATGAGTTTATATGAAAGGGTACTAAACTCCTTTTGGCTGTAAAATGTTTAAAATTCAGTGTAATTGAAATTTCTTTGACGAATTTTTTTCAGTAACAGTAAGAAAGTTATAAATTAATCAAAGTACTATGAAGATTAAGGAGTCACAAAAATCTTCAAATTACCTAAAATAACTCTTTTTATTCTTAATATTAACAAACGGGAATTTTTAGTATCTATAGTAGAATCTTATTAATATGAACTATTAAAAACTATTTCCAAAAATCAATGGAATTTATAATCATTCCTGTATAAATGTTGGTTTCAATGTATGCACGTGCATTAGACGCACGGCAGCTGTAACTTGCGAGGGCGCCCCTTACCACCGGAGTATATATATATATATATATATATATATATACGCTTCCCTTCTTTGGTTTTATAAAATATTAAAACTCATCCATAAGTTAACATAAATTTGTTTAATTTTGATCAGCAATATCATGAAATCGAAGCATTATTGCACGAGGAACACGCTTATTTTTTATGTCTTTTTAGTTTTTGAGAAAATTGCAAAAAACTAAAAAATGTCGGTTTTTTGAGAAGTTCTGCACCTTCACGGGGGCTGCGTCGATTGAAACCTACAAATTCCGAATCCTGAGGATCGAAAACATACTTGCGCCTACGTTTGATCGACGAAGGAAAAATTCAAGCCTCCATTCGTGGCCTATCAGCGCAGCACTTTTATACCTTATCTTATTCTCACTCCGTAAGATTACGACTTCGCCACGAACGCGTTTACACACTGTGACCGGATTTCCTTGTTTCCAGATATGTCCGTTGCCAAAATTACTTAACCTACGTTGTGATATAGCGACATGACGTCCTATACGTTATCAGCTTGATTCTCGTTTGCAGTGTATCCACCATTCCGTCGCTTGGAGACTGGCCAATAAAAGAGAGTATAACGGACCATCGTTGGAAGGGTTCTTTTCTAGATTTCGCCGTTGTTCATCTCGAGGGCTTTTTATGTCCTCACGCACTTGTACGTTTTGCGCGATAAGTCGCGGGATTGTTTCAGCTAAGTGCATGTACAAGGCAGTATATTCGTATAGTTCATTTCGTTGTTACATCTCGTGGTTCATCAGTGAGATGATTTGCCTTATCCTATCAAGATTTAATCAATTGTTAGTCGAATTACGAGTAATTACAATAAAGAGATTCCTATCCTTGTGATATATTTGTACTATCAAAATCTACTGAAATTACATAAAGTTTGTAATGGTAAGTGATTCAAGTATCTGACTTACTTGGCAAATTGTCTCTATCGATGGATTTAAACTTTAAACTATTTTATTTCTCATTTTAGGAAAATTTCTCCTAATAAGTTAACATTCTGTAAACTGACAGTTCACATCATATTGAGATGGTTTAAATTTAAAAATACTTGACTTATAAGGGGATCCATGGAGATATCTCTCCCCAATCGTCGTTGATCTTAAATATGTTGAGCGCCAAAAGTTAGGCAAAACGTAAATTCTTATGGGCTGTTAAACATGTCTAGGGGATAAAAATTACCTTCAAAATACACCCGCAAACGCCATTCTTAACTGTTATTATTATAGTTATTAATATAGTTATAAATAAGTATACTTGTAAAACAAAATCGCAGGTTATTGATTACACTTATGTAATGTTATGCTATAATTAGCAAAAAATTTCCTTACATATTACACTATATTACATTATTTACTGAAAATTTGAAAATGCATATTAACACTTTCACAACTGCTTGACGATTTGATCCACTTTTAATTCACCATTACCAAATACAATTTTGAATTAAATTTTAAAAAGGAACGGATATTATACAGTTTTTAGGAAAGCAACAGCTATATATGAATATGTATTTATTGAATTCCCTAAGGAACGACTGGGAAATTTCAGTCACTTCCGACTCCCAAACTCCCAAACTCCCACGACTCCCAAAATTTGCATGTACGTTAATTTGATACCTGCACTTGCGCACAACTGTTTACCACCGCGTGGTGGTATTTACGCAGGTTTTACACTGCGCGCATGCATGAAGTATCCACGGCTAGAAACTGTACAAGTTTGTGAGTACATATATTGAGGTATTTGTGGTTTCCATTGCTACAGTTTTCCTTCTTTTGTTATCTAATCAATTTTTAATGCTATGCGTATCCTAGACCAATCGTGTTATTATTTTATCAAATTACATAGTCAGATATTTTCAACTCGATATGTAAATATTTTTAAACGTCTTGGTTCAAAAGTGCTTACCTCGATTTTAAATCTGACAGTTTTGATAATCCTACTGAATTTGTCTTCGAAAGTTCTCATTCTAGTTCTGCAATGCCTGACTCTAATGATATACTCCAGTCTATGACAGTAAAAATGGGTTATTACCACAGAATTCTCTCCGTTAATTCCAAATTTTATTAAAATATTTAATTCGTCTAATATTTCCCTGCTCTATTCGGACAGCTATTCGTAATTTTTCCTCTTGTAAGTATCAATCCACTACTACATCTTATATATATTCCGAGAGTTCCAGTTTAGAATTCCTGTCGGGATCGTAAATACCTTTTTCCGTATAATTCAAGTACCTTACCTTATATAATATATAAGTATATATTTGTATACCTTATAAATACCGTACCTTGAGTGGTATTAGCCATAGGAGAGATTGTTTCGGGTTAGTTCATATTTATAATTTCAATTGATTAACTCCTTTTTAAAGGTTATATGTTCCTGATGTGTAATTTTTTATTTTAGGGGGTGAAATCCATAGATTTAATTGTAACATACCTGGGCATAATATTTAGATATGTATAGTAGACATACTATAATGTTTTAATGTACATAATTTAACGCTTTATCTATTAAAAACCACCCCCTTATGACGAAATTTACCAAGGAATTAGTTTTATAACTTCTAAATTTTTTAATGCCGCACTTATAACGAATTAATGCCCCACCTCTGTTTATAATAATATTTCTGATTTATTGTGACATTTCATCCCTTATACAAGTCGCCCCCAGAATTCAAATTTCAGCTATAAAATATCATTTTGGGAGATAAAATTGCTTCAAAACTCAGTTTACAGAGATTTTCCAGAGCTAAAAGGATTGTTTCGTTGAAATTCCTTAAACCCTCCGCTTTTGAGATGTTTTAATTTGCTGCAAGGGAACCTACATTTTTGTGCTCTTGCATTTGTTACGTATTGTGTTTACTTCTTGAGTGCTTGTAACAAAAAGAGAATTTTTTCCAAAATTTCAAAAATTATTTCAAACATAATTCGATCTTTTTTCAAATACAACCATTATGATACAGTCAAACTTCTAGATGTTTAATTGTTAGTAACTTAATAAAGTAATCCGTAAATGGGTTACTATTAATTTCAGTTCTTGGTTAAGCCATTAATTTTATTTCCGATTTTTACTCCGAAGAAAAGAGACAACCATTTCATTTTTGTCATACCTCCTGAAATTTTGATGTTACTGACTCTTACTGAAGACTATTTTAAAGGTCCTTTTAAGCACTTGAAAAAGGATTTGTTGAAAAATTTTTTCTTTTTTGCTTTATTTAACGTTGAAAAATGAGAATTCAATTTTCGAAGAATTGACAGTCACGTTTAGTAAGCCATAACTCGGTTCACATTATATCTGAGTTAAAGAGAACAACAGTAAATTTACTTCAGTTTCATTTCTATCAATTCTTTTGATAAAACTTAAGGATTTCAAATTATTTGCGAAATACCTCCCTAAAACATGCGTTTTTCAGTTGAAATATTAATATTTTCCATCGTGAATATCTCTAAAAATGTGAATTTATCGTAAAAACTTCTTAGAACATTTGTTTTTTAAAATCCTACCTTCTATGGATTTCTGTGATTGTTTTTAGTTTCCGTTGTTTCCGAAAACGGGCGGCATTCCGCCCTCAGATAACAGTGCACATCGGCAATGTGTATCTTTTATTTCTTGAGCAATTTCCTATTTACCGATCAAATTTCATGTTGATGGGGCCTATTAAAAAGGATTCTGAGCGACTGACCTAATACCTGCCGCCATTATATTCCTATTTGTTGAGTTCATGGTGTGAAAAAATCGTCATGTATATAACAATTTTTTAAAAATATCCTATTCTTCAGCATACGTTTTTTTGGTATTGGTTAAGTTAGTTAGTTAACATTTAATTTAGCATGTTTTGTTTTTAATTGAAGAGAACAATTAAAAACTTTCCCAGCTGAAAAATAAGAACATCGATGAAAATGTAATAAAGCTTTTAATCCTTCCTTAGAAAAATGTTCATGTTATCAAGAAGTAGGAAAGAATTATTTCCCGCCAAAAAATAAAATTGCAGCCTTTAATTGAATCAACACCGCATATTTAAATTTCGGTTTAAATGCAATCAATGAATCATTGAATCAAATGCCCATGATTTTATTTTCTAATATATTATTTATAATTGAAAAATAAAAATGGTGTTTTAGGTGGAGAGTTTTTAGGGTTATTATATAAATATTATATTATTTATAATATTATATAAATATTATGAATATTAAATATATGATTTATAATCGAACAGTAAAAAAGGTGTTTTAGGTGGAAAGTTTTAAGGGTTATTTTCACTCCTTAGTAATGTTTTTTTAGCAATGGAAAGTACACATTGTGCTTAGTATTTGACGTTGTTTAACGTATACATGGTGTTTCACTATGCATGTGTCAGACGCAAACGGGGATTAGGTAGTAAACCTATAAGTCTATGGTAAAATATGTCCGATCATTCATCATTATCGACATAAATAATTATTACAATGAATTGGGTTTCTTTTAACAATATGGTAATTTTGTAATGCTAATAATAAAGAAAACGTCAATACATAGAGACACTCCCAATCTATGTCTCAATGTTTCAATCCTAAAATATTCCACGATCTTTCTTTTTACGTATGCTTCATATGTTAGTTTCTATCATAATCGATATGTCCGTGTGCTACATGACGGAGATACTGAGAGTTCAATATAATTTTCTAATGGGATTGTCGTCCCTCGCCGTATCAGAAAAGTTAAATTTCAACAGCGATTTAGCATAAATATTGGAAGTGGAATTTTTAATAATATTGCCACGTCGCAGTAATCTTGATACAATTACGTCACCCGGATCACATGAACAACCATGCATTAAAACATGGGATTGTAATTCAACAAGGGTATATCTAAATATTCAAATAAATAAGTCTCATTAAATCCCCAGTTTCGATTAAGTTCAAGCAATATTAATTCGCCAAAATTCAAGCTTTAAGTCGAATGCGGACACTCGTAGATACTGAACAAATTTATGATATTTCTGTACTATAAATGCGATTTAAATTATCTAATTTAACTAATCAGCAACCAAAGAAACCCCTACATATGTAATGCTTGCCAACGATGTCGGATTTTTCTTATTTTCGGCCAAAATATTCCGCCAATCTCCCACCTAGGTCTCCCATTAGAGTACTGAGATAGTAACCTTACTACCTAAATGACCCCAATAATAATACCAACGACAAAATTATTTTTTGATAAGGTGTACAACATAAACTACTCTAATAACTTGCAGACCTGCACTGCTTTGCGCTGACCCTAACGTAAGAAACGAGGAGTTTTTAACTCGAATAGAAATGAACGAACGCGCAGAATTTTCTTCAAGATTTTGTCACTATATTTCAACCTCTTGGACATATGATTTACCCTTGTTGTCGTAGCTTTGAACTAACAAAGCATCTCAAGTATGAAAGATATCTCAATATTTTGGATTCAATCCACTATGCAACGTGGCTCCCTTATTTCCATAGATCGTGTAAGCTACCCTTTACTACCTTTTCGTAAGTTGTTTCTCTATTTTAATTATATAGATTGTTTTAACAACTCGCTTCCCCTAATTACCTTCCTTGGGCCGTCCTGTACTTGTATATTTGTGTTATACGTTTTAAATCTCATTTTTCCACCTGAGCTCCCCGTTAGCGCACCCTTAGGAATACTTCATAACTCTGAGCCTTCATACTTAGCGGATGTGGTTCGCCCAGCACACTAGAAATGATGCTAGTTGGGCAAACAATGAATTTCCCTGTAAATGGGATAGATGAAGCCATCTTTCTTGGCCAGCAATTTACGTACATGGACAGTTATTATATTCAATGATATGATAACAGTAAATACCTGAAAATGGTAAACCCAACTTGTTATAACTGCTATTCCTCTCGATAACGAAATTTGAATGAACATTTATCCTTTGATTAACCCTAACGACTCCTCATTTGTATTTGGCGCATGCACAATGAATCGTCCTGTATAAATGAGTTTCAAGGATATTGTGTAAACACAATGATAGGTCCAAAAAGTATTAATGTACTTCTCAAAGTAACACCTGGTTACGATGGTTGTTAGCGTAATGCACATAACACAGTAGAATTAGTTATTAAAATTGCGATTAAGGTGTACTGTAATAGTGTTGGTTTATTAAATTGCTCCAATTTAATTTATGGAAAAATTAACGATTTAAAATTTTTTACTGTTTGTCCAATTGGTATGTGCTTTCTTGGTTAAAGAAGTTTTGGTGACAACATAGGCAGGATTTGTTCGAGCCGATGAATGTTCATCGCTCAACGTTCTATAAGGGAGAATGGAATGTTTCTTAACACGTCTTTCGTTTTCCCTTATCAAAAATAAAAGGTCAATTCATAGACAGGTTTCCTTGTAATGTATTTTTGGGAAAAGTTAAATTTGTAAAATATTAAGACTCGATTAAGTGAACGAGCACAAACAGATGACAATCAGACTAATCATCATTGTTTGTTTGTGCTTCCGATTTGCCAATTTTATCTGTGCCCTAGTTAGTAAGTAGAGGTATGAAACTAGAAATTTAAAGAGGAAATATATTAATATTAATGTTGAAAGTTATTCTTATGAAACTCGAGAAGTTTCTGGTTTCATATTGTTTAAAAATAACATTTTAAAAGTGTATATATACATTGCACGCTTTTGTCCAAAAATATATAGCACACTAGCTGCGAAAAGTAATTTGTGCAGTAATTTTTTGGATATTACAGGTGATAGTAAAACATCGAGACATTGTCCTGGAGAAATTAAAAGTTATTAACTGATTAATATGCCATATTTTTAAATATACTCTTATAAATGGAGAAATGTCCTGAATTTCATTATCACCGATATACATAGTCCTAGTTCCATAATTGTACAGCTTTAGATTGTTAATACCTCAGATTATTATAATTTCTAACATTTCTGGTAATAAATGTAACTGCAGTACGTTTTATTTAAAAAAATGTAAGGAGTGGTATTACAGTCCATCTATGGTACATTCACGTTTATACCCTAGCAAATTATGACTTCACAGGTAAATGGGCTATCCTTATAACAATTCCAATAATACTAAGAAAACGGTGAAGATAGTTTCGTGAATTAATAAAAAATTTACTAACAAATTCTAATCATATTTTTTGACATAAAAAGTGATATTAAATTAATTGTGCTTAAATTTAATCTAATAAAATAAAAAACAATTAAACTTATAGTAGCCTTGTAGTAATGAAACTTCACTAAATAACTTTGAGGAGTTTCATCATAATTGGAGTTTCAAAATATTGGGAGTTTTTAAAATTCTTTTGTTATACATGCAGAAATTTGTGACATTTCAAACTAAAATTCACAGTATTGAAATGAATATAGGAAATGGCATCAAATTTTAGTAGTACTTCAGAAAAACCATACTAATTATCTTTGAAAAGTTTTTTCAAAAATTCAAATGCTGGTAATTTTTTTGAGAATTTTTAAAGGTCGACGCTATATTGGCAAATACTGTTGAACACATTTTGAACACACTTGCATATTATTGAAACAAATTGGAGTTCTATTATAATTAAAGTTTCGGTTATTTTTTTTGTGAATGTTTATATGTAAGATATTTTCGAAACAATTCAAGCCTATGATGATATTATTAACACAAATCTAGATCGAAGCTTTGAACTTTTTCAAACACCTTAATGAAAATTAACTAAATAAATTTGGAAAGTATTATCAGAATTGGAGGTTAAGAAAAAATTGTAAATGGTTTAAACTATAAGGTTACGTGAGAAGATTTTCGTAACGTTTTAAACACAAGTTCATATTTCTAAAATAAATTTAGATATTTGCCTCAAAGCTCTTCCATGTTTTAACGAAACCATGCTAAACAATTTAGAGAAGTTTCATCAGAAAGGGAGTTTCCATGAATAATTTATGAATTTCTAAACTTCAGCATTATATTGGCAGATTTAAGTGACATTTGAATCCTAAATCCATATTACTGAAATTAATTTAAATAATAACCCCATATTTTGTTAGAACTTCAATGAACGCATAATGTAATTCTTTGAGGAGTTTCATAAAAGTTGGGTTTCTATAATTTTTTTGACAAATTTTAAATTTCGGTGTAGTGTAAGTACATTTCTTTAAATTTAAAATTCTACGTCATATTATGGAAACAAATTTTAAAAAATAGTTCCAAGCTCTGGATCAATACCGTTTTAAAAACCTTTCAGGAGTTACATATTAATTGGAGTTTCCATATTTACTTTTTTAATAAATTTTGAAAATGTTGGTTTGTAAAAGAAAATTTCAGTAATATGTCAAATTACAATTCACATTTATGAAAAAATTCATAGAACAACCTCAAACTTCGTTAGCAACTTCATAAGCCTATTAAACACCTTTAAGAACTTTATTTATAATTGAACGTTCGACAAATTTTGTATGAATGTTTAAAATTCAGCATTATATAAGCACATTTATGTAAAAGTTCTGATACAAGACGTAAACTTCATTAGTACATTAATGATTAATTTAATAAACAACAATTTCATATCGGACAAACTTAAAACTTAGTTTCATACCTTTAGAACTTTTTCTCATTTTATCTATTTCAGTTTCATAATTTTAGCGAATGTAATAAATTTTAACACAACAGAGTTTCATATAAATTGAAGTTTCTGTAATTTGTTGATGTTTTTCTTCGAAATTGTATCTTGAGTAATTTATTTGCACTTGAAACTAAACTTCATAACTTTGAAACTGATTCAGGTATGTACTTCATATTTAATCAACTATAGTAAACACATGTAAATGAAAAAGAGTAGATGGAAATATAGCAATTAACTGTAGAGAATTTCATTAAAATTGAAGTTTCATCAAGGTGTTATTTTGCTTCATCAGCTTATTCCTTAATCGATAATAATGTCCTTAGTTACTTAGGTAGTTTAGGCACTTAATCTTACTTAGGTAAGCCATTGTAAATTCTTATTCGCTGTGTATGTCATAGTGGAACACACTATATCTGATGCTGTCTAAAATTACAAAACTGCAGCCACCTAAGTTTCCCTCTTAAGCGGTTACACTCAGCAATAGACCGAACGCCGTGTACATTTAGTGCCCATATTAGCATGATCTGTGTACTTCAGACATAAGTCGCTACGGTACAAAGGTGAATGAGGCATACCTTACGGTTTACACTTTATTTTAGCTCAATATATGTTTGGAAAAATTTTTAAAAAGTAAGTGTTGACGACTTAATCATTTATTAGTCCAGTCGACAGATAGTTTCGGAAGGAAAATCAAGGAGGCAAGTAAGTGTCATCTTAGTAGGTGCATTCTTAAACTGAAATAAAGTGTTTGACACATTTTTCATATGACTCAGAACAAACAAAAAGTATATAGAAACATATACAAAAATAGTCTCAACTTTGAATCTCTGGACATAATCGAGGTTTTCTATGAAATTTACTTGATTACTTGTCACGTTTTTAGCTCTGTCGACTGCACTATATGGGTAGTTACTAAACTTAAGTAACATAGGTTTTATGGAACTACTTAAATATGTCGTAACAAAATCTGCTAATCTTAAACAATACCAATAAATACTTAGTTTTCATATTACTCGTTTGCACGATATTTGCCAATATCAACACATTTTACATATAATACTTCAGAAAACATTAAGCTCTTGTTTTAAAAACAATAATCCAGGTCCTTTTGTCTTTCTAGATAGTCCTAAACGAACTTTAATATCAAAGATACTCTAATACTTCATAAACTTTTTCATGTTTCCTAAATATTGATAACCTATAGCGTAGTTACTTAATCCGCGATTGTAACTTTTTAGAATAACAAAAGTTAAAACGATTTTAACGTTGGTATGACAATATTCTAAGTGTTTTAAAACTTTTAAGCCCAAATTTTAGAGAAGAAAGTTATAAGATTCTATAATTATTTTACACGATCTTAATTCTAACGCACTTAAAAATGTTGTACAAAGCTTTTGTATAAATATGTAAATTCATAACGCTAATATTACCTTATTGTGATCTTTTTCGTTGTATTTCCAAACTTTTCTCCTCAACAATACGAACTATATTAAGGGTAGGATATAGTTGTTACCAGTGATATTGCATGAAATGATGTTTATTTATACAGACATTTCGGTAAACAGTTTTTTGTTAAAAATCGTATTCCATATTTTGTTTAAAATTCAACTTAAAGAAATTGTCTTTTATTAAGTGGCCTAAGAGTCGGAGTTTCTAACTAAGCAAATTTTCCAAATTATTACCTCGAAGATTAATTACTATTAACACATTTAATTCGTTGTAATTAATGATATTAAGTACTTCAAACAATCTCTCGTTTCATTGTACTTACCGGTAATTTCGAACAAGACACTCAATTTTCAAAAACCGTCATGTTTCTGTTTTATTTTCCGCTTGTTCCAACACTATTAAACTGACTTGAACGAATACGTGATAATTAATCATCAATCATTAATCGGATGACTCGACTTGAAAAGTACAGATTATTCTCCATTGTTCGTCTTGAATTTTCGTTATTTTGTTTAGAAAATATGGGATATATATTTCTAATTATTTTCTAATACACTGTGTGTGATGTGACGTGTTGTTTAAAAATATAAACAATTTTCTTTCGCGAGAAAGTAAAATAAGTAATTTTTGAAAGGGTTATTTTTTAATTTGGAAGATTTGCGCGATATTTGCACTTTTATTTCTCAACCTTCTGTGATAATTAACAATCATTGTATCGCAATAATGAAAATGCTGTGTCTTGTATTCGCAGTATGCTGCTCTTGTTGTTTGTTTTTAGATGAGAAGATAAATTAAATTAAATTTTAAATGGATAAAGTAGCTTGTTTGAAAAATTTGTTGTTGTTATCATGTTATAATGCGAATGGTAATTGTGTTTTTGTAATATTAAACTTGAATGTAAAAAAATATTTAGCAAACAAATATATAGAAAAATCGAGCGAAGTGTGTCATTTACAACGTTAAATCAGTTTAGATCCTTTTTTATTTTAAAGCCCACGACGAGCTTACTTAAAACTACCTTTTTGTTGGCAATCTTGATTATTTTCCTTCCTCGCTTTTCCCATCTTTTATTTGCTTTATTCATGTTTTCAAAAGACCTCGCAAATACCGTATGAAAGGAGGTTAAAATGTAACTTCTTATCTGGTATCATGGGAGTTAAATAATTCTCGGGACTGAGTAGAAATTCGCTGTTACTTTATGAGCATGGCTCCTCCCTCATAGGATGATGTCGAGACAAGCTGAGTCGCCGGACTATTACAGCACTGATAGTCCAAGCGAATTATCTCGAATTTAACCGTTTCTTTGCAAAATGCGGACGAGGCATGTTTTTTGCAGGAATCTATTCTAAATAATATATACAATAAACGTATCCATGTGCGCATGCATAAAAAGTTGTGGAAAAATTGTTACTAACAAATTAAGGTGAAAAGATTGATGTTTTTTCGGTTTTTCGGCTGTAACTTCGGTTCTTTAGGTTCTAGTAAAAAAGTTTCTTATCAAAAATTGTTCAGAATTAGATTTTCTATAAGAATGTGTGATGCGAATTCCGAAAACTTTCAGATTTTCTCGGAAAATGACCATTTCTCGCAAAATTGAGATAATTTTCCATTAATACTTTAGGGATCTAAATTCACTCCAATCCGGTCGATACTTCGTAAAAAAGATGATTTTTTATAGTATTTGAAGCTCCCTTAACGCTCTATCGGTCGGACCAAAGGGAGAACAACAATTAATTTGTTGCTTAAAAAAAAGTGAAAATTTCAATTGAATGCCAAACCCGAAATATTAAATAAAAATACTTGAAAATTTGTGAGCATGTAAAGGTAGGACACCGTTATCATATAGGATTATCAAAAACTATTTTTTTTAATTGTTCACACTTTTACAGCACATTTTTAAATTTGCAAATTAGACGCTTATAAATAAATTTAAGTTCCTAGGGCAATTTTCAATATTTTCAAATTATAAAAAAAGGGATTGAAAGGTTTCTCCTAGACCTTGAATTTACCATTTTTAAAAAGTTTTTACTCTGAAAATTGAGAAGATTATGAAGATTTTATATTGAGCTACCGTAACAGCCCTGTTTATTAATATTTTTTTTAAAGTCATTTAAAAGCTTCAAGTTCTGATTATTTATGTATAAATTATAAAAAAACGATGGAAAGGTATTTCCAAGTCCTTAACTTTGGCAGTTTTAAAAAGTTTTCATCAGATTCACTGAGCATTCCCTTCAGTTATAATCATGAAATAGACACAAGGATCTCCGCCAACTAAAAAATCTAAACGTTATTAATGTTTCTTTTTATTTTTAGTTATAACTGTGTACTTTATAACTGTGTAAAAGACATCTATACGCAGTTTGAAAATACTAGAGATGAGGCACAGATGAAAATGATAAGACTAAATATATGGTAGTGTCAAAGAATACAAGGCAAACAATCAAACGAAACATCACGTCACAATAAATAGTCATAACAGATGATAACAGGGTAGAGCTAGATGTAGCAACAGAAGTCCTGGCGATATTGAGAATTGTATACGTCCCGTGGAGAGATATAGACACAAATGCATGGAAAAGCAGGCATACAAATGAATTAGAACAACTGTATGGAAAGGAAAACATAGTAAGTTGGATAAAATCTAATGGTCTAAGTTGGGTAGGACATGTGGTAAGGAATGCGGACAGTCGCCTCATTTAACAGAATCTCTTGGGAAAAACCAGATTGAAAGGGACCAGTAGGAAATCCCCTTAAAGGATGTAATGGCTGAAGTTCCCAAAATAATGGACGTAAGACAATGGAAAACTAGCACACAGGATCGACCATATTGAAGAGGGATAGTAAACGCCATGAGCCGTAGAGCGAGAGATGTTGCTGATGATAATGACATTCCTCACATACAGACATTCAATCCAACTAATCGTTATGTACTTGGAGTTTTTAGAAAATTAACATTGGCAGTAATATAATGAAAACATGAAACGACATATTTCCACCATATAAATATACAAGATAATACAACAAATAAGGATTTTATATAAAATCTGAGTATTATTTATCATCACGTACAATATTACATTAAATTTATCTCTATAATTTTTAGAAATGCCTCTTGAGCTATAATCGATATGCGGTCCAATATTTTCTTTCCATATGAATTAAGAAGATATAGTGTCAGGACGAGGTAACATTGCTAGTACTCAGGTCATCCAAATTAACTATGCTATGTGCAGTGATTAACACAGATTAGCCGATCGTTTAAAAGGACCCAAAAACATGAGCAAGCAATTATTAAACGATGGCGATACCTTTTTGGCAACAATCGTCATGTCGACCGATGAAACATTAATTGGGTAATCATCGAATTAGTAATAGTTCTATTAAAATACTGATGGATAAATCAGTAAATATTCCACTCGGTTTGGTCACCTTCATCAGAGTCCGCCTCTCCTTAACAATGCAACCAAGTAGGTATTATAATCATCAAATCGTCAAGTTGTCAAGAAAGACGTTTTCACACAAATGTCCGAAATGACAATTCCCCTACCTTTAAGATTTAATTCAGCAATATGTCAATTTTCAAAAATCTAAATTCAAATGTGAGTCCACTTTACACACTAAGAAATAGAAATAGGACCGGCAGCAATGTAGGTTCAATGCTAGGGGGCGATAAACTGTCTTTCATGCGAAACGGAGGACTGGGACGTTTCTACTATGATACACTTACGAATAATGTTGACAAAATTCTTCAAGTAAGTTTTGTAGTCAGAGGAAACTGTTACGTATGTATCTACAACCAAAACCTTTACTGTCCTACACGTTCTTAAGGAGGAGTTCACTTACGGGCAAATTTATAATCTCGCCTTGAAGATTCCTTAAACTTTAAGGCGAACGTACTTTGCCATCTGTATTTTATAGTCAACTAAATGCACCTTAAGTTTGAGATGAAGCCGAGGTCGGTTTGAACTTAACTTGAGTATCCCTCAGAAAATATTAAAAGTTAAGTTCGCCTTCAACACATGGATTCAAGATGAATGACGATTATTATGAGTACGTCAATCGAATTAATAATAATATAAATCGATTATCTATAAGGTATTTGAGAGACGGGCAAATCCGTTGGGTTTATATAGCGAACGTGAATTTATAAGGAGGTATCATTTTTCTGAAAATACAACTGTACATATTATTTTGCCTCTGATTAATGATGCTCTTCATAAACCCAATAATAGAGGTTTGCCGGTGGTTTCACTGATCCAATTATTAATCAGATTACGATACTATGGTACAGGAAATTTCCAGGCAAGTTGCATTTTTATATATGTACTAGCTGACCCGGCGAACTTCGTATCGCCTAACAGTCGATTCTTTAATTTTTTATTTTTGTAAGTTAATAAGTCAACAACTACATTATGTCAAAAATTAAAAATTATAAAACTCACAAAATTCTTTTAATAGTCACTAAAAAATCACAATGAAAATCACAATTTCAGATTTCTTATTATGATACCTACTTATTATATTTGATTTTATTTTTACTTATTCTAAATCAAGTTTCATTTTTATTGTAGTACTTTATGGTACACGATATTTTTTGTTTGATTGAAAAAATGTATTGTAAAAATGTATATGGGCTATAATAGTTATGATTAATTAACATACAACTGCAAATACTATTACAAACCTTAAAAGTTGGCATAAAATTTTCCCGAACTACTTTTGATGCTCCAAATGAAGTCATTTGAAAGCAGTCGTTATATTGTTGAATATTCTTTAAAAAGTGTATTGAATCTGTTCCTATTCCTAAAACTAATGAGTAACAATGGCTCTGGAGGTGGAAGCAATGGTATCAATTTCACCTTTCCATTTGCGCAACACAATCCATTGGCTTCATTTTTGTATTTCAATGCCTTACAATATTGGCAAACTGAGTTCATAGGTCCAATAGCAACACAGTTGTAGGCACTGTAATCAATTGACATATCGTAACAGAAAGCAGCTCGATTCAAACTTGCACCATTATTAGTCGAATGTGGCGCTTCACTGGTCTGTCTTAAGCGAATTCTTTCACGTTCATTGCGATCTTCACGTTCCTGGGCAGTACGATTAGATTGATAATGCATTTGATTTGTTGCATTTCGGGTTCTCCTGCCTAAATTTGTTCGCCGCCTTATAGGAGGCATATTTAGTAAGTCACAAACACACAACCCTTTTTTAATTTTATAGAAATTTGTGTATTTTAGGTTTAGTAATATTATAGATGCACAGCAAAGAGATATTTACATTTCAAGTGACATTTTACCACAGACAATTTACATTTTACCATAGACAATTTGTTTCTGATTAAAAAAATAAATATTGACAAATATTGACATTAATATTTATACGATACTAACGTCACTCAATTGTTTTGCCTTCCCGGAACCTCTCCACTAACACAAACTTTATCGTATGGTATTAAAGTTCAAATTGACTTTTAAGTATTATCACAAATCTTTTGTATGGGAGTATAGAAAAGTGTTGTTTTTAGACTTTTTCAGGAAATTTAAAATTTTTTTTTTGAATTTTTCTCTCCGTAAGAACCATCCTCGTACTTCAAGGAATATTTTAAAAAAAGAATTAGCGAAATCGGTCCAACCGTTCTCGAGTTTTGCGCTTAGCAAGACATTCAGCGACTCATTTTTATATTATAGAAGATTATATCTGGAAAAGGAATGATTACTTATGTTTTATTTCAGTTTTTGAACTTAATTTATCTGTTTTACTATTTCATATTTATTTTAGACTGTTGCTAGTGATCTTAGGGGAATTTCGCAATCTACAGTGTCTCTAATAATAAAAAAGATTTCAGAGTCATTAGTAGAAAAAATGAGGAATGCCGTAAAATTCCCAGAATTCCTTTTTCATTATCAAGATTTTATGAACGAATTTAATCAAATTGCCAATTTTCCTGGTGTATCATCTTGTGTAGACGGTACCCACATCCCAATAAAAAATCCTGGAGGTGCTGTAGGTGAAATATACAGAAATACAAGGAGAATCTTCCCCATTAATTTACAGATACTTATATTATGTTAATAATGATTTATGAAATTGTTTAAAAAGTGTTATTTACAGGTGGTAAATAAGAATGCAAATATTAAATATTATCGCTTGGTATCCAGGATCCACTCATGATGATACAATATTTCAGAGAAGTGGGGTTCGATCTTCTTATGAAAATAGTGAAATGCCGGCTCAGCCTATAATTATTCTTTTAACATCAAATTTGCAATATGAATTTGTTATAAATTATGTGTTGTTACAGGTAAAATGTTGGGTGACAATGGTTATATATGTAAAAGATATCTGCTATCACCAGTTGTACATCCTAATACACATACAGAAAGAAATTATAATAGGGCTCATTGACCACCAGAAATATTTTGAAGCACCAGAAATACTTTCGAAAGTTGTTTGGGAATCTGGAAAGATTTAGGTGCTTTAAAAAGTGGGTTGACGGTTTAAATTTAGTTTTTCTTAGTTTAATTATAAGTTTTAATTTGTTGTAGTTTATAACCTCACTTTGACACGATCATAGAACCATAGAAATAGAAGTAATACTCCATAGACCGGTGCCTCATCCACAATTTGCGCTGTTACCAGAACTTACCTTCTCAAGTGCTCCTCGGCGGAGGCAAGAAGATTTTGTAACAATCGAACAGCTTATCTGAGTTTCCACTAAGCCCTTCTTGAGTATTCCTTCATCCTATCATTCCTATCAAGTGATTGACTATAAATTTGCCCCTAATTAGTCCCCCTGTTTCGCCTTGTATCCACTGGGTTTCTTTTGTAGACGTCTCTAACAATTTTCAACCTAAATTAGTACACGTAAAATTAAACTGAAATTCAATCATTTGAAGGTCGACATTGTGAACAACAAGACAGAAAGTAGGGGTTCTGTGAGAGGAAGAGGGCTAAAGTTGGCCACACGGATGAGGACGTTAGGAGTCACCGAAAACGACATAGTAGTTATTAGCACTAACCGCAACGCCAATCAAACTGTTGTTCTGCTAGCTACTTTGCTCCTAGGTGCTACACTAGCACCTTTGGATATAAATTTGTGTTATGATGAGGCCCTGAGGTTGATCAAGAAGTTAAAACCTCGGATAATATTTGTGGAGTTAAGGGGCTGCAGCCAAATGGTGAGGGTCTTGGACGACATCAATCATAAAGGTACCCTTTGGATAAAATTTCCCGATCAGTAGTGGAAACTTCTCTAAGTTTATTTAAATAGATAAGCATGAAAATATTATCAAACTCTACGTATTAATACCAGTACATTACCATTACCAGTATTGCTACCAGCGCTCCAATTTCAACTGGATTTCAGCCATAATCGTGGATCTGAACAACAGCAAGCAACCGACCCACATCGCTTTCAGTGACATGTTCTATCAAAAAGACGACATCGAAATGGAGCCGATCCACATCGACGATCCTCACAAGAAGACCGCCCTAATTTTTGCCACCCAAGGTACTCACGGTAGCATAAAACTGGTTTGTTGGTCCCAGCTGAACGTGTACGTACAGACGGTAATTTTAAGCTTCACGATCGAGCTACCAGGGAAGCTCCTGTCGCTCTTCCCTTTCTGCTGGTTCCTCCAGGTGGTCCTTGTGTGTGCTTCTTTTGAGCACGTGGTAACTATGATTATACCCGGTGCTTTTACCGAAAAGACGCTCTGCAAGTATATTCAGGACTTTGATGTTTCTACTCTGATACTCTCGACAGATCAGGCGATGAGGCTCGTCACGTCGATCTTTGTTAAGGTGAGCGAAGATGATGGATCCCTTACGTCGGCATTGCGTGTTACTTGTATTTAGTCGATGTATAACATAGCATAGTGCTACCAAACGCGTCGATTTCCTACTGTAAATTTACATCCAACTCTATTTTCTGTTTTTTTTTTTGTAGATTCGAACATATTTCCTCCAACTTATTTCAATGTCCAACATCCAATTTAATTTCATTTATTCCTTGGATTTCTTACTATTTTTGCCATTTTTCAGGACTACAACATGACGAATCTAAAAACGGTCCTGATAGGGACGACTCACATTCAAACGCAACAGTGGTTGAAGTTACGTTCAACTCTGCCGGATGTATTGTTTTTGACCTGTTATGGCCTAACTGAGACTGGAGTTGTAGCGACTACAGACACGAGGAATTACACAGAATGGTTAGAAAAACCTGGCACTGTAGGAAAATTGACTTACAACACCAAAGTTCGGATCATAGATCAAAATACGCGCCGAGCACTTGGAGTGAATAATGTGGGTGAAATTTATTACAAAGGGGATGGATTGATGTTAGGGTAGGTATTGTAACTCACTGGTGGCGGAGTAGATTAGCATTGACTTCCAATAAATGGCTATTTAGCCATTTAATACATTGGACGTCTACTATGTGTACCTGGTGTCACGAGATCACGTGAGCCAAGATTTCTTTTAAATGAACTGTATGAAATGTATACCAAGTTCCGATCCCCAAACACTTGAGCTTTGCAGTCCAACGTTAGTATTTACCAGAAATAGGAGTCTTTAATCCAAAATGTACTAAAACACTTAATATACTAATTGCACTCGTCACATGTTATGTTTGTCACCAAAAAATGGCGGCGCAACGAATTTCGGGTCCAAATTGGAATACAGTGAAGGAATCATAGACTAAGGGGCAAATTTATAGTCCATCACTTAAGGAATACTCAAAAGAGCCTTGGTGGAGGAAAACTTGGTGGAACCTTAGTCGAGCTGTTCGATAGTTACAAAATCTTCCTGCCTCCACCAAGGAGCACTTAAGAAGGTAAAAGTTGTGACAACAGCGCAAACAGTGAATAAGAGTAATTAAACGACTTTTAATTAAACTAAGAAAAAGTAAATTTAAACCTTCCACACTCTTTCTTTAAGCACCTAAATCATTATTTCCAGATTCCCAAACAACTTTCGAAAATATTTCTGGTGCTTATATGAGCCCCATTATAATTTCTTTCTGCATGTGTATTAGGATATACAACTGGAGTTAGCAGATATCTTTTACATGCATAGCAATTGTCTCCCAACATTTTACCTGTAACAACACATAGTTTATAACAAATAATATTGCAAATTTGATGTTAAACAAATAATTATAGGTTGAAGTGACACTTCATTATTTTCATATTTGACACGAACCCCACACTTCTCTGAAATATTGTGCCATCATGAATGGACCCTGAATAACGAGCGACAATATCTAATATTTGCATTCTTGGGCCACATACCACCTGTAAATACCACATTTTAAACAATTTCATCAACCATTACTGAGATAATATACGTACCTGCAAATTAATGGAGAAAATTCTCCTTATATTTCTGTATATTTCACTTACAGCAGAAAGTTGACAATTTGATTAAATTCATTCATAAAAACTTGATAATGAAAAAGGACTTCTGGGAATTTTACGGCATTCCTCATTTTTTCTACTAATGATTCTGAAATCTTTTTTATTATTAGAGACACTGTAGATTGTGAAATTCCCCTAAGATCACTAGCAACAGTCTAAAATAAATATGAAATAGTAAAATAGATAAATTAAGTTCAAAAACTGAAATAAAACATAAGTAATCATTCTTTTTCTAGATAAAAATACATATATAAAAATGCAAGTCGCCTGGAAATTTCTTGTACCATAATATCGTAAACTGATTAATAATTGGACCAGTGAAACCACTGGCAAACCTCTATTATTGGGTTTATGAAGAGCATCATTAATCAGAGGCAAAATAATATGTACAGTTGTATTTTCAGAAAAATGATACCTCCTTATAAACTCACGTTCGCTATATAAACCTAACGGATTTGCCCGTCTCTCAAATACTTTATAGGTAATCGATTTATATTATTATTAATTCGATTGACGTACTCATAATAATCGTCATTCATCTTGAATCCATGTGTTGAAGGCGAACTTAACTTTTAATATTTTCTGAGAGATACTCAAGATAAGTTCAATCCGACCTCGGCCTCATCTCGTCCTCAAGGTGCACTTAGTTGACTATAAAATACAAATGGCAAAGTAAGTACGCCTTAAAATTTGAAGAATCCTCAAGGCGCGATTACAAATTTGCCCGTTATAGACATAGAGTGAGCATTTCCTCCAGACGAGTGA
This sequence comes from Cryptocephalus primarius, assembly GCA_963576515.1. Taxonomy (NCBI): domain Eukaryota; kingdom Metazoa; phylum Arthropoda; class Insecta; order Coleoptera; family Chrysomelidae; genus Cryptocephalus; species Cryptocephalus primarius. The sequence goes on along the minus strand of OY754940.1, from coordinate 15,724,872 downwards.
CGACACCGTCTTTGTGCGTTGTTCGTGCTCTCTGTCTTAAGCATAGGGTTCTAAGTGCTTTCTCCTCTTTATCATACGCTACGTTCCCTCTCTGTGAAAGAAAGAAACAGAGAGAGAACAAGCGACGCGAATCATCCTGTCTTCGTTCATAATTGCTTGCACACTCAGTATATATATTTAATTCCATAAGACGATTGCGTACTATGAGCATATTAGACTACTCTCTCTCTCTCTCTCTCTCTCTCTCCCTGTCTGTACCTAAACATCATTAGTGAGACAAATGTCACCAGAGTTTCAGGCTGCCCACTGACCTGGGTCATGCGCAGTAGAAATTAATCGGGTAGCAATCGGACTTTGAGACAAACTGGCGCGAATCTAAATTTTCGGCAATTCTTCCAATCAGGACCGATCGTTACTGCGCATGAACCACTTTAGTGGAAGTCTGGCATCTCTGTCACAAGACTTGGTTCCACATAGATTAGGCATTAATAGTGAAGATTGAGCAGTTAGGCTCACTAAGCTCAATGCCTACCAACTGCATTTAAAGTGGAAAAGACTCTAACGCTGTGTGACGTCAGTCTTTTGTGAGTGATTTTTAGGTTATCCAAATTCGATAAAGATGGAGAAACGTTCTATTAAACTTGTTGCCTACCTATGAAACACGATGTTCAGCAAGACAAATGAACAGATACAGTTCCAGTAATTCTTGAGGTTTATGGCATGTACTGTATGTTACAGGTATTTTAAAAATAACGAAAAGACCCAGGCAAATATAGAAAAAGGATACTTTAGAACAGGCGACATAGGCATGTACGATGATGATGGTTGGTTGTATTTTAAAGGCAGGAAAGAAGATCAAATTTCATTTAGTGGTTTTCCTGACTTTTTATCTACGGAATTGGAAGATATCATTTTAAGCCATCCCTTGGTGCAAACCGTCGCCATTATTGGAAATCAAAAGGAGCTGATTGTTTTATACGTCGAAGTCCCAAATGAAGATTTGCCGGCAGCAACCCTACAGGAGTAAGTACTAACAGAATTCATGCAATACAAGAAAATCATCTCACAAAGTTAATTGAAGTAATTGTTCAATTATTATACCTTTCTACATCACTATCCTTTATATAATACGAGTAGCCACACCCTCATTTAAATTTTTATTCAAGAACATCCATATTACGCTAATAGTTTATTGCAGGTTTATTAGTAAAAACTTCCATGATAAACCATTACCGACAAAGCTCATCAAATTAAATGAATTACCGACGACCACGCTAGGTAACATTAAAAGAGAAGCACTTAGACAGACCTACTTGGAGAGAAAACTAAAGTATGTCGAAAGTCTGGCAAGTATAAACGACATACCTGCATGAAGTGCATGGTATAACTACAAGAGACTTAAAGTTACATTGTACTCGAGTATTATTGTTGTTTAAATAATGAAGAGTAGTTGATACTTTTAATAAAATTGTGGAAACCTATAGCAACAGTTCCAATTATACCAGTATAAGAGAATAACCTCTCCTCTTGCATTTATTCGAAGAATAATAATGTCATTTTTATTGTCAGGAGGAATAAACAGATTGCCTTTGCCAATTCTTTTCTTTTATTTGCTTTAAAAATTTCTATGGAATGATCGGTTGGAACATAAGTGTAAAATCGTTACGTGTATTATAATAATTCATGATGAAAGATAAGGATTGCAAAATTCAAACGTTAACGATTTTTTTAGCGACGTAAGTGCCACCTATTGCCTCGTGGCATAAGTTATGCTCCACTGTTAAGGTAGGCAACCCATTAACTAATATAAGTTTATGATAAGTATGTATGGTTGATAGATATTTAGTATCATAACATGATTACACATTAATTGGTGATCCGTTGTGAGATCTCCAAGTAAATTCCATCGTTGGGTGCAATCGATCGGCATGAAAAAAAGTCAAACATAGAACTCCCATTGGCTCTCCCATTTATGTGTTCTGTGTTTCTTGCGTCTCCTGCTTGACACGTTCCGTGGCGTCAACATTCCATTCCACTGCAAACAAGGGGGAAGTTGTTGAAAATTGTTGATGAGGGAGTGCGTTTTCGTAGTGTTCGCGTTAAGTGGTCGTTCAACACACATCTTTACCTCGCTTCCACCGAAACATGCGTAAGTATCTAGTCGTCTTCACCTGCACACCACCTGAAATCCATACTTCCAGTTTCAGGGCTATGATTTGCCACCTTTGCCCATTAAATGCTATGCTATGGGAGAATTAGAGAACCGTTCCAAGATCCCGCCGGGCAGCCGTCGCTACCTAACAGACTTGGCGGGCGGAAAATGGCGACTCGGTGGCACGATCGGTACGGGCGGCTTCGGTGAGATCTACCAGGTGTCCAGCATGGATAAGGCGGGGACCTCCGGTTCATTCGTCGCCAAGATCGAGAAACACTCTAACGGGCCGCTCTTCGTCGAGGTAAACTGTTACCTGAGGATCGCCAAGCCGGACGCAAGTGAGATATATGCGAATCGGTCATTGACAGTTTTACTATGCCCTGGGTTACTTTGAGATGATTACGATTTGTATGCTTGGGGCTTGAATTTATACTTCACTTACTCTTCATCTATACGTTAAGATTTGCCTCGTAATAATGCATTTAGTAATTTACTGATACACAATTCTTCGTAATCTGGAATTACCTTGTAAATAATGCTTATCCTTTAATTTCGGAATACGTGTTCCCCAATTTACCTATCTATTTTCATTTCGTACAAAAATTAGTTCAGTGTTGAGCAAAATTCACTTTGTAAATAACTCTCCACAAAGATGCTAAATTCAAGAAGAATCAAAATGATTATACCCCTGAAAACTATACAGGATCTCCGAAAATAAGAAATGATGCAATTTGTTTTGAGGATATATTTATGAAGAGAAGTAAATGTATGCATTCCAAATCCCTCTCAATGCAATTTGAATAAATTTCAATTTGATTAATTGTTCCTAACCTAACATTTTTTGGCATAACTAATAGGACCAAACCATAGACTTGTAGATATTGACTGATTATTTCATTTAGCGGAGTAACGACACCATATTGTTAGTTTTATCCCTGTCTTACACATCGGATCCAAAGTTCTTTATCTTTCTTTGTCACAAGCTGCGTTACCACTCTGCACTATCATAAGATAACGAGAGAGGTTAAAACTAATGCTAGAGAGTACTCTTCAAAAGTACTAGAAGTAAATTGTTATATTCCACATTGATAATCACGAGATAAACATAAATACTGAATGAGAAACAAGTAACATAATTCAAACGGGATTGCCCTAAGTTATTTTAAATACCTTCTAATGTGATTGTTTTGAATAAAAGTGTATGATGTCTACATATATGATTACTTTTATTACACATGAAAGTAGTTAGTATGAAGTAATATTTAATGCATAACAGTACTTGTACAACTCCTTGGTATTAGTTTTAGTGTTTTATCGAAATTTTTTAAGATCCATAAGTTTAAACAATTTCATTAGTACCCCTAAATCACAAAGTAATCAAATTGGATATTGATTGCGTCATAGTTATTTTAGAAAACTTGCTGTACTGGTATTATAATCACTGCTAAAAAGGATCCTTATTAACAACTAATTAATAGTTACTGGATGAATACCTTCATGTTCTATTATTATTGCCAAATCACAGATCTAAATTGATTCAATTTTGACCCTGGAATTGACCCTTTTTTTTGCAAATTTCATAAATGTTACCATATCTATTGAGTTTTGAGACCATCATTCCATTAGTAGTAATACTGGAATACTACATTACATTAAGAGTTGGGAAATAATGTGGTGTGAATCATCCAGTAACACTTGAAATTCTCTTATTTCTACACAATATTTTCGCATTCATTTGACATGCACATATCTAGAAACACCCTTTTTCAAATTAAACTTTATTTTATAAACCTACCTTCCACCTTCATTTATATTTAAAACTGCATCAAAATCCTTTTAGAAAAGGAGGAGAATTCTCAAATAAATCGTGGAAGTACAAAGCAACCCTCCTCAAGATAATTTTCTTTGTTACATATTTAAACCTCTTTATTGTTTTGATCATATTTTCCAGAACTCTCTTCTAATACTTCTTTCTTTTCTAGTTGAGTACTGGAGAGAGCAGCATGGTCTGCCATTCCTAGGCATGCCCCACTATGTAGCATCGGGTTCGCACATTTATAGCAATGAGAAGTACCGTTTCTTGGTCCTGCCTAGATACCATACCGATTTGGAGAAAATTTTGAAACAACACCGCATCATAAGCATGCCGAACGTACTGAAAATTGCTATTCAAATTCTCAATGTTTTGGAGTACATCCACAGCAAGGGTTACGTGCACAACGACATAAAAGCATCAAACATTATGTTGGACAAGAGCCCTGTACGGAACGAAAGAGTATTGAGAGAGAGGAGACATTATAGGAATCGAACAGTGTATCAGGCGAAATTAAGACCTGTCGGAAAAGTTAGCTACATTGACGATATACCAGATTTACTGAAAGTTCTTGAAGAATACAATGCGGTCTCATTGGACGATTCCAATTTTAAGAGGGTTTATCTACTGGACTTTGGATTAGCCTCGAAATATGTTGAACCCAATGGGAAGCACAAGAAATTTTGTCGGGATGAGAGAAAGGCCCATGCTGGGACTATTTTGTTTTGTTCCAGAGATGCACACCAAGGATTATTTTCCAGGCGGTCAGATCTCGAATGCTTGGGTTACAACATCGTGTCTTGGCTGACCGGACGATTACCATGGGACGATTTGCTTGATAACCCTGAACAAGTATCCGAAAGGAAGAACAAGTGTTTCAAGCAGTTGAACAGTTTTCTCAGGTTTTCCTTCCAAGACGTGAAATTTCCCAAGTTCATGTTTATGTTTTTCCAGTACATCGACAAGCTACAATTTGAGGTAAAATTCTTACATTTACGTGTTTACTCAAACTTCCATCAAGTTAACAGTTATAAAATACGAATAGAAATATTCAGTTCAAGGGAAAGTTGTGAAAATATTTTTTAGGTGATTTTCAACCCAAAGGATAAGTATAAAACACTTCTGCATAGATATTAGACTTATATATAATAATTCTCGATTATTCTGCACATCCATTTAGTTTTAAATTTTTATTTTTACCCAGGAATACCCGAACTACCGATATCTCAGGAACATTTTTGAGAGGGCCCTGGAGGAGTGCGGGGATGACGACAGCTGCACACTAAACTTCAACGACTGTAATCACCCTCAGAAGAAAACCTCGCAAAGCAGACATGATTACAGAAAAAACTGCAAGAAAACTATGATGGATTACAGCATCCTGTCCCCTGATTTGCCCCTGAAACCTCTCGATTCAAACATTACATTCAAAAGGCCGAAGTTACGTAAAAAGTACAAAAACGTGCCGATACAGGAGAGCATGATGAATTGGTCCAAGATACTGAACGATCCGGAGACGATCATCAAGCAGGCGAAAGAGAAGAGGATCAGTGAGGAGAGTGACACATGTGATTGGTCGAGCTTGGATTTAAAACGCTTGAATCCGACATACGCTATGGTGGAGATCTACAATAAAGTCATGGGAAAGAGGACTAACAAAAGTAGATCCAGTGGGTAAGATATGATACAACGAACTTTTCTGTTTTATTTTATAGTAATATATTTCGAAGAACTGCATTAGATTTGACGGTTCTTTAATGATCTACTGTCTTAAACTGAAATTTAGTTTATTGAAGTTTGAGTATAATAGGTTCTACAGTTTATCCAAGGTTATTTTTTCTTTTAATATACAAAGGAATATCAGTTTAATTCAGTATTCTGGTATATTATACAGTATATGTATTGTCATTTACAAGATATATTGGATGGAAACATTTTTTAACAAATTTGTCTGGTAAACCATTAGAGAAGTATTATCTTATAATTTAGCAATGAAGCATATATTAAGAGTATTAGATGTCTCATCCACATACGGTGGATTTTTTCTGCAATGGATTAGTTTATTAAAGTAATTTAAGAAATATTTAATATTCTTGTGTGCATCTCTTTCGACTTTTTTTCATATATTCAGTATGATCATTCTTCCACAGTACGCTGCAGTACTGTATTGTGCAGTTCCACAGTACAGTATACAAATTGCTCGCAATCTTTTAAACTATGTAATCGTTTATAATATTATACCGAAGCCATTTCTTATGTATTTCTTTTGTAACTTCTAACTTTGGCACCTTTTCCCTTTTTCCTCATTGATTTTCGTTAAGTAGCGAAATCCACATGTGTTCTCAGTATTGTTGGATAAGTGTTTTTATATTGTGATTGTAATTAGTCAGTTGGATTTTCTTTTGTTTGTCCCGATTTCAATCATTCTCGATCATACATTTTCTCTTGTTTATAATCTTGATGAGCCGTGGTGAACATTTCTATGTCTTTTGGTCAGGACCATATTCCATTATAGTAGCTCTAATTTTGTTGTTGAGTATTTATTAGGTTTTGGTCTTTTCCTTACTAGCTAGTTACTAGTTATATTAATGGGACTAGTATATTTAAAATAGATAAATCTGAAGCCATGTGAAGCCGTTCATGGGTCGTAATTGCATTAAAATCACAAAATAATAGCTCGTAACATGTTTAAAGGGAGATTGAAACTAATACTGGTACTAACACTTGCATTCTTTTACCCCTGAAAGGAGGGGATGCGTTTATTGGGCACTCCATGAGACCATGAGGGTACCATGAGACCTATTGTTTACAATATCGTTGGTATCAAACCACTTATCCAGAAAAAATATTTTTTGCTGATTACATACTGCGGCATTATTTCTAAATAATCGAAACAGCGTCTAATAGAAGGCCTGACTCCATTGTATCCTGCCTTTTGTCAATGTGACAATCTTTGCTTAGTACTTGTGTTTTTTTTTTTGTAGGTTATTGATGGATTACTTCTGTAAATAGTTTCTCGGATCTTCAAGTTTTTTCATTTTTGAGACGTTTTTGCATCACATCGTCGTTTTCAATGTTTGGCGCCTTCTTTGAGACGTGAGTAAACTATTGAACATGGAAAATTTTCGAGAAGTACTGTTGGTTCTACAGCTTCGGAATTCTGTCATCCCAAGGCCCATACATCAAGATCAATTGCTAAAAACTGAAGTAATGGCGTGAAAGATTTCATAATTATTGTATCATTTAAAACTGTTTCCCTTCCATCCGTGGAGTGGTCTTCGCTTTGCGGTATTTGCAGATCATGCGTTCTTTGGAATTTCAGGAATTTTGTCTCATTATAGTGTAATCCATAATCAAAATGTAATTTTATCGTCACCAAATTAAAACAGGTTTGTATATCACTTGGAAAGAAGACTAGTGCAGGAGCCAATGATTTTGTGTCAATAAAGTGTGAGGGGTGTGACTCCGCCCTGTTCACTTTTGCCCACCGATAGATGTGCGTGAAAATGGTTTTTTCATTCTATTTCATTTCATTACAAATGATGAGCATAATCAAATGATTATAATAGAATTACTTGATTATTCAAGATCATTTAAGAACTCTTATACCATTTCTACTATGAGATACAAGACGTCAGTGGTCGAGTATTTGAGCGATCAAGTGATCATTTGATCATTTTATCTTCACTTGGACAGAATCGTTTGAGAGTTCCGTTATACTGTTTCTATTACGAGTGACTAGTCATTTGGTCATTTTATTTTCACTCATATAATTGGTTGTTCTAATCACTCGTTCGCACTTAAGTTCGAATATAATTGAACTGCAACATAATTGAATAAGTGGTCCAACTAATGATGAAATGTCAGATCACTCATTGGAACTTATTTAAATACCACGAAACTTAACGTGTTTATGCATCACTCGAGAACTGTTCATTCTATTATGCCCATCACTGTGATGCGTCGAAATGTGATTTGGGTCCTTTTTAACACCCAAAAATCCGCGTCGAATAAGATCTGATTGGTTATAATCTATAATATAATATAGATGATTATTTATTAACAAATAACTTCAAAAATTTAATAAAACAGCCTTAACAATGCGGAACAAGCGAAAAAAAAATTATTTTCACACACATCTTCGTTGTTTAAACAATAACACAAAATTCTTTCAAGTAACATTTATGCACATATTTTTCTATATCGGTGGGCAAATATGATCATGACCGAATTCCCCCATATTTATGACTAATACATTACTTATATTCTTAGGTTTCTGCTCTACACAAAAACATAGAGGTAAAATAAAACACCAGTAGTTAAGAGCAATGTTAGCAATAATATTGCTTTCTAAGAAAAGTTTCTCAAAACCACGTTTGGTAAAAGATAAAAATGTTTCTAAGAAACATATTGTAAAAGTTTGGAATAATTTTGTAATAAATTTAAAGCCGTGTTTTCTGTATTTTAATACATTGTGTCCTATAGTTTTTGTGCGTATAAAATTGCACATGTATACTCTTTCCAGATTGATAGGCTTATGGAGAGCTTAGTGTACCGAGCATATTTCAAAGGTGGCTTGTTGCTTTATATCGGAACAAAGGTATTAACAATACTTGGTGTGGCGGATCCTCATATAACTGACACAGTCAACTATAAATTGCACCGAGTGTTGATCCTTACACTGTGGTCATTAAAATGTTTAGGACTGTTTTGTTTTATGGACTAACACAGCTCACCCTAATGGTATCTTTTTGCGCTTAAGTGGCAATTAAGCTTTTTCAATTGGGCCTGGAAAGATGTATTTTCAATTCATCATATGCAAACTAACCAAAAATTCATTTCAAAGTGTAAAATAGCATAAATATTCTGATGCTTTAGACTGCATTTTTATAATACAGCCATTATAGTTCTAAATTTATAGGTATTTATACCCTTTACCCTATATACCCTAACATACTCTACATATTTTTACGTCATTCTGCAGTTTCTGTCATTGTGATTTTACACTATTTCTTTTTACAATGCAGTTTACAAAAAATAATTTGTTACCTAAATGCTTCCCTGGTACAAACAGTTTTGTACCATATGGAACAATACTTTAGTCGTGAACATCATTTTCAATTGGCCGACCAAGGAATAAGAACTAAAATTCATTATTTTTTGACCAAGATGTTAATCCATATGTCTCGGCGCTTGGAATTCCCATCCATTATATCTTGCAAAGGATTACACTAGGTACATTATTATATCCACAGCTAATTTGAATTTTGTTTGAAATATGAAACATGTTTTTCACAGATTGACCCCTATTAAAGGCTACACTCCTGCTATGATGAACATGCATACCAGAAAGTCCATCAACAACGGTTTAAAACGTAAATGCAGACGAACCAGTTGGCAAACTGAAAAGGTATCTATAAATAAAATATACAAAAAAAATAAATCCCCAGCAGGAAATGGCCTGCTACCCTTCTTACAGCGAAATCGAAGGGCGTGATTTTTCATTTAATAGATAATTTAACTAAGGGATGCAGTGAATAAATCGTGAAAATGTGTTATTTATTTTTTTACTTTTTTTCGGCGACGACGTTTTTTGTTTTTTGTCTTTTTATTGTATTCTGTACTTACTAATTAGGGTTGCGACATGTACATACTTTTCTCTTTCCTCGAAATTTCTTACTGAAGTGAAATTATATGAATCAAAATAGGGGATCGTTTATAAGCCAGGTGGCACAATTGGCGGTCGGGAGGGGGGTGTATTACAAAGCCACATTAGGCCATTTTGGGGAGGGGGATCTGAAACCTTGCTACAACGTTTGGAGAGGACCATGTACAGGTAGAGTTTCTTTATGTTCCTAAATTATTAATTTCAAAAAATAGTCCATCAATTGTAAATGCTTACGTGACTAGCCGACACCATTCGGTATAGCATAAAACATTTGAAAATTACAAAGAGGTAAAATTTGCTTCAAATAAAACCCCAGAGTTTATTGACGATCCCTAGTGAAAAGTAATGTGTGTGGTATTTTATTGATAAAATTAAATCGAATTATTTGTTAAAGTGTATTTACAGGACAACTTTTAGATTAGCTCCTATTCTGCAACACAATTTAGATATTGTGTTTGTTTCGAGTCAGTTTTTGTCCAGTGAAACGATGGTGTTTTTAACTCAAAATTAGAATTACATGTCATTGTGAAGTGATTGAGTCTTGTCCATTGATGATCCTTTCTTTTATAGTTGTATGTTTATCACAAATAGTTTATTTTTTAATGTCTTTCACCAATGTCAGTTAACACTAGTGTTCAAGATTAAATCTTGTTTCATCCTCCTTGGTGAAACGAGTTGTAACGGATTAAGTGGTCATTCACAAACGTGTTAATTGACGCTTAAAGACGCAACTTTATTAAGTGTAACGAGATTATTTAAAGTAAGGTTTTCTTGTTGTAATTTTTTTGATTTTTTATATTAAAGATCGATATAATTACATTTATTTTATATATCTCCAGGCCGGGTGCTAGGTGGTAGACAAGGTAGGAAACTGCCTACATTGGCAACATTTAGGAGCGGCAAGAGCCAGCTGAACTGTCTTCAAAAGATCTATTTCGATTACTTGATTGGAAAATAAAGGAGTAGTAAAACTGAGTACAGGGTGTGAGAATTTGGCTTGTGGTCATTCCTGTATTATGAGATGCACCACAGCCAAAGTTTCTCATGTCACGTCCTGGGTGTTTTGTGCATATATATAGTCATAACTCAATCTTGAGTTTAAACTGCCGTATAGCGTGTGATAGGGTGCATTTTGTGAGCAAGTGTGAAAGTTGGTTGCATATTCATTGTTAAGCAATAATCGCGCGTACTGTGATGTTAAGTACCTAAGGAACTTTCATTGAAAAAATGACTCGATTGTATCTACAGTATCAAGAGCATTAGGCAAGCAATCAACACGCGACAATTTCTGAAATTCAGATTGATGACAGGGTTTGATGTTTTCCACAATTTTTATTTGAAATTGGCCATTGGAAATTGAACATGGTTTAGGATATATTATGCATAGAAAATACTGTCAGGTCCCAAGCTCTAGAGGGGAGCCTTGGGCTGCGCTTAGGAGATGGTTGAAACAAAGGCCGAGAGAAGATATGCGTTTATTAACAATTTGCTATTCTAACAATTCATCACATTGCAGCAATTGTTCCTACAATATTTCGCCTACGTTTTTTTCCTGGTTTTTCGATTACATTTCAATATTGCAGGAAATGTCCATGCGATATATGTTAAAATGCGTATATAGTATGTGTTATACCTTAATGTACTAGATTGTATTGATATATAATATCTGTAGTACAGTCACTAGATAAAGTATCTTAACTTCCGCCGTTTTGAGGTTCATATTTACAATATGATCCAGTATGATTTAAAGGTGAACACACAGCCATTATGCAGTTTTTCTCTCCAATCTCAGGTCCAGTGGAGCAGGTAGCTGTAGAGATACAAACAAAAAAAGAAAAAGGAAGCCAATACAAGGAGAGCAAGAGGACCGTTGTATATTTGCTAGTTGTTCATCTCCAAATCATGCGGTAGTTGCGGTATTATATCATCTAGTGACTTACATAGGCCAGGTTGTAATATTCCCATATGCTGTTGTGGTAGGGTTCTACACAAGTGGCCCTATTGGCTGTCGATCTAAGCGAAAATAAACTTCATGAAATCAGTCTCCTAAATTAACCGAATTTTACTCGACAAGTAAAGTTAGGGAAAAAGAAAAGATGTGTTTAAGAATAAAAAGAAAAAAGGTGTTTGTAAATTAAATTATTCTCAGGGTAAGGGTGGGCATCTTCGGGTAGGGATGCAGTAATGGCGGACCGTACAACAGCGAATGTTTCCGTTTGTTTTGATTAACCCTGTTATATGTTTGGCGATCAAATTTATATTCTATAGAGGGCAGGCCGTGGTTCTCGTGGTACTTCTGGACACACGTGCCTGTAAAATATTTCAGATTTTCAAGGGGTTTTACGCGAGGAATGTATGCAGGGTCTGTTTATGACCGATTAAAACACTTGTTCTTCCCTGAATTGGGTTGCCTTTGGCCGTTGTGACAATACATAACATAACAGAGACTATAATATGTCCAATGATTATCTACTTCGGCTTTAAAGCTAAATACAAGTTAGAGCATAAATACCATTTAAGCGTACGCACCTACGTCAACATCCAAAGAAGAAAACTAATTTAAGGTTTTAATTCTGTTCGTTACACCATATTAATAGGCGATTTTAAGCCAAATTAGGAAGAAAAGTTGAATCCGAAAATGCCTTGGGCAAACAAGGGATAGTAGACTCCTCAATTTTCTACAAAAGCATGGCCTCTGTTGAACACAAACAAAGAAAAGATTTCATTTACTTTTAAATAAACAAACAGACATCCAGTGGAGAACCACTCGGTACAACATTTAATTTTTGTCTCTAATATTTATAATAAAAATTTTGTGTACATATTCCATTTTCTGTACATTCAAGTCATTGTCGTAGTAAAATTTTGCAATATGTAATGATCCTTAATCAAATTTTCTTTTAACAATCTTGAACTATGCATACTGGAGAACAGACTTATGTGAGTGCTCATGTACTTTAACTATTGAGAAATGAAATGATAAAATGTGTTCGAGTAAGTACCATAAAAGAATTTACCTGCTTTAAAGGGACCTGTTACTAGCCGAGATTCATGGGGACTTGCTAGTATCTCTTAAGATTCCTCTACGGCAACGATGGTCATTAATCCTTTTGTACTTGAGAAGTAATTTCATTTTTCGTTAGAGTAGGTATACCAGAGAATTCTGTAACGTTTCATAAACGAAGGTTTCATAACATGTGACAAATAAAACTCAGTTAACTGTATAATATATACGGTCGTATACATATATTAATTTTTACATCATAAATAGTTTACACTAAGGTACTTTCATTAAATTCCACGAGAAACATGTTTTCATTTGCGTTACTCCGACATTAAGTACATACTTTGTTTAAACATCATGCCACCTTAATCTCACTTTATGTACTATAGAAATGTGCGATTCGGATGAAATATGTGCAATAGCATTAAGGAAAACGGAATTAAGTAGGTAGGTGGTACTAGAGGGGAACTGGAACCTAAAACAATTTTAATCTATTTACTATTAAGGAAACAAATATTACTCAATAGATTGCCCTGACACTACAAGTTTATTTTCTTAAAACGGTGAAAATTTGAACTATATATATTTCATATATATATTGATATATATATATATATATATATATATATATATATATATATATATATATATATATATATATATATATATATATATATATATATATATATGAAATATATATGATTTGAAAGTAAAGTTACTGGGGCAAAATTAAGTGAAAGTATTTAGAGAACATAATTAGTTTAACCTTTGAGAGGATAAGAGGGATGGTTTCACTAGGAACGTATTTTGTTTGGAGGTAGTACGTTTTTAATCTGTTTAGTCCAGAGTTCATTCAATATTGGGAAAGTGGGAATTGCTGTTTTTTAAACTTCTTATTCATATATTAATAAGTAATGCCAATAATTATATTATTGTGTAATTGAAGTCCTTAATACAAAGAAACGATTTACACATAAACACGAGCCTCATGAAGACGATACAATTGGCGGCACGAAGTAAGGCGGCGGTAGCCTTTCTGTCACCCGACACCCAAGTTTTATTAATAACAGGAAATCATCGGATGTGTCGCATGTTTTCATAATTACTTTGTAAGAACTTTAATGACTATTTTATCGGATTATCGGTATATAATATTTTCGAAAAAATAAATACGTTAAAAAAATAATGTAAATAACATACGTATGGAGTTCGCCATTTTGTTATTCCATAGCTTCATGGATCCTATGTTCTCCCACTGAACTAAAAAGTACTCCAGTATTACATCAATAGTGGCCCAAAACATGACATCGTAAAGGGGTGTTATTTTGCTCCATAAGGAAATACTTGATACCATTTGATAGATCATCGTAGGTCATTATTTCGGGTAAAAACAGTGTTACTCGTGCCGTGCAAAAAACTTGTTACAACTTAAGTATCCTTTGACGTAAATCTGGTATATAGTTTATTATATCTTCGATGCATGATTTAAAAATTAAAACCAATACTTTTAAAACAGCTGGAAGTATTAAAAATATCGCGTATGGGGGATAATTTGCTGTACCTGACTTATGGCGTAATGAGATTTTTTTATTTCAGAGATGGCCAGACGACGTATAGGAACGCTTGGGGCAAGAAAACTTAGCTACTACAATAAAGAAAGTGACAGTAGCAGCGACCCTACGTGGGTAAGTGGGTTCTTTTAAAGAATTCAGCTTATATTCCTGGGATATATTAAGGTAAGTTCATGAACATGGTGCATTTCTACATCCAAGCAATGAGTTAATCATTGCATCAAAAAGGCTGGACCTCCTGGGTTCTGAACAGTTTATAAGATTTCCTGAACTGTTTCCCTAAACGTCCTAAAAGTTTATAGGATTTCTAGGACCGTTCTAGGTTTTTAAACCGTTTTATCAGAAACACTGGATCTTCTGGATTCTCGAAGGTTTTCAGAATATTATATGTATAATCAGTGGTATTTGGGATAAATATATGGATTGTGTAAGTGTTATTTGTGTATAATGGGGCAAAGAAATTGTGAAGGCATTATTGTCAGTAATACATAGTTAATGCCTATGATCTATCTTTGCAACATTCATTTCAGTTTTGCAACTTCACTACTGAAACCATGGTGACTTTTCGATTTTGGGTTTTAGATGTTCCGAAAATTTCATATGAAATTCACTGGATATCCTAAAAGCTATAAATGTTTTATTTATTTCTGTGTGGTAATGATATGAAAAACTAAGAATCATTACGCTGAAATACACTCATTCAACGCTTATAGACTAGTTTGGATAACACATTTTATTATTGACTTTATTTTTAACTTTTACTTCTATTACGAATACTGGATCAAAGACGTTCTGAACTTTCGTATTCCCAACACAAGATTTTCTCTGGAAGGTTTGTGCATTTCCAGTCCACTTTAATTTTCCATAAACTTTTAATCCTCTGAATATTGTGGCTTTTATATGGGCTTCGTAAATGTACTTGTACTTAGTACTTGTCACTTGCATAGTGTTGAATTTGTGCTTAGTATTAGTGGAAGTGTAAGTGCGCGTGAATAGAAGTTCCTCTTGTTTACTAAGCGACTAGTGATTCCAAACATCACAATTTTACTAAGCACTGGGACAACAAGTGCTTCGTGACAAGTAAGAACGGCAAGCAAACACACGTGGTAGCGATTTTAATGCTACTGTCAATGAATATTCACAGTTCACACGACAAACTCCTTGTGATAAGTGAAAGTATGAGTTAGTATTTAATAACTCAGCCTGTCTAACTGAGGCGTATTCAAAAGTTTTCAGAATCTATAAAACGGTCTATAACAAACAATGATTCTTTGACATGTTTAAAGGAGTTGCAATTATTATAAGGAAGATGTGTAGTTTATAATGTTTTCAGGGGAGTTTTGATATTTTCAAAGAAATTTTGGAATTACCAGGTCGATATTTTCAAGGAAGTTTAGGAGTTTCTATGATAATATTTGCATTAATGCCGTTATCGTAAGAAAATTTTGAAATGCTAGATTAAGGATTGAAAAATTTTGAGGGATATGGGGGAGTATTTAGGAACTTTGACCATCTCTGATAAAACAGTGTTATTTTTGGAGTTGAAATTGTGTTTAAAAAACATGAATTTCGAATTGTGAATTGTTACATTCTTAAAGAATTGCTGATGCTTTGAAGCGATTTGTGAGGAACTTCTGGCAGTTGTAATGAACTGATGAAGTATAATTGTTTTAAGAAAAACACGGAGTTGCAAGGCCTCCTTTCTTCAACCACTCCATGTTTTTATTTCAAACCCTTCTTTTGATATTAACACCAACAGATATTTGGAGTTTAGACGAGAGTATTCTAGTGGAGGATTTTGGAAAAGAATTAGTTTTTTACAGCTTTTTTAAGCTGTAAATATCCAGAAGAGGCTAGAAATGTGTCAAAGGTTCTGTTATGTTTTCTGGGAGTACTGCTGAAGAGTTCCTATATAGTCTATCGGGCTCAACAAATGTTGACTACATGGACAGAAAACAGTACAAGTTGCAGGTATAATGGAACTTTCAGCTAGTGGATGGTTTGATGCTGAAATCAAATAGTGCCAAGAATTGTTGAATAAAAATGATCTACATCTGTTACAATTTTGTGAAATTACCACGACATGTTTACATTGAACCTAGCTACTTCAATTGATGCCTTCAGGATCTAAGAAGAAAATTTGTTTAGAAATGACGATTTTAAATACAGAAATCTGACGATTCGTCAAATATCTGACAATAGATTTTCATATGTAAGGTAAATAGGAGAATTTGTTGCATTCACTACGAAAAAGTAATTTTCCAGGTGAAATGATAAGCACCAGGAAACAAGTTACAATTAAAGCAATGCACAAATATTTAAAAGTATGGGAATTATCCAGAGTTAAATCAACGTGATTTTAGGTGTATTATTTGGACTGGTGCTTAAATTATATTATTCACTTTTTTTTTAACAAATAGGTACTGTTTTTTTCTGTAACAGAAATTAAAAATTTTGTTATTAAAATGGAGCAATGCCGTCCTAATTAAGCAATGTAGCAGCTACTTTGCTCAATTAATTAAAGTATCATTAGGTACTGTTGGTTGATTTGGTGTAGTATATTTAACCCACCTAGTTGATGTGATTTGTGTCACTTTTAATTAAACAAAAAAAAATTCCTACCAAGAATTTTTTCACAAATTTCTTCACAAGCTTGTGTGGTAATTTAACAATTTTTCTGCTTTATTTTAATTTTTATGATGACCCCACGTGACAAAATAACCCCACCCCACCTTACTGTATATAAACTACTGGAACACTCTCTAGTTACTTATTATACAAATGACTGGAAAATAATGTTCTGCATGATATATTCCAAGTGACTCTCTCTCCTTTCGAAGGCGCTTTTCATTACACCGCTCGTTCAAATTTTCACCTTTTCTATTACAAGTCCGCACACATTTATCACAGCCTAACAGAAAGACTCCTGGTCTTATGATTTACCTTTGGGTATTTTTGGGAACTTATTCAGAAATGATATTACGACTCCATTCGTCCACCCAAACCCGGACTGGACCGCATACTCTCCACCTCCTCCATATTCCCCCGGTTCCAAGGCGTTGTACTTCTCGAACATCTCCCCACTTTTCTCGTACCCAATGTGATTCGCCTGTACCCAATTCTTGGCGTAGTTGTAAGCTAATTCCTTGGCTTTTTGATTTCCAGTGTTGTACAGACCGGTGACGACGTAGTCCTGAAGGGGCGGCCAGGCGTTGGGCGTGTCCCACTGCTCCCCGCTATCGTCCAGCGATGCGGGAATACCCCCCCTGTAAGTACTAGCGGAGAGCCTGGAGGCCAGGTATTCTGCAGCTTTCGCGCCGTAATTAGTCTTATAGTCCAAGTTGTAGGAGTTCGCCCACAAAGGCGCGAAGTTGCTTGGGTAGAATTTCTTCCTGTTGGCTCCTGCGACGATATCAAAGTCGTACCAGATACCGTCATCCCGGTCGTACAAGACGGCCTCGATCGACTTCTGCCACGTGGCGCTCTTCTCCCACCACATCGCCGCCTTTTCAGCGTTGCCGAGGAGTTCGTAGAAGCCGGCGAGCTCCTTGAATGCCCTGCAGAGGATGGCGTTCAGGTCCACCGGCACGACGCGGTAAGTGTTAATGTAGGGCAGGTCGCTTCGGATGTACTCGTTGACGAAAAACCAGCGGCTGGAAAAGTCCCAGCCGCTTTCCGCGCCGCTTTTCAGGTTCTTGTAGCAGGATTCCTGAAAGATATGAAGGTTAACGTATATCCACAAATGCGTGGTGATTCGCATAAGTAACGACACTGAGCAGGGGCATGTATGGGAACCCAAAATATGATGATTTATGAAATAATCAAATTCAATCAAATTTTGTGTTTGCAGTCGTATAGGATATTTGTCAAAAAATATAAATTTTGCTCAAGAGCAACGGATGTATTCAAAGTTATTTTAATAGAGATCGCCGAAACTTGGTTGCCACTGAGTTTAAATTAAGTGATGCTTTCTGTCGTAGAAGAACCAAAATTTTCATTGCGCAAAAGGGCATCTAGGATACAAGATATTACAATACATAAAGATACGGTGGCAAATATTTTACAACGAAATAAACATTACCCATATAAACCGAAAATCGTAACACATTACAAGCAAGGGACTACGATAGACTATTTGAACTTTGCTTTCTCTTTCAGGGAGATTTAGAAGAAGACCCGTTTTTACCAAGACGTATTTACTTTTCCGATGAGGCAACAATTTTTAACATCTAATGGAATTGTCTCATCATAAACTTGTTACTATTGGTCTAACATTAATAGAAACAATACAGTAAAAAGTCCTAACCAATAAGAGTTTAAAATGAACCTGTGGAATGATCTTTGTGAATACAAAAAATTTGGCATTCTTTCTTCGACAAAACACGAATGCAGTGTTATTTGCAATTATTACAAAATCAAGGTAAGAACTTTATGAAGCAATTTTCGTTAGAACAACGCGTACAAATTTGGTTCTAACAAAACGTTGCCTCAGTCTACAGGATAGAGTTAGAGTATATTGTGAAAACATGTGTAATGGAAAATTGCTTCACAGGTCTTTGGATATGTCTTTGGCCTGACAGATCTCCTAACTTAACCCCCTTGATTTGGGATTGATGGGGGTTTACTTAAGACGTCAGATTAACAGCATGGGTCCAGTCATGGTTTCGAACATTTGGAGGGGATTGTGATGAATGCCAGAAAATTTCTGCCTAGTTTGGCGAAAGAACGGTTAAACGTTTAGAAAGGGAGAATCCCAAGGCTTCAGTGGAATAAATAGAAATTGACTTATTTTCATTGTTAGTCATTTTCAATTGCTATACACTCATTACGTATTTAAATTGCTAATTGTTCACAATAATTAAGAAATGGGAAGGTTTTCATATGTTTAATAGTTAAGAGAGGCAAATGTTCAATATTGAAACTTATAAAAAATTAAAATACGTTATACATAAACAAAATTTATATTTTTTGACAAACCTCGTGTAAGACTGCAAAATAGTTGATATCTGATTATTCTTTATTCCCGGTTTTAGGCCATGTAGAACTTTTTTTAAGAGTAACTTTTTTACATAAGACCAATAACAAAAAGTTATCCATATGGTTTCCACATAAGTAGACACGCGGTATTATTTTTTCTAGTTTTTTTTTGTTATTATATTTTTTGTTTACTACGTTTTAATTAGACACGTAACTAATTTAATAACTGTTTTTTGCATGTCCTATTAGAATTTCTCTAGAGGATCGTAGCTGCTAAACGTAAGAACAGTGCTGGTTGTCTAGATTTTTCATCGAAGAAAAGGTCGTGTATTTAACGTCATTTTTGATTGGCCAAATTTGTGATTTATTTGAGGTAAAGCGGAAAAAATAAAAAGTTGTTGAAACGATAATATCAAACAAAAAGTTCTTCAGCTAATATACGAAATAACAAAGATATTAAAAATTTCTTACATATTACAGTACATACATTTATGTAGTAAATGGACGCGAAATCGTGCTATCTGTTATCAAAATAACAAAAAAGAGTACAAGAACAAAATCTGTAAGTATTCTATTCAAACAAGTTGCCCATGACTACTTTTTACAACGAAAAATTGAAAGTTGACCATTATTTTTACCTGAACTTTGCAAAAAATTTAGAAATATATTGATTGAATCCGGGTTAAAACAGGAACCCTGTTTAAAATTGGAAATTAAAAATTTCGGTAAATCATTCGGTTTCCATTTAGTATTGTAGAAAATTATGGACGACATTGAGCAGTTCATGGAAGAGGAAAGGAGAAGAATTTTTCTAGCGAAGCTTTACGTATTTAGAGTCTAAAATACTCTACCATTTACCAATGCCGATTTTTAATTAAATGTTTATAAATTATCATCAGAGCTGTTGCGCGTGTTGCATGATGCGTGACAAATGTAAAAGATTTATCGAAACAAATTAAAAATTATAACTTATTTTTCAAAAGCTGTTAAGGGTATGGCGCTCATTTTCGGATGCTTATTGTATATGCAAAGCGCTATCAAATTTTTTAAGTAAGAAGTTATGCCATGTTCAAGGGTTTCTGAAAATCGCAACTTTTTGCGACTATTTGTATTGTGCAATTATTTGGAACTATTTGTATTGTGTATAATGTGTATATCATTGCCATTATTAATGTCGTCCACGTCGAAAGGTTGGAAAAAGCCATTTTAAAATAAAATAATAATTGCAATTGCATACACACACACCACTGAACTCTAGTGACGATTAAAAATGAGCACCTGCTCGGCGCACAAATTTAATGAGTGTAGTGGACCTGTTCTAATACCCGACACTAATAAGCATTTCATATATAGGAATGTATTCTAGCGATTAATAACATTTCTCTGCACCAAATATACGGGGGGAAGGTGAAACGGTGCGTTACATGAATACTCTGCTTCTGTATAGGGTGAAAACGTATTTTTGATACGCGCTCCATATAAAGTGGGTTAATTTTTTTGTTTTTTAACTAGACCAACTCCTACTGGAAGGATCGTACATATCCATAACTTTGTTCAGCTTATTACACATCATTTTGCCCATAATTACCATTCACTGGTCCAAAAACCGCTTTTAGCGGCGTTTTCAACAAATTCTAGTACAGTAAACAAAAGGGTGTTGGAGTGTAGGGTTTAATTTTTGTCTATAGACTACCCTTTATCCATAAATCACCGAAAAAAATCTGAAAATCTGTTACTATTTCTGTTAATTTCCAGCTTTATTTTTCGTCTAGTAATTGGTCTACTCATCAGCTAAAGACGTTTCAGAATCTCGTACCCACTTTTAAACAGATGATATGATAATAAATAATTGTAACATGACAGTATTGAGTATCCAGAAATTTCGAAGTGATGAATACAAAACAATATTCTATGTAGGCTGTTACTTCGAACTTACCTTCGCCTGCGATTTGTAAATGCTGCAGGTTCCAATATCCTCCACGTACGACTCCGGCCTCGGGGTGCCGCTCGTGCATGCGTACCTGGCCAGGGTGTATTTCGTCCCGTTCTTTTCGACTTCTACCACCCTGTTAGTTAGCCACCAGTTCATCTCGGCTTCTATGTATTGTACGTTCTCCGTAAGCCAATTTATGTCTTTTGTCTCCTTCATGTAGAGGCCAACCATCATGGCGAACAGAGGCGGTTGTGATCGATTCAAGTAATATACTCTGTTGCCGTTCGGGATGAAACCGTAACGTTCGATGAGCAACACGAAGTTGTTGAGGATCCCTTTAACCTAAAAACAGAAAAAAACTATATAAACAAAGTTACGTTATTCACGTTATAATATGGATGTAATAAGTAAATAGTTATTAGTGATTTGGGGGAAAACGTTGGTAAACGATATTTTTATGGGGGTTCGTTGGCAACATTTCCTCACCGAACCCTTATGTAGAGACTAGTGGTGTCCGTCTGTTGCTCACAAAAATTTGGAAAATTTTGAAACCGAGTTGTAACGTCATACATTAAACCTAATCAAATCCTGTGTAAACATTCCAAGCGATCTCACTTAGAATAAAGTACTAATAAATCAGTCCTAAATAGTAATTTTTGTATTACTCGTACCTAGTGATAGATCACAGTACGTGATTTAGTAATTTACATGAGTCAATTACTAATAACAACAGCTCTTCAAGCAAAGGAAAAATATGGTTTTGTTGCATGTCATAAAACTAATGGGGGAAATAATAAGAAAATCGATCATCCTGGGCTGCCACGTTCTATCCTGCCTGAAGCTGTATGAACGGCCTCAATATGGATCGTTAAAATCGATAAGTTCAATAATATGATTAATACTATCGTTCACAACATCAATACTTCTGATAGTAGTAGACAAAATAGTCGCTAATTATTTTTGAAATTGTAATAATTTAATTCGTATAATTCTAGCGGGATTGTGAATGTCAGTATTGGTTTTGAAGCATTGACTAACTATTTAGAGTACGACCAAAGGTGCTTTACTGGTTTTGTTTTGTATATTATTGTATTTTATTAAATGTGATATCAGGGGTTCTAAGGTCCTTCCAGTCTGAATTGGTCTAGTTAAAAAAGAAGGAATAAAATTTAATAGTTAACCTACCGATACACAAAGATCGAGATACGGATCCATTGGCGTGCCATATTTGAAGAAATATAAAAAATTGTTGCTCATTTTGTCAACGAAATTTTATGACGGGGTTTAGGTAGTAGAAACATTATTTTGGAGTTGATTTTTTGACATAAAAGTTAGTAATATAACAAAATAACTGAAATAAGAAAGTAAATAAATAAAGTATCAAAAAATTTCATTGTCCGACGAAGACCACGAGGGGGTGTGAGTAAACTTTGCTTGGATAGGAAATATGATTGGTATAGTTATTAGGAGGGATGGTCGTAAGTATTTAGCAAGATAAATGCAAGTTAATTTAAAATGAAAATCGAAAAAATGTAAGTGTAACTAATGCAAGATGAATAGCAACTGCAAATAAAGCATAAATAATTAAAATATAGCAATATAATTACGAGGTGATTCCATAATTATCATTCGCGAGTTTAATTTCTTATACCTAAATCCACATTTCAAAACTATATTACGGAGAGATTCTAATGACTGATACTTGTATTCTTTGGAATTTTGTAATTTTGAGGTAATGATTTGTAAAGTCGGAACTGTCTTTTCTTTACAGGTGTTCACCGAATAACGTCATCAACAGCATCATCAATATTTGTATTACAACCCCGCAACGTTTACGTTTTGTTTGATGATCTACGATGTTACCTTGTTTAATAACCCGAAAAATAGTTGTTCGCGGTAATTTAGTTAATTCAGCTATTCTCTGTACAATGCAATTCAAAGAGTGTCGTGATGACTCTCCCTTTAAACACACATAAAAATTTAAAATTATACGCTGTTTTTCACCATGTAAGTCATTTTGGGAGATTTTCCAAATTAGTGCCTCATTTGTTTCTGTAGCATTATTTGTATCGTGTATAATGCTTATATCATTGCCATTATTAACTTCGTCTACGTCGAAAGGTCTCCAAAAAGTCATTTTAAAATAATAATTGTAACTGCATACACACACCACTGAACTCTAGGGACGGCTAAAAATGAACACGTACTCGGCGCTCAAATTTAATGGCTGTAGTGGACCTGTTCTAATACCCGATACTAATAAGCATTCTATATATAGGCATGTATTGCAGCGACTAACATTTTTCAGCACCAAATGTACAGGGGAAGGTTAAACGGTACGTTACATGTAGCCTCTGATTTTGTATTGGATAAAAACGTATTTTTCAAATGCGCTCGGTATGAAGTCGGTTAATGTTTTTGATTTTTAACTGGACCAGCTCTTACTGGAAGGACCTTAAGTATATCGGTTGTATTTTGTTTCTAAGATATTTAAAAAGTCGGAGCTATTTGCAGGTAACTGCTTCACTAAAGTGCGAGTTTAGTTCAAAATAAACGTTAAAATCAAGTGCTACTGCTGAACTTGTGATACCACAACGATTTTCGTAGTACGATTAGTTTGTGATGTTTCTTCTGAGCTGTTTTTCTGATCAGTTAAAGAAATAAAGTAATACTCATCCAGGAATTTCGAGCGCACATACCGTAAAAACGATACAAGAGAAATGTAACAGAATTCATTTGTAACTCAACTTCAAAGTCACTTACCGTGTTTTCCATTTGGCAGATGAGCAACCCTTCGATGATCCAGTAGGTATCCCAATAATAGATCTCCTTGAATCTCCCGCCTGGAATGATGAAGCCATTGGCGAGGTAAATGAGCGAATGCCTCTCCGGTTGATTCTGGACGTCGCTCTTCACCTTCCTCCCTAGTTTCGGCCAAATTTTTACTAAATCCTTAGCGAACTGCCTTATATCCTTGTCGACGATCTTCGATAAGAACGGGGGATTTTCCGTGTAATCGTTAGGCGTCCACACCTCTAGTTCGCCTTCTGCTATAAAATTTGTCTTAACGAAATTCCTGACTTGCTCGTCCGTCGGATTGTCATTCGTGGCTTTCATCAGATCGTTGAAGTTCGCTAGCGTGACGGCCTGGTCGTTTCTCTGGATCATGTCGACGAAGGTTTTCGAATCGTTGAACTGGGGTTGCTTGTATTGGATCGTGTCCAACAGTGTTCCTTGACAGTACACCGGACTGTCGCAGGATTGCACTGTTGCCGCGTAAACATCCTTGAGTTGAAGGAGTATCGCCAAAAGGATCGGGATCTTGAAACGATGTTCCTTCATAGTTCAAGGCGGGGACGGGATCCTTTCGTTCGACACCTGTAAGAGTAATTAGAGTGGTTTAGATGCGGTTTCTTTGATATCATGTTTTCGTAGGCGGTTTTTTTCTAGTCGAGGTCGGCGGTTTTATAGGCCGGTGCTTTTAAAAAAATTTTTTTTTAGACAAAACCGCATGTAATTAGAATTTAACGATTGGAAAGTACAATAATTACACCTTTGGAAAAAAAGTGAACCTTGGTGTTAACGGCACAGCTTTGAGGAGAGCCCGATAGGCTCTTTAATATTTAATCTACACAGGAGAAAGTACAGTACAATATAGTAACTATGATTACTAACTATGACTAATTAATCGTAATTTATTTAACTATCACTAACCTATACGGACTTATTCTAATTCATTTAAACGTAAATTTAAATGCGATTGGTTTTTACGACTGATGTCGGCTCTTCACATGAACATCTGTTCTTGACTTACTGCTTATCTCTCGGTCGCCTTTTTATACCCTAACGGTGTTACTTGGAGATTTTCTTCTAGAATAATCAAACAATTATCGGAATCGGCGGTGCCGGAACATCGGAAGAGACATCGAGATTATTCCAGTACCCTCGACTGCCGATAAGGAGTGGAGAATTCGTTATAATAGTATACAGTACAGTACAGTATATACAATAGTAGTATGTAGTACAATGGTGAAAATCAACGATATGCTTTGTGGTGGTGTGAGCGCCAAACACAACTTGTAGTGTAAATTCCTTATATTTTGTAGGGTTCTTTATGCTGCGTAAGTTATAAAATTCTCTACAAAAAATTACTATTGTAATGTGAACGGAACATAGGAATTCTAACCAATTTTACTCTAGTACAATTTGGTGAATGAGTTAAAGACATTTCAAAAGGGGTATTAGAAGCTGTCAGTGGTATTCTTTGGAAAAAATACAAGCTGATTCATCATCAGTATGATAATTACCCTTTTATTATTACCAAAAGCTGGCTTATATTGTAGGATCCAACGTATCCATTGTAGGTTCTCAACAACCGCTTTGGAAAAAGACTTGAAAAGGTGACGAAGGACTAAAAGATGTAATAATAAGAAGAATGTTAAATTGCAGAATTGAGGAAAACACCTTGGTCAAAGATTAGGTATCAGTCACGTACGGAATGAATAGTTTTGAGTTGAAAATTAAATTTTCATCGATATTACATGACAATTTATAAATATGTTCTGCGTAAATCGCCGCAATTTAAAGAGCTATAAATATGACAGTAGAAACGCATCAGAATGAAGTAATAATGTTTGCTGAATCCCAAAGTGAAATTCAAAAATAAACCCATTATTAGTTTTAACAAAGAGGAAAATAAATTATTAGTTGCCTATGTTCGAGGGCATAGATAGTTCAAGGATAATGAAGGTGCAGGGACCTTAACTAAAATAGGGGCACAGTTTAGTATTCCATACAAGTATTATTCGTCATCCATCGGTGTATTATCCTAATGTTATTAATACAATTACAAAAAGGGCACATACGCTATGAAAGCTAAACAACAATCAAAAAGTTTCTACGGGAAGATTGAGGATGAATTTTGTAACAACACCCTTGGTTCTTAGCTTTTCCTATGTACAATAGAAACATGAGTTCTACCATTAATAGATTTGTATCCAATCATGGAACTGACCAGTGGTTCAGGATAGGCATTCTTAATGGTCTCTATTGCGATTGTAAAGAAGTGGTGAAACTAACTCACATCCTGTTTCAATGCTTAATGTATAAAGGCTTCATACTATATAAGAATTGGCATAAGTCATGCTCCAATTTCTTGAATGAGCTTATTAAGGCACATGAAAATTGGTGACGTGTCCATCGTATAACTTTTCTAGATGAGGCACGTGCTCAGTATATGTTTACAAGTTCTTAAGGAAATCTCAAGAGTAATGTGCTCTTTAGAAAAATGTATACGTATTAGATAGGTAAGTCAGGTTGCGAAAATCGAAATCAATCACTAAAGCTGTTGTGGAGAAAGTTAGTGATATGTTCATCACCTAACTTTCTCATATAAGGCACATGCCCAATATAAGTTTACAGGCACAAAAGACATTCTCAAAAATTGGGTGTTATTTAAAGCAATTTTAGAAAAAAGTCAGGTTGCAAAAATTGAAATCAATCAGTAGAAGTATTTTAGACAATTTTCAGAACTAAACACTCTTAAGAGTAAAGTGCATTTTAGTACTATTAAGAACATGTTTTAAATAATTAAATGGAGCTGGGAAAGTTTAAATGAACCTTTAAACCCGTTTAGGAGAATATTAAGAAAATTTTAATATTCTCAAGAGTGAAGTTCCCTTTAGGACGATTTCAGTAAAAAGTGTTTCTAACAAAAGTTATAGGAGTTAATAGCTAACCAAATTGTAAAATCAATCATTGTTAGCCTTTTATGAAATCAAGAAAAATAAAGAATGGTTAAGAGTAAAATGGCCTTTTTAGGGTGCGTTTAGAAAAAAAAATTCAAATAAGAATTGTGGACATTTAATAGCGTAGTCAATTTTTTTGGGGAAAAATTGCGAAAAACCGAAAAATACAAGAGCAAATGGCTCTTCAGGGATCATGTGAGACAACCAGTATGGTGGTGCATTGATTAAATAGTATATTGAATATACAAAATATAAAAGAAAGTTTGATTAATTCTCGAGATAACACAATATTAACAAGAATAAAGGGCCCTTTGTCTTTTACCTATTTTGACCAAAATCATAAGAATTCGAATATTTAGGGGACCAGCCCAAATACAAAGTTTCAGCTTTTCACTATCTACAGTTTATAAAAACCAGTCGATCACACACACTCATACATTTTTCCAAAAATATGTTTCTGGGCATCACAGGATTTCAAAACCTCCAGAATGGCTAATATCTTAAATCCCTAAAATCGACCCCATTAGAATACTTTCTTATTTTATGAGTACCTCATATGAGAAAGTAC
The DNA here is from genome assembly GCA_963576515.1 of Cryptocephalus primarius. Lineage (NCBI taxonomy): Eukaryota > Metazoa > Arthropoda > Insecta > Coleoptera > Chrysomelidae > Cryptocephalus > Cryptocephalus primarius. The sequence continues at coordinate 15,697,436 of OY754940.1, read as the reverse complement.
AAGAATCCTAACAGGTTCAATTGAACATCAATCGATTACGTTAGTAACTCCCATTGTCCAAAATATTCTTATTGTCTATTTGAAAATATCGTCATTATTCTCAACAATTCGTGGAGTGATTTCTACTCTATAATGGCCATTTGGTGACTTTTGACGCTTCAAGTTGGGATAGCAGCAATACTTCTTCACCCGTCTTCGATAACGTTGAAGACGATTTCGAGGTCTGTTGAAATCCTTCAACCCCCGTTCTACCCCCATGACCATAACACAGGAAAAGTTGCGAGGCAGTTTAGAGTGAACTAGTTACTTTTGCCCAGAAGGGATAAAACAACACTATAAGACATTGGATGGTTTCAATTTTTTAGGGTTTTACCTATGGTGTATTGAGTAGGAATTTTATAAGATCAATGGTAAATTTTCCCAAGTCCCACATGGCTATACTCAGAAAACACGATCCTGCGCCCTTTTACACCTTTTGCTCTGAGGTGGTTACACTTTGCTGAACTCCCTTACAACTAAAACTGTAATTAATACCAAAGACAGTTTCTTACAAGCCTTTACGTTCCTCTGTACCTTGGAAAAATCTCACTCCATTTGGGCAGAAATACTCAGAAAAGTTTGTCCTACCTCCTCTGCCAAGTTTCCTCATAACGTTTTTTACAATTTTCCTGACGTTCTAATAAGTTCCGATTCGCGCTAAAAACGAGCAAAAATAGCACTTTTTGGCCATGAGGGTTAAACGCGTGCCCCAGGAACCTCTAAATGGAGAGGGAAGAGCAAACAGGTTCTTATACTATCGCTATTTTTGGCCTATTTCGTCTCTTTTGATCACTAAATGACGGTAACATGAATAAATTGAAGCCGAAATGTTTCTGTCAGTAAGAAAGTACCAACCAAACGAAGGGAAACCATACGTTTCCTACTATAATATTAAAGTAACTCAAATTAACTTACATTTTAAGAAGATGCCCATTTCAGCATCAATTTCCTCTGGATCAATAAAATATCAGTAATTATTTCAGCCATGTCAAATTGACAACAGTCTATCAACTCTACGACGTGAACGAAAATTCGAATACTAAAAAATCTCAACAGTCAAATTAAATTCGTTATTATTGAATAGATTCGGAATATAATTAATAACAATGCCGAACATTAAATTCCTAATAAACACGACGCCTTCGGTTAAATCTAAATAAATTATTTTTTGAACGAAAATTCGATATTAAAAAAAGTCAACGGTCAAATCAAATTCGTCATTATTGAATAGATTCGGGAAATAATTAATAACAATACCAAACATTAAATTCGTGACAAACTCAACAGCTTTGATTATATCGAAATAAAATATTTTTAGTGCTACTCTTAATGGAAACATATCGTTTCACTTAGCAACTCAGGTATTTAAAAAATAAATAACCCAAAAATTTTTTTCGCAAGCGTGTACAACTTAACCGCAAGAAGCAATTATTTCAACTAACTTGAACCGCAACAATTTTTATCTATTCTATCCTTACCTTAAGTTTCTGTTTAGACGTACACTCGACAACTAAATTCTGCTCTTTTGTTTCTCTGTATTTATAAAACGTGGAAAACTTTATGTGCTTTGTATATTTTTACATAAGTGTATGTATTAGAAAAAAAAAGTATAAATAAAATCGTGATAAAACGCTGGATAATAGCGGAATAAGGTTAATTTGAAGCGGCAGGGAATGCGTTAAGGTTGTTGTGTTATCATTTAGAGATATGCTTACTGATACACTTATTATGTTAAGAGTGAAGGTAATTGTTTTAACCCCACTTGAGGTTAGGTATATGCAATTTCTAAAATGGATTTCATCATTGCATATATCATATGGAAAATGTAACAATCTTTTTCATTCTTTTTTCAAAAGTTATTTTACTTCATATATTTGTTTTAGAGGAGATTCACCATTTGTTACGAGATTTCACGGTAATCTTAAAATAATTTGTTTAGATAAAATTAAACCAACAAGTCTTTGTTATGATAAGTTTTTTAAATAAAGTTGAATAGCCTAATTTTGCCATAAATTTTTATAATAATCCAAAGTTGTTATTAAAGGATTTGAAATTTATGTCAAGTATGGAACGATAATGACGTTAGGTGTTATTATCACGCTATCGATAAGAAATGTTACTATGAGCGTATATGGAAAAATACAGTTAATTAATGTTGGTATTGGATTATGATTTGAATTTTTAAATTGTTCAAATTAGTATTATAATTTAATACCTTGCAAAATTTAATTGAGCGGAAAATTTTATCATCAAAAAATAATTAACATTACTAACCGTTAAAGTTATGTAACAATACATTAGATACTAACTTCCAATTAATATCCAATTAATTCTTTATTCTTTCTAATAAAATACTAAATATACTCACGCTTCTCTGGTATGTATGAAACACGAAGAGACGATCACCTGCGGTTATAATTACAACAATTTTTTCATCCTGCACATTTTTGCAATTTTAATGTAAAATATTGACGAATTAATTCACAAAAATTGCCTCATGTGCGTTGTAATCCTCACGAGGTATCCATTAATGTGAAACTATTGTGTAAGATGCAAATGTCTGAGTTTAAAATAAAACTGATGATTCCAGTTTTCATTACATATTTATTGCTACTTTATTGGTATAGCGTAATTACAAAGTAAATTGATTACACGAGTTGAAATTAAATATGATTTACTAATCATCCATCAGTTTGCGAATTTATTTTTATTAATTGCATCATTATCTTAGGAAGGTAGTCATTTGACAAATTTTAATTTCTTTAAAAATTTTGCATCACTTAATACGGAATTTTTCTTCAATGGAAATATATTGGCCAGAACTGGTTTTAAAACATTTAAATATGATTATCATTAGTTATTATCGCTATAATTAATTACGATGTTAATTCACTTTTTGTTTCATTTAATTTATTAGTAGATATGGAATATAAAATACTTACGAACCTTCAGTAATTCACCTGTCACTAACACATATTTTTTTGTTGCTTACCGACTATTACCCTTTGATAAATATACCTTGAACGGTCTATCCCTCTACAAGATCTTAGTAAAATACCTAAAATGTTTATAAATAATTATACTATTTGCAACTTTTAAACAGACATCTCTGAGGAAAACAACGGAAACAAAACGACGTTATCTTTATTCCGGATCAAGTTTATAACGGAGGTTTGGAGTAATTTGAACTTGATAAGATATCAACGGTAACAACTGCGATAGTGACTAATTTTTTTTTGTTTTAAAGATTTATAGGTGATTTTTCACCGATTAGAGTTCATAAGGATAATTTTCCTAATTTCCAAATTTTTCACGTTTAAAATAGTGGTGTATACCATATTTAAGCAAAAATGAAATGACTTACGCGAATGTCGCAAGGATATTTGGATAAGTAAGCACCATAAAAGAATTTACTCTTACTAGCCGAGATTTGTGGAGGTTTGCCGATATCTTTCACAACCTGCTTAGGGTCACAGTGACCCTGAGATTTTACCTGAGAAGTTATTAAAACAAAAATTAAAGTGGCGAATGATCCAACAATTGATATCAATATCCAATGAGGTGTTTCCTATATTCCCTACTGTTCAATCATTGCTCTAATCGTATAGTTGAAGAGGCACTGGAAGAGTTGTCACACATAAAAGTAATTTATATATTGGAATTAATATATATAATTAATACATAATAAAGCACTGTGAAAAATTAATACTAATAAAACTAAATTTATGGTATTCACTCGCACAAACCGTAATAACGTAAGACTCGTCTTAAATAAGAAGCTCCCTTAGAAGCTCCATAACGGGACACCCAGATTCATGCATAAACATAAAAGGCCACAATAGAAATGGCACGAGCTGCATCTACTAGAATCAATTCTCTTCTAACCTTAAATTAAGAAAACAGTTGACTGAATACTATAAAATCTGGCACAATAAACCCCTTCGAAGGTTTTGAAATGTAGTTTTATATAAAAGAATGTTACACAAACCTTGGGTTGATCACATGATCAACGCAGAAGTACTACGAAGAGGTGATACTGGCAAACAGATCTTAAAGATAATAAAATGCGGTAACATTGCATATATTGAGAGGGGAGAAATACGAAATGCTCTAATTTATCATGTGAAGTAAGATCGAAGGACTCTAAGGATGTGGAAGAATGCAACAATTCTGGCTACGAAATATTCGTTCATCAACATAGGAAATAATACATTTGGCACATGAACGTTAGGATGCTAGGACAAAAAACGTGAAAGAATAAGAAGACTTATAACGAACTTGCAGCTAATGCATAAGTGTTTACTATTGCAGCCGTAAACATTCTATGGAAACAAATTATGACATCTGAATACACTGGGAGTTTCTTTTTAATCTGAGCATATTGCGCATGGGAACCCATTGCGCATATTCCCTAGCGCTTGCGCATATTTTCTAGCGCATTGCGCATATTCTCTAGCGTATTGCGCATATTTTCCAGCGCATTGCGCATATTCTATGCTGAGAGCTCACCAAACAATTTGAAAATATGAGCTCTGGCGGTAAATAAATATGACTGATAACCGCCATAGTAAAATCATCACTTTTATACCTCAACCAGTGAAAATTACGAAATGATGAATTATTTATAGTGTCTGCTGGGATGGTGTTCATATACTTAAGAATATCTGTCGCTTTCACTAATTTTGCCTTTGGTCGTTATTTTAAATATGAAATTTTTTCCAGTAAAATTGAACATGATAAAATTATTATTTTTGTTTGTACTTTTACTAGTATTTTGAGGGATATGACAATTGACGATGGAAAATGGTAACCAATCTAAGCTAGATCGCTGTTAGCAACACAAACAGCTCATATAAATATTTATTTATGTGAACAATCATTTTATGTGTTATTAGGTCGAGTATCTCAAGATGCTCTTGAAAATTTACTTTCACAAGTACACAACAGACGATTGTCAAATGCATATGAATTTAAAATGGCACTAAAATTGATTTTCCTGGGTCCTATTTGAAAGAGACTAGAAAGGTCATGACTATGAAAATTTAATTAACAATTGTAATCGACCTAGTATTATGTATTAATTACAACAAGGTGAATTAATTAATATCTTTTTGAAATATGATTTATTGTGTGGTATAGTGAAACTCTTGACATGAAGGAAACTATAAATTAAAAAAGTATTAAAAAATAAAAATTTATATTTTATTCTTATAAGATAGTCAGAATGTAAGTAAATTCATTTAATCCTATATATTTGTCTTGATTATAGGCAAGAAAATTATTTGCAATTTTGAATTTCACGCCGACACAATGTGGCCGCCAATTGCGGTACAAATATTTACTGGCATTAATTTAAAATATAGTAGAAAACATTCAACTCTTCAAAATGTATTTACTATAGAAAATTTAATTCGCATGAGGTCATTCATAGGTCGCATAAAATATTCCCATCGATATTTCGTAATTAATTATCCGATTTGATTGGGAAAAGTATAACATTATATTTGCGAGAAAAGGTTATTCCACTAGGTCAAATTGCTTAACTTGGGTATAAAGTTTTTTCAGATTATTATCGGTAATTACCCCTGCATTCAATTAGATTCGGTAACACCCATGATAAAAATAACTGGTACGACGTATCAGTTGATTTGGCAAATAAAAAAATCGCTGATAAAAATACACAAAAGATCAATAAGTGAACGTAATCATATTGCAAAGCTTATTTCGTGAGTTGTAAATATCCATTACATCAATTTAGTTGTAAGTGAAATAAACTTTTATAGTTACCTTGTATAATTTCATTAGACAATCACTTTTACTGCTTCAATTAGAAAATTAATACATTTATTACAAGTGTTTAAACGTTGAGAACTCTTTTACAGTTACAGATTTTTTTCGTTATTACCGGTTTAATCGTATCATTTCGTTTCACAAAGCAGTGTAAGTGACGAAGGTCAGATAAAAATTAATTAACAATTTGCACCATTAACAAGGTAAGAGGGTATTAAGAGTACGAAAAAATTATCGGAGAAAACCGGAAGGCTTCACTTCCTATAAGAAAAACGAAAACACGTGGCATATGGTTTTTGTTAAATTTGAAAGGTACGTATTAGTTCGTAAACGGAAATTACTTACCAAAAAACTAAGTTTCTTTGTCATTCGTTGATCTCCAAAAAGTAACCAATAGTGATTGTTCTGTAATTTTTTCATACAATAGCAATTTTTAATGCTTTGCGGTTTATTGTATGGTCAATTGTATACAAATATCGTTGAGGAGATTTTATAAATAAATCGAACCGCAGTGACGTACGTGAATTAAACAGAAAGTGAATAAAATGGAGTCTAAAACACCAACTTAAATTTGATTGTGACTAACAGTTCAAATATATACGTAGTATTTAAATCTGGAAAAGAGCAATCGTGGCAATCAGATTTTTTCAAAAAAATTTTAATGGCAAAATATTAGCAAAAAACAATTTAGTTATTTGACTAATTAAAAGTTAAAAACACGTGAAAGATAAACATAATTGGTTTGCAGTCATTAACTTCAAAATTTAGTACACGTCAAATAATTTGCTTGTCAATACTTTCCAATAATTGAGTAAAAGTAAAACTTCTTAGAAGTGTCAGTTATCTACTTCCATGTAATTATACAATGTTTCAAAAACCTTAAACATTGATGAAGTAAATTAAGAATTTCCCAAATTTAGACAACACCATAGGCTAAAGCGCCTCCAAGAAAATTCTCAAATTTCCTGAGAAACAGAAAATTAAGACAATGCGAAAGGAAAATGTAAGGGTTGTCACTACACTTTTATACTATACTCGTAAGTTACTTAGAGCACACAAGGGCCTACAAAACTTCTAAGTGAGAATTATATGCGGGTTTTCTGACATTTATTATCTGATTTTCTCACTATACCAGTTATGTAGGCCGCTTTGTCCTCTACCAATTAGTATCAGAAGAAAATCGTAGAAAGTTCCGGAGCTACAGCACGTTAAGTATTTCAATTACATGCGAAATAACAACCCTTATTGGAAATAACTTCTGTTTAAATAGCCCAGCTACTCAACGTTTCACAATATACGAGTTATATAGCTTTCTGAAAGCGACTTTTTGTTTGTCGTAAATTTCTTCAAAGGTTCCAACGTTAAAACATGAAATTTTTCAGGAAAAACTTATTGAAATGTTTTTGAAAGTAAATTAAAGTAAAGTTTTTTTAAAGTACTCAAACGGGCCTCTTAAACAAGTACAGAGAAAAGTCTGTGGGGCAAAAATTGAGGGAGCTATAATGAAAATAATATGGGTCACTCGCTAATTTTTTTAAAAAAAGTGAGTAATAAAATTACCATTAGAATTGAAGCCATCAGTTCAAGGAGTTTGAATGGTTTAGAAAGCATATATTTTGAAGAAGGGCCATTTAAATAAAAAAGCTTAGTTTTGATTCTTAAAAAAATTTATATAAAATTTTATAAAATTTATATAAAATTTAAATATATATAATATATTATATTATATATAATATAATATATTTAAATATATATATATATATATATATTTAAATATATATATATATATATATATATATATATATATATATATATATATATATATATATATATTTAAATATATAAAATTTATATAAAAAATTAAAATTTACTTTATTCAAAATAACTCTAAAAGTAGTGAAAATACATAAAGAGTTAGTTTTAAGAAAAATTTAATATTTTTCATTAAAATTAATGCTCTTTTTGAATTTCTGTAGCATAACAATTAAATGAGATATGGCCGTTTAAACGTTGCATTTGCGTTCGAGATTAACCTTTCCTGAGCCCTCTAAGCTCAAAATTCTCTAAAACTAATGGCGCAAAAATTGAAATTTGCATGACTTGTAGTCCATGAAATTCCATAAGAAACAATTTTTGTACCGATGAAATACCTCAAAAGGGAGCGGAGTTATCGTTAGAAAATTATATAAATTTTTTCAGGGAAAATTATGAAGAATGGAATTTTTTAAATTTTATTGCATTCATTCTTTTGACTATGTCACGTACATTTCCTACATGGATATCTAAATACACAAGGGGCACACACATACATACACCCAGATATACATATTATATATACTTTGTGTATAGTATATACCTACAAACTTTCATTAAGTATATGGTATACCCATCAGTGTATTTTGAAATATATATTTGAATTATTTTTGAGAATAAACACGTGGTGCACATTTACTCACTGTTATTCTCAAAACTTGTTTGATAGTGTTATTAATTTTCTTAAGAATTTTTGATATTTTTGAGACATTTTGAGATAAATTATGTTTAAATACTAAAATTCATTGAATACTGGACAAATACTTTATTGTTACATTACTTTTTGATAAAGATAAAGAAGTGAAGTGCTCGTAAAATTCATCTTTCATACCATTTCTGAATCATTTTACATTTGAAACAATAAAAATATCGAGAGTATTTTCATCAGTGTACAATTGTTAAAATATTATTGTAGTACAAATATTAAAGTAAGACACAGTTAAATCACAATTAAATATATGAGCATTTCTACAGAAATGGGCTGGTTTCCGAAAAAAAAATTTTTTAATTATTTTCTAATGAATGGCCATGGCATTGTTTAGACATTTTAGTTTTTTTTATAGATATACTCATATAATAAATGACCTTATTTTACAAAATATATTTACCAGTTACGAGAGCCAGAAACTGCAAAATCATCAAAGATCATATAGACACGCTGCGACAGCAGACCATCCCAAGATAACTACTACATTTTCTGTTTTTACTCACTTTCTGTTTAGCCTCCTCGCGATAAACATCTATTGTAAATTAGTCGTGAAAAAATTCTTTTTAAAAACAATCTCTGGATTGCCGAATTTATAACTTACCATTTAAGTTTATATGAAATTACAGCTAATGAATTAGGTTTTCTTGTCACAAATCAGAAGAGTTTAATTATGTCAGTAAGCTTGAGTTACAATTTATTTACTATTACCTCGTAATTTTTTTCTCCTTATTTTCGACATAAGGGATGATTTTTAAAGGTTCAAAATTGGCAACAGATAATAAATTATATTATATATATTAAAAGATTTTTTATATTATATTACTGACACCATCATAAGCTGCTGAAAAAAAATTTTACCCGTAACTTCATTGCAAGGGGTGGTTTTAAGGGTTAAATAATATATCATATAAATAGTGTGAGGACATAGTTCTTCTACGTAAATGTCACCATAAATAAAAAAATTTGAAGCTGCTGAAAAATAGGTTTTTTTATTAATTTCATTATAGGGGCTACTTTTTGAGGGTGTTAACATCGTAAAATACCATAAATCGAGTTCCACAATATACAACAATAAATGTTTGATATATTTTAATGTAATTAAATGCTACAAAATGTTTAAATATATTGTTTTTTAATTATTTAAAACCTGGAGTAGTTTTCACCCCATAATAGCAAGATTCGCACCTGTGTAACTTTTGACCGATGCAGTTGTAAAAATTTGAAAAGTAAAGCCTACTTTTACGTTTAATACCTGGACTGAAATTAGAAATGCCGTGTCAGTATTTATGTAGCCCTGGAATAAATAGTAGCAAAAATTAAAAAAACTAAAGAAAAACTATTCAGAATCAAAAGTGAAGTTGAATATTCAACAGTTATAAACAAAAGTGCCGTTGAAATATGTAGAAAGAAGAACTTAAATTCAGAAACGTTTTAAAACCTATTAATCATTATGAGGTTGTTAAAATGTTTATTTCGTTTGAAAATAAATAAGCCATGAACTTGATCCAAGACTTCAGGTACTAAATGAAAATATCAATTGTAAACTTCATGCGTTTAGAAAAGCCAAAATAACTTAATAACTCACATTAAAATGGTAAAGGAAACAGAGTATGTTATAAAGAAACGAAACTATAATTTTATCCATAATACCCTGGTAGTATTTTATTACCTGTTCTCGATTGTTTCGGTCGTATCCGCATCCTCGTTATAATTATGTAATATCCAACGCTTTAAAAAGTCCATCTTTGTTGTGGCATTGAGGAAGGCAAAGTTAAGGTCTAGTGAACGTCAAAGTCACTTTTTGCTGCTGTCGGACTTAATTGATTTAATCTGTTGAATTAAACGTATGACTGTTTGAAATATCGATTAATCTCAACACAGTTAGCTGCAGAAACTGATAAATAGGCCAGGAAATATAGACGCTCACCACGCAAATGTATGCATCTACACATTTTGTTCCATCACTTGATTTGGGTTGTTCGAAAGTAAAAGCGCTCATCAAAAATACTCATTCTTGGGCTCTTTGGAAAATGCAACCATTTCTGGTTTCGCTCATACCTGGCGATTGCCTTAACCAAATTTAATGGACCAGGGCGTTTTGGAAAGGGAATTGTGCACAGGAAACAAGTTATTCGAAATTTTTCTTTTTTTGGATAATGGGCTGCTTACTTCTTTCCTGTGAATCCTACAACGTATAGTAAATTAAAGAAGAGGTCATGACAAATCCAGTTTTCCTACTCTCATCAAGTTCATATAAACCAACACTGAACAAGCCACGACCAAATTTTTGGGCTACAACTCGACGCCATAAAATTCACAGTTTTCAAAATAAAAAAATTTTATTGCGAGTTCTCGGAAAAATAATGAACGTTCTCTATTATTTTGGGTTTTTCTCTCCTATAAAAATCAAGAAAAGGGAAACAACAAGTTTTTACTTACTGCTAAATTTTTGTTGTCTATAACGTGTAACATTTGGTAATCCCATGAAGGGCCTTCTTGCAATATATGACTATGAATTGTTGTTAGAACAGTGTACCATTATTACCTACTATATTATTATTATTGGGAAATAATTACCCACTGAACACTGTTGATTCAATACAAATACAACCATATTCGATAGGGTCTTTTAGTATCTACAAGTCATTAATGTGAGATTAAGAGTTATAATAATAGATTTACATTTTATAAATAGATAGATCAACATAGATTAACATTTTTTCATAGTAAAGAAAACAAAAATTTTCTGCCATTTACCTATGAATGAATAGTTAGTGTTCATAAACATAGAATCAAGAAATGACGAGATTATTAAAGAAATAAGCAATCTCACTCATGACTCCTTGGCCATAAATAGTAGTTGCAGAAATAATGACTACAATAAAAGAGACGAGCTACAGAAACGATTGAAGGACAACACAGGTAATTTTAAACAATTTCATCTAAAAATAAAGATAATAAGGTATATATTCTAATAAATTTAACTACAACGAGGATATCCTAATATTATAGTTTTGATACGCACCTCACTCAATGAAAACTAATGGATAGAACTAAATTATATTATTTCCACCAAACTTGAGATAGACCGATGATGCAGTAGTGGTAGTAGTAATCAAAATTTAAAATTGAAATGTGAAAAAATATGGCACTTTGGCGTCCCTCTTCATTAGCATATTTTCCAACTGAAATTTCGCACATTTGCAATTACTTTTCTATGCTCCCGATGGGAAGAAATGGATTAAGACTATCATTAATACGCAATTATTAATTAATTAATTAATACATTATAGTAATACGTTTGAAGTTGCCCCAGCAAATCCTTTGAATCTGTAACCGTTTTTACTACCAGGATCGTACAAAATTTACGAAATAGAACCTGGTTTTAACGGAGATTTTGTATTAGCGGATAGTGAGGAAGGATCTAAGAGAATTTTAAATTTTTGAGGAGAAAACTGGCTTGAGCCTTGATGATTTTCAACTACTTGGTACGCTGATGATATGATCACTATATATATATATATATATATATATATATATATATATATATATATATATATATATATATATATATAATTTTTTTTAATTCATTCTTATCGAAAATAATGGGCAACTAAGGTGAAGAAGGCAAGAAGGCAAGAAGAAGGCACATGTTTCTGACGTACGGTGCAGCATATTCGGAAGGGTTTGAAACAAACGATGAGGAAAACGCAACAAAGGACAACCGAGGATTGTCAGGTCGTAAAAGCGTCACCGCGGAGGCAGATACAGCCATCTAGGACCAATGTACCGTAGTCTAGTACCTCAATACTAGAAAATTCGTTATACGTTACATGTATTTACATTTAACCACTATTAATGATACTATTTCCACTAATTATTTTAGCCACTAGTTATGTCAACTAATCGACACTTTATGTTACTGTAAATTAACATTAATCTAGTATTTATCTAGCATTTTGCCCTTGTGAATTTACACTTTTCTTAATTTTCTTCAAAACGGCTTGACTTGTTTTTATTAAACTTCAGATACGAGCCAGTACGTTGAATGGGTACAATTTTTATTTCAAGCATTTTTCCTGAATATGCCCTAAAGAGCACTATTCTATTGCAATTTTCCGTTTTTCTTCATTTTCTTCAAAACTGTTTCAGTAGTTTATTAGAAACCTGTTACGTTCGCCGACTGATTTAGCACGTATTGTTTTTGTCGTATACATTTTTTTCCTAAATTGCTCTAAGGGGCGCTTTACTGAAAATGTTCAGTTTTTTAATTTGCTGAAAAACGACTATAGCAATTTATTTCAAAATTCTTACTGAAAATTGAAAAATTACTGATTACTGAAATTTACTTACTGAATATGTTCAGTTTTCTTAATTTGCTCCAAAACGGCTATAGCAGTTTATTTGAAATTTCTTACTGATACTGAAAAATTAGTGTTTACTGAAAAGTTACTGAAATGTACGTACTGAAAATTTTCAGTTGTATTAATTTGCTCCAAAACGGCTATAGCAATTTGTTTCAAATTTGTCAGCTCGACTAGTTGAGCTACTTAATACCTATTACTATTACTTGAAATATTTTTTTCTTACAAGGATCCTAGAGGGCATTTTACTCTTGAGAATTAATTTACAGATTTTCATACCTCTTTTTAAAAATTAAAACTTCACATTTTGCAATTGGCAATTTTAACCATTTCCAAATTGTTTAAAAAAATTGATGGTGTGCCCATCGTATAACTTTCTCATATGAAGTATTCACTTTCTATAAGCTTACAAGCTCTTCAGAAAATTTATATAGAGCGCGTATGAGATATGAGAAAGTGATAAGTGGCAGCATCGCCAATTTTGCCTGTGCCTGTGTTATTAATGTTAATTTCCCAACGAATTGAGCGCTGCAGTGTTATCGAATATATTAGAATTGATTAGTGTATCAGTGTGACAGGTTTATCGTAACAAACAATGTAGTTTGCTAATACAAACGAAAGGAATTCGATAATGAAAGCATTCATCCCAACGAAACAATGTTTAAAAATAATGACAGAAATAAATAGTGCAGAACGATCCAAGCTCATAAATGTAATGTTATATAAGAGCAAAAATGAAAATATCAAAATGTTTAGTGCCAGCATGTTTAAATGTGAATTACTATGAAACACGCAGCAAGTGTAAACGCAAATACTGTGTCTGCACATCATGTGATGGCAGAGAAAACTTTGGGCGCAGATCGTTCAGCAACCGATCGTTTGAACTTGACGAACTTAGGCAATTTGGATTTGTGATGCCCTCTTTTTCAATCTATTATAGGCCGTAATGTTTAATCCAAGTTTACAGTTTAACCCAAGCATCGGATTAAATTTGAGCAATATTTAGATTCTAAATGCCAAAAACTCTTTTCCTGTGAGTGCAAGGGTGAAAGATGCCTGAATAAATATGTTAGACTGAATATTTATCTTTTCAAAACGCCCTGTTGCATTAAATTTGGTAGAGCCAATTGTTAGAGATAAAGCAAGTTACATTTTTCAAAATGGCCTGGAAGGGGTAGTTTTGAGGGATGCGAAAAGTGGAAATTTTCACTGTCAAACCTCAAATCAATTGATGGAATATGCTGAGGGTGTATACACTTTTGGATTTACCACAGGAAAAATGTCCAGATTTACTAGACTATAACAATGAATTTATTGATTTTAGATATAAAAAACGCTAAAGGTGAGAGGTAAAAAGTTATAAAAAGTCGTCTGACAGCCTGTGGAAGAAATATTTTTAATATGCTACTGTCCGGTTAAGTTTTTAAGCTAGAAGAAGTGTTAATGACGGTTGAGCTTATTATAAAAACCGCGTTCTCATTCCGTGAGTGAAACTAATATGATAATTTATTACATAATAAACCGCATTTTTTTTTAATTTAAAAAAATTCAAATTTTTTTCTGTACTTGATAATTGATTCAGTGGGTATTGCAGAATTTTTTTAAAACTCCCAGTAAATTATTTTAAACCTAATTAGCACTAATGAGGGGCAAACATTTTATGGGGAAATTATAACCATACAAAACAATACAAGAACCAAAATATTACTGAATCCTGAAACAATACATGCTTACCTCGAATAAAAAAAAATAATACCATTTGTACATAGCAAGTAGCACTGAGATTTAATAACGATTAAGTACGGAGTGTTACCATTCTGTATTTATATTTAAGTTGTGATAATTACTTTAGTTACAATTGTTTTAAATAAAATGACTGTTCGTTCCTTTTTCAAGATTTTTAAAATGTTAAATAACGTTGGTGCTAATTAATTTTGAGAATACTCTACCAGAGTTGTTTGATATTTTTCGCACTACATCACACACTAAGAAAAGATATCACACTTGTATAGCATATCCACATATAACCAATTTTAGCTTCAAGTTATTTATATACACTTTATCTATATCGATAATACTTTTTCGTTGCAATTTGTTAAATGTTATTATGTATTTAAAACATGGACTCCAGACTCGTCGATGTGTTTTAAACATTTGCTTTATTAGTTCTGTTATCAGTCTACTATTATTTGTATGATAGCGAGGTAAATTTAAAAGTACTTACTTATAAGGGTAAGAAGCACTGGTGGATATTTTTATCTTCACTGTATCCTGATTAAATTATTCCGATGTGGCTCAGTTTCGGCACCGCGAGTTCAATCGTTTGTACTTCCCCGTATTGAAAGTAAAATTCGCTGGTCGAAAAGGCGCATTCCGGTGGTTTCCCTCATCCGATTATCTCGCGAGAAGACAAATTCATATTTGGCGCATTTTTTCGCAGCACTCGCTGTCGTTTACTGAGGTACATTACCACCGGAACACGGACACGACGCGCCACTTCCTCTTACTTTCTATTCCTTCGCGCTCTAACCTTTTAATGATGCATGGGCGGGATCGTTACGATATAAGATATAAATTAGTACCTTACTGTAATTATACGACTAATTAGCCTTCAGCCTTGAGCCGGGCACACACTCACATGAATACTCGCCCGCCAATGGAATTCACTTTGAATGCCGAATGATAGTATTATCGAGAAGGCTTGAGATAACGGCCAAGTTTATCGAGTCCGATGTTGGATATGCATATAATTAAAGACCCATGATATTTGTCAAAATTTCCGCCACCAAAAAAGTGTATACATAGTACGTCGCATTTTATTTGAGACGAAAGTACAGTAAACGTGATACGAGACACCCTAATAAAAGGTCATAAATTATCTGTTGAATGGAGAAAGGTGAAGTGCTTTATTGCCGATTAGGAGATGGTTTCGAATAGTCGTCTGGGATAACTGGACCGTATCGGAATTTCTAAATGATCACAGATAAATTAATCTTTTCCATACCATGGAAAAAATTTAAATCATCTCCTTTTCTCTTTTTGGCGTATGGTGTCTAGGCCATTGCGATACAGGTTCTACGTCGTCGACTTCTTCCAATTCTTCCTCGCTTAAATCTGTTCCTTCGCCATACTCCTTATCTTTATCCACTGCTATTTCTTCATCTGAACTTGCTTCTTGATTTATTTCAAGTTTTCTGTTTAATCAATACCGCCACATTTTAAAAATTATTAAATGCTTATCAAGATCAGAGTAAAATGATTTTATTTTAATACACCATTTAAATATATTTTCAGTCCTTGTCTTACCCACTGTTAAGACAATTTTACCTCGTTATTATGCAATCTAAATTTACACCACGACTCCTCTTTGAGAATAAGTTCTTTCTAAGTTTATAATTTTGAAGCCCCTATTGTTGTCTAAGTACTCTAAGTACGGTCCATTTTATATATGTAAATACCCTGCCACTACGAGCGGATAACAATTTTTAAGCCTCTTCATCTTCTTCGTTTATGATCTTTTACAATCGGGGTCCGGGTAACACGTACCACTATTCGAGTCTCAAATAAAATGCGACGAATTGTATATAGACATATATAAATATATGGTATATATATATATATATATATATATATATCCTTATATATTGGTACTTTCAATACTTTTGTGTCATTATTTAGGCTTTTATTTTGGGGTTAGTTCGCCACTCTGCTTACAATGAACCCTTATGTTGCGACTAAAATTTTCCAAAATATATGTTGGTAGTATTTGAAACGAATGGAGTATTAAACTATCCATAACAGGATATGTCGTATCAAAATGGTTCCTCACCCCATATCTCCTAAGCCACGGAACCCAAAATTGAAACAAAATTCCACACAAAATTACAGAAACAAAGTACTTTTTCCTCAGAAAATTTCGCATCATTTATAGGTTTTGCCTTTCTCAACGGTTTTAAGGAGGTCCTTCAAACTCCCTTCCATTCTAAACCTAACCCTCAATAATCATTGGCTAGAGACGATTTTTCTCTACTCATATTATGTGTCCTATTTATTGGGTTTCCTTTCTTTAGTGTGATCAGTTTTTGGGGCTTTCATTTGCGGTTTAAGAATTTTCCATTAGTGATTATTTACATCTAAAATATGCGTGACACAAGTAAAGGCTTCTAATTTTTTACTATGCTGGGGTCAAGTGTTCAATTTTCGCAACCTTATAGTCCAGGTTATAGTTTTTTTTTTGGTAGATATAATTTAACAGCAGACGTGCCAAAATACTTTGTTGAAAATGCACCAATGATGATAAAACCCAAAATCTAGACAAATCTGAGCTTATTTGTTTTCTTAAACAATAAAAATTAAAAAAATAGGTCGTTTTATGGTTTTTTCACCATAGCGTGAAAATTATCGACGGAAATGCAATACGTTGTACAGGCGATTTGTAGAGCATTAAAACGACTTCAAAATGAGCGTTTTTAAAAGCTGATCGGAGCATTTTTCATCGAGAAATCTGGACAAAACCGTTAAAATGGACCTTTCTTCAAAAATTCACAGCTTTGCTCAGTTTTAAGCTGAAGCGTTAATTTTGCGAGAAATGTTAGGCTACTATGACTACTTTAGGCATGCAAAAGTTGGATGCTGTCAGATGAATAATTTTTGCACAATTACGTTTTTAACAATATACACCAAAATCTTTGAAGACTCGGGGTATTAACTGAGATGGGCCGATTTTAAGTTTTCAGAAGGTTTTTGGAAGAGGACATCAAAACCTACAACTTGACCATTTTCGATGTTCATGTATGTTTGGAGAAAAGTGTGAAAATTGGCCTCGAACATTGCGCGAAACGCGCGATTTCTCATTTCGACCTGAGTGGTGGGCGCAAGTATATTGTTTTATGATGCTTGAACCCCCAAGAGCAGTGTTCGAGGCTATTTTCCGCACTTTTCTCCAAACGTATATGAAAATCCAAGATAGCCAAGTTGTAGGTTTTGATGTCCTTTTCCAAAAACCGTCTGAAAAATTAAAATCGGCGCATCTCAGTAATTACGCCGAATTTTACAAGATTTCGTTGTATATTGTTAATAAGGTAATTATGCAAAAACTATAAACAGTTTTCCAAGTTACCTCGGTGAAAAGTGCTCCGATCGCCTTTTAGAAACGCTAATTTTGAAGGTCTTTTTATTCTCTACATATCTACTGCACACCATATTGCATTTTCGTCAATAATTTTCACACTATGGTGAAAAAACGGAAAAACGACCTATTTTGTTTAATTACTTAATATTAATTAATAAAACGCGAAAAAACGCGTAAGCTCAGATTTGTCTAGATTTTCAATTTTTATCAGCTTGGATTCATTTTAAACAAATTTTTTTTTGTCCATCTGCTGTTAAATTTTATCTACCAAAACAGCTTCTTCTTTGCTCCATAAACTAGGCTATTATTTACTTTCAACACATCGCCAATTGTTTTATTTCTATATTTCCCCTTCCTAAACGTACTTTTCGTTTAATATTCTTCTTGTCAACTATGAACCTGCAACATACCCTTACTGTAGTTACTAGTTAGACATTTTCTGTCTTGGTTGTTTTCCACGCCTGAATCGGACGGAAACTATCAGACTGACACTTTTCATTAGTTCCCCGAAATCATGTCTTCAAATATCTAAGTTATCAGACTGGAGATGATCGTTACGTTAATTATATTACGTATAGTCTAAACGTGCTCGCAAGGGGTTTTCCCTTTAACAGGTTGAACCGCCGATAAACCTTGAAGTTCCCATATTTGCATTGTTGTGTTGTGTTGCGGTTTTTTGCAGATCTTTTTATGTCTCTACTATACACACGAAATATCGTCTTATGAATAAGTGTAAATATGTATGTATTTATTTGATTTGGTTGTCCGAAAAGTAATTGTGACACAGCAAATAACTTGAATGGAGCGTATATTTGAAAAGTAGGTGTACATGTACGAATTTTATTGCAATTATCGAGAAACGAACACTGGGAAAGTTGACCGAAGAAAATATGCACGGTGCATATTTACGCTCGTCAAGAGATAAAAATTTAAATTTTTTGTGTAAATTCATTGTTTTATTGAACAGTCAGGAATATCATACGAGTATCATGTTTCAATTTTCATTCGGTCGAAGAACAATAGAAGTAATGATTCATTTTTTCACGCTTTTCGTAAATGTTATATGGTTTTTTACTTTTTGTCTAAACTTTAATGAAGCATATTAACCTATTGTTTCATCACGTGTCCGTGCCTTTTTCAAGGTAAAAAATCGAGGCGCTTATGACGCTTGAGTTTATTGTAAAATTTAATGGTAATAAAATCTCTACCATTGTGATCTACGTTGTTTTGTATACATATGCCATATTTTGTTTCGATATTATGCATTTGTGGTATTAGAAGTTACCTGCAGTAGAATTCTGGTATTGTAATCGAATCGATGCTTTGAATTTAAGTTATTGACATTTATAGATTTTTAAGATCCTCCATGTTTAAAAATCTTGTTTTGAAGAAATTGTTTGGAAAATTTTTTTGTCATGTTCTCTCTTTGTACCTCCATCTTTTTAAGAACTTTCTGTTTCACATTCATGCGATTAAGAGGACACCTTGTCTCAACATAAAATTCGACTCAAGGCCATATTAGAAAGTAAAGGCTATATTCCATAAAAGGATCAAAAAATTCATAACAATTTAAACCTTTCGACAGATCATCTCTTAAATTAATAATTTTCTCGGAAAAATTGTCATCTGAAATATCGATTTTTATATCGTGTAATGGGTATAAGTGGGTATAGCTTCTGTAAATAAATGCAAATAAATAATTCCCGGTCGAACATCCATTATACTAAAAAAATTTTTATGTGTAGAAAATTTAAAAAAAATCAACTCTGTTTAAAACACGTTGTCAGATGTGTCACGTGTATCGATGTGCACATCTTATCGCTTGTTTTATTATTGTAAGGTTTTACCAAAAGCGTTTTCAAGAAAATAATCAAGATGAAGAAAACTTCAACACCGGGTTTTAATAAAATGGCACAAAAAATTCTCTACGAAAAGTATAAGTGTTAAATTTAACTTGATATGTTTAGTGATTTCGAAGGAATTAGCTGTCACAGACATACTCATACAAACCCATCAACTTACAAAAATATTATTTTTCGATTCGGATTTTCCTGAAGCATAACAAAAGTTGAAATTTCGATTCTTAATTTTTTGGGTGATTGCAATTTTTACCTTAAGAATAGCAATACTCTTTTTGAGAATACACTTCATTCATCCAAATTTGATTATTGTTATGTTCTAGAACCTCTACTTAAATTTTAGCTAATTCAATCGATATTTTCTTAACGAACAAAGAAACCAACTAGTTTAATTACATTTTAACGGAAGTCATATTAATTTCTATTACAAATTAAAAGGAACATAATTAAATAAAAGTAACATAATTGATGAATTGTTCAACTATTATCCATTAATTAATTAAATGAGAAGTCTATCCAGCACCACCTACTTTCAACTCTAGAAGACACTTGTTGATCGCAGAAAATTTCTACGGGAAAATTGGAACGTATTGCACGTATCGCACAAAAGATGTCGCAAGTAGTTTATTTGAAAAGGAGCGCAATTCATTGCATCAATAAATGAGGGCGAAAATTGGATTTTGAGGTAAAACATTGCGGTGTGGTTGTCGTAAATTAAAAGACAGATTGCAGTTTATAACAAATCATAACCATTGGTGAATTTTGCTCCAGCTTTCAACGTTCCTTCGTGGTGCGCGCGTAATTGTAAAATCGTTGTTTTATACGTGGCTTATTTAGTTTTCATATTTTATGGTGTAATTCATTTTACTCTCTTTGTCTATTATTGTTTTTATGCATGTAATAGGTGTAGAGTAATGTAGGCAAGGGCCACTGGTTAAGGTAATTTTATTCGAAAACTGATAAATTTACCACTTTTACAAATTCACCAAATGTACTGTCTACCTGTATCTATCGAAAGTATGATAAAAGCATAAATTATAATGGATGGGAGTAATACTAACGTACAATTGAAACCTTGTACAGATATTCGATCCAGAATTTTTACTACGAGTAAAATCTATCGATTCGTTTAGAGACGTAAAGTTTGGCGCCTCATTTGGTACCAAATACGCCTAATTGCGCTACCTTATATGTATCAAGAAAACTGTAATCTAAATATGGATTATTTAAAAAAAATTAAAGCGGATAAGCAAGTCGTATTATTTCTAATTAATATTTGTATAGTCCAGTCATCAGTCATTTTGCCAAGGAATTTTGGGAATCAAGGTCGATTTCTTTGAGAATTAGGATTTAGGTCGCATTTATAACCTTCTTCTAAGCTGGACCTGTGCAGAAGTGCGGTTGTTCCCTAGGGGTGGAAGCCATCCCTTTTAAAGGGTAAAAAGTTTTTAATGTAAATAAACCCGAAAATAGATAGATCGACCAATTCTAAGCAATTGTTAGTCTATAAAGTGTTCTTGTAAAGTTGATATTTTTCGAGTTATTCACGATTGAGACTACACATTTTTCATTGAAAAAAACGAATATTTTTTAACCGTTTTTCACGAATAACTTGAAAAGTTTTAGCTAATAAATAGTAGCTAATAAAAAAAAGAGATTAGTTTTTGAATAACCTCTGTATACCCAATAAGGGCTCCTTGAAGGATGGTTATTTTTCGAGAACCCCGAAATTGAAAATTTTAAACCTTCAATAACTTGAAATTGTGAAATTTTTGGGGAAAACACAATAGACCTTTTTTTTATAGTACATAAAAAACCTTTAAAATGAGTACCATAAATTTTTTTGCATAGGAATTGACTGACATAACAAAAAGAAAGTAACACCTTTCTCTTTTTAAATTTAAAAATTACACCCTCGTCATTACCGCCCTGATAAGAATTAAGCGTTACCCACGTGCGATTAACTTTGTTTAGGTATCATTGATTTGATCTTAAATCGCTTGGAATTCTCTAGAAAATGCATTTCCTAAAAAGTTTCTATCTTGGAAAATGAGGGAATTATTGTCGAAAAAATTGATTTTTTTTTATTTTTGAGTACGAATTTTGGAGCACAGGTACAAAGGCAGAAGCTGGCATACAGTGAAAGTATTATAACTGTTTTTTCTATATATATATATATATATATATATATATATATATATATATATATATATATATAGGTATATATATATATATACCTCCCGTTTTGAGGTACAACCAGTATACAGCTTCTATCGACAGAATATCCACTTGCTTTATTTTGTTCTTTGCCTTTTATTACATATTATATATATTAAAAATCATTGTTCAAATCATTGTTTAAAAATATTTTTGGCATTGATCAGCTGTTCTCTTGAAATTTATTTGATTATACAAATATAGCTGGTAAGTTTTCTAAATAAATATTTATTCCTAATTTTCAATTAAATTATATGTAATCATATACGGTTCTCTTGTAGAGTTCATCTATTTGGTGTACCGCCCAGCTTTTATATTGATATTTTTTCATTAAAAAAATATAATCCGTAAGTTTAAATACATATATATTTGTCCAAAATTTTAATTTGAATTAGAATATAATGAACTTTAAACATTTATACTTTGTATTAGCCAAATGCATGCTAAAATCTACGATTTTTTAATATTTTTGCACCCCTAAAAAATAAAAAGCACACTTCGGCACATGTCCAACTTTGAAGAAGAGGGTAAGTAAGGACTTTAGTTCAAATTTTCATGAAGATCGACGTTGATTCCCAAAATTCTACGGTTTTAAGGTTCTTTTACCGCTGATTACTGGCCTATATAAGCTAAATACGATATGAGCCAATTAAAAAAAATACATCCCCTATTATTATCCTGTTGAATTTGCAGCTACCTCCAAAACTTAACTCATAGCCCCTATTTCTCCCACAACCACCCTTTAAACACTTATCATCCCCTCTTTTCTCTCCCTAGGCCCTCTAGCGCACCCTTCTCACAGGTCGGCATTATACCAGATTCGCATCCAGAAGTAGCGGCATTCAGAAGGTCCCGAATTTAACGTAATTAGCGTGCGGTTCAAGCGTTCATAATAACTCATCTAATTACTTGAAACAACGCGAACCGCCATATCCCCCGAAATTACCGGCGTCTAGGCGGGTGGGCCCCCACGAACCCCCTCCTCCGGTCCCACCCTCGGTCGCCCACTCGACTGATAATTTATGTGTATTAAGTCGCAAAAAGTCCGGGGAACCTGCTCTAGCTCCCCTACAGATAAAGAAGTTGAATGTGTGCAAGTGCAAAGGTCGAAAACGGCTGGAGATATATAGGGGAGGTATATATTTAGGGGAAACTGAGGTGTGATTTCTGGGGGGTCGTTTCGTGGGGTTTTATTAAAATTTGGCTGGGCGTGGGTTGAGTGGGGCAAAATTGGGAACATCTACCATGCGTGGTTTGAATATCTGGGTCCAACAATTGGTTATTGTTAAATTTTCTTAAAGTAATTGCTGGAAAATGAGCTTCCTTCACTATTCATTATCCGTTGTGCGCTTTTAATAAATATATTGCCAATTATGTTTTATCTCATAATACATCCTATATTTTTGGGTTTCCTTCTCCTATACCTTATTATAAAGCACGTATAACGCGTACAGTTATGCACAATATAATTATTACTCAGTAGTGATGAGTGCTAGTACATATGTCTCTCGTTAAGAAATATACTTAGATCAGAGTGATTTAAACAATTCAGGTAAATATACTAAACTACGCTACAAAAAAAATACTGCAGTAAAATTGACAATTTTATTTTTGGAAGCTAGCTTTCTTATCGGACGTGCTGAGGACTAATTCAATAAAAAGCATCACGAGACGAGACGGGCGTGAATTTAATATCTCTGTTCTCTCTCTCTCCTGAAAACTGTATATCATGTGATTTTATTTAAAATCGGTTAAGGTTAAAGGGTACCTTACGTGCCATTTTTGTGTTATCTAGAAAACTACTCCAATGTTATTTTTAAACTTTGTAATTATATTTTTCGGGATTTTTCTAACAGATATCACTCCTTCGTTAGGCGCCATCATCTCCATTTTCGAGGATGGATGGACTCGATATTGTTCCAGGTCCTCCTATCAAACCTATTGGCTAGTACTCAGGCGAGAAAATCATGAGTTATGTAGCTATATCTTAGTCCAAATATTTTTTTAAAATCGCCCTAAAGGGGACTTTATTCTTAAGAATTTATGACTTTTCTGAATTTTCTCCTAAATGACTAGCAATTTCTTTCAACCTTTGTATTTATTGATACAATAAATACATTATTTTTTATCTTTTAATTATCTTTATAAGACCTGTAACTTTTATTTGAAACCTTTTTTTTTAAATCACCTTAAAGGGGGGCTTTACTTTTGAGAATTTCTTAAAAGCTTGTAAAATTGTATAGAGCGCATGCGTCATATGCAATGGGCATATCGTAATTTTTTTTATTTTGTGGTGGTTAAGTGATGCCTTCGCCCTTACAATTAGTCATTCCAACTAGTTTTTTTAAAATCATCCTAAAGGGCACGTTATTCTTGAGAATTTGTGTTTTCTGAATATTCTCCTAAATGGCTTTAGCAATTTCTTTCAACCTTTTTATATATTGATATACCTATATACTACCTATAATTTTCATTCGACACCTTTTTTCTAAAATCGCCTTAATGGGAGTTTTACTCTTGAAAATGTCTTGAAAGCTTTTAAAGTTGTATATAACGCATGCTTCATATGACATATCGAATTTTTTTATTTTGTGGTGGTTGAATGATGCCCACGCCCTTGTAATTACTTATGAACCTGAAATTGTAAAAAAATATACCTGTCCAGGGGTGCAAAATGTGTTTAACATGCATAAATAACGGAGTCCAATACAAAATCACCTACCCGAAGGGTTAATTGTACTCATTACTATGCACCCCTGTTGTAAAACTCGTTTATTCTCACAGCCACCTGCATCTCATATTTGAAGTTTTATTTATTATCACGAAATTAACAAATCATGGAAACTGTTCCATTGTAAATGTTAGAAGTTATTTTTATTTTTATTTATTTTAACACGTGATGAAATTAATTTCAAATTAAAGCTGCTTGTGAGCGAAAGAGGAACTTGTTAATTAATTGCGACAATAGGGAAAATGTGTATTAATTCTGAATAAAGTTTTTCGTTTACGATACTTTCGAGACTTCTGATACTGAAACTAAATTTTCAGGATAACACCTCTAGATAGGCAACCCAACGGGTCATTGTTCATCAAAATCGATAGGACCGTTAGGAAATTATGATGGGAGTAACATAAATACGTACGTACCTCACGTTCACATACACGTACACTCCATTTTTAGCAGATGTGAAAGTACCCTTTTCATTCCAAATTTACACATTTACTGGTGTAAAATGTGTTACATTTATCTATTACCAGAAAATTTTATTTGCGGATTTATTTGTACAAATGTTAAATGGTGATTGGACTTATATCGATTTTTTGGAAACATGTTGGATCAAATCGACTTACAGTGGTTTAAAGTGCCAATAGAAAGTCAAATATAAATTTTTAATCAACCACATAAATTCTTCATAAATATCGAACGACATTAAAAAATTCTCCCAATTTTTGCCTGAAGCATTATTCTTTGAAATATAAAAACTCGAATATTTTCACAAGTTTTCAATTTTTTTTTCCATTTAAGGATTATTTCCATCCTTTGCTAATGTCTTAGAAAGTTCAATTTTTTTGTTCGCAAATGACGTATACAAAATATTTTATACATTTCGTCTGAAAATTAAGCCACTGAAGTAGAAACGCCAAACTCTGGCAGAAGTTGACTCCGCCAACGCTTTTGATCGTATTACGTATATAACAAAGATTTTTTGCTGCCTAAAATTAAGTTAGGGTACATAAATTTTTGGGCTAAACAAACTAAGTCGAATTAATAAACATCGAATGTTCGAATTAACTTTTCAATGATTATTAATTAATTTTAATTAGAACACGTTTTCGTTACACATGAACCTTTATCAATAATCCTCAAATTCAATTAGAACTTGGCTTTATAATTATACAACAACAACAACGGCAACGTACCAACTTTACTTGTAGAAGTTAGAGAGAAGGAGGGAATGTTTTTAATCCCTGAGTCTTTACCACTCACAATAATTAATTTTGATACGTCTTTGTGAGTTACGGAATTGATATGTCAAAATTAGGGATAATTATAAGTAGGTTTTATGAAATCCAGGTTTTGTACAAGGACGAAGGCAAGGAGATGAGGCAGAAACGCGTTGAGAAAATTTATAGCTACAAAAGTTGTAGCTATAACAATTAGAGTAGGCCGTGTGAATCTTAAAATTTCGTGCCCTATAAACATTGAAAAGTGTGTTAAGCTCAACAATTTTCTTGCTACTGTGATTTTATCTTGAGCATCATAGAGAAAGGTACTTTTCTAGTTAAACTCCGTATTATAAAAGCGTTACATTTTTTCCGGTTGCCAGTAAATGCAACAGACTCTAATGTTAGTTGTTTTTGCTTCCCAAGGATAAGAGTATTTTTTGTATCTATCGTTATTTCAGGTTATATCGATTCTGGCAGGGTCCCCCCTTTGATTTGAGGTGCTATGCACCACGGATTCAGAGATTTCGAGCTGGAACCGTTTTACATAGGAAAACTTAATACTTTAACCCGTAAATAAAACTTTCCATGTGGAAGTAGGAACGAATTGAAATAATCCATGTAGGGTGGTGTGCAAAAATAATTTTACGAGTGATCTAAATTGTTTTTTGGATAACAGAAGCCTACAGTAACGTAATTTATAATTTTTCAGCGTTGGGTTTAGTGCAGTGGATGGAACGTTACTTTTTAATTATAAAACTTTACATCTTGCAAAAAGTAACAGGTTAATTAGAATTTCGAAAAAGTAACGCATTACACATCCTCGTTACTCCAAGGGGATGCAAATAATGCGTTATTTAAAGTCGCAGTAATTCGCAAACTATCGATTAAGGAAAAAACAGCTTGTTACTAGTTATATTATTATATTAATTAGGTATATAATTTTTAAATACAGAAACAATTGGGTTTCATAATTTTTGTTACGGAGCGTGTGTCGTTTTGATTGAAATTCTTCTGCGCCTTGGCTCAACATTCGATTTATTGAGGCGCTATAGGAAATATTAGCGCTAAATTTTATATCAAATATCTTCAAACAAGGATAATCATTAAGTATTTCTAAACTCCTTCGGTTGTCCTCTAAAAGAATATCAAACTGTTTTTGAAATATTTTTCCTGAAAAATTTTGTGAATTGTCCGAAATTCGAAATGAATTCCTTCATCTTTCTCTAACGTAATTAGTGATGGGTTAAGTATTTTCACATCACTCATATTCAATTCATCTAAATTCCGATTGTATGTTTCCATTCGTTTTTCAGAGCCCAACCAATCTACTTTAAATTTGGGATGAACACAACTGGAAATTTCTAATATTAGTTTCCATGAAACAGATTTCAATGTAAATATGTTAAAAGCGCTTTAAATATGCCCATTTACATCCTAATGATTTCTTACCTTACAACAATAAAGGCAGTTAATGTGCAAACCAACGGCAAACAATGTTGCAGTTGAGCATGTTTCATCTTCTCTAAAGTGGAAATTGTTTGTTATAGCACAGCTAACAAATATTCCATATACATAGTATTTTCTCGCTGCAATATTCAAAAGCATGGCCACTGCCTTCAATACCTGAAATATTCACCATTATAGAAACGACTACCTCTAAACATTTGGTATTGCACCTAGGAAAGAATATCTCATTTCGATGAAACCTTGGTAAATCCGGTTCATCATGTATGGAGTGTAATGTTATCAATTTCTTCAGAAGTTTTAATTTTATTAGATTATTAGATTATTATTTATTATTAAATTAGAAGTTATTTTTTTAATTGCGCACAATCACCATATGTTCAATTCTACCTAGTAATATTAGATGTCTTCAAATGTACTCCCAATTTCGCTTTAACTGCATCTAGATAAATGGTAGATATGTTTTGTTTGTTCCACAATGCTAAGACCCTAGAATAATTTTAGGTCACAGTTATGGTTAGAAAAAAATTATGTCTAACTACCATAACAACGTGATTTAATTAACAATATTGGAATACATTATTGTGAAAAGTGAAAATTGAGTGAAAGTGAAAATTTTCCATGAACCACCCTTTTTGTCTCATAGATAGAAATAGAGTTCTTACATCGCCTATTAACTTAGACTATTAATTGATATCTCTCTAATTAAGAGGGTTACAGAAGTGAGAGATATCTTAAACGAAAGGAACTTCTTACATACTTTGTCCAAGAATCATAAATATCCGTAAAACAGGAGATTCAAACTACAATTCACAAAAAATTTAGCCTTCTCTAATTAAACTTAGGAGCTGGAAAGCATGGAAATTATTAGTATCTAAAGAAGTTCGTCCCGAACCTCATTCGATTAAGGACGAGTAAGTAATTATTTATTAAAACGTAATTGATCAACGTATTGGGGTAAGTTCTAGTCGTTGAGTTGACTAGAAGCCCCAATACTTTAAACAATGCAGCCGGTTGTGGTGTAATGAGAATTCTCACACGTCAGGGAAAAGATATATTTTCATAAAAGATAAACGAGAAGTTATAACGTATACAATAATTTAATGCCTGACTAGTGTGAACAAAGAATTTACATGTATTTACAATATTTGCAATAAAAGATACCACAACCAGGAGAGTTGATTGACTGAGCAAATTAGTTACTAGGGAAGACAACCTTTAGTGTCGATCCCGTCCACTCACGTAATAAGTCAAATAATCAAAATGTAAGATACAAACTGGGTGAGTGGAAATGATTGAAGGGACACGACTGCGAGTAAGAATGAGCACGACTGGGTCAAAGTAAATGTATGATTGACGTATCAGACGTAACTTGAGCGACGCAAGAGGCTGAGAAGTCTGAGTAAGACTGGGTAGTGAGAGCGTCTCCTAGCTGTGGTATTGATTCAATATTTGCGACGAATTCCGCCCTGCACCCTTCGGCCTTAGCCAATGACGGCGTTCGCGGATTGCTAAGTGAGAGCGGAGGGCGTGACTGTGCGCCCTGTGTGTCGCTCTCATTGGCCGCGGAACCGGGGTGAAGAGTACCATCTGTGAATTTTTACTCTGAGCTGGGCTTCGATTTTCCCAGGAAATATTTTAGAAAGTTTAACGGTACTTTTATTGAGGGTCAATTGTCCCTCTCTAAATCATCTACTTTGGCGCGGAAATTTAACTTCGAAATTCACAGATGTTTTAAGGAATGTTCGCCGAGTACATTGTTCAGATGGGCAATTACTCTTTTTCCTCTCCTACAACAAAGCATTTATTGCTTCGCTGTAGGGAAAGAGGACTTACCCATCCGTCTCGCTTGGGGCGCAGTTTTTACAATTGTTAAATTATGGGAACGAAGGTTAGTTCGAAGCAGCATTGGTTTTGACCGTAATAAAAATGATTGATGATACCGCTTCGAACTCCCACAAACGTATTAAAGGTAATTAATAAAAATTTAAAAACGATTGCACTTGAAGTCGTCAGGGATTTCTCGTGCCATTTCTGAGCAGTTTATAGAGCAAAAAAAGCTGTTTTTGTAGATATAATTTAACAGCAGACAGACCAAAAAACTTCGTTTAAAATGGATCAAAGATGATAAAAATCCAAAATCTAGGCAAATCTGAGTTTTTGCGGTTTTTTAAATAATACAAATTTAAAAAAAGGGTCGTTTTTCCGTTTTTTCGCCGTAGAGTGAAAATTATCGACGGAAATGCAATACGTTGTAGAGACGATTTGTAGAGCATTAAAACGACTTCAAAATGTGCGTTCCTAAAAGGTGATCGGGACATTTTTTATTGAAAAAACTTGGAAAAAGCCATTAAAATGGACCCTTTTTCAAAAATTCACAGCTTTGCCCAGTTTAAAGCTGAAGCGCTAATTGTGCTTGAAAAGTAGGTAGTTGTGAAAAGTGAAAAGTTGTGTAGGCATCCATTTGATTTCTTCCAATAAATCAACTGGATACTGGACTGGCTACTGGGTTATTGAAAATGTTTATTTTTGGAAAATGTTATTGCAATAGCGATTTCTTCAAAAATTTTGTAAATTATATGATATGAACGCTGTACCAATCGAACACCAATTTCTAATAACGACCCCAAATGTTTTTTCTAAGGGTAGAGTAGTTACCTCCCTGCAACCGCTGGCAACATAGCCCAGTTTATAGAATTTTTTTTTGGTAGAAAAAATTTAACAGCAGACGGACCAAAAAACTTTGTTTAAAATGGATCAGTGGTGATAAAAACCCAAAATCTAGGCAAATCTGAGCTTTGGCGTTTTTTAAACAGTAAAAATTTTAAAGAATTTCCGTTTTTTCACCACAGCGTGAAAATTATTAACAGGAATGCAATAGGTTGTACAGACAATTTGTAGAGAATCAAAACACCTTCAAAATGAGCGTATCTAAAAGGCGATTGGAGCATTTTTCACCATGAAAAATCGTCAAAATGGACCTTTTTTCAAAAATTCACAACGTTACCCAATTTATAGCTAAAACGCTAATTTTGCATGAAATATTATATTGTTATGTCTACTTTAAGCATGCAAAAATTAAATACTGTCAGATGAATAGTTTTTGCAGAATTACTTTATTAACAATATGCACCGAAATTTTGCAAAATTCAGCCTATTAACTGAGATGGGCCGATTTTAATTTTTCAAACGGTATTTGAAAGAGGATATCAAAACCTACAACTTGGCTATCTTCGATTTTCATATACATTTGGAGAAAAGTGGGAAAAATAACTTCGAACATTGCGTCAAACGCACGATTTCGCATTTAGAGCCGAATGGTGGGGGCTTCAAGCAGCATAAAATAGTATACTTGTGCCCCTAATGCAATGAGATATCGATATGCTTCAAGCGGCGTATTTTGTTGCTTCTTCATTTTGTCCCTCATTTTCGTTTTTTTTTTTGTTAACATTTTTGTTTAATTACATTTTTGATGACACACTTTTAATTCGTTCCTTGCCTAGTTTCACAGGTAAATCTTTGAATAATGATAATGTACAGCAATGTGGCAAATCTACAGGGCCGTTCATAACAATGCCACAAATTTTGGTTAAACTGAACGTATATGAATGGTAAGAATACGAAATAAGCGATAATAATAATCAGCTATATTCCAGCGCTCATTGGTTATCAAACTGTTTACTTCTCACTACTCCTCCTTTCTCGTTCCAATTATCTATAATTTCTTACAAACTATTCTTGCCCTAAAAAGTGTCTCTTTGTCTTATTCTTCTTGCTTCAAGAGTCGCCTGCGCTCGCACCTCTCGCGGGTTTGATCTATCGCAGGAGGGCCGAGGGAGAGGCGGTAAAAGACAAAAAATGCGCCCCATAAGGGAGGCAATAATCGTACAGAACCCAGGAGGGTCCCCGGCTGTCGTTTTAAGAATTGCCAATTCGGATTGACATCACATAAACTGGGCGGCATTCGAACTGAATTATCCCCCAGGGGCGGAAAAGGGGATGAGCGACGGAAAGAGACGGAGGCAGTGAAGGTGTGCGTGCGAGAGAGAGAGATGGACGGAAAGTTGCTATCGAAAGTTTGATAAAATGTTTGCTTAAATTAAATAGGAACGATAAGTTTAAGTTTAATTGAATTGAAAGGCGAGTTGCTCAACAATTTCGAGCGAAGTTCGTGGGAGCTCGAAAGAAAACACTTGGTTATGAAGTAGTCGGACTTCTGATACGAGTAATTAAATTTATTTCATCAATCTCAGTAGTGTCATAACACTAATTCATCTTGATCCTCAGCCAAATAAGTCAAATTGCTAATTTAATGCTTTGCCTATATTTGGCATTTAAAAACGAAAGTCTTGACACTAGCTAGTTATAAAAATAGTAAATCATAATAATAATAATGCTTGATTAAAGCAATGTGTTATACGTTAAAAAAAGTTGGTGACGTAATTAGGGGTGTATTAAAAGTATGTACGTTGGAAATATGTTTGTTTCAAATAAACTCTCGAACGCCTGAAGCAATTTTTTTCAAACTCAGTATTCGTCCTGTTATGTTACGTCCTCGGCAAGTTCTGTTTTTTAGTTTAGTCCCTCGTATTTTATTAAATATCCCATTGACGTATACTAGTCGCTTCTTTGTCGGTGACGAAAATGAAGTAAATTTGCAATAACGATCGACTTATTTAATCAATTTAAGTCAAATTTGAACCCCGGAGTGATTAATGTGAAATTCATCGTTCTAGAAAATTTCATATCAATGAGATGAAATTTTTGATGGCAGTTGGTTTCTGGACAGGCCGAATGGGCATAACCATCATAAGTTTTTAACGACCTGGGATTGCTTTGAGGGGACTTTGCAGCTGTCATCTCATGGAACCACGAAAAGTACATGGTAAATAAGGAGAATGAAGAAGAGAATGTTTTTAAAATTAAATAGAAAAGCTAGTAAAGTGGTCTTAAGCGGGACTTTAAAGTTATAACGTTTATTAAGTGTGTATAAATATCAATGGTATAAAAAATTCTTTATACTGCTTTATTTTAATTATTCATGCTTTATTCGCTCTTACTATTCATCTTGCATTAGTTACACTGACTTTTTTTCGGTTTACATTTTTAAATTAACAACTAACGACCGTCCCTCCTAATAACTATACCAATCATATTTCCTATCCAAGCAAAGTTTACTCACACCTCCTCATGATCTTCGTATCAAATTTTTTGCTATTTTACTTATTTATTTACTTATTTCAGTTATTTTGTTATATTACTAACTTTGATGTCAAAAATCAACTCCAAAATAATGTTTCCACTACCTAAACCACGTCATAAAATTTCGTTGACAAAGTGAGTAACAATCTTTTATATTTCTTTAAATATGGCACGTCTATGGATCGGTATCTCGGTCTTTGTGTGTAGGTAGGTGGGCTATTAAATCTTATTGCTTTTTTCTCAACTGGACCAAGTCAGACTGGAAGGACTTACAGATAATTTTGACAATTTATGGCGTCATTTTACGTTCATAATTTTAAAGTTTTTGTTTTGAGAAGTGTGTATGAAATAAGCAACAGAATTTTTTTTTAAATATCCCAGGGAAATATTGAAACTCTGATGAATCCTTGAAAACAAAGCTAAATATATTCTATAAAGCTGTGAAAATCAATTGAACTCAATTGAGTATTCTTGAACGTTGTTGAAGTGAACAAAACTTTGCGGAACCTTCTATAACTTTCTGGAATGTGTCTTAATTCACCTAGTAATCCATGGTCTGGACTATTTTTTTCTAAAATCAAATAAAACGTTAGGTTAGGGGAGACCTAGGGAGAAATAAATTCCGCCAACATTGCATTCAGTTAGTTTCTCTTACAACTTTTTTGAAAAAGGAATGGAAGCCTGTAAACTGCACAGAGCTTTTTCTTCAGTAGCAATCATAGCTAAATTAGCTATGAATGGAGAAAGAGCACCCTCCATAGAGTACCCATAGACATTTGAAATTATAAATCTGGAATATAAATTCCACATTGGGGATACAGTACTCTAGTACGAGAAATCTCTCAGCCGTCTGTCACGTCCTTTCGTTATTGTGTTAAGGATGTTCGATACCTTGTAGGGACAAACTAATACCGCTAGATGGTGGTAGTACCAGAAACACCGAAATAAAAGATAAGAGTATAAAGGCCAGCCCACCCGGGTGCCATAAATTATCCTCGGAACTGCAATACAATCTAAGAGGTACAGATGTTTATAAGATCTGAACTCTTACGGTGCCGTTTGTAGCGACAACGGGAAATCATTACGTATCGAGTGTTTTTTTAGTGTTCTTTGGTATCAACTTTTTTATGAACTTGTGTTGCGCCATATATGGCGCAAGTTGCTAAATGTACAGGGGGTAAAAGAATTAATTTTACTAGTTTTTCTTATACAGCACGTGCATATGCGGCTGCAATTTCACACTGTACAGATCCAGCTTGGCATCTGCACGTACGGAGAGGTGGTAAAACATTCCAACAAGTATTCAAATCCAGACAGCAAAAACACCTTAACAGACAAAACAGTAGTAGAAAGAACGTTACACACAAAATTCGGCATGTGAGTTCTGGACCAGATTTTGATTATGGACCGAATGCAGTATAACCAGACATTTCGGAGGAGCAGCTTTCAAATAGAAAATCTAACTTTTTAGCAAAACTACAGGATAGGGTTTCAACATTTGATAAGCTTAAAGATATAGAGAATTCTACCAGAGAGCAACATAATTGCACACTATGGCATGAACTAAGGAAAGACTATTTAACTGCCTCCAATTTCGGAGCAGTTACAAAACTTTTTTTTTAAAACTAGCTTTTTTTGTAATACCCCTTATTTACATTTTGTAGTGACCCTTTCTCAAAAAAATGGTATTGCAAGGTACTCAAGACTACACAATTAATAAATAATAAAAGTTTCTGAAATGTTACATAGTTCAGTTTTTCTCATTATTTATAACTTTGGTTCATACTGATTCAAAATTTTATTTTTAATGATCATATTCGATAACAGACGAGGCGGAAATATTTCAATTACACATTTTGAATGATAAATTTACCTCGTTAGTTTACAGTTCCTAGTTTCTGTTCCGACCAAACACTTACTTGTTACAAATTCACTTGAGGGGAGTTTACTATGAAATAAAAAAGTGTTCAAGCCTTTGGAAGAACATATAAAATATATGTGCTAACGAAAGATATGAGCAATATGTTAGAAAAAAGGTAAAGATTGTAGAGGTAAAGAATGTGAATTGTAATTGGAACATTACAATTTGTAATGGTAAAAATTGAAATTTACTGTATTCCTTTGCGAACGTGTGTATAAGTGCCATTATTATTATTTATGTTATTTTCAAGTAATGATTTGTATAAAGAAAGACTTCATAAAAATTACATTTTTGGAAAAACGAGATCGAAATTGTATTTTATCAGCAATAAAGAAAGGTCGTCTCCCTTATGGTGTGAAAGTTAGTGATTTCGTGTAGTATTTAAAAATATCTATTCGAGGTATCCGAATGAGAATAATGGTCATAAATTTTATTGTCCGGTCACCGTGGTCGAGTCGAAACCTCCCACACCTAAGCTATTGGTTCCCTAAAGTGGCTTATCACAAAGCGGGCGGGGCTGTGGAGGGGCGTCATTCATTAATTTAATTTAGCTCTGCAGTTGATAATTACAAAAATTTAGAGTAATAACTCTAGCTGTCAGTAACAACTACTTCATTATTATTTTTCTGCGTGGCCCGACATTGCCTCTTAGTCTTACAGCAACTTACAGCAGTATTTAGTTATTTCTATATTTAAATCATAATTCTGCAAAATCTAAACGTATTATTGACAAAAGCTTCTCGCACATTTTTTCGTATACAGAATATGAACTGCCTAGTGAAAGAAATTTAATGATTGACTGATTAGTTTGTCTTCTAGAGCTTACAGAACATTGCATTGTATGGTATACGGATATTTTAATGTATCGAACAACCTTAATATAACATCATAACGAATGTGGTCACTTTAGGAATTACTTTGAGTATATGACTCTGGATTGGGTAGGAATAGTTTTGTGATAATTTTTATTTGTGTCACATTTCTGATTAAAAAATCAAAGAAGTGTTTTAAAAAATTGTATCAAATTTATTACTTGAAGTAATTTCGTAAAATGAAAATAGACTGCATTGCGAAAAACCTTGAAGTTGAACATACGGTATAAGCCGCTTACATCTCAGTGCCTATCGTCCACTTTTTTTGCATAATCCAGCGAAAATGGACTAGTCAGTGGTCCTACATTTACATAGATTGTGCAGAAAGTTTTTCCATCAGGCACTAAAAACTTCGGATGCTATGAAATATTTAGACAAGGCCAGAATAACTAAATCTCCCGGTTATTAACCGAACAAATGAAGTCATTACCATGA
Source organism: Cryptocephalus primarius (assembly GCA_963576515.1). Classification (NCBI taxonomy): domain Eukaryota; kingdom Metazoa; phylum Arthropoda; class Insecta; order Coleoptera; family Chrysomelidae; genus Cryptocephalus; species Cryptocephalus primarius. The sequence goes on along the minus strand of OY754940.1, from coordinate 15,661,673 downwards.
AAATACGTTTAAGTGAGCTCGGAGGGAGAGTGAGAGGGTTGAGCGAGTAAGCTTTTCTGGAATTTAAACTTCGGCACGATTTCCATCACGATCGGTGGATTTGACGTTGTTTCGCTTGTGGCCGAGTGTATATCCAAAGAGTCCCTGGTTAGTTTTTTTTTTTGCGTCGATTGCCCGAGGCGATTCGTCCCTCCCCTTATCTTTGGCGCATATCATCATTTTTACCCCGACGACCATTTGCGGTCCTGTCTGCGGGATTTTTCTTATATATACAACGTAATGAACTTTACTACTGCTGCTCGGGAAGAAAAATTCCCTTTGTTCTCCAGAACTTGGCATTTACGCTGTTATACGACGACGTGGTGATTTTTGTATTTATTTCGGTCAAGCTGGTTTATTAATAAATTACGAAGCTTCCGGGGAAGTTCTTGCAGAATTTCTACAGAATGAAACGAAGTATTGTTTATGGAATGATTTTAATTCCCACTATAACCGTAAGTAAAACTTCAGTACTTACTAGGTATTCATAGCACTTTGTACATACAATTTAGACTTTCTATTACGACTTTGGGATGAATTCACTGTGACGACAATGCTTTTTTTATTAAATAACCATTATAATTTTTTGAATCAGGTCCACTGTTTACTAACCTATTGTTACGTTGGTGGGTTTTTAATAATTACACTAACTATGACTAATTAATCGTAATTTACTTAACTAACACTATACGGACTTATTCTAATTCATTTAAACGTAAATTCTCATCTCATCTGTTTTCGACTGCTCGATTATCTCTCGATCGCCTTTTTATATTCTTACGGTGTTACTTCGAGATTTTTCCTCAACATTTAAACATTTCTCGGAATCGGCGGCGCCGCATCGTCGAGGAACACATCGAGATCATTCCAGTGCCTCCGACTGCCGATAAAGAGTGGAGAATTCGTTACAGTATTAAATATTACTTACTATTCAGTTGTGATATATGATTGAATATCTTCACGGTGTATCTCATTTGGTGGTGAAGGAGACAAACGTTATACCCCATTGTACATTATAAATATTACACTGAAAAATAATGCCTGTCAAGCAAGCTCAGCATTGTCATACCCCCTGCAAACGAACCTAGTGCATATTTTATTGCTACTTTATTGCCGCAAAATAAAATTTATTGCTCCACCCCTACCCTAAGAACAAGTGCTGGCCAGCTTGACTTTAAGCTAGTTCAGTACATAGCCGCATCTCTGGAGCCAAAAGAGATATCGAGATGATACGAGGGCATATTTTATTGCTAATTAATTGCCCTAGAATGGTTCAACCCAAATTTACTCAATTTTCCCCAAATAATCCTTCACCCCCTTCATCCCCTAAATCCACTCCGTACGTTTGCTGGAAGATTACGATGCTAGTTTTATGTATGATTAGGTGATATGTTATGACCAGCGAATTTACTGGTATAAAGTAGGTAGGAATAATACATGAAAAGTGCAAATCGAAAACAATAATGTAGAAAACGTCAGAAAATATATAAATGAAAAAGGCTTATCAATTACTTCGTGTCAAGTTTATGAAACTTATGCCAAAGTTCATAAAACTGTTGATGACTCGTCCAAACTTTGTCACATGAAAGCATATGAATACCAAATCTGGATACTATCGGTAATCACATGACGCCTCACAATAAATTTGGTCAACTACTTTCTACATATTTTTCAGATTATTTTGAAACATTTGCGGCCCAACCTAATGTTTTGCACACATTGCTAAATACAAAGTCAATCATAATAATTATGATGATATTAGAATTGCTTTCCAGGAGTTTTTGGCCTAGTTTCCAGTTTGCCTTTCTGGACTTTACCCTTTTTGCAGTTTTGTTGAATTGGTAGCTTTTACATGGGAGTATACGTTGACCACTTGCTTTTTTGGGCCATTTTTTTGCGAATTTGGGGTGGAGCGATATTTAAGAGAAAACGAAGCCAGTGAATCGGTGTGGATTCTATAGCACCTGATATAGTTTTGTGTAGGCACTATTTAAGCAGACGGGCCTGTAGTATTCTGCTACTGAGTACGCAAGTGTAAGAGATGAGGTTCTAAGGATTGTCGCACCTATACTCCACTCTGTTCCAGCCATTTGGTGAATTATATTATTTCTTGTCTTGAGCTTTGCTGTCGCGCTGATGCCATCCTGCTTATGAATCAGTGAGCAATCCACTATAATTCTCATGTAATTCGGGAAAGTCTCATATATTTCGGGAAATTGTATATTCGACTGATAATTCGCATATTGAATCTTTAGGTGGAAGCATGCTGATTCTGTTTCGGTTATGTTGTGTTTCAGGCGTCAAGCCATGAAGTTGTCGCGTTTTTAACGTTCGTTGTGGTGTGAATTAAAACACTTGATACGAAAAAGCAGTCAACTAAATTTATTGCACACACTTGATAGCTGTTATTAAACACTGTAAGACCTATTGAAAAATGTACACCCTAAACATTTATTTATGTCGCATTTATTTTACTCGACGTCGCGCCAATGTTCTCACTGCCCCTCCTAGCGGCCGCGGGTTCCTTATATATGCGGTGGACCTTCTCCGTTCCACTAGAACGTTCGGGATTCGCACTCGCTGGTCGCTTCTCGGCGGGTCGAGTCGTTTCGAGAATAGTGTAGAACTTCTCGCATATTCTCGCTGTTAAGATCGTCACACTGCCCTCTTCCTAAGCTCATTTCGTCCCGAAATGATTCCAAAGATGGTGGATGTCGATATCGGCAGAGGGTTCCCTTCTTGCAACAGGACCTCTTGTAGAAGTAGCAGTCCACGGTTCTCTCCAGAGAACGGCGTTGAGGACTGTAACAGCACACCAGAACTTGTATGCCTGTAAACCTAAAGACCACTTCCAACATGCTGCGAATCATCCTCCAATCCAAGCCACCGAGTCCGCACGCCAGCTTGGGAATCGCCAGGCTTCTCAGGTCCTCGGCCAACAACTCCACCTTTAGAGAACACAGCGCGTCCCAAACATCCTTATAGGTTGGCTTCTGATTTGATGCCTCTTTGGTGACCAGGTAGAAGATCCTCCTGCCGGTCTCTTTGTCAGTTACCTTGAGTGCTTGCCCGATTCTGGGATTAGACTGACGCAGCTCTTGAATATTCCCAAACTTCCTGCGGAAAACTTTGGCTATCCCTCCAGACATTTCCAAATCCTTAGCCACACAATGTGCCAGGGCATACTCAGCTGGAACAGTAAACAGGTCCTGCTGCACTTCACAGGTCACGCCGACCCTACTCTTTCGGCCATTAGAATGACGGGCCATGAATTCCTCGAATGTCAAATCCGACTCTGGTTGGATTTGCCGCAGCTCAGCGTCTTCGTGGTTTCCGTAATAAGGAGCCAGTCGGTTGAAGTGAATGACTCGAGCTTTACCCCGCGGCGGCTTTTGTATCCTGTAAAGGACATCGTTGATGGCTTCCAGAACTTTATATGGGCCGTCCCAGGATGTTTGAAGTTTTGGTGATAGTCCTCTTTGTCTCTTGGGATCGTAAAGCCAAACCATATCACCGGCATTGTACCTGTGATCCTTGGCATTGACATCGTACGCGTCCTTCATCCGATCACTGGCATCTTGAATGGAAATGCGAACTTGACTATGAATGGCATCCATTCTTCTTCGCATTTCACTAACGTAGTCCTCCCCGGCGACATCAGTCCCTGGCGGGCAGCCAAACTTTAGATCGCATGGGAGACGGAGTTCTCTTCCCATAATTATCCGCGCCGGAGACTCTCCTGTGCTTTCATGCACGGCCGATCGATAAGCCAGCAGGAACAAATGAAGGAAGCTATCCCAGTCCCTTTGATGGCTAGAGACCACTTTGGCCAAATACCGATTAATGGTCCTATTCATACGCTCTACCATTCCATCTGACTGCGGGTGTAATGCAGTAGTCCTTGTTTTCTTAATTCCGAGTGTCTTACAGATGTCCTGGAACAAATTGGATTCAAAATTTCGCCCTTGGTCCGAATGTAGCTCCAAAGGCACACCAAATCGGCAGACCCATTCTTTCACCAAGGCGTCGGCAATAGTGGAAGCTTCCTGGTTCGGTAGAGCGTATGCCTCAACCCATTTGCTGAAGTAGTCCATCACGACCACAATGTACTTATTTCCTGCTTCTGATTCGGGAAACGGGCCGGCCACGTCAATAGCAATCCTCTCAAATGGGCTTCCCACGTTGTACTGGCGCATCAGAGCCTTCCGCCTTCTCTGCGGCCCATTACTGGCCGCACATACAACGCATTTCCTGCACCAGTCTCTTACGTCTGCCTTGCTATTGACCCAGTAAAATCTCTCCCTCACTTTTCCCAGGGTCTTTGTCATTCCGAGATGTCCTCCTGACACACCGGCGTGGATTTCTTCTAGCAATTCCGAAATCCGACTTTTAGGTACAACAATTTGCCTCCTTCCCTCTTTGCCGTCGTGGTCAACTATTTTCCTTCGCAAGAGTCCATCTTCTACAATTAGGGAGTTCCATTGTGCCCAATACGACTTGACGTTGGGAGAATACTTGGCAACTTCTTCCCAGGTTGGCCTTCTTTCTTCTTTCATCCAGTTTAGGATTGTCCGGATGTCGGGGTCTTCCTCTTGGTCTTTTATAAGATCTCCATTTTTCCAAGCATCGTCGACAATGGTGGTTCGTAACAAATCAGCATCTTTCTCCTCTGCCCGCTGGCAATGCTTGCAGTCCAGTGCACAGGGTCTTCTTGATAGGGCATCTGCATTTCCATGGATCCTCCCTGCTCGGTGCTCGGTGTCGAAGTCGAACTCTTGTAACCGCTCTATCCATCTTGCCACTTGTCCCTCTGGATTTTTAAACTGAAGGAGCCACTTTAAGGCTGCGTGGTCAGTTCGCAGCAGGAACTTCCTTCCGTAGAGGTACTTGTAAAAGTGCTCCATCGCTTTTACAACAGCCAGCAACTCTCGGCGGGTGACGCAGTAATTACGCCCTGGCTTGGACAGCGTCTTACTGAAGTATCCAATGACTTTTTCTTCTTGTCCATCCTGAATTTGAGACAGTACGGCTCCTATGCCCACATTGCTGGCGTCGGTGTCCAGTACAAATTTTCCTTCGGGTAGGGGATAGCTTAGGACAGGTGCCGTTGTCAGAGCATTTTTTAGGCGATCGAAAGCTTCCTGGCATTCTTGGGACCATTGGAATTTTCGTTCTCCTTCTGTCAGCCTGGTCAATGGCTTTGCGATGTTGGCAAACCCCTCCACATAGCGTCGGTAGTACGTGCATAATCCCAAGAAACTGCGTAGCTCATGCTTGTCTCTGGGAACTGGCCAATCTTTGACAGTCTGGACCTTAGCCTTGTCAACCGCCACTCCTTGACTGGAAACGACGTGTCCCAGATAATGCACCGCTCTCTGAAATAGATGACATTTCTTTGGGCTCAACTTTAGTCCAGAACCTCGTAGCCTCAAGAACACTTCTTCTAGGTTCCTCGTGTGGTCTTCAAACGATTTTCCTACTACAATAATGTCATCAAGATAGACTAAACATGTCTTCCAAGACAGTCCTCTTAAAATCGTTTCCATCAGCCGTTCGAAAGTGGCAGGAGCATTGCACAGTCCAAATGGCATCACGTTGAATTGCCATAATCCAGCACCCACCGTGAAGGCTGTCTTTTCCCGATCTTCAGGGGCCAACTCCACTTGCCAATACCCACTTTTTAAGTCCAACGTGGAAAAGATCTTCGATCCAGCTAGGGTGTCCAAGGTGTCATCAATGCGAGGGAGAGGATAGCTGTCCTTTTTGGTCACATTATTAAGCAGCCGGTAGTCAACGCAGAATCTGGTCGAGCCGTCCTTCTTCTTTACCAGTACCACCGGTGAGGACCATGGACTGCTGGATGGTTCTATGACTCCTTCCTTGACCATATTCTCAACAATTTTGTCAGCCTCCTCTTTCTTGGCCAGCGGTAGCCTTCTAGCTGTCTGCCGAATGGGACGAGCATCTTCCGTATTGATTTTATGCTGGACTATGTTGGTTCTTCCTTTCTTCCCAGTGTCAAAAACATCTCGATATTTATGGACCAAATGCCTCAGCCTCCTTCTTTGGTCTGGCTTTAGACCGGTGCCTGACGACAATACCAGTTCTTCTAATTCTTTTGGAATGGTTTCCCGGCTGATTTCCACGGTCGCAACCTGTCGCAATATTGCTGAAACTCCAGAGCAATGTCCTAACCTCGTGCCCTCCTTCAATAGCACAGGATAATGATTGACGTTCATTATCCTCACAGGAATACTCTTGCCAGCACGTACAAGTGCCTTTCCGACTGCTATCCCCCGACCAATAGCCTCGTCATGCATTGCAGGTTCAAACATGACTATCTCGCCATCTGTGGTCCCGCCATCAGTGCAACCGTCCAAAACGATCTCGCTCCGCTCTGGTATTATTGTTTCCACCGGAAGTAGGACTCGAATCCTTAGATTCTTTTCACGATGTAAAACAACTTCCTCATCGTCTATCCTCAGAACTCCCTGCTTAAAGCTTAACTCGAAGCCCTTGGTGTCCATTATGTCCGTCCCGATGATCACCTCATCCTCAATCTCAGCCACTATCACAGGATGATCAAACGTGGCTTTTCCGATGGTAAACGTGACGTTTGTTTCACCATGCACTTTTGCTTTGTCTCCCGTTGCTGTACGTAGACGCCATTTTGATTGCTGAACTTTAGCTGCGGATTTTACTATGTCGGGCCTTATGATTGTCTTCGTCGCACCCGTATCCAGTAGCACAGTGCGGAGGGTTCCATCCACACACGCGTCGACGAAAACACTGTTGGCATGGTGTTGCAGTGATGAGACCTGGGCGGTATTTACTGGGGCTTGCCGGATACAGGTCGACGATCGCCCCTTCGCATCGACCTTCTTTAGTTTTCCGGATTGGCGGGAGCGGAACTGACGCCTTCTGGGCAGCGTCTTCTTATGTGGCCTATCTTGCCACATTTCCAGCACTCCAACTTCCGATCCGGGCGGCTACGTTCCCCATTGACCTCCCTGACGATCCGCTTGACTGACTCCTCGAAGTCGTCCTCTCCTGGAATCACCTGCCGGACACGAGCTTGGACTCTGTTCGTGTTCTTGGCAGCTTCGAATTCAAGGGCCCGTGTTAGTGCATCAACTAGCTTAGGTGGATGTGCTAGTAGTAAGGCCTGCCTCATCTCCCCATCGCGGAGTCCATCCAGAAATGCTTGAACTGCCAAACGTTCCATGATCCTTTCCTGGACATCTGGATATGCCAGTCGAACCAGACGTGCAACATCTGCTTCAAATTCCTGTAAAGACTCCCCTGACTTCTGGCACCGATTTTTTAACTGAGTGTGGTAGACGTGTTCCAGGTGTGACTGGCCATAACGCATCTCCAAGTGTTTCACCAGGTGGTCGTAGACTTCTTGCTCTTCCGGGGACATTCTTTGCAGGATGGCAGCGGCATCTCCTCTCAAGGCCAACGTAAGGGCAGTTGCCTTCTCCCTGGATGACCAACCGTTCGCTTTTGCAGCCGCTTCAAACTGACGCTGATAAACATTCCATGACGTTGAGCCATCAAATTGAGGCGGTTTGAGGCGCGTCAGCCCAACAGATCCCGGATTGGCACTAACTTCGCTCTTGTTGTCCATTGCCGAGGATTGACCGGGTAGCTCATCGAAGGTGTTGATGTTCATTGTCGTGATTTTGTTCTGAACTTCCTGAATCCTGCCTTCCATTAAAAGAATTCGCTGTTCCAGTGTAGAAGATTTTTTTAGAATTTCGTCTTGTAACTCCCTTTTTAGGTTGGCATTGTTTTCCAACATTTTCCTTTCCAACCTGACAGAATTCTCTTCCAGCTTTTCCCCAAGCTCGCTTTTCAGCTCATTAACCTTTAAGTCCACTAGTTTTGTCATTTTCACACACCCAAAAGTCCGACTTATTTCAGTTTACTATTTTTTTTTTTTTTAAATTTTCACTAATGTCCAGTTGACTGTCGTTCAATTCACACCCCACACCTGACACCAATTGTCGCGTTTTTAACGTTCGTTGTGGTGTGAATTAAAACACTTGATACGAAAAAGCAGTCAACTAAATTTATTGCACACACTTGATAGCTGTTATTAAACACTGTAAGACCTATTGAAAAATGTACACCCTAAACATTTATTTATGTCGCATTTATTTTACTCGACGTCGCGCCAATGTTCTCACTGCCCCTCCTAGCGGCCGCGGGTTCCTTATATATGCGGTGGACCTTCTCCGTTCCACTAGAACGTTCGGGATTCGCACTCGCTGGTCGCTTCTCGGCGGGTCGAGTCGTTTCGAGAATAGTGTAGAACTTCTCGCATATTCTCGCTGTTAAGATCGTCACAAAGTATATGTCCAATATTTTTAGGAGTTTCAACTATTTTGAAATCAGTTGATCGACAATGAACACTGAAGTGTATATACTGAAAAGCGATGGAGCAAGAACTGATTCCTGTGGCAGTCGGTCATTTAGCATGTTGTTAAGCAAGGTGGCAAGTTGTTTGCATGTGATTATATTTAGGAATTTCAGCACCATAGCTTTCAAGTCGAGCCCACGAAGACAGCTATGCTTTTCAGGTTTGACTGAAACCCGGTTTGTATGTGATTGGTTACGGTCATCACTTGATCGTAGCAGCTCCTTTAGGGTCTAAAACAGGATCATTTAAGTACAATATGCTGGGGTAATTCTGTTGCATTTCTAGCAGTTATGCTTAGCATAGCAATAACCATCAGCCTTATCGCTCTTCTTCGCTAGTTTGCACATGGTTATACTGCAAGGTGACCGATTGGTTAACGCAAAACGGCATCGCGATAATTCTCCAACTCTCTCAGAGACCATACTTGGCCCCAGCAGACATTTTTCTACTCCCAAGGGTAAAACTCTTCATTAAGCCTTTCTTTCTTGAAAACCTTCCGGAATCTGCCTAACAGGAAGCTCCCGAATACTAAAATAGGCGCCGGCAAAAGTGTCAATTTTGAAATTTTGTGGCAATATGGGTAAAACAAACCTGTTTTCCGAATTTTTCCCGATACTTATTATACAATCCTGTATATGAATTCATATAAGAATTTCATAAGATAATTTTCATAATAATGTAATAAGATAATTATTTCATACGGGAGTTTCATATAAGAATTGATCATAATGCAATCACCATACAGATCTTGTGCAACTATTCTCCTTTGATACCCCATACTAGTGTCAATAAAAAAATTTTAAGAGGTACGTTTATACAATTATAAAACGTAACAATGAGGTTTTTCCAACTAAATACGTACCTGAAACAAATTGCACTAATAATTAATTGTATATTGGGAGTAATTAATTTTCTTCTAACAAAGGAAGATGTGTTCCACAGTTTTCACGTGAAACAACTAAATTTGGTTCTATGTTTTCAACTTGGTATGTACAAATTTAAGAAACAGCTTGTACAGGCTGTACATTAGCTTTTACAACTGTTTCGTTTCTTAGTAAATACTTCTTTCCGTTATGGCAATTTCGGAAAATGGGCGTTTAGAACTATGGTTGTTTGGGAAAAACAACATCATGCATTTTCTCATTTAGTGAAAACATTTTGGCGATAACATACATGCAGATAATCGAATAGGTACACGTGGGGTACATGGGTTTGTGTAATGTATATATTTACGTGATTTTAGCAATTAAAAAACTTTAAAAAAGTGGCCCTACGCCGGCGAAATTATGCCCTAGCACATATATCGTATTGCTGAACTCCCCACAATAACTTTGGTAAAAGTTTTTCAATTTAGCAAATAAAGTTTTAATAAGTTTTCTGGCGTTACGAGGTACGCTTAGCTTTAATGTAGAGGAAATCTTCAAGAGAGCCTTTCAAACCTTAAAGGGTAACTAGATGAATGAATTCCCACCGTACGGCGTTGACATTAAATCTCCCACATAACAGTATCTAAGAATCACAATATTTCAATATTTTCCCCTTTTAAAAATCTCACAAGAAGCAATCACGCACGCTACTTCCTGCAAATATTGTGTATTTAGTTATTTATAAAGCAGCAGGAAAAATGCGAGATGTATATATATGTGTTTTATGTTGGAACTCTCGGAGAATTTCCTCGGAAAAACATACACGTTCCCACCGTTTTCGTGGTTTGTGTGTTTGCTCAGGTACCCGGAGTACAATGTTGATTTTAGAAATTTCACATTTTACTATGAAATTTTTCGGCACAGTAATGCCGGCAAATATACCAGCGCACGCACGTATACAAATACACGGGCTATACATCGTGGACTTTATTAAAGACACGCGATAAATAAGTAATATTAATAACGTAGAAAGGGAGGCGAAAGGGAAATTACGAAAATAATTTCGGGCGGGGTGTGGAACGCGAGTTTCGTTTGAAATAATTTGGATAAAGGCCCCGACGGGTATTGTTTTAAAATTCTGTAATTAATAAAATGGACCCACGCATTATACATTCTCGAAAGAAAAAATTGGTTAATGAAAATGATACCAATATCGAATTTGTTTCTGTTTATTACTATTTAATTAATACTAAAATATTATTCTTCATCTAATGACCAACATGTAATATTAATAGATTGACGTGTTACAAACATTTATATCACAGTTCAGTGATATTATAGTACTTAAACTGTGTCTATAAGGGTTCACGAAGCTATGGAACCAAGAAATGCAAATTCGCAAGAAGTTCAAAATGACGTGGCGCAAGCCAAATTAAAATATTTAATACCGTATTTTATTTGTGTACTTTTCCTGCAAGTATTGTATATCGAGGAACTTTTTTGTTTGGATTCTCTAGCTTAAGTGGTTAAAGTTTTAACTTCCTTTTGACTAACCAGAAACCATAAACTAAACACTAAAATAGTTTTTAAATTAGAAATTTGTGCCTAATACAGTAACTTAGTATCAGATGTCAATATAAGTGGAATATTTGGTTGTGACGCCGCTGCACAATTGGTCACGCCATTTTACAGTCCATAGTTTCGTGAATCCTCGTATAGTTTATTTACGGCAATAACGCAAAGTAATTTCGTTTGACCTTTACAGCTGTTTGGTCTGATAGTGATCTAACTTTAGGTCTAAACCAGTTTGAATGCAAGTGTACTATTTTATGCTGCTTGAAGCCCCCACCACTTAGCTCGAAATGCGAAATCGCGCGTTTCGCGCAATGTTCGAGGCCATTGTTTGCACTTTTCTCCAAACGTATTTGAAAATCGGAGATAACCAAGTTGTAGGCTTTGATATCCTCTTTCAAAAACCGTTTCAAAAATTAAAATCGGCCCATCTCAGTTAATACGCAGCATGTTGCAAGATTTTGGTGTATATTGTTAATAATGTAATTGTGCAAAAGCATTACACATCATCCGACAACTTCCAGCTTTTACATGATTGAGGTAGACATAATAAACTAACATTTGACGCAAAATTAGCGCTTCAGCTTTAAACTGGGCAACGCTGTAAATTTTTGAAAAAGGGTCCATTTTAACGGTTTTCCCCGAGTTTTCTCGGTGAAAAATGCTCCGATCACTTTTTAGAAAGGCTCATTTTGAAGGCATTTTGATTTTCTACAAATTTTCTGTACAACCTATTACATTTTTATCAATAATCTTCACGCTATGGTGAAAAAAAGGGAAAAACGATCTGTTTTTTTAAATTTTTATTATTTAAAAAACGCGAACGCTCAGATTTGTCCAGATTTTGGGTTTTTATCATCTTTGATTCATTTGAATCTACCAAAAAAAAAACACTTTGGAAACAGGGGTATGTTGCCAGCAGTTACAGGGAGGTAAGTACTCTAAGCTTAGAAAAAACTTTGGGGGTCGCCATTAGAAATGGATGTTCAATTGGTTCAGCGTTCATATCAAATAGTTTACGAAATTTTTGAAAAAATTGCAATGGCGACATTTTTTAAAAAAAAGATACTTTCAATAACTCCATAACCATTGATTTATTGGAAGAAATCAAATTAATGCCTACACAACTTTCAATTAATAAATTGTCATTTCAATCTAAACCACAATTCTTTTATACTTTGAATATTCTTTGGAAATTAAATATTACAGCAGGGATAACAAAATAATATTTATAATCGATATACCAACTGTCGGGTATGGAGAACAACGTAAAATTAGAAACCCTTACATTTTTAGGAGAATATTGTAAATTTACACCTGGTTTGGGTTTGTCCTCAGAAATAATGGTGGTTCAGGTACACACAAACACTTGCCTTAAACATCGGTTACATGTTTTTAGTCAGTGTCTAATAATATACAAGGTGCATAATATGCATTGAAATTAGTAATAAAGTTGCACTAAACTTTTCTTTCAGACCACCTTCTTTCTTCGAAATACCTTAACAAATAATCCTCTCCCATTTCTCAAAGGCAAATGACGCTTCCGCACAATAATATCAGAAAATAAATGGCTGACCTTATACGAGCGCAGCTTTACCCAATTTATCCAAGGGTGTCAAAAGATTAACATTTTTTGAAATATTTTTCAAGAAATTATACGTGTTTTAGTCCACATCTGCCAAGTGAACATGCATAACATTGAAAATAATAACTGCAAGCGTAGCTTTATTCTTATACATCACTTCTGTTCTGGGATCTGGGTTCTGAACTGGGAGACTGAGAGGGATTGTAGGTTGGGACCTGATTCTCCCACAGGATAGAGAATTTGGGAGAATCAGTGCTCACGTTGGCAGGGCGCTACCCTGAAGTAGATCCCCTTCACTGGGATTATGAAGAGTGTCTACCCGTTACCGGTGATCAATACACACATCAATATACCAGGTCATCACCAATACGGTCCAATACGATATATGAAATTCATGATAACAACTGCAGCTTGTTAATAGATTTAAGGCCTATAAGGAGTCACAGGAAGCAGTAGCAGGTTTTAAATCCAAGTCCCATATGCTCAATTTGTGGTGCCAGGCCATTCTTAATCCCTGTGACAGAGATTTTGCCCAAAAAGAGAAGAAACTGTTCATAGCTACAATGATGCAACCTGAGGACTGATATGATTTTAAAACAGCTGCAAAAAGACACATCAATATGACTGACTTTGAGATGCATTTGGTTAAGAATAGGACAAGCTGCAACTGGGGTTGTTAAAACAAGCGTCATGTTTAAGTAACTAGAAGACTGGAGAACGTATAAGGCATTCAAGGAAAATAAATGTAACTGCCTACACTATCAACGACTTACTTTTTCCGTCTCTACCTGATGAAAACCACTTGTCAGCAAGGAAAAAGAAGATTTCCGCAAAGTGAAGCCGTACGTGAAGGAAGAAAATAGTCAATTCTATGAGGAATTCATTTCTTAAAATTGTTTAACTTTGAAAATTATTCTCTATTTTTTGGCGCTTACCCCGTTTTTGCTGATAAAGGTTTCGTTGCATTACTCGATAAATTGAGTTGTTTGAAGTTTGGCTTTTCTTTAAACTTTAAACTTAAACTTAAATTAAGTTAGTCTACTGATTTGTACATAACCTAAAATTAGGATCATTATTATCAGTGAATTAGGAGTTTCGAGGTGTTACCACCAATAGCACAATGTATCAGGCTAAAGAACGCAAGAGGTCAAGTGATAATAATTATCGTATAATTTTTTTATAGAAACTTGCAATCCACTTATTAATAAAACAGTTTATAGTCTACCACAAATTTAAGTAGACACTAAGTTCGCATTTCAATTTAATTACTGACAAGTCTTCGCTATAACTAATTAAGGTACATTTATTATCACATCACTTGAATATTTTTTATTCATTATATAAATCATATTGTTACGTAAACTAAAAGCTATGTAAAATTTTTTATTACTATCAGTCAATTTAATTAAATATTGTATTTTGTTTAAAAATTATATTATATATCGAAATTATAGATTATAGGGTCAACCTACGTACGGGCATTGATGCCCCTATAGACCTTTCTAGTGTAATTTTTGTACGTAATAATACAGAGATGGCAATATGTTTTCTGTTTCACAATTAAATTTGTTAGAGTCTATCATCTTTCACTCTTCTAGAAAGGTTCTCCGACCCATCTCATTTAAACTTTTCTTCTAATGATCCACTAAAAATTGTAAATTAATCTGAAATATCCTTTTTATTCCTCGGTAAATGTCTCATGGCGCGTCCTCAGTTCACCTTCTCACAGAAGGGAAACTTTTCCCAACTCTGAGAACTAAATTAAACTTCAGACACATTTTAATTGAATTAAATTCATACTTGACGACTTATATAAAGTTATGATATTTTTTCTCTACCTCCTTTTTTATTTCAAACTTTATGGACCCTCGAAAGAATAGTAATCACCCCGGGGACGAGATTAAATTAATACCTATATATAATACGCGCGTACAATTTATGTCGCTAGTGCTTTGTTGAAATTTGAAACGTGCACGAGTCGTACACTTAATCCGAGGAGGTTTTTATTTTATGTTATCTTAGCGAAAATATGAAATATAATGAGCAAAATGTGTCACTGCCTACCCTTCCCATTGTCGAGAGTCTATTTAGATAAGAAGCTAATTTACGAGATACGTTTTTAAAGGTTCGGGGATGAAAAAGACCCCGAGAAGTAATTGTCTAACAACAATACAAGGGCCCTGACGCTGATATAAAACAATTTCAATATAAAGCCTTAAAAAATTCCGCGTGTCCCAGGGAGTAAAAACATTTTTTTAATCATATTACGACGCAGTTTCTCCCTCACATGAATCCATATTACCTGCATTGTTGTGCATTCCAAAAACGCCAGATGAATCTGGTATTACAATAATTTATAACTAAGGCTCCGATTTATAGCATATATCCATATATAAGCACTGAATTAACTAAAATAATGCTTGAAATATGCGGATAATAAATTGTATCTCCGCTAGTGAACTTAGTACGACTACTTTGCCGTTAAATATCTGTGATGATACAATACGATTCGTTGATTTGGATAAAGCAACTGGCCATATTTTACTGGATTTATCTATAGAATTTTTCACTTTGGATCACGCTTTATTAACCCCTAAACTTCATCGTTTGCTTGGTTGTGATGACCTGTGTTAATTTTTTTGAAGATGATACTTAAAATATACTATATATTCCAGTGTTAATACCAATAATGGCCGGTTTTGTCTTCAAGGATTTCAAAATCAAAAATATCTTCAGCTATAATGGATACAACAATGCTATTTGTAAGGGATGTGGAGGATTGACTGCATCATAGGTTAAAGTATTTTGCAGTCAGTCGCTGGTAGAATCCTAAAATTTGATTGTCTCAAATGCATCAAAGAAGATACTCGTTGTTTATTTGTGTAAGGAACAAAATTTTGAAAAACAAAAACGAAATCATCAATCTCTTGAAGAGAGATACTGGGATGATTAATGTTATAATGCAGTTAAATACGGAGCAAATAAGCATTACCACAAGCAGAAAGTTGGAGGAGGCAGTACATCCTTGCAATCTAGTGGTAACGGTATCAGTAGTAAAAAATGTCAGAAATGGAGGTGTAGTCATAAAACGCAGTAACCAAAGAAATAAAACGAATTGGTGAAAAGACGAATTAAGCTACCACAAAAGAAAAATCCACCAATAGAAGTGTATACCGTTGGTCAGAAGCTGGCTGAAAATAAAGACGATATGATACAAAAAATGATAATTTAAACCGTATTACAACAGAAATAGAAAAAAGGGGAAGAATGCAGTAAACACATTTAAAAACAAAAAAGAGATGATTAATGTTATAATGCAGTTAAATACAGCGACATGTACTATTATCAAAAAAGAAATGTATTTAACCTGATATCATCACCACTATGACAAAAAGAGGAAAGTGTAATTTAACTATTATTGTTGGTTTTCTTCTATGGTCGTTATTTATTTACTTTTAAATTGACATGTAAAAGGTTACTCTTAGCTGTTAGGGTATAGTACTGTTAGCTAAATTTCGAACTATCGAATGCCTCGGTATGTGACATACCAAAATAACGTCGTTTATTGTTATTACAATATGATTTCGTACAATGAAAATTCACACCCAAAATTTCATCTCAGTAGTTAAAACCAGGCATCTTTAGTTGATAAAATATTTTTTTGATATTTAAGTTTTTAACGTGGAATAACGGTGTAAGGATGCAGTTTTCGATACAGACAGTTTTGGTTAAATTCTCGTATTATTATGTCGAATCGTATTGTATAGCCATCAACGTCACACCCTGTATACCAAAATCACCATTACATCTTTGGTTATCGATTCAAATAGATTTAAATCAGTGCAGGGAGCCCCACGAGTTATCTAAAAAGAACATAACTACACATTATTTAACCTTTATTTATCCATCACATTGCAGTAGTCAGAGCTTTGGTATGTTCGTCCACGGTCATTGTAATATACATATATATAAAATGTACCAAATGCCCAATATAATACATATAAATATGCTGTCCGTATTCTATTTTTGTTCAGTTTTGGGTTTCCATTGTGTGAGGCTTAAAAATTAAACAAAATACGTTATGGATTCACGAATGCCCCCAGCTAAACGTCGATATTATTGGATATGGTATGAATTATTTTGAGCAATAAACTTAACAACTAAAACTAATAAATTATAGCTGAAAGTGTTTTACGCGAACAATCCAATTCAACCCGTCGGTTTTATTTACAATGATATTTATTTTTTCGACAGTGCTTTGTATTGTAAAATTTAATAAACAATCATTGAATGTTTCATATGAAAGTACAAGCAATTAACACATGTATTCATTCAATAAAAGATGCAGGTGTTATTGCATAGTTAAAATTAAACTGAAAAATACCATATGTCTATGTAATTAAACGATATTACAATTAAGAGAAAGATACTGATGGCTGTTTTGTAAAACACCTTACAGTTACTAAATTATTTTTGGTACATTAATGACTTAAGCCACTTGAGCAATTAACTGATATACATATTTTTGTAGTTAACTTTACGAGTTTATATCACTTGAACGTATCCACATTAATATTCACACGTAGTCATTACACATAATTTTTGCCCTTTTAAAACAAATATTAATGCGAATACTTACATTTGACATTCATCATGATTGTATCTGATAAATATCCATATAAGGGGCTATATTTCACAAAAAAAAGAACGTACTTATGGTAATTTAACATATTTATGTTAGTCAGACTAATTTCGATACAATTTGAATAACTAAAATAGTTAAAATTGGACGGAGATGTATTACACGATAAGAAATCTGTTATATATCCCATAAGACAATTATATAATTAAGTAGTCGTTAAGATGACAAGATAATTTTTTTTTGTGAAATACAGTTCGATAAAATAATATAGTTTTTAACCTGTACATTCTTATATCCCTAATAATCTATACAATGACATAATTTAATTGCTATTAACAGTAACTCGGCATATTTGTTTTAAATATAGTATCCTATGTATAAATTCACACGGGATAATCGAACTAAACTTCAAAGGTCCTGCGGTAATTCCTCCCGTTTTTCCGTTTTTTTTTAACAATTTTTCCTACGAGTTCGCGTGAATAATTTACTTTTCCTCGTTCCCTCGAATAAACAACGGTTCCCGTGTAACCGGAAAATTTCGTGGTCACGCTTTCATTATTTTCAATGAGAGTGCAACTCAACCGTTTCATTCATCATAAATTATTCAGGAAAATTAATTATGAAGATTAATTCCGAATTCTCAAATACTACCGATTTTGACGACAAATGTAATAAGGATGATGGGGTATACAAATAATTATAGTGTGTAAGTTTTAGATGCAGTGTATTTTCCAAGAAAGGTGGAATAGTGGAAGACTCTTAGTACCCACATAGTTTATTATTGGTGATTAGTTATGGTGTTACTGTAAGAAATTAGATATCAGAATGAAGAGGGAAGGTAAAGGGGTATTTTCTTGTTCTGTACCATAGATTACCAATTAATTAGATGTATGAAGAGAACCGCGTAAACGAACAAAAGTAATGAAGCAATGGAAAAATGATAAATGTAAATACAGTATTTTAACCAGTATGGACATGGACATTTCCTTTGCAACCATCAACATTTCTTTAATAAAAATTCGTATTGTAGTTGGTAACTTTCACTATTTCAATTTCAAAAATTCCTAAACATTCTTAAGTAAGAGAAAGTGCTAAAAACTTTGACAGATAAGTAGCGATATGTTGTCAAATTTTACAGCAGAAATCCATGGCTTGAAGTTAGAAATGCAAAATGACAGAAAAATGATAAATATAGATACAGTATTTTGACCAGTATGAGCATAGAAATTTTCTTTGCAACCAACAATATTTCTTCAATAAAAAATTGTATTATAGTTGACAACTTTCACTATTTGAGTTTCAAAAATTCGTGAACATTCGTAAGTAAGAGAAAGTGCTAATAACTCTCACAGATACGCAGCGATAGGTTGCGAAATAAGAACATTTTGCAGCAGAAATCCATGGCTTAAAGTTAGAAGTGGAAAATAACAGAAAAATGATAATTGTAGATATAGTATTTTAGTCAGTATGGGCATGGAAATTTTCTGTTCAACCATGAACATTTCTTCAATAAAAATCTATTATAGTTGACAATTTTCACTATTTCAGTTTCAAAAATTCCTATACAATCTTAAGTAAGAGAAAGTGCTAATAACTCTCACAAATACATAGCGATAGGTTGCGAAATGAGATAACATTTTGCAGCAGAAATCCATGGCTTAAAGTTAGAAGTGAAAGTACGTGGGGATTACGCTGTTATTTCTGTTTGGTCTAAGTGGCAAAGTTCTCACTGTACTATTACTAGCATCGATATTGCTCTTTTCATTTAATAAAAATATGAGATTGCTTTAAATAACGAGAAAATTCGATTGATGGAATCAACAATTAATCAAAGAAGCAGACGTAGGGTTGACATTGCAGCCAATTAGTTTAGAATCCAAGAACATACGAAGAAACTTGACGATTTTCAAACGAATTCGGAATTAATTAGACAAAATGGATAATTTACCCTTAAGACAATTCGATTAGCCCGCACGAGTCGCGAGAAGTACCTAAAAGTATCACATTTATTCTTAACCTCTTTACCCCTTTGTACACGTTTTTACATCGCCTTTATACATCGTTAAAAAAATAGAATAAAATCAGAACAAGATTCTCTCTTTCAAAAAAACGAACCGAACAATTCACGCCGATCACTACGTGCCGTTGTTGTTGCTGCCGTTGTTCTCCGATGTGGGATCCTCCCCCTTCTGGAGACAGTCTCTGATGCCGCGGAGGACGACCTCGACCCTGCGGTCGAGGGCGACCAGGTGGGGCTCCCACAGGACGGGGGAGATCGGGTCCTTCGCCATGCTCTTCTTCATGGCGTCGCTGAGCTTCTCGGGGCCGTTGTGGAACCTGGAAAATTAAGTTTAGTTGAGGAAAAGTCTACAGGAGTTTCCTAAATTCATTTACGTCAGATTTTCTTGTTATTTCACTCAGAATGGTTAAAAAGGAAGTTATTGAGTGGGATTAACCATGGAGTTGGCTAATTATACAATGGGATTAGCCATAGGCTTTAATTCGGTTTGATTCATAACAATCATGATTCCTAATATCTAACTAGCGGTGTTGTTAAGTATTTAAATACATGCATTTGGAGTTGTATTTTGAATACATTTGATGTATTTAAATACGTTTGTTACGAGTTTTCTTTGTATTTAAGATATATATATATATATATATATATATATATATATATATATATATATATATATATAATATACAATCATCGGTTTACAACGTTCTACGTCTTCCGATATCCAATCGCCACTGGTCTCGATCTTTCCAAAGGTCTTCTCCCAGCCCTCTTTTTCTCATTTCCTCATTTACTCCGCTCTGCCAGCTCTTCCTGGGTCTTCCCAGTTTTCTTCTTCTTCCTGGTCTCCATTGTGAAACTTGCTTTGGTATTCTTATTTCTGGCATTCTCCGGACGTGATCAAACCATATCAATTGTTTGTCTTTGATGTCTTCTATTATGTAATGTTTCACCTCCATGCTCTCTCTCTAATTCTATAGTTTGTTATTCCTTCCATCCATGATTTGCCTTCCGATATCCTCCAGAAATCCATTTCTGTCGCTGTTATTATTTATGATGTTCTTTCTTTCATTGGCCAGACATCTGAGCTGTACTTTATTATACTTTTTACAGTGGTATTATATATTTGTTTTTTATTATCTTTTGAAATATTTTTATCTCAGAGGATACCATTCAGCATAGTAATGGTCCTGTATGTTCCGTTCTCGAATGGCGGGATCTAGTGAACCGTTTCTTGTTAATCTTATTTCCAAGTATTTGTATTTATCACATAGCTCTATGTATTGTCCATTGTCTAGCATTAGGTTTTGTTCTTGTCCTTCAATGCAAATATATTTCGTTTTGTTCAAATTAACTTCCAAGCCCCATTTTGCATACTCTTCGATAAGTTTACGGGTCATATAGTTCATGTCATCTTAATCCTGAGCTACTACTATCTGATCATCCGCGAAACATAAGGTATATAGGATGTTATCGTTCAGGGGGAGTCCCATTTTTTTGGATTTGCTTTTCCATTCGTTTTGTGCATGTTCTAGGTAAATTTTGAATAGCGTTGGTGACAAGCAGCATCCCAGTTTTAGTCCTTTTGATATACCGAATCCTTGCGTTATAGCATCTCCTTTTTTGATTTTGGTTTGTGATTGTTTATATAGTTCATCAACGACTCTTATTAGTTCTACATTGATGCTGGTCGTCTCCAATGCTTGCCAAAGTGTTACGAGTGCTATACTGCCATAAGCTTTCTTCAAGTCGACGAAAAGTAAGTGGAGTTCCTGATTAATGGCTACTTTTCTCTCGATTATTTGGGTAATTGAAAATATGTGGTAAATAACTGATCTTCCAGCTCGGAATCTCGCTTGTTCATTTGTACGTATCCGCTTTCTAGTCTACTTTGTATTATCTTGCCGTATAGTCTACAAATCGTACTTGTCACAGCTATTCTCCGATAGTTATCACACTTACTTATATCTCCTTGCTTGAATATAGTTGATAGGTAGGTTATTTCCATTCTATAGGTGTGTTTTGCCCATTTATACAATATTGAAATAGTTTGTGTAAGTGCTCAACTAATTTGTTACTTCCATACTTTATAAATTTCCCACAAATATCTCCAGGGCTTGGAGCTTTACCATTTTCAAGGAGCTGCAATATTTTCTCACTTCTTCTAAGGTTATTCTTATGGGCGAGCCTATTGTTCTTATGTTGTTTAGTTGGTTGTTTTCCTTGATCTCCTGGCGCTGCTCTGTTGATAGATGTTGGAAGTACTCTTAGCAATGTTCTGGTGTTATTGCTGATATAATCTCTTTTGGGAAAAGAAACTGTACAAATATAAACACATACTTGTGAGGAAGAAGAAGCTCAGAAAGCTGGGGAGTCCTGATTAATAATAAAACGGAAAGGAAAAAAGAGAAATTCAAATACATTTCTCGGAAATGTTGAGATCTTTCACTTGCTTATTTCTTTTACATTTATATGGAAACAAAATTTCCCTTTAACTTCGTATTATCCCTTGGTGCAAGGTAGGAATTATTTCTACGAGGCGCGGGCGGTTGGTTATCATGCAAATTGCTCAATACAGGAAACGCATCCAAATAATGAGAGAAAATCAAAATCACACCAATACTGGGAAAGTACGGTAACACGTAGGCAGACTCCTATATATAATAAGACGAGTATAAAAATTACTGATTGTCTGAAAAGAAGGAGCAGAGAAACTATACATAGGGGTCAAAAAGTGTATACATGAAGCTGAAAAAAAGCCACAGGAAAAATTCATAGAAAAATATCATCAAAGCCAACCAGATTGGTGGAATAAGCACATCGTAGACTTGATACAAGTTAAGAAATGGCTGTACCAAAAATGGCCGATCAGTAAAGATCAAGAAGACAGGAAGTGAAAAGAGAAGTAACAAAACTAAAGACAAAAGAACATTGGGAGGACTAGTGTGAAGATATGGTTCGACGTATTGGAGGGCTTCAGGTGAAGGTAACATGGAATACAATTAAAAACAATACAAAAGATTATAAACATAAGACAAATCTACACCTGATTAGCATACAAGAATGGCACTAGCATTACAAAAATTTGTTTAAAGAAGACCCCGACAGGAGTTTAAGTGAAAATTTAAGGAAACCACGGACAAAAATGGAGACTGTCACGTACCTCTAATTACTGTAGAAGAAATTAAAAAGTAGCTCAACGAGATGAAAAATAGCAAATTTTCAAGACCAGTACCCAATAGAACTTGTAAAGCATGGACCAAATAATCTCAAGGAAGAATGGACACAACTTATGAATTTACTGGTAGTTAATGGACAAGATGTACATGAGTGAAAGGCTGCCAAGTATTTTCAGATTTGAAAAAGGCTCAGAGAAAAAGTGCACTAACTATAGAGGTATTAGTGTCACAAGTTCAATTGGGAGGTATAGTATGATTATAGCTTAATAGGTAGATTTTGCTTAGATAATAGGTCGATATGAGGCAGCATACAGAGAAGTGAATGGCAAGAAATTTTAGAGATTTATTGAACATTTGTAAATTTCGAAAAAGCCTATGGTATTGTACCCCTGTCAAAACGTTTTGAAATATTTACCAGTATTTCTTTAAATATAGCATATGTTAGATGTATTTTCAAGCTTTATAAAAAAGCGCTATGCTGTGTAAAAAATGGCAGAAAATGCTTAACACAAGGATGCTTCTTTTTTCCCATACTCTTTAAACCATACGTCATGAAAGCCTTAAGAAGATGATGTAGAATGTGTTGTAGCATGGAAATTAAATCAGATTATTATTACTGTTTGCGGATAATCAGGTGATTATTACAAACGATTACATGTTTAGAAAACTATTAGAGGGGCACAAGAACTGGGGGCTAAAAATTAATCCCAAGAAAACAGAATACATCAGCATCGTGGAAGAGTCTGAAGATATCTCTGTGTTAAATAACTAGGTTCATATATTACAAGGAATATGTGACAAGGATATTCCATTCAGAGTTGCTCAAGGAAAAACAGCCATTCAGAAACTAAACTCTCTTTTATGATCATCTAGAGTAAACGTGACGTCAAAGTATAAACTCTAAAAAGCTGTCGTTGAGCCCATTGCCACCTACCCTTCTGAATCCTGGACCATTACTAAAGAAAATAAAGAAAATTTCAAGCTGTAGAAATGAATTTCTTGAGATCATATAGGGTGTCGCGATTAGAACACATTCCAAATGACACCCACATACACACCAATAACAAAAATAATTACAAGAAAGAGATTAAGAATGATAATTAAGACATTAGCTTAGAATAATTACTTAAGAATAGGTAAGAAAGAGAGGTTTTGCAGATAACAATTGGCAAGGTAAAAATTCCTGGAGGGTGAAGTGCAGAATACGTGGACCCATGTAAAACGCCCAGCAATATGATGACAAACATCGACAACAACAATTAAAACAATTAATATTTTTATTTTTCAGATTTAAAACGTTTACAAGGAAATGCATGCACTAGTAAAAGATTGTTGTAGAATTTTTGTTTTAACATCATGAAAGTATTTTTCCGGCATATTTACATTTATTCCGGCGTAAAGCATAGTTAATACTTCATCGAGTTCCCCAGATTTAAGGAAAAAGAAGGTCTTACATTCCAAATTTAACCCACGATTTTAAAAATTCTGTCAGATTCTGATTTCTAAGAGTCGAAAACCTATTTTTTGCAGGCTGACACGAACATGAAATCAAATCAGGTTTCAGTGAACTAAACATTTTTCACTCGGATATTTACAGGTTTACACAATGTGTCAATTCGTTCACACTTTTCCCCCTAGTCAGTGGTTAGTCATTAACTTGTATTTTAATTGGTGTAAAGCACGGCAAACTTCTACAGTAAGTGCACATAACCGCAACAACTTAAATTAGACAATTTCTTTATAGCATTAAAACGATAAACCGCACAGTCGTAGACGCTCCTACAAGCGGAACGTCTGCCGCTACAAAACAAAGGGAAGAAATCGCCCCACTTCTCGGTCGTTCTAAAACGTGTATAAAACAAAAGTTATTCCCGTTTTTCTCGAACGACATCGTTCGCTTTATCTATTCTCTTTCCGGTGATGTTCTTTTCCTTCCGAAAAGCAATTAGCCCGAATGGATATAGTTACACGCGAATCTGAAACTACCGTTTTCTATTAGGAGGGCAGTTTCGGGTAGATGGTTCCTTTAGTAGGGGGCGATAGTGTACGATTTTATATCGGTCTTCCTTATGTTTAAACCGAAGTGCCTTTTTTTCCATTATTCTCCTTCGAAGAGATTGTATTGGTTTACTAGCTACCCTTGTCTGAAAATAATGAAAGGGATAAATTTTTCTGAATCTCACAGTCTGAACCTCTTATGGAATATTATCACCAAGATCGAATTTTCAAAAAAAAACTATGGTTCGTAATACTCGGTTTACTTCACTTGTGGCTTTGTCGTCAAACTCATAACTCGGAAAGTTGTTAAGGTTATCACTTGTTATTTTCTTCATATTATAATGAAACGTGTTTCAAACATATTACACAATTTTTTTGAAATTAAATTTTCAAAAAATAATTTATGATACACACAACCTGTACTGCGTTTCAATGATGGCATCCTGGCCATGTTTATTCCAACCCCTCGAAATTTTCAACATATTATAACAAAACTTTAATCGAGTATACTACTGCGCATGCGTCGGGGTTAAAGGTACGGTTTTGTTTCATTTGGGCGCCATCTGTTCAAGAGTGTGATCTCTTAGTTTGGCGGATAGTTTAAACTCGGGAGAGATAGTGCGTCAATTCATTGATGTCTTTACAACATTTCCTATAACTTAAGGTAAAGCTGAACCCTGCAAAAAAATTGGAAAATTTTCTCTGACTTGGGGAACATGTGGTTTGCTTTATGGAGATCGGTCTGCTCATGCATAAGATCGTATATTGAAAACTAATTTAGATAACCGCTTGAAATTGTCTCAGCGAGATAATTAAGCTCTAATAGCTCCTCAGTTATATCCAATCTATTAAATCTCAGTGTAATGCAAACTTACTTTCATTGATTGAGGCATTATTAAAACTTGTAACTAAAGCTGAATATAATTAAATTATTTTTGTATTGTGCATTTCATACCTGTAAAAAGTTAAAGGCATTGTCTCTTCCTATTACACTTACCCACATCACTCTACTCTAGTCATTACTCTAAGTGTCTAGAAATTCCATTTATATGATACATCAGCTCGCTATGTACCAATATTCCTGAATATATTTTAACGTCAATATTATATTCACATCTTGGCACATAAAGTAACTTATTGATATGCACGTTGCACGAGGACGTCCTAATTGCATTGAAACTGAAGATAGAGTAATTTGTATTTAAAGCGCTTCTGGAATTAATGCTTGCGTGTTGGTTTTAATACAATTAAGAGCAAGTATTAGAGAGGTGAGCAGGAAATATAGCCAAATTTGCAGTATACATCAAAAGCTGATAGGGCGAATGGAGACGTATCAGCATTTTAATAATAGCTTGGAAATAGCATGTAGTTAAGGCAAAATTAATTTTGAATTTTACATGTGGTATTTACGTAAAATGGTTAAATTGGTTACGAATCAAAGTTTCTAAGAAAACATGTAAAATCCGGTAGTAAATGGCAATAAAAAACATTATTTTCGGAAATTCCAGTAAAAATTGAGTAAGCAGTGTTAAAAATGATGTTAGATATATTTTCTACCGTAACATCTAAGAAAACAATTTTTCTAAATTATAATGTTAGATTTTAAGTAATCCTACACAGAGAAAACACTTTCAGATTTTTGTTTATTCTGTCTGATTAGAAATTCTGATAACAACTAAAATCCGAATAAATTAATAGATAATGACACAAGTAATAAATAAATTACCTCGTGATTTCTCAGTGTCAAAATGGTCTCAGAGTCTCAAAATAGTAAAAACCTCCGTGAGTTTGAAGAAAAATGGAAGGGGTGAAGACGGAAAATTGTGAAAAAATGACAGATCCCCGTAATAGAGCAGTCAGCAAGTCACCAACCAACTAAAGCATGACCTATCATTATATAACAATTTATAGTGTTTTTACAATGTATAGTGCTTTTTTAGGCTACATTAGATGATAATATGATCCATATGATGAACTTTTGTACTATATCTGTAAGTTTCTGTATGAATCTAAAGGCGTTTCACGTCAAAGGTTATGAAGATATTCTTTCTCTTGTTTCTCTCAAAAACTGCTAAAAAGAACGCGAGATTCTAGGTTACCTACTGATCGAAACCGTTACATCCAAACTTGTGCTGCGATACATTTACACTTGCAGTCAACTTCCTCACGGGTTCATGAGTAAGTAAAGGACTCTTATCGTCAGATAATGGTGAAGGTGGGTTTACCTAGTAGATCAGCCCATCTTGAAAGCTACTGGTCTGTATCAGTTATTAAGGATCTTCTTTAGCACCCTTCCTCAACTGGAAGAAGCCTGTGAGTTCACCAGGGACTCAAGGTTGAAATATTTTCTCTATCTGGCAGCATTACACGTTTTCTGGTCTCTAGAATCGAATATTAAATAGATATTATGGGGCTCCTCCCACTAGCTGACTGCTTTTTCTTTGTTATTAGTGAGGTACACCCAGGATATACTCTGAAATCATCTATAAATACACAAAGAGGTGGAATGAAATGTTATGATCAGCCTGTAGCAGGTGATTTGTATACTGAGGCAACTTCAGATCAGGCATCTGCATTATGAATAGCTCTAGTGCAGCAATATAAGGATCGACTAGTTCAGCAGTCAAATTTGTGGAGAGAACAGAAAGTTAGTAGTACTTACTTTGTACTACTGAAAGATCAGAAAACGATCTTAGATGAATACAATTAGAAAATATTTTTTAAAACATTAGAGAGTTTTTCATTTCACATAACGTCGGGCGCTATTAGTGTTTATCTTATTTTGACAGGAACGCATGCGTATTAAGCATTTTCTGTAGCGCTATCGCTTAATGCGCATGCGTTCCTGTCACAATAAGGTAAACGCTAATAGCGTCCAACGTTATGTGAAATGCAAAAACTCTCTATTACTTCTGAATGGTTGAAATTATTTATTTTCTGAAAAGCACAAGTTGGCCTTGCATTGCATAACGTTTCTAAAATATAAATTTGTATGTTTTTACGTTTCATTTGTCAGTGCTTTCTTATTTAACAAACTTCAACAGAAACTTATATTAGGATATTTCAACTCTCTCTCTCTCTCTCTTTCTCTCTCTCTCTCTCTCTCTCTCTCTCTCTCGAAGATTGTTCCTCTACATCGAAAAAAGTAAAAATGGCTGATTCAAATGAAAGCACTGCGCCAAATAAAAAACAACAAATAGAAGTAGGTAATATGTAGTAATAAAAAGCAAATGGAAACTGTCACCGGTAAAAACGAGGAACTTGAGAACAGTGCAGAGACTGAACCGTTTCATTTTATCTCCAAGTTTGAGTTCTTTAAATACTGAGTGTAGAAAGTGAACGATAATTGACAAAATCGTTGTACATTAACAGGTGAATTTAATATTCAGAATTGCTTATAGGTAAAGTGAAAAGCAATAAGATTTTGCATTGACAACTGCATCGTTGGGAACAGCTGAAAAGTTATTAGAGGTTGTGAAAACACCTCACTATTCACGTAAGTTGCATGTGAACCTCAATTGTAGTGACTTTTGTATCACAAAAAAAAGAATACTTCAATTTTCTTACAATATAGTTGTGAAGCAAAAATACTATGGGAATTAAAAGTACTTTTAGCCAAAAGCAAAGCACCTATGCATTGATCTCTAGCATGCTAATGAAAATCCTCATATGCAACGAAATAATTGTCTCTTATGCTCTAAATAAAAGGTATTCCCTTTAAATTTCCCTTAGCAACAATTTAGCAGTTAACAATTTCAGCAACATTCGCTAACAAATTAAATTTTGTTGGCTGGTACTAAAATTTTGTATTACACATTGACTTAAACAGTGTACGATTAGACAATTCCTTGTGCTTTTTAAATATTAAATGCGTTCCCTAATAATGGACAAACAGGGAAGAAAAAAAATGGGGAAATATGTGATAACCGCTTCTGCGACGGGGAATATGGCGCAGGATGCGTGCCGCACGCGATCCTAATCTTCTATTCGGCTTGTCTGGTGATTTTCGTGTAACCGCATCCCAAATGAGCAGCAGTTTCACCCCGAGATTACTTTTACCCCGGCCAATGGCGACGAATGTGGAATATTTTCCGGGGTCGAGTAGATACAAACACACACAGGATTAATTTAGTCTTAGCGAGAACCTTGGTAGAAATCTTGTATTGATAATAAAAGTTTTAACCCACAAGGAAAATTGATGGAAAGTGTATGCGATGTATGCGAAACTTTATTGCAACTGTGGTACGTTAGACAAGAAATAGTAACAAATGTCGACGTGATTTTTGTAACTATGATAAAAATGATATTTTTGATTTTCATTCAGATATTTGCTAAAACACCTTTTCATTTGTACGTATACGTGGAGGTCATCGAAATTACATGTTACTAGGCCCTAGTGACTATGGATATGATTATTAGATTTTAATATCAGTACAGTTCTTATGCAGTTCTAATAGAAACAAAACGTTAACACAAACACAATTTTTAATAACGTATGAAAAAAAATTATTTACATTTAGAAGAAAATTGACATGAGAACAAAATTATGGCAATGGTTAGGGTTTGTCGGTTACTGAAAATACTCCGTCATTATGACAACTTTACGGCGGTCTTACAGCGGCCTTTGCATAGTCTACACAGCCGGAGCACGACAGTAGCTCGGTAATATATATGAAAAGTCATATGAAAAATCAAAAGTTTTATGATCATGATATGCAAATTCTTCCGCTTCCGCTCTCAGGGACCAATAAAACGTACGGTGCTGGGTACAACAAGCAAGAACCTTTACGAGCAATTTCATTCTTCCATATTTTCTATACTATACGTTGAATCGTTATTCTGTAGTTTAGTTTGTTTTCCTCAAATATATCGAGTCGAACTATTTCTCAAATCGGTTAACCCTACTAAAAGGAGGCATATTTATTGGACCTCAATAACGTTCAGGTGATTTAGTTTTCAAGAAACATATCAGAAACAAAAGATATCGGTAGCTTGGAAGTGTACCTGAAACGTTTCTTAAAGATTTGAGGACAACAAGAAAGATGCAATCCCGATGGAAAACATTTGAAAGCCTATGAAATACACTGGAAAAATGAAAAAACTGCACTTTTTACGCTCCCGTTCGGATCCCTTGTGGAAGATGTAAATGCAATAGGCGAATAACAACAAGAGGGATTTCACTACGACATCAGGACCCACATACTATAAAGCAAGGGAACGTTCACTTGACTTTCCATTCTCGAGCCATCCAT
The DNA here is from genome assembly GCA_963576515.1 of Cryptocephalus primarius. Taxonomy (NCBI): domain Eukaryota; kingdom Metazoa; phylum Arthropoda; class Insecta; order Coleoptera; family Chrysomelidae; genus Cryptocephalus; species Cryptocephalus primarius. The sequence goes on along the minus strand of OY754940.1, from coordinate 15,632,098 downwards.
TCCTTAGCGACTGAAAGATGGTATATTTGATTTAGATCATGGTTTTAGATGGTTTTAACTAGTCCCCCGCCGACTATATTATACGTAAACATTCTACTGTTTTGCACCGAGGGAATCGAAATTTACCTAACAATACCCGTATAGCAAGAAATCTTAAACTTGACACGTTTATAGCTTACGCTTTAAGATAGTTCAGAGAAATAACTCCGAGGGTGTGAAAAATAAGAGTGAAAGTTACCTAACAGTAGCCGAATAGATAGAAACTTTAAACTTGGCACGCTTATAGCTTAGGGAATGAAGAGGTTTGGAAAAATACCATAACTCCATTTTGCATTTTGAAAAATCTGTCAATTTCATTTCTGACGAGAGTGTAAAAGCGGTGTAACTGGTAACTGGGTACATTGAGTTATTATTTATATAATGGATATGCCTATTACTTAGTTCATGACTTCAACGAATTCGGTAATAAGGTATGATTTCGAATATTTCGAAATTACAAAAATGCCTATCTAGATTTTTAGGAAAAAAATAACAGCTAAGCAGGTGGCCTTCTTCATATCGACAGGGACATGGGCGGAGATAGTCTAAAATATGGTAGTGTAACGACCTGTACTATGATAGTTTCCATGCCATTTAGTTGAGGTTTATGTGGAAAAAATCAAAGAATGTCAATATGGACACTGGTGGAATAAAACGTCTGTACGTCACTCCGGGCGTGTTCGTTACAATTTGGGGGCCTGTCCAAGAATTAAAAAATTTGACTATTTACTCTTACATTTATTTTGAGTAAGTAATTTGTTGTGGTCCTGTTTAATTTTTTTTTATTGAATTAATTCCATGATAAAAGCGATGCCTCCTATTTTTCACACCACCGGATAGTAGAATTTGGATGTATTTTCCTGGACCATAACCAAGAAACATGCCAAGTTTAAAGCTTCTAGCTATTGAGACACTGTTAAGTACATCCCTATCCTTCCTCCTCACAAAAAAACTTCGCAGTTGCAGTATCTACCATCTCGTTGCCATAGCTATAAACGTGCCAAGTTTAAAGCACATAGCTATTCAAGCACTGTTAAATACAATTTAACCCTATTTTTCTCCCTTCTAGAAAAGAAAATCGGGGGTTTAATTTTTTTCAAGACCGTCAGGGCCATAGGAATAACCGTGCTGAGCCTAAAGTTTGCAACTACTCGAGAAGCAGTTTACGATAAAACCTGCAAAAATAAAGACAACCCCTAGAGATGGGAAATTCGTGGGTCTATTGAGATCCTAAGCTATCAGCGAGTAAAGTTTGAAGTTTACAGGTAAGCGGGTAGTGGCTAAACATTTCCAAGTATACATACAAATATACATTACACGTTACGCACTGTTTAAGTTCTTGATGAGTAATACGTAATTATCTTCCATTTTCCTCGCCCTTGTCGCTGGTCAAATAATAATGTCTCATTTAATATTATATAATCCTTAGCGATGTCTTTCCAACGTTTTACTGGTTGATATTAAGTAAATATTGGGTTGGAAAAATATCTGGTATTCTTTTTCTCCACGACCCACTAGTGTTATAAAGAAATTGTACGTGATACAGTAATTAGCTCATTATTTTTGGAGATTACATAATACTTCAAGTACACAGTTAAGGCCACAAATCTCTCGATAAAAATGTGGGCGTGCATTAAATTTATTGGTGATTTATTACGTAGTAACTTTTATATGTTGCATATTCACTATCTATAGGGAATATAGTTTTAGGGCTATAAATACATTGCTTTTTCTTAATCTGGCCGAGCTGTAGAACAGGCAACGAATATGGCTGTATTTCATCCCTTGAGGAAAAAAATCATCTAGTGATGATGCAATAAAATTTTACTAGAAGTAGAAAAGGAAATTCATATCCTCGATACGCGTCAGTAGAACAGACTAATTTGTAAACTGACAGAGGGAGGGATAACATTTTATTCGATCGACAATAGGATCTAAAACCTACTTACGACCTTATTGGAGAAATGTAGGAAACCCGTTACCTCTCACAAAGTGGGAAATTACATAATCCCCTTCCAAGTGCTGAAGTTTCTCTATAAGCAGCTCAGGGAGAAAAATTTATCTATCCAGTGTGCCCGGCTGCAAAGCAACAGTGAATTAAGTTTTACGCTTACTCTTATATTAACTCAAGAAGATTATCGAGAACTAATGAAAATAGCATGCTCTTTAACCGTTAGAACAATATTTATATTATATGTTCGAACATACGTATATATTTTTTTAATACGACTAATTTGAAATTAAATAAGTGTTTAAGGAAAAATATCGACTCAGAAGTTAAAAGCTGAGTTATGACTAATTTTATTGATGTGCCCATTTTTTTAAAGAAACCTTTTAAAATTGTACCCAACTGACTCTGAAACTCTTACTTAACGAATACGAATAAAATTTAATTCATAATTTTAAAACGACTTGACTTACGACCCCAAATCCAAACAATACGGGAGCGCTAAGAGCCTATTCGTCTTCACAAACTCCATCGAAGCTATTAAAATTTTAAAATATAGACAATCCCTTGGCATTTTTTTTCCAAATTTTAGCATTTTTTCCCGAAGTGCCGCCCCTTCAAACCCCTTAAAGAAGTCCCGTAATAATAGGCGCCAGTCACGGTACACTTTTCTCTCTCTCTCTCTCTCGCGCATTATTACTAGACAATGGTGTGTTTTATTTTTTGTTGTCCCCGTCGTGTAGTTTAGTCGACGTGGTCGTTTTGCTTTTGTCTTGGATTATAATAGCCGACGGTGGCTTGATTTTAATGTCGGGGGCGGACAGATTGGACGTTAGCAGGAAGTGGAGCTTGTGATGTATTATTCGTTAGGTTTTGTATGTATATAATGGACAACGAAGGTTAGCCGAAAATTAAAACAGGAAAATGATTGTTAATACGTCGGATTCCTCCATCAGACCATTACGTATCGTGACATTAACAACAGACGCGACCATATTTGTCCTTTATTTTATTCTTCTATTAAGATTTTCGATTTCATTTAATGACTCACTGTAACATTTGTTTGATAATAGAATAATATAATAACAAGAGATGGGGATTTTTAAGTGATTTAGGAGAAATATGTAATTATTTAAATACGATTTAAGGTCCTTCCAGCCTGAATTGGTGCAGTTGAGAAAAAAAAGCAATAAAATTTTATAGCCAACCTACCCACATACAAAGACCGTGAAATCGATCCATAGGCGTTCGATATTTAAAGAAATATAAAAGACTCACTGTGTCAATGAAATTTTATGATGAAATCCCAAATTTGTGCCTCATTTGTTTTTGTAGCATTATTTGTATTGTGTATCTGTCTATATCATTATCAATTTCCACCATGTCGAAAGGTCTCCAAAAAGCCATTTTAAAATAATGATTGCAATTGCATACACACACCACTGAACTCTAGTGACGACTAAAAATGAACACGTGCTCGGCGCTCAAATTTAATGGCTGTACTGGACCTGTCTAAATCTTGATACTAATAGGCATTTCATATATAGGCATGTATTTTTTGAATGCGTTCGATATAAAGTCGATATTTTCTTGTTTTTTAACTGAACTAGTTCTAACTGGATGGACCTTACTACCCATGTTTGGCTTATCCACCTCTTTCATCGTTTACAAATTTAAAATACTCTTCTACTAACGAAATCCTCTGTTTTATTACCACGATTAAATTTTTGTTCCACTGAAATCAATTTCCGCATTGTTTCCATTAGAGCCGGTGATTTTAAAAATTGCATTACGGTGCATTTCCGGTACAAAAAGTGAAAAAATGATTCATTCCGTTGGAAATCCGTTGTTTCCGGTTTGGAGATGGGCACTCTGGAGATTTTCAGTAATGACGTTTGTTACTGTGCGTTGACGATTAGTTATGCTACATTACGCTTGGGATAATTTAACTGAAAATCTCGTTTAAATTTATCTACTCGAACGCATCCCGTCTTCGTACGGGAAAATAAAAAATTTCTTTTGTGCGGAATCTCGTCAGAACTCGCAAGTTAAAGCGAATAGTTTCATGAAAATACGTGTCTAAGGATATGCCGTCATCGATGCGTTAACTACAAAAATTTTACTGTTTTATAAGGGACTTCATAAGGTAGGACATTATATATTCGATGCCTTAGTTCTTTAGCAGTGACTATAACTAGTGACTTCTACAGGTATAGATAAACGTAAAAAATAACAAATCCACGTACAAAAATCAGTAGCCACTCTAGTGATGCAAGGCGTCCAATGGATGTACAAACAGTCCAATTTATGTCCAGTACGTTCAGACCCACTTTTAGTCCTTGACGAACGTAAACTGCACTTCCAATTTTAGTCCATAACGTCCACATCCAGTTTTGATTGGTGACAGAAAAACATTTTTTTGTCCAGTAGATTTCATGGACGTAGCTAAACTGGACGAATAAGATGAATTTTTGAACCTAGATGAACGTCAATCCGACACCAATTGAACTTATGTGTCTTAGAGAATATTATGACTTTCATGAGATTGACAATTGTACTTAATACTAAGAGTACAAGCGATAGGCGTCCAAAGTTACAAAAATTTAAAATTCTTGTAACCAGACGGGATGTTTTTAAGGGTTTATTAGCGGCACCACTACATAAAGGACCCTTATATATCAAATAAAATATTTCCAAAAATAAACCTACTCTTAGGTCTTATCAATTTCTTATAACTTACGGGTTAAAGAAAGTTACCAATATTTCTTAACGAAAAACATATTCTTCGAGTCTTATTCTCGTTCAGCCTAAGCGGTAAGTCTAAGCTGCCTAAGCAGCGCTAAGGTAAGTCTCAGTAAGAGGCAGATTATTGATGAAGACGAGAAAGAGCACAGGTCCCAAGACGGAGCCTTGTGGCACCCCCATATGAATTTCCTTTTCCGAGGACAACACTGACCCTACTTTGACAACCTGGCTAAGATTAATAAGATATGACTGTATAAACCTAATGCTGCTATCATTGAATTTGTAATATTTCAGTTTATCTAATAGAATATCACGTGCCACACAGTAAGGCTTTGCTTAGATCACAAAATATCCCCAAATCATGATCTCGATTTTCATATGTGCTCATTATATTTGAGAGGAGGACAAGTACCTTGTCCAATGTACAACGAAGAACAGCACTCTCACAATGTGATAGTATCACTGCGATTAAGTTTGAATTTTGTTATGTAGTGAATATGAATATGTTTTATCTTGAATTAGTTTCCATGTCAATTCTAAATTTCTAGCAGTGAAATATTCAGCTGTGGCGTCCGCCTACACATGAGTGGTTATACACATACTTACACCATTTGTCGTTATCGATGGAAACAAGATACTGGTACTACTACTATAATTTCATGTTCCCGGAAAATCTCCTAACGTTCGTTGTTTTCGATCGCGCATTTTCCGACCATGGGACCTTTACCGTTCAATTCGGGATCTCTCCAAAAATTTCATGAATTTCACGGGAGCCAAGCTGTTTCCCACCATCGGTGGAAAATGTACGAATTTTCCGAATTTCGTGATTCAAGATTGCGCATTTTCCGACTGCGCTGTACACCTGGGAGCTTAACGAATCAATTCTGAATGTCCCTTAAAAATCCACGAATATTCTGACCCTCTCGGTTTCAAATCTTGAATTTTCCGACCGTACTATACTAATGTCACTTTATTTATTTGATTTTAACACGCTACTATTAAATTGTACCAGTTTGTCTTGGTATATAACCCTTGTAAATATCTTTCGATCTTATTCATAAACGCATATTAACGTTAATATGGATTTTAGCTTAAAATGCGTTTAGAATGTGTTTCACAGATGTAACTATAGTGTTTTGTTTCGTGTATTTTTAATATGGAGGTAACTATGGTTATCTTATTGAATCACATTCTAAGCCCATTTTAATGTTAATATGCATTTATGAATAAGACCGTTTATATTTAGTTGCTGCGTTTTTAAACTTTTCGGTAGACAGCTGGACCCTTGCCTGCAAATAAGTAAAAGAGATTTTCTTCCCGTCTCGGAACTTGATTAGCTACTGTGATTCATCTGCTTGTTCCAGTTTTAATCATCAGCGTATTGACTTGCATCTGTGGTAAATACATTTATTTTTCACCGTAATATAATTGCTGTACATAAACTTCTGATGCTTTCCGACAGATAGCAAGATTCAAAAAGTATTTTATTGCCAAGGATTCCTTAGCGATCCCCTAACAACCCGTACCTTTGAGTTAGTAAACCCTCTAAATAGTCCAGTCAGCAGCAATTTTCCCGTGGAATTTTGGAAATCAAGGTCGATTTCTTTGAAAATTGGGATTTAGGTAGTATTTATAACCTTCTTCAAAGTTGGACATGCCCCGAAATGTGGCTTTTCCATGGGGGTGGAACCCACCCTTTCTAAAGGGTAAAATTTTTTTAATTAAAATAAACCCGGAAGTCGATAGATTGACCAATTATTAGCAAATTCTGTTGTATAAAGTTTTTTGTAAAGTTTATATTTTTCGAGTTATTCACGACTGAAACTACACATTTTTCATTGTAAAAACGAATGTTTTTTAATTATTTTTCACGAATAACTTGAAAAGTTTTCATTTTATCAGAAAAATATTCATAACAAATATATAGCTAATATAAAAACAAAGAGATTTGTTTTTGAATGACCTCTGTAAACCCAATAAGCGCTGAGTTATTGCTCGTTGAAGGATGGTTATTTTTCGAGAACCTATAAATTGAAAATTTTAACCTTCATTACCTTTCAAAGACCATCAAAGTTAAACGACCTTTTTTAAAGCAAATAAAAAACATTCAAAATGAGCACTGATAAAAGTCTTTTGCATAAGAATTGACTGATTTATAACAAAAATAAAGTACCACCTTTCTTTTTTTAAATTTAAAAATTACACCCTCGTCATGCCCACCCTGATAAAAATTAAGCGTAACCCTCTTGCAATTAACTTTATTCAGGTATTACTGATATGATCCATGTGGTTTAACCGGCTTAGAATGCTTATTTTAGAAAAAATAATTATTTAAAATGAAAATTGCAGTTTCGTAATTTTGGAAAAAAATATATTTTTCTTAAATATATCAAACTCTATTATAGATATGAAAATATGTATCAAATGTTAATTGCAGGGTTTGTATTACTGAAAATTTTGATTTTTTGTTTATTTTTGTATCATAAAAATTGAAGATGTGGCGGTTCGAAGTTTGCATTCGCGTACTAATTATAGCTCATCAAAGCCCTTTCAACGCAACCCTCTTCAAAACTACGGGCTGTAAAAACTCTTAACTAACTTAAACTTAAAGAGCCTGGAATTCTCCAGAAAATGAAATTTTTAAAAAGTTTCTAGCTTGGAAAATAAGGGAATTATCGTCGAAAATAGAATTGAATTCGTTTTTATTTCAGAGCACGAATTTTGGAGCACAGGTACAAAGGCAGAAGCTGGCATATAGTGAACGTATTATAACGGTTTTCTTCTAATTTGTGTGCGTGTATATATTTATATATACATGTATACGTGTATGGAATGATAATTCTCGTTTTGAGCTATGACCAGTATACAGCTTCTATCGAAAGAATATACACGTATCTTTATTTGTTCTTTGCCTGGTGTTACATATATCGGTTTTTTAATATTCAGCAGTAACGGGTAGTTTTCACCCCTAAAAATAAAAAGCACACTTCGGCACATGTCCAACTTTGAAGAAGAGGATAAGTAGAGCTTAGGTCCAACTTTTCATGAAAATCGACGTTGATTCCCAAAATTCCACAGTTTTAAGGTCGCTGATGACTGGACTAAAAGTCTGACCTTACCCTGAACAACGATCTAGAGGTAATGTCTAGAAGTACCCTTCCTTTTCGCGTAGTCGCCTTGCCGAGTTGGATTGCGAGAATGTATCTAATTTAATGGACTTCCTATCTTCCTGAAATGAATGTTATATATACAGAATAATTTTTAACTGTTTCCATGCCCAATCACTTTTTATGTTTCTTATTTCGAAATATTAGATGATTTAGATGAATATTAGACGTATTTTTGGCGCTTTTCCTTTCATTTCGTCTGGTAATAAATAAATATGTAGTTCCCTTTAACAGTGCGATTTCAAGCACGCACCATTTTTATCGTTCTGTGTATTAATATCCCGATAATGTGTCTTTTTACGTTAGTTTTCCAGTTCCGTTTTTCAATTTCAGTTCGCGTGTTATGTCGATTATTCATGTGAATGATGGAACTTCGTTTCGGAGAATAATGGCCGTCATAACACTCTTTCCGTTCCACGGAATCTACCGTTTCGGCAATTTCAGCCCTGTTTTGACTCCTGGCGACAATTCCAGGAAAAATGTAACGAGGGATGGAGGGGGCGCGAGAGGGATCTCCAATTTATATCGTCGTCGATCTCTAATTAGTCATCCGACGGGGGGCGCTGGAGTAGTAGTACGGAATTAAGCTTATCTTCTTTCTCCTTTCCATCTGTCATCATCGCATCACCGGCTTTAATTAAAACAAAACGGTTTCGCGTTTTTTCTCGCGTTTTATCTCGAAGACGCAAATTAACTTAATGTCCCGGCATTCGATCATCCTAATCTTGGCCGCGCTTTCCCTCTCCCTCTTTCTTCCTGGCGGCTCGTACTTGGCACCTACTCCGGAAGATAATCCGCGCCGCCCCCGGCCTCCGTCGTCCTCTCCCTTTTCGACGTTAATCACTCATTTCCTTCGCGGACTCGCAAAGTGAACGCCATATAAAGAGGGATCGAGCCCGGCGGAAAAACGTGTGCGGTTTTTCGGAACCTCTTTGCGCAATTAACATAAGCTATGGGTATATACATCAGGTTTTAATGGAGATAGAGAACGCGAGGGAAAAAGGTGAAAATTGGATGTGCTCCACCTCATGCCCGTCTCCGACTAGATATTTTCCATTTGAGGGGGTGTAGGGGTAGATAGGGCTTTATTGGACTGGGGATGAATGGTGCGATTGCCATACATCCACTGTATTAAATACCTAAGTATTATTACATATATAATCAGCGGTTTGCAACGTTCTACGTCTTCCGATACCCAATCGTCTCTGGTCTCGACCATTTCAAAGGTCTTCTCCCAGCCCTCTTTTTCTCACTTCCTCATCTACTCCGCTTCGCCAGATCTTCCTGGGTCTTCCCGGTTTTATTCTTCCTGCTGGTCTCCATTGCAAAACTTGCTCTCTGTTCTCTGAACGTGACCAAATCATATCAATTGTTTGTCTTTGATGTCCTCTATTATGCGATGTTTCACCTCCACGATCTCTCTAATTCTATTGTTATTCTATTATTTGTTATTCTTTCCATCCTTGATTTGCCTGCCGATCTCCTCCAGAAATCCATTCCTGTCGCTGTTATCATTTGTGATGTTCTTTCCTTCATTGGCCAGACTTCTAAACTGTACATTATTATACCTTTTAGAATGGTATTATATGTTCGTTTTTTGCTCTCTTTTGAAATATTTTTGTCTCAGAGGATCCATAGTAATGGCTTCTCGTCCCTGTATGTTCCGTTCTCGAACGGCGGCATCCAGTGAACCGTCTCTTGTTAATCTTATTCCCAAGTATTTATATTTATCACATAGCTCTATGCATTGTCCATTGTCTAGCATTAGGTTTTGTTGTTGTCCTTCAATGCACATATATTTCGTTTTGTTCAAATTCACTTCCAAGCACCATTTTGAGGACTTTTCAATAAGTTTACGTGTCATATAATTCATGTCAACGTAATCCTGAGCTACTACTATCTGATCATCCGCAAAAGATAAGGTATACAGGATGTTATCGTTCAGGGGGAGTCCCATGCTTTTCTTTTCCCTGCATTTCTTTTGCATTCGTTTTGTGCATGTTCTAGGTAAATTTTGAATAGCGTTGATGACAAGCAGCATCCCTGTTTTAGTCATTTCGATGTAGCGAATCCTTGCGTTATAGTGTCTCCTATTCTGATCTTTGTTTGTCGTTGTTTATATAGTACTTTAACGGCTCTTATTAGATCTGTTGGTCGTCTCCAAGGCTTGCCAAAGTTTTAAGAGTGCTATACTGTCATATACTTTCTTCAAGTCGACGAAAAGTAAGTGGAGTGCCTGATTAAAGGATATTTTTCTTTCGATTATTTGGGTAATTGAAAATATGGAGTCAATAGTTGATCTCCCAGCTCACAATCGCGCTTGTTCATTTGTATGTATTCGTTTTCTAGTCTAGTTTGTATTATCTTGCCGTAATAATCGTACTTGTTACAGCTATTCCCCGGTAGTTATCACACTTACTTCGATTTTCTTTCTTGAATATAGTTGATAGGTAGGGCATTTTCCATTCTGTAGGTGTGTTTTGCCCATTTATACAACCTCGAAAGAGCTGCAATGTTTTCTCACTTCTTCGAATGTTATTCTTATGGGCGAGTCTATTATTCTTATGCTGTTTGGTTGGTTGGTTTCCTTGAACTCCTGGCGTTGTTCTGTCAGTAGCTGTTGGAAATACTCTTTCCAATTTTGTGGGGTTATATTTTTCTTTTCTGTTTTAATATTTTTCAGAACTCTCCAGTTTTCTGAGCTTCTTCTTACTCCCAAGTATGTGTTTATGTTTGTACAGTTTCTTCCCCAAGTTTTATTCTTTTTTCTTGCTTATTTTCCTGTGAACTCTTGTTTGGGCCTCTTTGTATATCATTTTATGCTCCATACTTCTCGAATCCGGGTATTGTTAATATGTCCTCCTCTTTCCCTCTATTTCTTGTTTTATATCTCCGTCCCATCAGTAGGGTTTATGCTGTTTTACGTCCTAAGGATTATTTCCCACCGAAAGAGGTTTGGATCAAGAATCGACTTGCGCTAAGGAAATGAAACCAAAAGAAATGTCGAGTGATGCTTATCCTGTGTTTCTTATTGTATCGATTCAAGTCACAAGAAAGAGAAAGCGCAATTGATCACTGATCCTTTCTAGACACTTTTCAAGTATAAACAGTTGGACGTTTAAAACTTTCTATGTTGAAACACCCTCTTTCTCTCAAATAGATTCGTACTATCTTCAATGAGCATCACTGGTACTTGTCAAACATCAGATTTTGGTTTACAGTGTATATTAAAAACTACATGCCACATACTCTTCTATTGTGCTATAACATGCCTCATAAATAACTTTAAAGTTTTGTCATACCCTTTAAATATCTCATTAACATTTCAGCTTTGTAGTATATGTGAAAATGCCTTAATTTGGAATACAATCAACTGAACCAACTAGAGAAGATTGGTACGAGTACAAGCTTACAATTATAAAATACACGCTATATTTTCGTATAAGAAATTTAAACTTGATCACTCAAAATAACGCTCACAAAAGTTAAGGAATAAAAGTAGTGTTTAAAATCGTTCAGTGACATCCGTTGTTAAAACTGAATTGTTGTAAAATTAGTCGAAAAGTGGCGTTAAAGCATTGTCAATTTTCGAATACAAATTTTTGAAATAATATCAAATTGGGACGAATTGAGTAAAATTTGCATATTTTAAAAAACAATTTTTGTCTAAAAAAAAATCAATTGCTGAAATAATATTACTATTTTGTTGCTTTATAAAAATGAATAAATCCACCGCCCTTTAAAACGGGAAAGTTCATACACTTTCTTCATGCACTTGTTCACGAATCACCAGTTCAATTATTCGACCGTCAGTGTTGAGATCGCGCATTTTACGACTGCACTAAACTGCACTAAAACCGCCGATTAAAATGTGAATTTTTCGACTTCTGCGGATTAACACCGCGAATTTCCCGAGCTTCGTGGTTTCAGATCGAGCATTTTCCAAATGCACTCAGGGGAGAACGGTTGATCGACCCCGGGCACCACCGGAAAATAGCGAATTTTCCGACCTTCCCGGGTCCTGATCACGCATTTTCCGAACGAATCGTACTCATGGGAATCTAGTTGATCGATTCCCATCGTTTTCGATAAAAAGTTCGAGTTTTCACACTTCTACACCTAGATATAATTACACAATATTTCCCGCTAGACCGCCTTTGTTTGATAATTCCTTTCCAGTTTGGAAATAGGTAGAGTATTTTCGGATTTCAGTTCTTATTATCACCGGCCAATATTTAAACCAACAGTTTTTGGAAGTTCGTTGTACTCACATTATACTATATTTCGCTTCAAGGCGAAGTAATATGAATGAAACGCCCGTCAAACTCATAGGCGCGCGAGTAATCATACAAGAACGTTACCGATTACCAAGAACATAGGCATAGGGCAAGTACATAGGACATTATGCACTATTCCAACCTTTCTGTCGAAAACGCGAAACCCACTGACATTTCGATATCCGATGGCTTGAGCGCCGGATTTCTTCTTCTACTATTTCTTCCCCTTCTTCGGATCTTTTCTTCTGATACCGCTGTACAGGGTGGCCGCTATCGATTATTGAAAAACAGGTGAAAATGCAGGGACTGCTTACGATAACTGCGAAAAAAAATTTCTCTTCCGGTACATGAAAAATACACTCTTCTGACGGATACCTCATTTATATTACTTCGCTTTGAAGCGAAATATGGTATATTGTGCATTGTACTAAGGTGAAAATAAACGTCTTTTAAAAAACAGTAATTTCATATTGCAGATTTAACGATAGTTATTTAACACGTCTAATGTTCAATGTGAAACCCCTTTTCGCTATGAACGTCGGATGACATCTCAAATGCAAAATGGACCTTATTTATATTGTTTTCAACAAGCTCCATGTAATTTGTTCGCATGTCTGACAGATAAAACAAAAATTGTTTTTCTAACCTCCATGACTATAAATACATATACTGCATATATTTAACATAGTTCCCATATTAGCCAGAGACCAGGCACTTTGGCTTGTACCTGTACTTCCATTTGCATTTAATGCTGTCGTAAATTTGATTAACACTTTTGCTGCTACACGGTAAATTGATAACCGATGCTTGCCAGAATAACATTGCTTAAGACACTTATAATCACAATATAATTTTCACGGATTTCCTTGGCTTGAACTAACCGCAGCTTTAATGGGGTAAACCTTGTATAACCCGGCACCTGAGCAACCCGTTACCCTTCTCCCTAGTCATAATGAATTTATAAGAAAGATTTCAATGATCGCGATGAAGAAAAAATCTGGACGGTCTTTTAGACTTTTGAACTACAAGAATGCATTTAAAATTAAATTAAGAAACTGTATGGAGATTTCAAGCTTTTCTGTTTTAGTTTTAAATATCTGCGAACTTTGATAATCCAGAAGAAAGAAGTTCCATAGGAACCTTTACTATATAAAGCTGCCTTCAAACGAAAACTCTCATTTAAATATTAGCACGAATCTAAACACAAAATCTCAGATATTTTTTGCACCACAGTAAATTATTGAGAGTGCGTTGAAATCCCTTCTCGAAGATTTACGTAAGTTTTAAATTGTATTACTGATAAGGAGGATAACAGAAAAAAATAGATTTTTATAGATGGTTATAGACAGGTTCTAAACGTTTTCTGGTTATATAGCTAAACATAAGAAAGTCTGAGTCATGCTGAGGATGGCCTCTAAGAAGTTTCTTTAGAATATCTGGATCGCCTGAGCGGATTTACAAGTAAATCTAAAAGGTTTACTAAAAGTTAAAATAGTTCAATTTTAATTCTATACGATAGAAAGCTTTAAGAATCTAGAAGAAGGTTTCAGAGAAACTCCTTGGACCATCACCATGCTAAACTGTTTCCAAAGGGAATTTACGTGGTTTACAGAAATTCCACCGATACATTTTAATATTACACGTACAAATAGTATATAATACAAATTCCTGGAGTGCTTCTAGGTTATCAATTGACCAAAAATGCCTCAAAATATAATTTAAAAAATTTAGATTGCTGAAAATTGTGGGTAATTATTTTTTTGTGGGTAATTTTAAATTTTCTGGTTCTCCGAAAACCATGGAAAATCTAGATGTTTCCTGAACAGTCTCTAGTAGGATCTAGAAGCTTTTTGACTTAGCATAAGTATGCCATTGCAAAGAGGTGAGAAAAAAAATAAAAACGCTTTACTAAAACATACATGCAACAACACAATAATTACAAAATTAACAAAAGCAATTAATTAAATTGAAACGTACGTTACTATGTGTGTCAAAACACTAAACACGCAGTTTCTATTTTCGACCAAAGCCAACCCTTTTCCCTTATTAATTATTTACATTTTATAGCATTTGATTACTGAAAGCCTATGGTCTCACAGTAATGATAAATATCTGTTTCCTAAATATATACTGTTAATGTATAATCACTCTAATGGATATAAATGTATATTGTGTCCCGGCAATTATTTACTTTGTTTAATTCTTTCTCCCACCATCCAGCAGATAAAGGAAATGTTAATTAACTTGTGCATCATGCTGTGGCATTCCGGTAAATTGTGTTTGTGTGGAAGCGTTGATTTATTACGAATTTCCACGTGAAAGTTGAAAATTACTACTTCAAAAATTTTGTTGCATTCCTTACAAGAAAATCGTTAAATTTTAATGTATTACTCGCGGAGAATATGGTGTTTAGACTATGACTGAGATTTATTTTTAGTTGAAGAGTTAGCGGAATAACCAGACGACAAGCCTGTGTGTATTCAACTTACTATTCGAATATTGACCGCATCAAAAGCAGGACATCCACACTGTTAGCCCTGCATATGGAGTAGAGAATCATGTTTGCAATATTGATGGTATATTCGGATCCAGTATACGGCCAGATATTTCTATGCAAATCCCCCGTAACACGCTACCAAGAATAATTATCGTTAAAAGAAATTTAGTTGATGGATACGTATTGGTTACAGCTTTTAGGTCCATTTGCATTGATTTACTTTTCATTTTTAACTGTCTGTCGAAATGGAAGGGACGAAAATATCACGGTTTCGACGATTAACTGGAAAATTTTTGATATTTCCAGGTTAAAACACAAGCCTGTGAATACGAAGCGGCTCATCGGAGATCGTTGAATTAATTACGCTAAATCACGGATCATCCGTTTTTAAGGTAAATATAAAGATCTTTACTTACTCCGTGATTCAATAAAATCCAGATATTCATGTTCTATGCGGAAACGTGTTGACAATCGAATTACTTTTCAAACGAAGTGGAACGCGATCATTAATTTAACGACAAAAATGAGTTCGTTTATTGCCCAATAAATTTCCGTCCGATTAAAGCTCTTTATTTGAATTTACTCAACAGTTATATCGGTACACAGTAAATAGAATACGAATGTAAAATAAAATTGATTTAATTGTACCATTTCGTTAGAGGACGTGTATTACTATTAATTTCAGAAGAAAAGTTGATAATTGCAATTGCCCTAAGGTTCTGCTACTATCCATTTTTTTGTATCAACATTTTTCAAAACCTTAACAAAACTGCAATTAAGATATAGTCGAAATAAGATTTTTAAGGTTCGTAAAGAGTACATAAATAAGACGTGAACATAAAACATTTAATAGCAAGAAGAGTCTAAGTGAATACACAAAACATGGGCAGAACATGTAGAAAGAATGAACAACGAAAGTGTACCTAATAATGAAGTATCAGCCTGGTGGCAGAAGAAATACAGGAAGGTAGCGGAAAAGGTGGAAGCTATAATAGACAATGATGCCTAATACAGAGAGCGACGAAGAAAACTAAGACGATCAATGAAAATTACCCAAAATACTGACGCCATATTCGTGCTTGTAGATGGGAATCTCTTCCCATTTCTTGGTTCCGATTCTCCGTTTCACTCCGTTGTTTTAACTTTTAGATTTTGTCTTAGGTGTGCAATGACGATTATGAATCAAGGCATTACTACTGTGAAATATAGCCAAACACTTGATTAAAATATCTTCACGGCGCTGTTTTTATTCCACCTTTCACTGCTTCAGCTTTCTCATTGTCAATGTCGATAGAATTTTGTCAATTTTCTTCACCAATTCTGGCATAGTCTTGGCAGCTTGTACAGCCTTGTTTAAGATGTTCAACCCGTTATTTTACTGTTGTGAATGAAGTAGCAGATTTCCCCAGAACAGAATCTAGTATCTATATTGCTTGGAAAGACACTTTTTAAATAAAAGTGTGTATAGTCACATAACGATGATCAATATTTTCCATGTTTACAAATTCACAAATCTTAAGTGTTAAGAACATAAAACATAAGCTAAAGCTCTCTTATAGGAGCTAAAGCTCTCTTACTGAGGGGCAAACTTATAGTCCATCACTTAAGGAATACTCAAGGAGGCCTTGGTGAAGGAAACCTTGGTGGAACCTCAGATAAGCTGTTCGATAGTTACAAAATCTTCTTGCGTCCGCAAAGGAGCACTTAAGAAAGTAAAAGTTCTCGCAACAGCGCAAATCGTATTTTTGCGAACTCCATCAAAGAAGGGAACGTTTATTTTAGTAATTTCTTCAATATAAATTTCTTGATGGTATCAATTGTTTGTTTTTTACAGAAATATAATCATGTTTTGATTTGGAGGTGTAATTTTTAGTCGCGATTAAAACGAAAGTTTCCTAAAGAAATTTCATTAGAATTTAGAAATGACGGAATAGCTGTAAAATTGAATCAATAATGTATATAGATTAGTTAAATTTTCCTATTTGAATTTTAAATGTCAAAATGCTTAAAAGATATGGAGTAAAGAATCCATAAGCAGACTTATAACCTATGAAAGCTTTCAACTACAAATACAGTTTCAATAAAGCTAAACTTATAGATGCATTGTACGATATGATGTATTCCGAAATAAATTGATGATGTCTTTAATGTTGCATGGAAACTCATAGGAAATTTCTATGAAATCAAATTTTACATTTTTAAAAGTTCTGAATCATTTGAGGTATAGTGAATTGCGAAAAACATTAAGGAAAAATGTCTGTTTATGTGTATGTCTTCGAATTCTTTCAAGCAATTGTAAACAGTGTACAGCTGAAACGTTGTATTTCGAACCAATGCGATTTTCAGCAAAATCCCCCCGGCTAAGGGCAAAGAGCACTTCATTTTTGAAATTTTTTGGTTGCCTTAAAAACTAGTCCAACGTTTTTTCCACACCTTGTGTATTGAATTCTGTTTAATCCACATTGAATACCATAATTGTTATGTTGATTGCTCTTCCCTAAGGAGTCCTTTGCCCTTGTGAATTTTCAGCATTTTTCAGTTTTCTCCAAAACAGTTCCATATCTTCTTAATAACGTTTATATTTCATCTACCACATCAAATGCCTATAATCTTTATTCGAAACATGTTTCTCTATAAACTTATCCTAAAGGGCACGTCGCTCTTGAGAATTTTCAGTTTTTCTTAAAAACAGTTTTAGTAATTTATTGCAAATTTCGTAAAGCATCTCACCTATAATGCCTATAGCTGTTGTTTGGAGCATTTTTCTTTAACGCCGCTGTAGAGGGCAATTTACTCCAGAGAGTTTTTAATTTTTCTTAATTTTCTCCTAAACTTCAGCGATGTATTTAAAACTTCGCAGCTTGACTTATCTGTATAATGCCTATAAATTTCATTTGAAACGTATTTTTCTAAATCGCCCTAAAGGGCCCTTTCGTTGAGAATTTCCTAAGAGCTTGTAAACGTATATGAAGCATGTACCTCTTATGAGAAACATATAAGATGGACACATGGCCAACATTTAGTAAAACACTAACAACCACCCTATACATTTAACGAAATTACACTTTTAACGATTTTTTTCTGAGTTTCTAATGGCATTAAAGTTGATGAATTAGTAGGATTACCTAAAAATAAATTGTATCATTGGGTCCACAACATACTATATACAGGAGAGTGCAGTCCTATAATCTCAAAGTGGCCATGAAGGTCAGGAAATTAAATCATAGATTACCGGATTCTACTTAAAGCCATCATCATATCTAGAGGCTAAAAAAGTGTATTAGGGCTAAACAGTGCTAAAAGCATTGACTATCGCCGAACTAGTGGAAAACATTGAAATATCTGGAGGAAAAATTCCTTAATCGATGGTGGAGAGGATTTGTAACTAACTCTTAATTAAAGTATACTTTACAATTTATAAATAATTTAAATAATAAATAGTTTTAAAATAAAGTCACGAAATTTACCAATTGCCGAACCAAAAAAGAGTTTTCCAATAAACATGGGGAACATGGGAACATGGGGGATGAATAACAACGAATACATGTTAGAAGGGATAAGAATTTTTGAAAGTGTTGAGTAAAATACAAGTTTAAAACGATTTTCAAAACGGATAGGAGTAAAGCATGAACATGAATATAAGTCAAAGTCATGTTTTTCAGTTAAATTATTCCCATTTCAATACGATATGTTGTTTGGGTAATATCTAAGTCAGTTAACCTACTACACATCAATTTAAGAATCCCCACTATGAACAAAAGCAGAATTCCTCACCAAATCCAAAAATCCCACTTCTCGACTAATTATTCTCAAGATCCCTTAATTCATCCGAACGATCGTCCCTTATCGGTTGACGGGGGAATTGTCGGTTAAAATTCCTCCATCTACCACCTTAAAAATTTTTAGCAACTCTTTTTAAAAGTCAGCAGGAATACTCCTTCCCTACAGACAAAGGCAATTACTCACAAAAAAAGTGTTGAAAATAATGGCGGTAATTATTCTAATTTCGTTTTGCCTCAGCGGTTCCATCGGGCGAAGGAGGCAGGGAGCGAAAGGGGAGGCTATTTTTCAGCGAGATTTTCAGGAAACAAAGGTCCGAAGTAAAACGGCGAACGATTTTTACTTATCGTGATTAACAGAACAAATTAACAGAAACAAGAATTTAATTAACCGTCTCCTTGATGTTGTTTAATTGCCCGAATCGATTTAATTTAAATATAAAGGTGACGCAAGAAAAGAATGTAATGTCAGGTTGTTCAGATTTTAACTGAGAAATTCATATTGTATAATTGATAACACATATGTGCGCAGAGAGTAATTTTCAAATGAAATGACGTGGCAATACCTAGTAAATATTTGTTTAAAAATTACGTAATCAAAATTGGTTACCCCGTATTTATATTCAATATTAACGTTGTACGTTTAATTGAATTCTGAATGATTGTTTGAAGATTAAAACTACACGAAAGCTACGTGGACGATCAAGAGTGTCGGAAAGTATGAAATCAGTGTAGATGTAACCCTAAAATTAAGTTTGTGTTGTAGGGATCATTAACTAGATTTAGTTTATGGATATGTAAATATACGAACACTTTATCATTAACAAGTAAGTACACCAAACGATTTGCGCCCCTCTGTTTCATGGCGAAATTCGTAACAAGTTAAAAATCGCCAACCGCTAAAGAGGTTTATTTTAGTCTGCCGGAAAGTAGTGTTTTCATTTGCAATTTAAAGTGATTGTGAACCTGAATTTACATGAAATATGCAACTGTTTTAAATATTCATTAACAACTCATTAATGTCGAGTACATTCTCAATTACTAAGGGGAAACGTTATTGATTGAAAGTTATGAAGTTATCTCAGCCGATTGGGCGAGGACGTCCATTAGTCGATTTTTTAATCGATCCATGATTTAATTGATTTTGATTATCTGTTTTTTTTTTTAATTTTTTTGTAAAAAGTTGTGGGAGTCAGTTAGACTGTGTTAGGGCAGGGTTTCTTTCAATTACATTTCGCCTTTGCCAGTTTCAAAAAAGGAATAATAGTCAAATAACTAATCAAAATCATAAATTAGTTAATAACTTTGTTTCTGTTTGACCGATTCCATTTAAATTTCGAAAGCACTTATACAAAAATATCGTCTATCGTTTTTGTACAAATTAACTTTCTAATTAAAGTACCCTGAGAGTTATCGATGTACGCTTAAAACTGTCAAAATTCGTTATCTTAATCGACTACGACGCGCCATAGTGGCGCCGGCCTGATGGAGAATTACCAGGGGTATTTTTTATCTACGGAGGGTGTGGACTTAACTGCAGGTGGCTAAATAACTGTAGATTCGTTAAACTCCGTTTGAGTAGGGAATTAGGTTGGGCTTAGGTTGGGTGAAGAAAGAGAGAAGGATGATAGAAAGGGAATTACGTCGTCATCTCTGGATGGCGAGTGATCTGTTGTCCTAACTAAAGAGAAAAAACGTTTTGAACTTAAGTAAGAAAGGGTTGAAATCAGTTAATTTTGAGCTGATTTACTGTTCTAGTAAAGAGTGCCGTCGAAGTGTTCATTCGGTCTAACCAGGACTGACTAGTTGGTCCTATGACAAGTAAACATTTAAAAACAGAACAAATAATTGATACAATGGTCCCTAATAAAGTAGCATTCAAAAATAATGCTTTATGCATATCTTCCTCCACGTGCGTGTGGCACTTCCTCTCCCCTATATGGCTTCCGGCAAACTGAATTAGCGCACAGGGGGGAATTGGAAATGTACTGAATTACATGTGGGTGCCGGGATCGGGCGAAAACGCCCTTTGAAAAGTGATGGAAGTTTCTCCCCACAACTCATTTTGTTTTTAAAAACACATAAATTATACGATATGAAATCATGGGGAAATAATGAAATCACAAAAACTGGTTTCGCTATGAATGACTGAACTGGAATTAGTTTGAATTACAAGTTAATGTGGTTGTTGGTTTTTCAGTTGCAGTTAAGATTTTCAGATAAACTCATTTCAAAATAAATTGTGATGTTCTACGGAGTAGTACACCTTTTAGTTTCTTAAAATTTTCAATAATGTCAATTACACTATTACGGTTAGTATTAACATATCACTTTACGTGTATTTAGTCGAACATACATGCATTTGAACAAGTATTCTCAGAAATAGCAAAACTAATTTGTTCTATTATTCTGGTGGTCATACAAGTATCATATTCATTTTTGCTCATTCAGACTTTCAAGTCAAATTTCAATTACATTTCGCCTTTGTCAGCTTCGTTAAAGCAATAATATTTAAATAACATATCAAAATCATAAATTAGTTAATAACTGTTTCTGTTTGATCGATTCCATTCAAATTTGGACAGCGCTTATACAAAAATATCGTCTATCGTTTTTGTAAAAATTAACTTTCTAATTAAAGTACTTCAAGTGTGATTGATACGCGCTTAAAACGGCCAAAATTCGTTATCTTAACGACGGGCCATAGTGGCGCCGGCCCGATGGGGAATTACCATGGGTATTTTTTATTTACGGACTACGTGGACTTAACTGCATTGTTAATAAAGAAATAAACATGCATTGTAAATAAACATGTGGTGGATCGTCGAAGTCTCCAGAACCCCAGCCGGACGCCCGAAGAAGAGCCTTCCAACCCCCCTGTCAAGAGGCCCTCCGTTATGGAAACCCGAAAGTCCGGACGACAAGCAACCCTGTAAGTTACCTTCCTCACCTCTCACGCTCCAGCCTTTTGGGATTCGCTGTGCCCCCCATCTTCTTGTTCCGTTTTATTTTCGTTTTGTTTTGTGCTGACCTGACCCCTTTTTAGATTCCCTGCCGTTTGTGGAGAATAAAGCCTATTTCTTTGTTTTGTTTTAACCTGTTTTCGTTAATAGCAAGCTCTACCCCCGTAGCTACCAACCCCTTACCTCACGCAGCCGTGACTCAGGACCTCAAGACGCCCCGGCTCGTGACAGTATCCTTTAGAGACATTTTAGACAAAATGTTTCAAATAAAAGTTCCAGATCCTAAAGAGGTAAGTCAAATTACGGAATCTGTAATAAACCACTTTAGAAGTTTTTACGAAAATTACTCAGGACAATACTCAGGAGTAAAGTGCTTTAAAGGCACATTTAAAGAAAAATTTTCAAATTGGAATTGTACGTATTAAACGTGGTAGTTCAGGTATACACTAGTAAGAAAACGCGTAACCATTTTGGAGAAAATTGGAGAAAAGTGCAAAGGACCGTCAGAGATCAGTTAAGATAATGACGGTCAATATGGATTAAAGAGTAGATTAAATATACAAATTTAAAAAATATAGGTATTACACCTAGTTATATTTCTCTAATAAGAGTATCACAGCAACTATGTGTTACAGGTGTGAGTCTACATTATTTTTTGATCAAGAAAGCGATCAGAAATGTATCGAGGGCGCCACCTCAATATATACACCACTATTTTTTTTTTAGAATTCCAAGGGGCCTTTAAAACCGAATGCACATAATATTTGGAATGCTTAAACCTTCCGAATTTCATTTTTAAAGATCAAATAAATAGAACAAGAATTCTACAAATTCCTCTGGAACCTTAAACCATAAATATTATCTCAAAATAAAATGTGAAAGGTTTACAATCGTTTTAAGTAATTTTATTTTCATTATAAACGCTACAAAAAACTAGAGCGCTAGACCGTCAAAAGTACCTTAAAGTTATATCTACACCGTTTAAGGGAACTAAATTTCTCATGCTGAGTGGACCACAGAAAACATGTTCGTAATAAAATCTACTACTGTTTTCATTTCAATTTCATTTACAAGAAGTTCAGATCTCAGACATCTCTAGAGGTTCCTTTAGGACGGTTTTAAAATAGAATCCAAATGGTTTACAGAAGTTCAAATCAATTCCATTTTCATGTTGAACATCAGAACAAATTTAAGGATCTAGACCAACCAATCTAAAAAGGAGATTTCAAACTATTTCACCCTCCAAATACCTCAGATACAATTTCAATTTTTCTCAACATTGACAGCGGATGCTTTTTCGCTATGATATGAAACAACAGAAAAGTACGGAACATGATTTGAGTATGGAATAACAATAATAATCCTAATTTCAGTTAATATTGTCACAAATTTTATGTTTTCTGACACCTTTATGTGAGTAGCTGGTGACACGTGTTCAGTAAGAAATATATTTGGGCTTTGACCATCCAACATTATATTGTATTATGCTAAATATAAATACACACTATCTTAGATTCGCTATTACGGCACTGTTTGTTAAATTTTTAACACAGCTGAGTGGTGGCCGTCGCTGTATTGACCGGTAGTGCGCCATCTGGTGGTCATATCGTTTAATATTTATTTTAACATTTGTTATAGAAATGAATAGAAGTATGGAAAATTACTGTGAAATATATATCTGTAGTAAATTATAAATAAATTTTTCTTCTTGATTTAGAAGTAAGAAATTCAGATTTACCGCCAAAACAAAATATTTTAAATAAACAGTAACTAGTCAGTTTTTTTTATAATGTCAAGTGTAAAGGCTTCCTTCGTCTGAAAAGCGACCGCACAATTTCCCTGTTATGTTTTTAATTAAAATTAATTTAGTTGGAGATGCCCAATTTATTCGGAATCTCCAAACTTGTTCAAAGTGTCGTTACATTTCTGCCCCAAGGAACCCGTATAGATATAACTATGTACATGAAATCGGTCCTTTTCGACGGATAAACACAAATATTTCAGTTTAATTTAAAAACTTCTGGGAAGTAGTTAGGTTCGTTGCTTAATGGCCCTCTCGAATGCAAATCGAAACGCTGAAACATTCAGGAAGTTCATAAAAGTTTTGTGTTTTCAGTCACGAATCTCATGAAATAAATAAAACGCCGCTGTCCATCTCGACGGCAGTAAAAACAAAAAGGCGATCCGACTAATAGGGGGCGCTGTAAGGATTCGAAATGCAACAGAGTTTTTGTTAGGTATATCGATTATCTCGTGATTTATTAAAAATTTACGATGAGAATTGCGCATTGAAAAGCCAAGTGCTCAACCAGGTTCATGAATCAATCAACCGTGTTTGTAGAGTTATTTGTAATTTTTAATGAGAACGACTCGTCGCTGCTTCGAAAGAACACTTCGTGCATAAATGACGCGCGATGTAAAAAATGTAAAAAGCCTCCTAAACTAGTCCTATGATAGGTACGCGTAATATCAAATTTTTAAATTTGTTCTGCGTCTACGACGCCAATTATTTTACGGCAAGGTAATATCTTGACTAGCTGCAGGATTAGCAAAAAATACTTTTGATAAATTCAATACGCATATAATCCAGCTTCCTATGAATTGTTTTAAAAGAAACATATAACGCCTGGTAAATATTTTCGATAACCGTAGATAAGGAGAGGATTGGTACATTAAACCCACTAGTACATTCATCCCTCAATATATGTATGAGATTATTATAAATAGCGTTTCAAACCCTTCCATGACGAATTCCTAGGTACAATCTATTTTCTTGAAAAATGTTCTTTGCATTGCATTGAGGTAACCTCCTGAAGTATCTAACAATGTATTGGTATTAATATGTCGCTTCAAGGTACCAGCCAATTACAGCACAAATTATCCTCCGAGAACCGTAAATAGCCAATAATTCAAGCCAACCAAGCCATAAATATCTACTAAATATTTTGACTGGTTCTTGCAAAATTTACGTTGCGTTTTTAATAACATTTTCATAGCATATTTCTACCTATTTTCAGAATTTCTTTGGACAACATGGAACTTAATGTGGATTTATAAGTAAGTTTATTTTACCCTCTGCTTCAAAAGTTATATGAATTCGATGGCTGTACTTTTGATTTTTTGGGTTGTATATCTTCCCTTATGAAAAATTGTGGAAATAAAAAATTTAAGTGTATTATAATTTGAGATAAGGTTTAATATTAATTTTGATAATATTTTAATAACTTTTTGCACACAGCTTTAGCTTAAGCTAAAGAAGAAGAAAAAGGTTAAAGTTAAGTTTTAACATTATATATATATATATATATATATATATATAATAAATGTGAAAGATATGCAGAAGCAATAAAATTAATGCGAAGTATTCATAACGTTTAAAAAACGGACGAGTTGTAAGCTTGGCCCTCCGTTTGTACCTGCCAATCAGTAACGCGCATTTCAACTGTATGCAACACTTTATCATGACAAAAAAAAAAAGGACAAGATGTGCGTTTGTCCAATAAAAATGTTTTGTGCAGCAAAGTGCAAACGGCACAAATATTATTATTTGTTGAGACTTCAAAATTGTTACCACCATTATGTAATATTTTTTCGATTTCTGGAAAACTGTAAATTTAAGTATTACGACAAAGATATAACCACAATTAAGGGCCAGTGATGATGTATTCGGTAACACATAAAATTACAACAAACTTAGTGAAGTGTTCTAATTTCTCGTTTTTCGGAAAAGTTGTAATGTGCCTTCACGATTTTTTATGTAAGGGACAAGACCCTTTATTAAAAGAGAAATTAGAACTGAGTTACTGATAAGGTGCTATAAGTACCGTGGCTGGACCGTAATTCCGTCCGATACTTGGGGAAACAGTCAGGGTTCGAAAAGGTCGCATCTACATAGAGGAGGTAGCGTCGCAATTCCGTCCGGGGTGTAAAGCCAAACCTAACCAACCTAACCAACCTAACCAAGCCAAAAATGCACTTGTGAACGCGTTGGTGGTCGACCTGTAAATACGCAATCTGGTCCGGGGTGTAAAGCCAAACCTAACCAACCTAACCAACCTAACCAAGCCAAAAATGCACTTGTGAACGCGTTGGTGGTCGACCTGTAAATACGCAATCTGGTTATTTTTACTAGCAGGTAAACAGCCCTTATCCGGGACGGAATTACGAACCACCGCCCGAGGCTCTCGGTGGACCCGGGACGGAATTGCGAATTTATATTTGTGGACCGTATTTAAGATCAGGTAATAAACTCCAACGGGACGGAATTACGAATCACCGAGTACCGTACTTGCGGGTGTATAACAAATTAATTCCGAAGTACCGCCAATTAAAACGCGAATTATTCATTTTCGCGGAACCAGATTGCGCATTTTCCGACCGCAAAGTATTCGTTTGATCTTAACCACATGCTTATAACACAAGACTAATTAAACCACATCACACTTGTATACATCCCCTATGTAAATGTAATTATACTTTTGCCACCCCCTGCTTGTACCCTCTGTCCCGCAATTGCCGCCCCGCTTAGATCCCACATACTTGCACGTTATTCCCTTTTTGGGCGCTATTATTGCCGAATTATTTTTCAATTCTCTCCCGACCGCTTTCGCTTAGACAAACTTATTTACTTCACAAAGCTGAAGATTACTTTTGTAAAACTTGCTTTACCTGCACCTCCGTTTGATTTTGCTGCAAATCTAAACAAAGATTGCAGTTTTAATTGTAACGTAATAACACCCATTTTTGGTTTTTCATTTTTACACATTACTCTGTAATATCATGTGCATAAACTACCAGTAGTAAGCCTTTAAAATTTGGCGCCCGAGTATTCCGTTACGTTAATCTAGATTTTTCATATTGGATTAATGTTAATTTCAGGAAGTAAGTTTCATCTTTTGGTTAGGTCGTACTGCCGACATTAATAAAAAGACAGTTACTAGAATCCCATTGTTAAAAAGTTGTATTGTCGTAGTGATCCCATTCTTGAAGAACTAACAATGCTGTGTTATGAAATTATGAAATACTCTGTGTGAAAAATGCACCCCTACCCAGTTAGAAGCAGTTAAAATACGAAAAATGATCAAAAATATCTATTTTCAATAATCCTATCAGAGCTATCTGGCCATTTTTCACAGAGAATATTTGTAGAGTCTGGTACTTTTAGTTAATATAACATTTATGTAGGTATACCTTTCTTTCAATCTCAAAATTTGCACTTGTATTATTATAAAATATTCACTATTTGCACTATTTGCTCGAGTGGTTAAAACTTGATATATTGTTGCACAATTTTCAAAGAAAAAAGTAAATTGAAGGCCATAAGCAAAGTAATTGTTATGTCGACATTTTAGGAAAATGTATATATGTAAAATCAAATTTAAAATTAAAGTATGCACCTCCCATTTTCTCCTGAATCTCGAAAATTCAAAAAAAAATGACTATAATGCTACTACTCGTAGAACGTGTATTTTTGGTTGGGTTTTGGGGGGAGAACAAGAATAGATTTACTGCTTTGGATTCGATGAGTTTCACGTAATGCATTGGAAGGTACGTTTTGTTTCTGCGCATGCGCATTCGGATACATATAGGGGTGTCATGATTTTAAACACTGCGTCATATCCTTAATATTGGGGATTGTGGAAGGTGGCAATTTAAGATTTTAGTATACGTATAACATTTTTGAGAGGGCTTTCTACTTTAAATACCCAAATTTGTATTGTCGTATGTATTTATGGACACCGCTATACAGGCCGCTATTCAATTATCGAAAAACAGGTGAAAATGCAGGGATTGCTTACGAGAACTGCGAATTTTGTTTACACCCGATACATGAAAAATACCCTCTTTTGACGGATACCTCATTAGTATTACTTCGCGTTGAAGCGAAATACGGTACAGTGCAAGTAAGGGTTTAAAGGAATATCCGGTGTACATATAAACGTGGTCATTACCGAAGTATTTAAGTTGGCCCGGCCGTGATCCGAACGGACAGAAACAAAAGCGAAACAAAACAACATCCCATTCGGGGATTTTTCCGATCCCGTGCATCCTCTAGGAACGTCCAATGACCGGAATCCTTCACATCACAAAGGGCAGCAGCAGCAGCAGCGGCGACGGCATCGCCATCGCCACCAGCTACAAGCTTATACTCCCATCGGAAGCGGAATAATTCCGGGGAAGTAATCAACTCCTGTTCTTTCTCTCTTTCCTTTCCCGTACCGGGCGCTAATTAAATTTCCCCTCTATTAGCGATTTTTTTCGAAAGACCGGAAAGACCTGTCAACGGGAGCCTAATTCGATAACAAGAGACAGGGAGGGATAAGGAGGACGAGGGAAGAAAACACACATCACCAGTTATTATGGACGTTAAGAGAAATGATACCGTTAATGCCTCTCAAGTTTATTACACCGCCGCCAACGCCATCATTACTGTAGTTACCCTGCCAGGTAATTACACCTATATGTATGTGTGTATATACGCCATGATAAAATTTAATTCATTAACTCGACTGTGAGTTATGAAGGCAGACTAAATGAGATAAATAAGCGGTGTAGTGCTAAGGCTTCTTCTTACTTCTCGTTTTCTCTTTGATCCATGTTGAATCAAACATTGGCGTATTATAATTTTAATTCAATTTATAACTTTATTACCGCTCGAATATTTTACATAAATTAATAAAACAGAAGCAATATCGTTATTTGCTTGAAAGGTCTTTCATAGCTTAGGTAAAATTTACTTGTATTTATAATTTGTGAATAGTGAAATAGTGAATTAGCAATAGTGAAAAGAAATAAATATATATAAAAGAAATTATGGTACAACGTCATACATATTCTTAGATATGAATTATCCTATGGAATCAAAGCATGTTGGACTTTTTAGGCAAGAGTTAGTATTTAATATGCCAATTGCCAATCATAAGCACACTTGCGATATCAAACACCAATTAAGTAATTTTGTTTTTAAAGAAATTTTGTTTAAAAGTATGTGATTATAACTACTGTAATATCAATTTTTTCGGTATAAAACCATAAAAAGTTAGCATTATTTACTAAATAATTTAATAAATTTTAAGCGTTCTGAACCAAGTTGAACCTGAGATTTTTCTTGTTTAAACTTTCAACAGAAGCATCAGCTTTTAGTTGATAACAAATCAGATGTTATAAATATTATCATATTCCAATGAAATAATTAAACGAGAAACAAATCATTTCAATGAAGTTAAATTATTTAAGAAAACAATTCAAAATATTGTTTATCATTTGAGTCGCAATTTTAGATAATACTTTGAGGAAACGTAGAATCAATAATTCAAGAAATTTTCATTATTTAGTGTTTACAAGATATGCAGTGTTAATATGCTGGAATAAATTTAGTAAATCAAAAGCCATTTTTTTTGTTGGAAATATGCTCGGACAGGTCGATTAATATTTTGAATTGCGCTCTTTTTGATGTAAGAAAATGTTATACAGCGTGTACCACATTTGAGATACGACGTCATCGACTACTTTTTTAAATGGCAATACTAACTTTTTTATGAATACTATTAAAAGGTATATCAAGTTACACATACCATACCAAATATCAAATTTTTATTCCACCTCGTATAGAAGATGCTCAACAAACATTAATTAATTTGAAAAATGAAGGAATCTGATTCAACCCAATGAAATAATTCCGGCAGTTTAAAAATGGAATGTCAAGAGGTTTTTGTTTATCTTTTTTTTTAACTGAGTTGATATCAGATAGATCAGTTGAATCAGATTTATTCATTTTCGAATTAATTGATGTTTGTTAAATACCTTTAAACCACACAGAAGAAAAATGTAATATTTGGTAGGTACGCCTGTGTAACTTGATATACCCTTTAAGAATAGGCATAAAAAAATTAGTATTACCATTTAAGAAAATAGTCGATGACGTCATGTCTCAAATTCGGGACACGCTGTATAACATTTTCTTACAACAAAAAGAGCACAATTCAAAATACTAATCGACCTGTTTGAGCATATTTCCAACAAAAAAACCGTCTTTGATTTACTGAATTTATTCTAAGTAAGAGACTCGCACTGTATTCATAAAATTAATAATTACACCTTCCAACGGCATTTTGGAAAGAAAGATTAAAGCGATTCGAAATACACAACACAGTTCTACCATCGTTTGTTTATTTCAGAAATATTGGAGCGAAAACCCATTAGGCTTGCATGTTGGCATTCACAAAATTGGTGCAGCTTATGTTTCCCTTCACTGAATTACTCGTAAGTATAGGGTTCATTTATAAATACTATTTTTGGCTCTCCTTTTTAACAGCTGGGATTTGAAATAATTTGGTAGTGAATTATTTATTTCGAATTTGTAAATGAGTTAATTGAATTAGAACTAAATGGAATAATTAGTTGTTTTAAATGCGAAAGTAAAAAAATAATTTTAGTGAAAACGCAAACGAAATTTTTGCAGATCGTGGTTCTGAGTGTAAACACAGACAAGGGAAGTTATCGTTTTCAGAAGGGCAGAAAGAACATAAGGGTTGAAAAAGCATCAGCTAAAATATTGTTCAATATAAAATATTGAAAGTATTGTCCTTTACAATAGAAATTTAAATAAATGCTAAAATACGCTACAAAAAATTATTTTGGCTTTTCTAATGTACATTATTAAATTGAAATGTGAGAAATAAAAAAAAATAAAATAAATGAAAAGTACAGAAATACGCGGAAATATGCATCTATTCAGTATATAGGCAGATAAGAGCCGAAATGTATAAAATATGCAATGTGATTATTGCTTTCGTTTAATTCAAAAGAGTGTAAAAGGTCATTTAAACACTTAATTCCATGAAATGCTACTTGGTATTTTACGTAACTGGCGAATTAATTATTTCCTTTAATGTCGTGACACTAATTCATTAAATTTTTGATAAATCACTTGGTTTAACGTTTAAAACTAATTAAATTTTCATTATAATTCTTCTGAATTAATAACTTATTCTGTGACGCTTCAACAAGGAGCATTTCAACAAATTCAATTCGAGTTATTATTGGTTGCACCACAAATTAACTAAAATAAAATAACAAAAAAAA
Source organism: Cryptocephalus primarius (assembly GCA_963576515.1). Classification (NCBI taxonomy): domain Eukaryota; kingdom Metazoa; phylum Arthropoda; class Insecta; order Coleoptera; family Chrysomelidae; genus Cryptocephalus; species Cryptocephalus primarius. The sequence goes on along the minus strand of OY754940.1, from coordinate 15,601,599 downwards.
AAAGGAATAGACAGTCTAACAAAACCATCGATTACTTAAAATTCCGAACCGTAAATACAAAGCTAACAAGAGTAAAAAAAACTCTCTGAAAAGCGCTTGTTAAAAATACATTTTCGCGATTTCCTGGCGGTCAAACAGTTTGCGCGATGATGGCCGGAATTGCGCATTTTAATACAATTTGGAATATAAAATTAATTGGTGCCTACGTTTGATCCATGAATAGAGTCGAATTTTCCACCGGAAAATTTAATTCTTTCCTCGTTTTTTACATGTCCGCGTCATTTTTAGAACTCTGCGTACTGTAACATTCATTAAATCGCAATAAATTTTCGCTCCGCGGGGAAATTAAATTACCCACGAATTTTTATTCGATAGGAGTTATCAGATTTTTGGAAAATTCGGTACTGATACGGTTAAAACATATTTTTGATGGTTAAGTTCAGTGAAACGTCAAGAGAGATAATAAGTAATAAATTGAAATAAGGAAGTATAAAGATACAACTATTTAATCTTTGCAATTGTTATCCACTGTATACGTATATTAAAATATTTGACATTATTTATTTAAAAATTTTAATGCCAACATAACGGAAAATACCTTTAGAATTTAAATATTTACAATGGGCTATAGCGAATTTTTAGAACTTATGAACAATTTCTCTACTTTTACATTTTTACCGCCCCTTTCAAGGATTATTTGGATATCTACATATGTATATTATCAAAAAATGTGGCACATTCATTGAAACACAAATGGAGCAGCACACATTTTGATATTGGAGATTGTACCATTCATGTATTATTATATAATTTAAATTTTAAAATAATTTGAAATAGATGTATATTGGTGTATAAAAATGAAAATACCATCACGACAATACTTATAGAGGTTTGTATCAGATTACTTTTCAATTACGTAACTGAATTTGTTAGAAATATTGAATCAAGTGTGAAAATATATTTCTTTTTGATGAGAAGTATTATATTATATTTTATTGTATTATTTATTATATTATATTATGGCAAGATAATTAGGTCCCGGAATTGCTATCTTGGTCTAGGCGCAAAATTAAAATTTTTATCAACTCAAAAAAGGGGTTTTAATTAATTACTTTCAGAAAAATTTACCGAAAAAATTTTTTTCCCAGCTCTTCGATAAAACACTGCTGATCCCCAAAAAAACTACAAGGCAAGAACACCCAATTTTCCAGAAAGCGTTCCGTTGTAGAATTTTCGGCAAGCTTCGATTTCTGGAATTTTTCTGGATCGCACTAAGGGGTTCCTCTAAGGAACCTCAGCACTCATAATCTTATCTTCGCGCGTCCATCCACTCTCCGCACAGTGTACTAAAGTACAATAATTTCTTTCAAAATAAAATTCGAGAGGACGAAAGACGGACATTAAAATGGTGAGAAAATGGGCATATAAAAAAATCTAGTTCAACCACAATACAGTATATTACGATTAAGCTGCCGCAATGAGTGTTAATTATCCTAGGTAAAAGTAATTTCTATTAGGTTACCTCCTCCATAACCTCCATAACTCTTGATTAATAATTCGATGGTTCCTACTTTTTTCGGTGATATATTAATTACATATGATGAACGACAACCTGACACTCCTTGAAGTCTTAGAAAATGCATTTTCACGAGACTTCCTAGTGGATAATATAATTTTCCAAAGATTTTTTTAATCAAAGAAAATGTCTTAAAACTTGTGGAACAACTGGAAAAGACGTGGAATATCCGCATGATCTATGGGTTGATTAATCAGTAGGAATGTACTTTGATCCCCATTAGAAATACCTGGAACAGCAGTCAGTCAAGCTTTGAAACCTCTTTACCTTGCTGGAGAAAATTGTGGCGAGATGAAGCTAAGCATACTTTAGACCTGCTGAAAGCCAAAATTATTTTACATGTGCCTAAAATAAAATGGAAACGGTTTTGAAAAATCTTCAGGAAACTAATGCTGAAGAAGTGTTAGCGACGATGCATTTGCAGAAGAGGGGCAGAGCGGAGAACAGGAGCAGAAGAGAAATTTTGGAATAAGATAAACGAAATTCACTTTCTGCTCATGCATTTTAAAAATGGATCCTACATTCCTGCATTCAAATGAAGCATGAAGTTCAAAAATTGTTTAGAGGATTTACTACAATGCTATAATAAAGCGCAGAAGGAAAAATAAGGTAGTCTTTGCTTTTTTATGACGTATGTATAATATTTTGGTGCTCAACTAAAACGTAAGAATATAACCTTGTTGCACTTGTAAAAGGTTGTCGAGAATTCCAAAGTTGGCCATGTTAATGAAGGAGAAAGACAAAAGGAACTCTATAGTCTATATAGTATAGACTATAGAGTTCCTTTTGTCCTTCCCCTCATTACACTTAGTTAAATGATGTACTATGGGTTTATTTATAAGTACAGAGAAAATCCGATTGGATCTTTTCCACGTAATATGGATCCCAACATTACAAACTACAAAATCTAGTGCATGAAACTCGTTATTATTTTAGTGTAAACCATTTAAAAATCAACACTAAGCAGAAGCAAAGATTAATAGTAATACTGCCATACCATCAGAATCCTCAGTAAAGTTTTACTTGGTGCAATTGAACTCCAATCAAATTCATGCGCAGTAGCATCAGGGTGGCAGATGATCTATGATTGGTGTCAAGTGTGGCGAAAATAGAAACCCCAGGTATTTATTGTTACTATTAAGTAAACTGAAGAAACATTTCACACCAGAATTTCTGCTGACACTGTTGCCAGTTTAATTGAATGCTACATATCATCGCTCGTGCTTTATATACACTAACGCTTTAGACCTCTTGAAAAAATCCAATTGGGGCTTGTAAAAATTGTAGTGGGAGGCTACCAAAGCTAAAACCACCCTTGGATATAGCGATGGACTACCCTTTAACCGCGATGATGACTACTGAAACATAATAAGAGAAGCATACTTCGTTCACTGCCACATATATTTACAACCAAATTTCTAGCAACTTAAAAATGCTTGGAGGGTTAGAATTGATTTAAGCTTGAATCCAGAAGGTTCTAGAATCTCTGAAACGTTTTAATTTTGATTATAAACGTCAGAAAACTTCTAGATTCCAGAAAGAAATTTCTAGAGAATCTACTGGAACCTTTAATATACAAAATTACTGCCAAGGGAAGTATATAAGATTTACAGCACCATCTAGAAGCTCCAAGTCATTTCATTTTAATTTTAAATATTGGCATGTATCTTAAATACTCCAGAGCGCTTCTAAAAATTTAAAGTATCAAAATTTCTTAAAATAGAATCTAATCGGTTTATGCAAGTTTCAATCTGTTTCATTCTTCAAGGGCATCAGAAAAATCTAGGAAAAATTGTCTCGTAGAGGAAAGTCGTAGAAGTATTCTCGTTATAAATTCAAAAGACATTTAAAAAACCAAATCAGGCTGAAGAAAAATTCTATAGAATAGAATGGGTTTGAAATCTAGAAAGGTTGGAAATTTCGAAGATTAAATTTCAATTATATTTATAAAACTTCAAGTCTAGAAAGATTTTGGTACAAATACAAAAACCACTTACGATGTGAAACTAATTTTTCCCTCACAGTTAAGCGACATTATGGAAATCACTATAAGATTTTTAGCTATGACCACTTCAACTACCCACAAATCGCTTATTTTAAGCGCATCCTCGATCGAAGGGCACTAAACTATCCGTTCCCTATCCTTGCGAAAAAGAGAAAAAACGGATTTATTGAAATCCGTCCCCAATAAATACCCGGCAAGATAGTGTTGCCAGTAAATTCAACCTTCTACGGTAACGGATTGAAAAAACACATCCACCAAACTTGGATCTGTTCCTTATTCCGGAATGAAAACATTCGCCCGAGGGACAACTCTCACCTACAATAAATTTAGTGTTATCTTTTATCCCCGTATCCCTTCGGAACCTTACGTGAGGACGCGTTTCCCTTGTTTTTAGTTGTTGTTTTGGGATAACCGGCTCGAGGTGCGATTTTTCTCTGCCCTTAATGAGGTTTTAGGAAAACATGTGGCAATTCATTAAGTACACTAATTGTCCGTAGTAAACAATTATGATTCATAAAGTAATTTACAAGCTTGAAGGTAATACAATCAATGAGTAGCATGAGTTTCCAAATCTCAAAAAACACCGTTTTTTAAAATCTTTTATGTTATGGTACATGTTATGAATATTTTTCCAAAGATAAACTTTCTACTTCGTTACCGATAGAACATATTAATAGCGTTCCACCTTTATACCTTTCACCCCCTGGTAGAAACAGATTTATTTTTCTAAAGTTCTTGATCTGCAATCCGAATTTGCTTTCATATCCCGTTACAACTTAAATCTCTCCACCACGACACTCATTCCTAATGAGATAGTTGTATACACTTATGGATGAAAAGGCTTTAAGCAATACCGCTTATACAGGCACAAATCTCTGGAGGGAACTTTAGAGCACGGGTTTATACCTGGAGATGGGACGTGTATGAGCAAATCCTCGACTTGCGACAAATTAATGAGAAAACTAAGTAACTTAATGTGACAATCAATTAGAGGTAAAGCGAAGGCAATAAACACCTTTCAATTTAATTTATGGTCATTACTAGAATCAATTTTTATGTCAATACTTACATCCAAACTTTAATTTGTGCGTATTCAACTGTGCATATCTTTTAAGACGTAAACGTACATTAATGTTTAACGATTTAATTATGCCTGCAGATAAATTTATCTAGAAATTATATAATTATAATAGGTTTAAGCCAAAATGTATCATTAAAAAATAGAATGGATAGATAGCATGGAAGAACCTAGAACGCAATTACGAGGAAATCCAGGAAGAAACTGATTTAACATAGAATATCGAAGAGATACTGAAAATTCCATAAAGTATTCCACAGATGTACAATTTCCAACGCGGTACAGATTTTCGAAAATCACAATGTTGCACACCATTAGTCGAGATCTAACTTAGTTAGGAAGTTAGTTAGGAAAACTGAACAATTGCTCATTCCACTATTGCTACAATTACCTGAATCTTTAATATTTTATGCTACTCTTCCGATCCTTTCTAGGAGATCTATCAGGTAAATTTCATTTCGAAATTCCAGAGTTCACATGACTCCTCTCTGATATGAAAAATAAAAGGTTGCGACGTCTATGCGAGAATAGGAAGGGAATTTCCCTATTTTGGTGAAATCCAAATATCTTGAAAATTGCTGTCTAGTGAAGACCGGTAAACGCGAAAGAAGCGCAAACGGCATGTTTCTTCACCATACAATTAGAAAGCAAGTAACGGATAAAACTATATAAAAACAATATCACAAATCAAACGTGGGGCAAGATTACGTCCCATTGTAACACAGTATGTCGTGCAAAGATGTTCAGAAGCAACTAAAAGGTTAAAAAGATTACATGAAAATAAATAAAAAGCTTAAGGACGAAAGTGACAAATGAATATCAAAAGAACAAGTGGTGCCAACATCTACATACAATACACCTCTTAGAGGAAAATCTACTGAACATAAGACATAAAGAACGTTTTATGGCATTGATAGCCATTACGAAGGGGATAGCGACGAATAATAATAGCATAGCGAGGAAAAGATTGCCGACAAAATGATGAGGACGATGAATCCAATAATGAAAATATACAGGAATTGACATTTCTATACGAAGATAGTGAAATTACTCCTTTAAAACCCTCATTGACCGACATTCAATATCTGCCGTAAGTAAGAGAACGCTTTCTTTGGTAAATAAAATAAATTAATAACTCAAACTGTTCTGTACGTTTTAGCGTACTTCAGTTAAATCGAATATCAAGTTGAAAATTGTATGATTGAAGAAAAAGAGGAAGCAACTAGGCAAGTATAACAAAAACCTGCCGTAACTATAACTATAGTACAGTAAGAGCAAAGTAGCACTCACGTTGACTAATTGTAAGTATATTTAATATGTTGCAAGCTTCACAATTTAATAATTATAATTTTCAGAGAACGTATCAGAAGAACATATGGTTTTCGATGTCGCTCTAGCGTTACAGTATGTTCCAGTTTATAGGTTTTTTTTCGGTAGATAAAATTTAACAGCAGACGGGTCGCTTTTCCGTTTTTTTCACCATAGTGTGAAAATTATTGTCGGAAAAACAATACGCTGTACAGGAGATGTGTACAGAATTAAAAGATCTTTTAAATGGGCGTTATTAAAGGGTGATCGGAGCATTTTTCATCGAGAAAACTTGGAAAAACCGAAAAAAACTTTTTCAAAAATTCACAGCGTTGCCCACTTTAAAACTCAAGCGCTAATTTTGCACAAAATGTTAGGTTATTAGGTTTAATTTAAGCATGCGAAAGTTGGATGCTGTCGCATGAATAGTTTTCGCACAATTTCATTATTAACAATATTCATCGAAATCTCGCAAAATTTTGCGTATTAACTGTGATTTTAATTTTTCAAACGGTTTCTGAAAGAGGACATCATAAACTACAATTTGGCTATCTTCGATTTTTATCTAGGTTTGGAGAATAGTGCGAAAAATGGCCTCGAACATTTCGCAAAACTCGCAATTTCACATTTCGAGCAGAGTGGTGAGCGCAATTATAATGTTTTATGCTGCTTGAAGCCATGTTTTTTGGTCCGTCTTCTGTCAAATTTTAGCTACCAAAACAGCTTATTTTTTTCGCTCAATACTGGGCTACAAGGACATCGTCAGCATCTGATATCGTTGCCAAATATAGCAATTAACGAAAAAGAAAAATATTGAAGACTATGTCTTTTCAACTCTCCAAGGGGGAAGATGTACGATGCACTTATCCTTTTGTAGCAGACTTGCTGCTCACTTATTTTCCTATTCGTACTAATATCAGGTCGTGATCTAATCGTTGTTCGTTATCATTGAAGCCACAAAAGTATCAAGCGACATTGTATAAAGCAGAGCATCCTACCAAAACAATATCCTTGTACCTAAACACCAGGTACACATATTGTTTCTTTACCATTTTTAAATTACGGAGAATGTATTATTTAGAATATTAATAACATGTGACGGAAATGTACTTGTAATTCCGATCATTCCCCAAATAATTTTATCGTACTTACATAAAGCGTAGAACAAAATCCTAGGGCCTTAAAAAATATAAGAAAATTTCCTTGAAACTGAAACATGTATAGAACGTCATCGTTAATTTTTGGTCATTAAGGCAAATATGGCGCTTAATCATATCTACCAAATACTATGCAATAATTAATGCAATGCAATTAAGGATAGATGTAACCAAATTCCTCTACTCAAATTCATTAAAACGTGGTAACAGTATATAAATCTAATTTTATCCCAACTAAATGTGAACCAGTCCACCAATATAGTTTCAACAAAGTCTATAAAAATGTAATAACATGATCAAGTCTGCTGTATAACAATGAAATTTAGATCTAAGGAAACAGTGTTATTAACTGCACCTCCATATGCAGTCCGATGTGAAACCAGCAGTCATAGAAAACTATTGAAAACGCTTTGTAATGGAAACAATAGAAAAGATAAACTTTAAGTCCAATCGCTAATTAGAGTATCTTATGAAGTCAAAGGCAAGTTTCCTTCGAATTATAACTTGCTTTAAACGTATGGCGTGCATTTTCAGTCAATGATGAAAACAAGAAGTTTTCCAATTTAATGGTACCTAAGACCTCTCAGCCAGTTGAGGCCACAAATAACAAACATGAACGCAACATGAAAATACAATTTTTATACGGAACAGTAAAAGTTATGATTTAGATTAGTTTTATACAGAACAGTTTATACTGCGTTCTGTCGCAGTGAAAAAAGCTATCACTTGCACCCTCGCATGCATTTTCAGTAAGGTGACACCCCTAAACCTCGTGTGTTTGCTCCCCATAATTACCTAAGGGATGTGTAAGCTGTGCGGTGGATTTATGTAGTTCTAAATCCTACGAATTTCGCCTCGGACTGATTACCGGGGGACCCTTGGGGAGTTTGCGCAAACTTCGTTGCTCATATACACCTACCTTCCTACCTTACCCTTTAAATGTACAAAGGATAAGGATGATGATGATTTAGTATGAATAATTCAAACTGGCTAATACGAAATTGTTGTGAACGGTTAAATGTTGTATAATATCTCAAAGGTGCAGGCAATGCGGAGTTAATGTTCAGTTGACGTTTATGGTAATGAACTGTTTTAACTATTGCTACGGCTTGACGTTTTTCGGACCATTTCATATGACGGGGCACGTTTATGGAATTTATTTAGAGATCGATAATGCACGAGTGACAATTATCCTCAAACAAATATAAACCTCTTAGGGACAAATTTATAGGCCATTACTTAAGTAGGCGTTGGTGGAGCCTCAGATAAGCTGTTCGATAGTTACAAAATCTTCTTGCCACCGCTAAGGAGCACTTAAGAAGCTAAAAGTTCTGACAACAGTGCAAATGGTGAATAAAGAACCGATCTATGCAATATTATTTCTATTTATATGGTTCTACGACCGTGCCTAAGCGAGGTTATAAACTACAACAAATTAAATCTTGTAATTAAACTAAGAAAAAGTAAATTTAAAGCCTCAGTCTTCTTTCTTAGGCACCTAAATCGTTCTTTCCAGATTCCTAAACATCTTTTGAAGATATTTCTTGTGCTTCTATGAGCCCTATAATAATTTCTTCTTGCATGTGTATTAGGATGTACAACTGGGGTTAGCAGATATCTGTCACATGCATAGCCATTGTCACCCAACATTTTATCTGTAACAACACAGAATTTATAACAGATTCATATTGCAAATTTGATTTTAAACAAATAATTACAGGCTGACCTGGCACTTCATTATTTTCATATTTGACACGAACCCCACTTCTCTGAAATACTGTGTTATCACGAGTGGATCCTGAATACCTAGCAACGATATCAAATATTTTCATTCTTGGGCCACATACCACCTGTAAATAACATTTCTTAAACAATTTCATCAATCATTATTGAGATAATATAAGTATCTGTAAATTAATGGAGAAAATTCTCCTTCTATTTCTGTATATTTCACCTACAGCAACTCCAGAATTTTTTATTGTGGTGTGGGTACCGTCTACACAGGATGTTACACCAAGAAAATTGGCATTTTGATTAAATTCATTCATAAAAACTTGATGATGAAATGTGTCTTTCGATAATTTTATGACATTTCTCAGTTTTTCTGCTAATGACTCTGAAATCATTTTTATTTTTAGAGATACTGTAGATTGTGAAATTTCCCTAAGATCACCAGCAGCAGTCTAAAATAAATTATGAAATAGTACAATATATAACTAATGTTCAAAAACTTGAATAAAGCATAAGTAATCAGTCTTTTCTAGATATGAGTACATATATAAAAATGCAACTTGCCTAGAAATTCCCTGTACCATAGTATCGTAAACTGATCAATCATTGGATCAGTGGAATCACTGGCAAACTTCTAATATTGGGTTTACGAAGAGCATCATTAACCAGAGGCAAAATAATATGTACAGTTGTATTTTTAGAAAAGCGATACCTCCTTATAAACTCACGTTCGCTATATAAATCTAACGGATTTTGCCAGTCTCTAAAATACCGTTTAGATAATCGATTTATATTATAAACAATTCGATTGACGTACTCATAATAATCGTCATTCATCTTGAATCCACGTCTTGAAGGCGAAGTTAACTTTTAATATTTTCTGAGAGGTACTCCAAGGTAAACCTTATTTCATCCTTAAAGAGCACTTAGTGGACTATAAAATACGGATGACACAGTAAGTACGCCTTACGGTTCGAGGAATTCTCAAGGCGCGATTGTAATTTCGCTCGTTAAACCCCCCTATTGATTATTTTCCAGCCATCGTCTCCTGTCACCTTTTGTTGGAGTATCTTCCCCAAACTAATTCCGTTTGATCAACTATTCAATTCTCCACGTCTCATTTACGAAAAAGATACAGTCCACCCGTATGTTATTATAACAAATGGTTTCGAAGATACCCTGTATCTCCGCTTGCTCGGAAAAGAATTCTCGCTCGCGTCGGGGCCCAACATGCAATTTTGATGCGCCATTGTGAAGAGGTTTAAAATTTTGTCAGACATGGGAACAGGGAATGCATTATTTATAATGGGAATAGGATGAGCGGATTCCCGATAACGATCGGGCGGGACCATTAGGAACATATTAATAATTTGAGATAATAAATTAAATATTGATCACTGCGCATGAAAGAGTATTTGAACTTACAAACGTCAGTAATAGTTCTAAGTTCCACCCTCCTTTACTAAAACAAACGGACAAAAATAATTAATGGTATTAATTTGTAATTAACCATTGAAATTGAAACTAAGTAATAATCGTAGTTTTCTCTATTTGATATATTCAAGCATGAGTTATTCACAGTTGTTGCAATACCGTCTTAAATCGTGTCTCCCTTAGTACTCATTGCACGTCTTGAGATAATTTCAACTAAAGCGACAACTGGGTAAAGCGATGCATTGCGCGTCTCTCCCTTGTTACCATTGCACGCTCGGTGCCAGCGTATTGCGTGTGCTAGGAGTTCAGGTCGGTACTTCGCACACTTTATTCATTAGTACCGCTTTATACTCGACTCTATATGCGTATGAGATCAATATTAGTTCAAGACAGAGTACTTTGGGTGTTTCTCTCTTAGAACTTACTTCTTGAGATAATTGCCACTACTAGGTGAAGCGCGTTTTTCCCTTGGTACCATTGTAAACTAGATGCTAGTGTCTTTCATTTTTAAGTAGCCGTGTAGGTATTTTAAGCGTTACTCCCTTAGTACTCCTGCACTACGATGTTTTACGTCTGATGGGTATTACACGCATTTTTCTCTTAATATACATTGCACAAGCCAGACGAAAATGGAGACAGAACATTGAACAATTATATATTGATTAAAATGACAATAACGTTCTTTACTAGAAGTATATAACATTATATTGTGTAATAAGTTTATGTAGATGGAATATACTTTGGGTGATAGATAACGGTTCGATGCAGGGATATGAAAAAATAATCGATTTTCATATCAATCGATTATTTTTTTCTTGTAATCTATTTTTTATAATAGTTTCTCTAAATGTTAAAAATCGATTTTCAAAAATTGATTATATTAATTACTCTATTTTTTTAAAGTAAAAAAGATAAGATGTTGGATTAACGCTTAATCCAAGACAATGTAGCAAAACTACACAATTTAATCAAATTTTGCAATGAATAATTTGTATTAGTTTTTTTATTGTTTAAACTTAAAGTTTAAAGAAAGTTTTCTTTTGTATTTTAGTTTTGAGATCAGAAGAAAAAGTCATTTTATTTCTTGTAATTATTGTTTTATTTTATTTTTGTTCCAGTCAAATGATAGATGATACTAGACGTCTGTGTTAATAATTCGTTTTTTTGGTACTTTTATTGTTCAAACTTAAAACTTAAATAAAAACTTGTTTTGTATTTTAGTTTTGAGACTATCAGGCAGTCATTTCGTTTTTCTGTATTGATCGTTTTGTTTTATATACATTTCACATTTCAATAAAATGTTAAATAGTACTAAATATCAGTATCAATAATTTTATTCAGTTTCCTCATTATTTAAGCTAAAAGTTGAAAAGAAAACTTGTTCTTTTTGCAGTTTTAAAACCAACAGATTGTTTCTTAGTTAGTTTTGATATCTACCACTTTGGTTAATCCTTATTCTAATTAATTATTAATATCGACTTGGTAATTTTGACATTATACACAAAAAATGCAACTTTTCGACTAGTTCGAAAAAAATCGAATTTCTTGCAAAAATCGATTATTTTTTAATTAATCGTTATTTTACAAATAGATTTATTTTAGAGAGAAAAATAGATTATTTAGTATTCGATTTTTTCCACCCCAAGTCACATCCCTAAAAATAAAAGCTTACGCTGAAGTTAGAATATGGAAAATGCAACAAGCCCTACTGAAGTATAGATTAATGAAACTAAATTTTAAAACTTTAATATGTACTTGAAACTGCAGATATTTCGCGAACACAATTACTTGTAATTTTCTTATGAATTTTCATACTCCGTTCCTATTTTGATTTTACCAGCAACTTCTGTGTAACATTTGAATATCTTTATTCCTATTTAAATTGCATTTCATACTCCTTGAAGTTTCCCGAAGATTTTTAGCTGTATGTTACCGTAATTACCTTAAAGTTTTCCACTTGCAAAGGGAAACTGTATAATTATATATACGTATTAGCGAATGCGAGGAATACTTAGGAATTGTTAATATCTTCTTAGAACAATTCGAGGTTAACGTGGTCGCTCGCGATAGGAGGATAAGAATATAATTAAACACGACTACCAATTTTATTTTGGTTAATAAAGATTTTTTGTAATGAAGTAATTAGATATTCGAGGAAGAATATTGTGACTTCTTGACACTCTTGACGAATAACCCATCTTTTACCGTTTCATTTTAGAAATAGACACCAAAAAAGTATCACTTGGTAGATTAAGGCGAAGTATGAAAGGAATAAAAGCGAACACGAACAGCGAAGTTCAATTGAACGTAATACCTTTCCTATTCTGAATGTGGATTATAATGAAATACTTGCCTGTATAATAATTATAACTAACAAATCAATGTATAATTCGTCGCATTTTATTTGAGACTCGAATTGTGGTACGCGTTGCCCGTTTACATATTTTAAATGGGCCGTACCTAGGGTACTTAGACAACAACAGGGGCTTCAAGAACTTATACACTTAGAGAGAACTTATTCTCATTGATGAGTCGTGGTGTAAATTTAAACTACATAATAACGAGGTAAACTTGTCTTAACGGTGGGTAAGATAGGGACTGAAAATATGTTTAAATTGTGTATTAAAATAAGTTCATTTTACTTGGATCTTGACAAGTGTCCGTTTAATAAACTTTAACGTAAAATAAATTTAATAAATGTGACGACCTTGATTAAACAGAGAACTTGAAATAAATCCAGAAGCAGATTCAGATGAAGAAATAGCCGTGGATGAAGATATGGAGTATAGCGAAGGAGCAGAATTAGTCGAGGAACAATTGGAAGAAGTCGACGACATGTAAGCACCATATGCAACAAAAATAAAAGGAGATGATTTTAAATTGTTTTCATGGTGTGGAAGAGACTAATTTGTCTCTTTAAAAATTCCGGTACGGTCCAAATATCCCAGACGACAATTCGAAACCATCTCCTAATCGGCAATAAAGCACTTCACCTTTACCCATTCAACAGATAATTTATGACCTTTTAATAGAGTGTCTTGTAGCAAGTTTACTGTAATTTTGTCTCAAAAAAAAGCGACGTACAATGACACTAATATCAGAGCCGCAATATCTTAAATTTAGATTTGCCTATGGCAACTGTAAGTCATGCTGTAATGACTCGATAGCTTACTACAGAAAATTTAATATTAAATAAAATCTTAGCTTGCCATGTACGTCTAGGCCCCTTTCGAGGATTGCACATCGCCACTGGTTTCCTTAGAATTTTGAAAGACCACAATGGCTTTAAAATTGAATCTAGGAGGCTTCAGAAGAGTCACACGTTTCCATTTTAATTTTATGCAAGTATGGGCCTACATGAAGTAGAATAAATGCTGTAGAAATTATTTTTGAAACTTAAACAGCAAAAACTGCCACAAAATAAATAAATTAAATAAGGGTAAACAGACGACCCAGATAATTTTAATTAAGTTTCAAGTGCCATACAGAAATATAAATTCTAGGGTTCTTTAGAACGGTATAATGCCGAAAGTGCTTTAACACTTAAGGTTAAGGAGTTAAGGTTTAATGGTTAAGGAGATTTCCAAACTTCTAATTAATTTTTTCGGGCGCCATAGAAAATACATATTTTCCTAAACGGTGACAAGTAGAATCTAAAAGTTTTTAAATTTTGATTTCAACTACACGAAAATCTGAATAATGGCGAAGTACATTAGTGATTCCTTTAGAACTTTGGAACACAAGAATGGCATTAAAATTGAATCCAGAAAGTGTAAAAAAGGGCGCTTGTGTTCAAAGGGATCTCAGAGGTTTATTGAAAGCCCTAAATTACCGAATTTGCCCCAAATTCTAATTTAGGAGGTTTAGGGATGTTCCAAATATTTTCGCTTTCCAATATCAGAGAATAAATCTATATTTTCTATAAATCTAGAAGCCCTATCGTCACAATTTTTTATAAATCATCCAGAAAAACTCCAGAATTCCTTTAGAATTTTGGACCGCTATAGAATGGCTTTAAAATTGAATCTGGAAGGGGTATGGAAATTTTAAAAATTTCTTCTGGAATTCTAAAAAATAGTGAGCTTACAGGAAGGCTTCCAGAAGCTTTTCTGGAACCTTCAACATCCAAAACTACCTCCAAAGAAAACTAGAGAGTTTACGGAAGTTCCAAACAAATTTCATTATAATTTCAAACCTCAGAATTCCTCATACTTAGACATCAGAATAATGACGTTTTCCTACTATCCTAAAATAACTGAAATCCCCTTAAAAACGAATCTAGATTTATGCAAGTATTAAATTGTTTCGTTCTCAGTGGATAATACATAATCATTTCTGTAAGCCAATCACAAAGGTTCCTCGCATTATTTTATAGTGATAAGCGTGATAGAGGTACAATATAATTATATATAGTTATAAGAAATCAATCAATATAAAGAAATATTTATGACTGAAAAAAGATAAAAAAAAAGTTAGAGTAATACAAAAAAACCTAACCTCAATAATCTTATAACAAAGTTTAATAAAAACTGTTCATCAGTCATGGAAATGATTGTGTATTATTCAATATGATTAATTTAGTCTAATGAGTTCAATATGATTTAATTTATATATTTTTTTTTATATTTTAATTTATATATTTATATTTTTGTTACACTCAATTAGTTTTATGATCTACGGATTATCGTTTTCTCCTCTTTGTTTGTTTTTTTATTTATATTGTTGTTACTAAAGACTGTGTCATATTCCTTATGAACTGAGGTGCGATCTTTTATTAAATCTGATAGAGGTTTTATCATTTTGTATTTGTGTATTAATATCTCAAGACTAAAGTAACAGAAGTTTAATTTTTATTCAACAACATTTAGGTTCATTGTTTTAAATTTACTATTAAGTTTAATAGTAAATTTTTATTCCGTGAATCTGGACTCTGGACTATATCATTTATTATATACTTTGGTATTGTTTTTGCTAACAATATCAGTAATTTTCTATTGATACTATAAATACTTCAGGCAATTATAAATTTAATTTTCAATAAAATTAACATTTTTCTGTTTGTGTAAATATAATATCCCCATATTTTTGAGAAAGGATTCCAAGGAATCCTTTCGAACGAAGACATCTGGACTTTCTTAAATAGTCTCAGATAGGTAAGTCAAACTCATACTAAAGGAAGATTCTAGGACCTGTTTATAATTTTGGAACGCCATTTTAGGTTTTACATACGAGCCTGAAACTTTATTGAAACTAGAAAGGTTTCAATCTAAATACTAAATTAGGAACATTTGAAGGATCTATTCTATATTTAAAACTATATTCAAAGAAAACTCAGATGGTTTACGAAATTTGCTAACACCTTTATTTAAATCTGTATCTTTATATCGTATCCAAAATAAAGATTCCAGATGTTTTTCTAGAATTTCCAATAATTGAAAGTGCCTTAAAACCTAACGTTTCTTAAAGGTTTATGACAGCTATAGAAAGTTATGAAAGCCTTATTTCTTTCAAATTGCTTCATTGTCCAAAAATCACCCAAAAAATCTAGATTTTCCTAGGTGGTCTCAGTTAGATTTTAGGCGTTTTCCCGTTATACATAATTTCAAACAATAGGAAATTTGGATCGTTCTGAGGAAAATCATAGAAGTTTCCCTAGAATTTCCCTAGAATTTCATGAAGCCAAAATGGGTTTAACGTGAAACTTAGAACGTTTATGGAAATTCCATACGTTTCAATTTTGATCCTAAAACTTCAAGAATCTAGAAACAGAATTCCATAACTTTTATGAACCTTCAACATCTAGAATTGCCTCCAAGGAAAATCTAGATGATTTGCAAGTCCCAATAATTTCGTTTACTTTCAATGTAGAACTTATACTACCTTATACCTTACCTTATAATACAAATCCCAAAGGCGCTTCGCAAACCTCAAATGACCAAAATGCTTTAAAAACGAATTTAGAAGTATTGAGGAAGTTTTAATATTTAGAATACTGTGAAGACCATAGAAACAATCTACATCTTTGTAAAAGGTATGAAGTGGAACTTAACAGCTATTTAACTATGATATCAAATACTAGTTAACAAATTAAATAAATATTAACTTGCTTAAACTTTCGTACCCTTTTGGACCAACACACAGGTCACACCTACAAGTACGTCAAAGCATTATTTCTGTTAGGTACATGTTACGTACACCAAATAAGATATACACCCAAAACTTGGCAATAACAACAAACGGCGTCCCTTCTGGTTATATATTTATTTAGTTAGTCCAATTATACAATTTTCGTTCAAAGAAAAATAACAGTTTTGGTGGAATTGGATACACAGCGAGGAAGGGGTGGGGGAGAGACAGAGTCGGTGTTTCGGATTTTCATTACTCCTTTTCGAATGGCCGCCGGCAAAATTAGCAAACTTTAATTGATTTCATATCTCCCGTTATAGACACACACACACAGAGAGAAAGAGGGAGAGAGAGAACGCCATGGAAACCATCTCCCGTCCTCGTCGAGCTTAATTTGATAATTGAATATTATTGTGAATCTTTTCTGTTGCATATACCCAAGAAATAAAATTTATTAACCACGAATTGGCCGATGCTTTATCTTTGATTAACAGTAATAAATTCGACGAGACTTTTCAAAAATGGAGGCAATTAAATATTTCATCATAAATGCACATTAATAATATTTTCTAGTTTGTAGGTTGTACGTTACAATTTAGAATATGTACGCATATTGAAACAATAATGAGTAAATAATAAATTTTTGTGTTTGATCGCCCTAATCTCCCTAATTTAGTGTAAGCCCCTTCTGAAGGGCGGAGAGAAGAGATGAGATTTCGTCGACCTGCGAGCAAAGCGGGAATATCGACTATACTGTATTTCGCTTCAACGCAAAGTATTATTTATGAGGCATCCGTCAAAAGACGATATGTTTCATGTACCGGGGGAAATAGAAGTTTCGCAGTTATCGTAAGCAGCCCTGTATTTTTACACCTTTTTTAATATCTTTGTAGGGGCCACCAGGTATGAGCGGTGTCAGAACAAAATCCCGAAGAAGAAGAAGACGTGGAAGAAGAAATTCGGCGCTTAAGCGATCGGATATCGAAACGTCAGTGAAATGTTTTAATTATAGTAACATATTTCACTATAACAATTGTTACGCAACGTTTCCTTCCCACTTTATCCAGACTTAAGACTGGCGTTTGTTAAAATTCGCGTGGTAAAAACGTTGCCTACTTGTTGCAGTTCGTCAACACTAATTGCATACTAACAATACAATATATGAATATACAAAATTAACATTATAAATTATTTCAATTTGAAATTCGCTAATACTTATAATACCAATCATCTGAAAATCCAGAAGAGATTTATTGTAATATCAGGGGTTTTGTTATTCGATCAATGGAATTATTAAAATCCCAAAGTTTTGTCTCTTCCTTTATGGTATGATCTAGATTTTTTTCCAATTTTCGGGGGTTACACTTTTCGCTCCATTTAATAATTAGTACTTTTACATATTTCAATGTAAAAGTTCTGTTATATCTTGCAACATGACCTTTCACTTGAACCCATATCAATTCGATATAGTATGATACATCTCTATTATACATGGTATTTTATTCTTGAATTTTAATACTGATGATCATTTTGTGATAATCTTAAGATAAAATAATTTTTTTGGCTTAAACTAGAAATTTCACTAAATGTTATTTTGTAAACGGTGCTGAATTTTGTAATAAAATACATCTTTAGACTTATTTATTGTACTGAACTATATATATTGGGATTAGGTCAAAATGCTCACGTGTCATGAGCTGAACATAGTTGGAATAGGTTTTCCTGTAGCAACAAAGCCCAGAAAAATTATTTCAAAGTAAGGGTAACTTTAAAATTTTGTCTCAGGCGGGTGTTCTTTTCGAAAATATACCATTACTCATATTTTCAAAGCACTTAGTTTGCCTTGTATAAGTTTACACCAGTGTCTTGTGTGCTCCCCTTTTGAGCTTTTTATATCACCTTCATATATAATCCAACCTATAATAATACTAATAATAATCTAATACTAATATAATAATCAAAGTATAAGGAAACGTATACTTCATATGTACAGACGTTTTTAGAAATTTACCGTTTCCCCCCTAATAAATTTATTCCATAACGCATTGTAGAATAAGCGCAGTCCCCCAAATTCCATATCTTCGCAAAAACGCGCACGTTTTAAGCCCAAATTGACAATCACACCCCCGATGAATATTTCAATAGAGACATTATTCAGCATCACGTGAATACACACCACTGTAAACAAATAATTATACGATGCCGTGTAGAGAATAAGCCCTCGTAAAACGGCCCCCCTGAAAGTCCCCCTTACGTTGACGGAGATCTGCGTGTTTTCGAGACGAGAGAGAGAGAGAGAGAGGAGCCTTGGACAGGTAAGCGCGAGATAGAAGGGACGGCCGATTTAAATAATGTAATGCAGATGTAAAGAGAAACATCGTCTGAAGTGGCCCCTCCAGAACTCGCGATGAGCTAGACTTTGATTAGGCATTTAGAACGTAAACAAATCAAAAAAGAATGAGAACAAAAGGGAGAAGCGAGGTAAGGCTGGTAGGCGGAGAGGGAGTAACAAAAGTAGCGTGAGGAGAGTAATGAGCGAGTCGGGGTCGAGGGGTGTACAGGCGACTAAGGGACAAATTTATAGTCCATTACTTAAGAAATATTCAAGGAGGTCTTGGTGGAGGAAACCTTGGTGGAGCCTCAGATAAGCTGTTCGATAGTTACAAAATCTCTTTGCCTCCGCCAAGGAGCACTTAAGAAGGTAAAAGTTCTGATAACAGCGTAAATCGTGAATAAGAAGCCGGTCTATGGAGTATTATTTCTATTCCTATGGTTCTACGATCGTGTCAAAGTGAGGTTATAAACTACAACAAATTAAACTTGTAATGAAACTAGGAAAAAGTGAATTTAAACCCTTAACCCTGTTTTCTAAGCAGCTAAATCGTTCTTTCCAGATTCCCAAACATCTTTCGAAGATATTTCTGGTGCTTCTATGAGCTCTATTATAATTTCATTCTGCATGTGTATTAGAATGTACAACTGGTGTTAGCAGATATCTTTTACATGCATAGCAATTGTCACCCAACTGATGTTGTCACCGCAATTTAATGTTAAACAAATAATTATAGGCTGACCTGGTACTTCATTATTTTCATATTTGACACGAACCCCACATCTCTGAAATATTGTATCATCATGAGTGGATCCTGGATACCAAGCGATAATATCTAATGTTTGCATTCTTGGGCCACATACCACCTGTAAATAATACTTTTTAAACAATTTTATCAATCATTATAGAGATAATATAAGTATCAGTAAATTAATGGAAAATGTTCTCCTTCTATTTCTGTATATTTCACCTACAGCACCCCCAGGATTTTTTATTGGGATGTGTGTACCGCCAATACAAGAACTTACACCAGAAAAATTGTCAATTTGATTAAATTCATTCATAAAAACTTGAAAATGAAAAGAACTTTGGGGGAGTTTTACGACATTCCTCATTTTTCTGCTAATGACCCTGAAATCTTTTTTATTATTAGAGATACTGTAGGTTGTGAAATTCCCTTAAGATCACCAGCAACAATCTAAAAGAAATATGAAATCGTAGGATAGATAAATAAAGTTCAAAAACTTGATTAAAGCATAAGTAACCATTCTTTTTCTAGGTATAAATAGATATATAAAGATGCAACTTGCCTGGAAATTTCCTGTTCCATAGTACCGTAAACTGATTAATAATTGGATCAGTGGAACCACTGGTGAACATCTATTATTGGGTTTACGAACAGTATCATTAATCAGAGGCAAAATAATATGTGCAGTTGTATTTATAGAAAAGCGATACCCCCTTATAAGCTCATTTTCACTATATAAACCTAACGGATTTTGACCGTCTCTCAATTACCGTTTAATCAATTTATATTATTAATAGTTCGATTGACGTATTTATAGTAATCGTCATTCATCTTGAATTCACATCTCCAAGGCGAACTTAACTTTCAATATTTTCTGAGGGATACTCAAAGTAAGATCAAAACGACCTCGGCCTCATCTCATCCTTAAGATGCACTTAGATATGCACTTAGATAGATGCACTATAAAATAGAGATGGCACAGTAAGTACGCCTTGAGGTTTGAGGAATCCTCTAGCCGCGATTATAAATTTACCCGCAATTGTTGGGGAACATTAACCAAATAAAATTTTTAATCGTACGGAGAGTAATTAGTTAGTTGATTACATCACTAAACCATTCAAATTAGAAAATCGTAATGAATCATTTTTACGAATAATCCAGTATTATATTGAGTAATGGAGTGCAATTTTTTAATTTCTTCATTTTTAATAATTTTCAAAAGTAACAGCCACACCAATATGGATTCAAATCTGATAACCACACACACAGGTCGGATCAGGCTACTTGCCTTTGATGCAACACGATTTAAAGGATACTTTTTCCAATTTCACTTACATTTTTTAATGTACTTGTATAGACACAGAAAATATCGACAAGATGCAGTAGCAGATCCGAAGAAATTCACTTACCAAAGTTTCAAAATTTTTCCAATCATTTTTAACGACCGAGCGACACCATCCCTAAGGTCTCTCGCTTAGATTGTGATTTTTGGGCAGGTGGATTCTATTTTCGCAAACACAAAGTTAGTTCTTCTAATAATTCTTTTCCATTCCTCATGTGGAAATAGTAATTTTTTGTCCAGATCCTGAAGATTTCCTGATTGCCCCTCCATAACATTTCATTGGTCGTGAACTTCCTCGCTACTCATCTAAATTGTTATGAAATTATGAATTGAAGTTTTCCACTCAACGTTCTTTTGAAAGGTTTACCCCATAGTACTATACAATCAGTTTTCTAAGAAAACTCTTAAACCGTTTTAATGATCGACAGAAATTAGATTCGTTTGCAGCAATTACATTCAAACAATCAAATTGATTTACTATTTAACCTCTTGTATCTGAGGATCAATCCTTTAACAATCTATACAAAGTTGTTTGGGAAAATTCTAGTAACTCAATGGCACCATCATCTCTGAATTTGGAGCAATTGGACCGTTGGAAATTTATATACTAAATAAAGGTTTAACATCGTGCTTCTTAGAATCGCTGCAGGAATCTATAATAGGAACTTGTGAATGAAAAAGGAAGCCATTTTCATACAATATAGCATAAGAGCAATAAGGAATTTCAAGAAAATTCGCGAATTTCCCGACCGTCGCGGTTTGAGATCGCGCATTTTCCAACCGTATTGTGTTGATTGGAGTCTAATCAACCAATTCCAAGTGTCATCGAACACTCTACGAATTGATATGTTCCTCATGTATTACCTGATACCAAATAGTATTTTCTACGCGTATTTCTTACCAAGGTAACTACAGAACTACACTGTAAGCTTTACTTCTAATTTATTCCACGCCAAATCTACAAGCGACTGTGTGTTGCAAGTCTGTGTAATCTTTATTGGAACTTTTATTCTCTACTTTTTACTATTTTTTGTCCACTCAACCCATAAAATGTATTCGAGAAGGTTTTCCAACGAAGGTATTAAAGTTTACGTTCTCACAAGAGTGTGTACCAAACGAGTTTAATAATCGAATTATGGTGAACAACTGTGCTCTGTCAAATAACTTGACTATTATGAAGGTGTTTTCGCCGGGAGATGGCATGACTGTACGATGCCATAAGGCTGTCAAATAACATGAAGATTTAAAGTTTCAATCTCCGGCGAGAGATGGCGTTTGTCTTTCATCTTTCAAACGAATGTACAGCGTTAAGCGAAAAATTGCGTCTTTTTGGAAGCAGAAATCAAATCAAAACTTTTACATTCAATTCCCTGTCTCTTTCTTGGGTATGTTGAAGTCGAGCTTTGATACTACATTGTACTATGTAATCAGATGTCAATCACTTTTTTTTTTGAAACGTCATTTATTTAATTACTATTTTGATATAACGTCTCTAACGTTTAAACTAATTTTTAAACCTTGGCATAAGATTTGACCAGGACAAGAACCAGGACTGCTTAACTAAGAGGAGTTAAGAGCCCTTATGAATTTTGAAATCGATTCAGAACCCCTAACTGGAGATATAAGAAAAGCAAAACTCATAGTTGTTTCGAAATTAACATGGTATCTTATAGGAGTCAGCACTTATACAACGCAATATATCTTCACTGTTAATACCAGGAATTAAGTGAAAATTGGTACATTGATAATAAAATATTTCCTCTTTCGATTGAAACAATAAAAATTATTCTTGAATACTTGCATCACGAGATATAATGGATTGAATAACAATAGTTTGCATTGGTGAGATCAACTGGATAAACTTGGCAGCGTCGCATTATCTACTATCGCACTATCTTATTTCGCTCTAATGCACTAATAAGTTTTCGGCCCTTTCGTCTGTTACTTATTATGACCTAGACGTCATTCGCGACGTTGTCAAATGTAGAAACCGTCAAAATAGAGTGATACTTTGTAGCTAGTCAACTTAGCAACTTCCTGTAAAACATCCTTAAGCATGTAACGCATACGGATCAGCAAAGCGGCATCTGTGATGTGCATTCAAGTAGCTATTAACGTAATTCTTTTAGCTGCAGTTGTATGCCTTAGTTAACGACAAACATCAGTTAAGGTGTTTTTCAACTAATTTTTTAAATTAAAGAAAAACTAGGTCACATCAAACATAATTCAAATTTAAGATTAGGTTGTTGTTTACTAGAATTCCTTTATTTCTCGCCTTGTTTGACTTAAGCAAAGAAAAAGGGTGCTGAGAAAGTATTCAACTTCTAGTTAAGGGAAAGGCATCAGGAACCGTCGTAAAACATATTTTCCCGGTCCTAGTCCTGCCCTGCTGATGAGATTTCGCAGGGGTACGCTCATTTCGCGTAAGGTAACATCTCTCTATAGCTGTAAAGACCGTCTTACCTTGGATAAAGTATTAATATTGATGGTCTGTGCATACTACAGTAGCCAATCTGGGAGTTGGTGAGTAATGCATGCGATACGGAGATCCTGTCTCTTGCTCTCTTTTACCGAGTGCAATTTCTCATGGAGAGAAAACGGAGAAACGCCCTCGCTGCTTTATGTTAGCGAATCCCTTAAAAATTCATGCTCAGATTTCTTCGGCTCAATTATTCACTGGGTACGGATTTAAAATTCCTTCCTCCGTGGCTATTTAAATGTTCCGAGCGGTTTGCTCTGTTGTGTTGTACGGATTATCAATCGGAGGATGTTTAACGGCGAGTCTTTTGAAGTATGTTTTGTTTAAACAACGCCGCTTTTTACGAAAATATTCGAATACATAATACGACTTTAAGGATAAATGAAATGTTGCTTTCAGGGCTGAGCAACAGATCGTCATGAAACTGTGGCCAAAAATCTCTTACGCATTGGCACAAACGCATTTTGAAAACTGGAAAACTTCACTGACTGACGTAAGAAACAAAAGGTCTGCTGATCTATGTAGTGCCTACCACCTACTAATAGGAGAAGCAAAAATGAAGCTGCGCAGAACAATAAACAGAGCATAACATAGGAGCAACGAAAAATTTTCACCCGAGAAAGCTGAGAATGGTGGAAACACACCGGAAACAACATAAATGAAAATGAAGATGGCAGCAGGGATAAAAGATTTGGTATGCATAAGAAATCCTTGGAATCAGGAACGATTTTAAAGGAAAGACTTATGAGGAAAAACACAATGGGCGAAAATAGATGTTAGCAAAGGAAGATCAAAAAAGTAAGACAGGAATTAAAAAAACAACAAGCAGAGGAGGCTGCGTTAACAAATAATATGAGGAAAGTACACCGAAATACACGAATATTACTTAATAAGAGACAACAACAAATCTCTTAAAAGAGAAAATGGAAAACGGCAGCGAACAAGTAACTAGAAAGGCGCCAACATTACCAGGAGTTACTTCAACAACTCATGGCAAGAAGGTAGGAGCTAAATTGCGAAGAGAGGGAAAATATGGAAGTAGACATAAATAGACCAACAAAACCCGAAGTAGAACAGGCGAATAAACATTTACGAAATCGTAAAGTAGCAGGGGCCGACGAAATACTAGTAGAGCAATGGAAAACCAATTTCAAACGCACAGTGAACCTACTAGCACCATTAATAGAAAAGATATGGGCACACGAACACCAGAAGAATGGAACAACGGAATCATGAGCTACGAGGCGAGCAAGGGGATTTTAGAAGAGAAGACGCATGTCTCCCTTACATAGATACCACATGTGAAATAACAGAGCAGGCAATAGAAATGAACAAGAAGTTGTAAGTGATATTTCCACGTTTTGGGGAAGTTTTCGATAGCAAAACACAAGATGCTCTGTGCCAACAGCCAGCAGACATACAGAAAGTATATTGTTACGAATTCTCCACTCCTTTTCGGCAGTCGAAGGTACTGGAATGATCACGATGTGTTCTCCGACAATCCGGGGCCGGCCAGTTCCGAGAATCGTATCGAGAAAAATCTGAAGGCAACACCGTTAGAATATACAAAGGCGACCGAGAGATAAACGGACAGTCAGCCACAAACAGGTGTTCATATAAACCGAAGCCGACAAGTGGTCGTAAAAACACGCTCGGATACAAATTTACGTTCATATGAATTAGAATAAGTCGGTATAGTGTTAGTGTTAGTTAAATAAATTACGATGAATTAGTCATAATTAGTGTTATTGATTATTAAAAACCCACGAACGTAACAATATGAAAAGCAAGGCAAGATTCTGAAGCACTGACGAAGACAGGATCATCAACACAAATAAGCAAGAAAATCAAACCCAGGATATTAAATAGCAACGTAAAATCAGTGTCACTGATGTCTGCTAAATATGGACGATCTCGGAAAGAATACCGAATGCCTACACAAGAGATTAAAAATCATCTGACTAAACACCGTGACAACTGAAAACCTGAGGAAACGTATTATACCCTGTCAAAGAATGAGGCGAAGTAATAAACCGATTATTTCGCCGCTAACCAGAGGCGTTCTTAAAGAAATCAACGAATATTAATAAATGCATTAAAATTGTCTATGTAATGTTGAGTTTCCTTAAAACCGGTATAATTGATTTATTAAAAGGTAGGTATTACGACCGCGATTGTTATCATCTCAGGAACGCTTCCCTTTTTACCTGAATTGTTGTTAACTCGTCATTAATATAACATATTACAATATTGGAAATCGGTATTTTTTATAATATTTTACGGTAATGTTTTTTTTCATACTGTTTGTCTAATAAATCCTCGGGATATGGAAGAAACGAAGAGATATGAACATTTCCTACCGATGTACAAAAGTGGGTGCTGTCTAATCGAGGTGCAGATAAATACTAAAGTTCGGATTATGTGATTAACTATTCCAAGAAGGGACAAGACGGCTATTATTTTCTCAGTAATTCTAGGTAAGTTAAAGGAACTGATTGCGCTTAATGCTTGCGTTAACATATCAGGTGGTTATGTGTATAAGATCGGCCCATTTATTCCATTTAAAATCATTAGTCAGTCAGCATTGCTTATAGACGTGTACGTGTGTGTGATTAGACAGACTTTGACAGTGACTTTCCTGTGTGTCCATAGTGGTATTTTTAAAGTACGGAGATACGTATTGGAGTATGGAGAATTTACCAAGACCATCGAAACGCCCAAAATTAGCGCCGTTCTCAGTTAATGAGAAAGTTCTAATTCCATCAAGAAACAAAATTTAGATGCGAGTGTGGATAAAACCGTGAAATTAACCGCTGCGATGCTGAGAGTTGGTAAGACATCAGTGTACAGGTTATTAAAAGAAAGAAAGAGTGGTCCTGTTCAACCGGAGAAAAAGTCTCCAGGACGTCCGAAAATTTCCTTAGACGAATTTCTAAAAAGGGGACTACGTCGAAAAGTTCACGCTTTCTTTTTCCGCAACGAACTTCCAACACTAGATAAAATTCTATTGTCTGTCCAAGAAGACGAGGACTTTCCAAAAATGAGCCGATGTACATTATGGACGATTTTAAAGGATTTGGGATTTCGATGGAAGAAGCACAATAGAAAATCTGTATTGATGGAAAGAGATGACATCATTGTGTGGAGAAGAAGTTACCTGCGCGATATTCGAAGGAGTAGGCTAGAAATGAAAAAAATTTTCTATCTGGACGAAACTTGGATTAACGCAGGACATTCCGTGCCAAAATTTTGGCAAGATACCAGTGTAACTAATCGAAGGCAAGCTTTTCTAGAAGGTTGGTCCACCGGTTTAAAGCCTTCGTTGGGTAAAAGGCGACGGCTTATTATTACCCACATTGGAAGCGAGGATGGTTTCGTTGAAGGGGGAGAACTAATTTTTGAATCAACTAAGACAGGAGACCACCATGAAGAAATGACTGCGGACGTGTTTGAAGAATGGTTTGGTCAAATGATCGATCTAATTCCGAATGGTTCCATAATAGTTATGGACAACGCTAGTTACCATTCCCGATTAGAAGAGAAATTACCAAATAGCTCTTGGCGAAAACAACGTATCGCAGAATGGTTATCCTCGAAAAAGATCGAATGTGCCGAAAACCTATTAAAAGTAGAACTCTTGCGTTTAGCCAATTCACGTAAAGGTGATTTTAAAAGGCACGTCGTCGATGAATTAGCCAAGGCGAAAGGAATAACAGTGGTTCGGCTTCCTCCGTACCACTGCGACCTGAATCCCATTGAGCTAATATGGGCACAAATAAAAGGGGACGTGGCGAGAACAAATACAACGTTCAAATTAGCAGATGTCAAAAATTTGCTTAAAGAAGCAATATGTAAAGTTTCCAAGGAAAATTGGCAAAAATGCATAAATCACGTTCTGAAAATTGAAGACCAAATGTTACAGTTGGATAACATTTCGGAGTCGTTGATAGAATCAAGTATTATCAACCCAAATGATGATTCTTCTTCAGATTCCGATGTTTGGGAAGAATTCGACGATGGCAACGACGACTGAGGTTACCAAGGAGAAGGTGACGGCTGGGAAAAACTTTTCATAAACTGGCCCTTCTCAGGGCCGCAAAATTTCATAAACTAATGCACGACCATACATGTACTGAAGTGTTGTCTTTCTTTCCCTCTCTATCTCGTTCAAGCGCGCGCCCACACACAAACACACACACACGCACGCACGCACGCACACACACGCGCACGCACACGTAATTTTTTCAGTTATCGATTATTGCACATTTCGTCATTTTTCCCGACCGTACGCCAGTGAGTGGTTCTTCGCATGTGCCGAGGCGTACAAAATAGCCAATGGTCAGGGAGAAACACTCGTAATATAAAGAGATTACGGAAGGTAGCGTGCAAAACATTAGAGAACTCGACATATTTAGTGGGTGCCACCTTGTATCGGTTTTGCATTTATAATGAGTTTTTATTACTTCGCCTCATTTTTAGACAGACTATAATAAAACCCTGGTAGGAAGAGAAATCAAAAAAACTTAAATATATAGAAGCAATTATTTATCCCTCAATACACGCCTGAATATTAATTAAAGAATCTCGATGCAGTGAACTACCAGAAATATTTGTTGATTAAATTTGAAAAGTAAGTAGTAATCAATAAACCTGTTATTTCTAATTTTGTTGTGTTAGATGTGGTAAATTCCTCCTACGTTTAGTATTTTTTTGTACATAACGATAAGCTATGCCGGCTATTCGAAGAGAAAATTGATTCTTTCCAGAACGTTTGATTTAATAAATTGTGGTTGTCTCAAACCAATTCCATTAAGCAGTGAAGGCAATGAGTTAAATCATCCTCGGTCAACTTACGACATTCGAAAATATTAAGGGCAGATGTTCCCCAGATATAAATCTGTCCCAGTTCTATCGAAGGAACGTGTGGAATTTATCTAGCAGTTAATAAAATATTCAGACCGGCGATGTCATCGATTACTGTTTCACGAATTTCCCATTGCGAAATAGTTTGTCATTCGAAGGTTCGATAAAAATATTTCAACTTTAATACTTTGGTGATTGAGATCGACGATTTCCCACTATTTAAAAATAAAAATTTTTGTAAAATACATAGATATGGGTTCAATATATATTGTGCTGGCTTTCTAAATCAAGAGTTCAAAAGAGTTCTCCAACGAGATCATACAATAAATGTTATGTGTCGTTAAAAGAATGTGTTAAAAATATAGAATCATTCAAAGACTAATAGGCGGCGCACAAGGGCATGTTTGAAGTTTTGTAGTAAAACCTCCTTTTGAAACGATCTAAAATAATAGAAACAAAAGGAAAAGACTGATGCTTTCTAATTGGAGAATAATAATTTAAAAAATAATGTAGAAGTAATATAACTTAAATACATGAAAGGGGCAAAACTGTAAAAATTACCTACAGACACAGGGCATCAAAATTCTTGCGTCACCGAAAATAAACAAGTTTATTGTGTACACAACTTGTCCGTTTAATAAAATTTGGATCAATTATCACCATGAAATACCTGCTTCGACAAAGATTTGAATCGCGCTGTGTAAATCTCCGTCACGCATTTTTGGATGTCTTGAGATAATATGCCAGCCTACATTAAAATTCCCATTCCGTGCGAGAACGGGACTGGGAAAAAATCCGCTCTTGTTAGTCCACTTAAACATGGGTAAGAACGGCAAATGGAATGAAAAAAAAAAAGAGTAGGAAAAAGAGAAAGTCAAATTCAGTTGGGTTTTCCGCTTTTTCGTCCGTCGCTTTCAAAATACTGAAAGTAATTATTACAAAGTGTTTTTGTATCCAGATTACCTGCAATGTTCGAAACGTTTGTCGCTAATTAGTAAATAGCTCGTGTGTTTTGCACGGAGAGCAGTTTCGTTGTAGCGGATCGAGCATCCATTTACATATGCGAATTTCGGTTTGCGTTCGAAACGAAAACGCTTGTCGTTAGAAAATTTAGAAACGTCCCGCGTTTATTTCGAGGCAATAACTTTATTATTTCCTGTCAAAACTGTCGTTTTATCACCCTACCCGAAAACAATAAGAAAAAAAGGAAGTTCCATTCCACGACGCCGACCCTATTGATTGAAATTTAAGCAGTTTTCGATTTTATGGTTCGGCAGTTAATGGAAAATAAATGTGGATGTTTCAAGATCTTGAAATACGAATGGCTTCTCTAAGTGTCACTCGAAAAACACTCAGGACTTTATTAACTTTTTACTTTTCAGTAAAGCAATCCTTTGTGCGCCACAAAAAAAAACCCATTTTATTGTGGATCGAGTTTTCGCGCGTTAGTGGAAAAATTAAGTTCCATTTTTCAGCCGGTGGGTGGAAAGAGTGAAGGAAAACGAGGACATTGTTGCTGCTCGACGATATCGACCTATTTGGTATTTGAGGCAATGATTTCAAGAAAAAGTTACAACCACTGAGAATTTTATAATCTTAATGGTTCATTATTGAAAATAATTTAGGGCATGTACCACAAGAATTTTAAGCAGTCTTAATTTTAACGCAAACAGTGAGCGTGGCAACTTACCATTCTAAACGTCACGGCTAAAGTCAACTTAAAAATTACAATGAGTAATGTATATATTCAGAAAACCTTCCCAACTTACCTGATAGTGCAGTCTATACCCGCCCAGGGTTGTAAAGGGGACGTAACGAACGCGGAGGAAGGGCGCGGTACGTTAGGACGTTAGAATAGACAAGCGTAGAGGAGGGTCTCAGAAGTAAACTCTGAACTCAACACTCTGGTACAGATTGAGAAATTGGCGAGATGAGAAACTAACCAATCCTAGTTATTAGTATGTTAGCCAATCTGTATTTTGTGTTAAGATAATTCGTTCCCTTTACATCATTTGTTTCGCACCTTTGACGTTATGTTTTTGGCTAGTTGTTGCTTGATAGAAAGGTTTCTTTTAAGATCTGAAAATGGTGTTGACCACCGAAATGGGTCATCGTTAAATAAATATCAACTCAAGCTGGTGGCGTAGACTTTGAATTAATTCCTATATTCACATTCTACATTCATCGATAAAGATTTTAAAGGGAAAACTAAATTTGTAGAAGTATTTCATGTAGAACTTATCTATGTGCTTCTTGGAATATCTATTACTTACGGCCAATATTTAATTAATTTTCTTTATCAATTGCAGATGTAGTTCAGGGAAACGAGAGGAGCCTATTAATATACGAATAAAATGCCGTCAATTTGCACATATATTAAGGCAAATCATCCATTTAATAAGTCCACATTCTTCATATAGTTTATAGCACTATATTTTATTGCTAATTTATTACGCCAAAAACGATATTATTGCTCCACCCCTTCCCGAGATAATACTTAAGTAAGATTATCCACACCTATATCTCCGGAACCAATGAAGATGCAAATATCTACCAAACGTTGTATCTTGTTTACTTAAAACTTATTTTATAAGTTTTTAGAGCATTTTGAAGTGTTTTTTCATATGAATCTGAGGCTACGGAAGCCGAACCTTTGTAAGATATATTTTAATTTACGCTTTTTCATTACTGTAAAAAACTTTTAATGACTTTTTTACATCATTTTATTCATTTTTGAGTACATTTGAGTCGATTAGAAAAAAATTAAGAAACGTTCCGTTTCTCAAACTCATTTCTACAGTTGAATTTTTTTTGTATATTATGACCGTAGCTCGTCATGAATAGGGTCATCAACCAATATCATAAAATAATCTAATATGTAAAAATGACTTTTTTACAAATGCTGTTATGCCAATGTCGCATATTTCGATCTTCATTGAAATATTAATCCATACAATTCAATGTAAAACAATCAAATTCAATTAATCTTAGCAGACAAATTTTTTTTATTTCAAAATCGATTTTAAAAAAGTCGTATTTTGAAAAATAATCATACAGTACATTTTTTATATCCAGAGTATTAATCGTATAAACTACTCTTTTTTTGAAAGACTATAGTGGTGGCAACTTTAAGAGGTTCATTGGATTATTTAATTATTAGGAAGCATTTTATTACTGTCATATTTAAATTGATCTAAAGAGTCATAAAATAAACACTACGTCAATGGAAGTATTTTTCTTTTAATATTATCTATGAATCATGTAAAATCAAATCATTATTGGCAAATTTAAAGTTCCCAAATTCTTCCATTAATGAAGTCTCGATTACAGTCATCAGTAATTAGTTTACATGCGAATATTTTTGCTACTCCAATTAATTTTCTTCTTAAATCCATTCAATTCTGTGAACAATACTTCCCGGTTCATTAGGAATAAAAAATATAAAAACAATAAAATAACTTTCTTGTCTTTAGTTGCCGACTTCTGTATTAAAATAAAATTGATATTAATGGTAAAAACAGCCTTTGTAAAAAAACACCTTCAGAAACATGTTTGCCACTCTCTTCTTCCTCTCGATTAGGAAATATAAAGAAACATGTTCTAGGCTTATTTCAGAAAATATCTCTTCGTCATATAAGAAAATTTTAATTCCACAGAAAAATGTGCATTCGTCTAAGCAATTCGATTTTTCCTTTTCAACGTTGCCTATCTGACTTTGCATAATTGAAAATTTAACTTAGTTTAAGGATCTGTATCACAATTTGTACTTGAAAATTCATACTTGACGAAGCAGCACGTATTGTTCACTGTATTGAATGAATCCATGCTTTGATTTACAAAGAAAATGTCTTCTGAGATATTTCGGGGGGTGGTAAATCTGCTAGGGGTTGAAGGGGTAATTTTGGGAAATCACAATTTGCTCATATCCTCAGCAATAAATTAGCAATAAAATATGACGTTTGGTAAATGTTTGCATCTTCATTGACTCCGGAGATATAAGTGTGGGTGACCTGACTTAAGTATTAAGCCAGATTATCCCCTTTATCTCGAAAAGGGGTGGAGCAATAAATTCGTTTTTGGCATAATAAATTAGCAATAGAATGTAGTGCTATAAACTTATAGTATAAAGAATGTGGACTTTTGAAATGGATTACCTGGCTTAATAGACGTCCAATTTGCGGGCCGAAGAAAGTGCAAGGGAAGATAATTACAGAATACGTTAAAGATTGACTTTTAAAGGAATTAATAGTTACTTAAAAAATTTTAGGCATTGTAACGACCACATGGTGGGTGATATCAAAAGCTTTTCAAAAAAAAAAGAAAAAGATTGGAATAATTTCAAGACCATTTAAGTTATTTGAAAGAGTCTAACCAACTTCTCCAAACAATTAAAATTCGGAATTATATATATATATATATATATATATATATATATATATATATATATATATATATATATATATATATAAAACAAACTATTGCAGTTTTGTACCAGTTGAACCTTCCATCAAGGAAATAATACGCGGTGTTTTCTCCATTGTCTTGTTAAAAATTGTTCAAAGAGCTGCTTCCAAGATTTTCTTGTAGTATCAGTTACAAAATTGAAGCGATATTAATGCAGCTAGGCTCATGGCTTAAGTGTTTTTAAAAAAACGCAATATTTTTATTAGGAATCACAAAAATTTTAAATCGCATTTACTTTCATATATGAATACCAAACTCAATAGATATTTGAATTAAAGGATCATACGATAAAGCATGGTGCTGCATAGTGTACCCCCCATTTTATGTGTACTTTTAAATTGAAGCATTTGCAGGTGTGAAATTAATTTCACACGAAACATCACACCCGTACTCGCACCCTTCCACTGTTAATCTACAGGAAGATCTACGTACACGTTAGATTCAATTAACCGAAAGACGGGGTAATAGTACATAGTACATAGCTGTGAAGTGAGTGTGCAAATAGCTTTTAGAATCGAATTAGTCACGGTCTAACGTTCGAACGTGCGACGTCAAGGTGTCATTTAAACGAATTCCTACATATATCGGATACGTTATTTGCCCCAGTACGTGAATGTGCATTTCAATGTTTAATGTCCTGGAATTAGAACAAGACGAACGATTTGTTGATGATTATCCCCCTGAAGAGGGATAATTGACACGTGTCAGTCGGGACAAACGATATTATGCTTACCAGGGAATTTAATAAGACCTTCTTAAAAAAAAAAACGGTAACAAATCAATCCTGGAATTTATCCCATTCCGACGACAAACGTGAACTCGTGATTTATTTCAATAATGTCCCAAGCCATGGTGAAGCCGCATCGAGTCGATAGCAAGATTATGGAGCAAATTTATAGTCCATCACATAAGGAATACTCAAGGAGGCCTTGGTGGAGGAAACCTTGGTGGAACCTCAGATAAGCTGTTCGATAGTTACACAATCTTTTTGCCTCCGCCAAGGAGCACTTAAGAATGTAAAAGTTCTGACAGCAGCGCAATTCATGAATAAGGAACCAGTCTAGGGAGTATTATTTCTATTTCTATGGTTGTACGATCGTGTCAAAGTGAGGTTATAAACTACAACAAATTAAAACTTGTAATTAAGAAAAGGGGAAAGTAAATTTAAACCCTCAACTCTCTTTTTTAAGCACCTAAATCGTTCTATCCAGTTTCCCAAACATCTTTCGAAGATATTTCTGGTGCTTCTATGAGCCCTATTATAATTTCATTCTGCATGTGTATTAAAATGTACAACTGGTGTTAGCAGATATCTTTTACACGTTAGCCATTGTCACCTAACATTTCAACTGTAACAACACATAATTCATAACAGATTCATATTGCAAATTTGATGTTAAACTAATAATTATAGGCTGACCTGGCACTTCATTATTTTGACACGAAGCCCACTTCTCTGAAATATTGTGTTATCATGAGTGGACCCTGAATACCTAGCGACAATATCTAATATTTGTATTCTTGGGCCACATACCACCTGTAAATAACACTTTTTAAACAATTTCATCAATCATTATTGAGATAATATAAGTATCTGTAAATTAATGGAGAAAATTCTCCTTCTATTTCTGTATATTTCACCTACAGCAACTCCAGAATTTTTTATTGTGATGTGGGAAAGTTGGAAATTTGATTAAATTCATTCATAAAAACTTGATAATGAAACGGGTCTTCTGGGAGTTTTACGATATTCCTCATTTTTTCTGCCAATGACTCTGAAATGCGTTTTATTATTAGAAACACTGTAGGTTGTGAAATTCCCCTAAGATCACCAGCAACAGTCTAAAATAAATATGAAATAGTAGATTAGATAAATAATGTTCAAAAACTTGAATAAAGCATAAGTAATCATTCTTTCTGTAGATATGTAAGTACATATGTGTTCTGTAGATATGTATGTACATATATAAAAATGCAACTTGCCTGGAAATTTCTTGTACCATAGTATCGTAAACTGATTAATAATTGGGTCAGTGAAACCACTGTAAAACCTCTACTATTGGGTTAATGAAGAGCATTATTAACCACAGGCAAAATAATATGTACAGTTGTATTTTTAGAAAAGCAATACCTCCTTATAAACTCACCTTCACTATATACACCTAACGGATTTTGCCCGTCTCTCAAATAACGTTTAGGTAATCGATTTGTATTATTAATAATTCGATTGACGTACTCATAATATTCGTGATTCATCTGGAATCCGCGTCTTGAAGGCGAACTTAACCTTTAATATTTTCTGGGGGATACTCATGATAAGATGAAACCGACCTCGGCCTCATCTCATCTTTAAGGTGTACTTAGTGAACTACAAAATACTGATGGCAGAGTAAGTACTGCTTAAGGTTTGAGGAATCCTCAAGGCGCGATTATAAATTTGCCCTTATATCTTGCACCAAAGGTCAGTAAGGCTTAATTTAAGTAAAATTAATTGTTGTAAAGTTAATTGGATCCCAAGAGATTCTATTGGAGTCTCACGTCTTAACTGTTTCAGATAAACTAAAACTGTACGACTAACCAGATAGCTTGACAGCGTTCGTTAAAATCGTAAGACTTTTCTAAATGTCGTGATTGTGATACAAATAACCGATCAATTCGGCAATTTATTCCATTCGGGAATGACACGACTCGCTCTATCCTAAATTCGTGACTTACTTCAATAACGTCTCCAAAGTAGATTGCCTTAATAGACAACACTGAAGTACAGGTGCCAATATCGACAATTCATCGTGAAACGGCTTTCCAAACCCGCGTCCATGGTCTAAATGTAGGGTGAACGTGTCGTTTCCAAATAACCTGCAACAAATACAATAAAAGCGGAATTATTACGGACGAAAACCGATCGGCAGTGAAAAATTAGACCTAATCTAATAAACAACTCATAATCGATATCACGAGGTACGTACACTGTGCGTAGGGTTGACCAGAAAAAAATGTCAGTAATCTATCGATCGATAATTGAAATAATGTTCCTTCATATTTTCAGGTAATGCGTTTAAGATCCTATTAAAAAGTTATTAGGAATTCCGTTCAGGGGTATTCAGCTTGAAGTAAATTCGCCAGGTTTGCCTAGTGTACCAGCTATTATTGCCCTGATTATGAAAAACAGTTTTGTAATTTGTTCGGGTGTATTTCTTGAGGTAAATTTATTAATAAAACGGAATAGTCTTGGAAGTTTTAAACTAAATATAAAATTTCAAGGGAAATAAATGTGAAGGAACGACAAATGCTCTTTAAATGCCTGCAGTATTTGCAGGAATAAATTAAAATTTTAAATGGCCTATGCGTTTCACTAATATGCTGTGTTATTCCTTTTTATGTCAAACACTTTGTATAATTGAAAAATGTAATTGGAATAGTCACGCTTTTATTCCTAACGACTACATAAAAAATTTATTCTCCTTTTAGACTACATTCAGATATATGTAGTAATTAAGTAAATAAAAGATAAGACAAACAGAGGTACTGCATGCAGTCCTGGTCACAATAATTACATAGAACAACAAACAAATGACAAGATATTCAGTCACTGACAATCAAAAAATAAATCCACAGAATAAAATCTCTTTTCCAGCAGATACTGTTTCAATAACTTTTCCAAATTATTCAAAATTTAAATAATGTTAACGTTTTGAGGGGTTCATTTTAAAGCCTTTTTTCAATCACAGAACGCGAGTTAAAAAGAACATTATTTTTTTAAATGGTACATAAACTATACTACATTTTGCTACAAGGCGAAGTAATATTAATGGAGTGGCTGTCAAACTCATAGGCGTGCGAGTAATCATACAAAAAGGTTACCGATTATTATGCCCCTATAGGTTAACTATTATAAAAATAATGGCGAATCACTTCACACTGACACTGATATGGTCAAAAAGTAACTACTGTTCATTGTTAATTGTATAAAATCGAAATACAAAAAATATGTTGTAGATGAAATGGCACGACAATCACGATTATAAGACATCCACCGTATCATTGTCAATTAAATCAATCGAATTAATATGTATAAATTATGTTTAAAATTATAAATAATGTAAATATTTTACATTGAAAGATATAAAAGTACTGGTATCAAATCGAAGAAAAAGTAACCCCCGAAAACTAGAATCAATCTGTAGATCATAGCATAAAGGAAGAGGCAAAACTCTGGGAAATTGATAATTTCATTGATAGAATAACCTGATACCTGATATAGACCCCTGATTATCACAATAAATAACAATGATAGCTCCTCTGAATTTTCAGAGGATTAGTATTATAAGTATTAACGAATTTCAAATTGAAATAATTTTTAATGTTAATTTTGTATATTCATGCATTGTGTTGTTAGTATGTAATTAGTATTGACGAACCGTAATAAGCAGGCAACGTTTTAACCACGCCAATTTTAACAAACGCCAGTTTTAAGCTTGGATAGAGTGGGAAGGAAATGTCGCGTAACAATTATTACAATGAAATATGCTACACATAATTAAAACATTATGCATTATTTCGAAATATCTGTCGAAAATGCGATACACCATTGGCTTTTCGATATACGATCGCTTGAGCGCCGGATGTTTTCTTCCACTTCTTCTTCTTCTTATAGCATTTTGTTCTGACATCGCTCATACCGGGTGGCCCCTACACAATTATTAAAAAATAGTTGAAAATTCAGGAACTGCTTACGATAACTGCGAATTTTTTCCCCCGGTACATGAAAAATACCCTTTTTTGACGGATACCACATTAATATTACTTCCCGTTGAAGCGAAATACGGTATAGTCCTTTCTTCTCTCTAATATTAATTGTATGTATCTAAATGTCCGCTCTAAAACAGTTAACATTACAATTCATACAATACTATAATACTTTTATTATATTATATCTGTCGGAGAAGCCGAATTTGATATGAGAAAACTGCTCGGGAATGTAAATAATAGATCGAATTACTCGTCTCTGAATGTCCTGGGAGAATTCCTCAGGTTTTTAGTAATCCTGATAAGGATGAAGGGAGGAAGGAGTATCGGAACCGAATTTATTCTCTTACTAAAGACCAGAAAAACGAAAAATGAAAAAGCTAGACGTGGAATATTATATGATGGATGCACGTGCATATATCTCATAGGTAATAGAGAAATGGTATGCGTCATGTTCGTACATGTAAATTTATCTGAGAGAAATAAAACTTAAAAAAAAGAATGAAGCATATACATGGGTTTCAGAAATCGAATTATTTGTTTATCTGATTTTCTAGAAAACGCAGGTAAACTAAATTAAAATTATAGTTCTTTCTTAAAGGTAAGTCAATAGTTATACCAACACAACGATTTTAGTGTGCTTAATTTATAATTACTTTAAAAACAAAATTTATAGCACGGGCGGTCTGGCAATTAATTAACTTAGGCATTAACTAATTAATAGAATAATACATTACTGAAACAAGAAACGTAAAAACCGCAAAAAACCGTAAGAGTGTCCATTTTCTACGGTTTCCCTAACGCAGAAACATATCCTTCCAATTGTACGCAATACACCACGTACATTATTAATCACAATTTACCAGAAAGCCATCCAAGATAAAAATTAACCGCAACGTTTTCCTTTAAAGAACTCCCTTACTCTTTAAATTCCCTCCGCTTGATATATTTTCTCGCAGATTAACATTACGTCGAATTACACCGATCCTAACATCTTTCTTTTCACGGTCTTTCTTTTCTTTCTTTTTTCCCATATAAATAAAAATGCTTCGATTCTCTCGTTCCGTCCGTCCCTTACCTGAACGTCTCGTAATGGTGTCTGTCCATGTTGCCCGTGAGGAAATCAAAGACCGACATATCCATTAGATCGAACAGTCGACGTCCTTTGTCATACGGGGGGATTTCCCTCACTAGCTGACAGTAGTTAGGATCGGTCTCCCACTGAGCTTTCCGTCTTTTGTGGTAGGAGCGACGCCACGGATGTCTCCACACCTGGAAAAAGCGGAAAAAACTTTGAGAAATAGCTACAAGGTTTTTTTAAAATTATTTAGTGAAAAATCGTAGCGTAGGGAAACTCGTTAGGGATAAGCCGGGAATAAATCGAGGGCGGAGGACTTGACAGGTATAAATACTTAGTGACGAGTATCTTATCGGAAGGGAAGCGATATTCCCTGGGGACTCGAGCCAAGTGGCAGATTTATTAAAATTTCTGGTTATCGACTGATAGTGAATTTAGTGCGAGTTTGGTATCTGCCTAAACGGTAGGAGCAAATTTAATTTGGAAGTTAACAATCACCAATGTATCGCTAACGATTCTAGTGCGACAAAATTAGTTTTTGGGGTGTTTTGATGTAGATCTGAATTTGGTATTGTAACGAATTCTCCTCGTCTAATCGGCCATGGAAGGCAGTGGAGTATTCTCGATCGTTCTGCAGACAAACCGGCGACGGCAGGATTCCGAGAAATCATTTAATAGCTCGAGAGTCTTCCCGTTAGAATATAAAAAGGCGACCGAGAGATAAGCGGCATTCAGTCGAACGCAGGTGTTCATGTGACCCGACAAGAGGTCGTAAAAACAAACACGCTCGAAAATAAATTTACGTTTGCATGAATTAGAGTAAGTCCGTATAGTGTTAGTGTTAGTTAAATAAATTACGATTAATTAGTCATAGTTAATGTTATCAATTATTAAGAACTCACGAGCGTAACAGTATGATGATATTAGCTTTAGTTCGTTTGTCCAAATAAGCATATTAAAATAATCTAGAGAATATCGTGGGGAGGAGAGATGGGAGGATTATAGGACGATGGGATTATAATTGTCAGAATTAGTGGGATCACTTCTTTTGCAAATCTAAATAACTTCATTATTTCTTCGATATTCTCGAAAACAGTTGGACAAACACACATTTACGAACTACACACTGTATAACTCATTTCGAAAAAATAATCAAATTTCACATTGCAAACGCTTTAGCGCACTACAAGCTAATTTACTTGAATTTAATAGAAAGTAGCCCTAAGATCACCCCTTTTTTGACTCTCTCAAGAAGTGAAGAGTATTGAAAAATATAATTGAAAACCATACGATAGAAATAGAGGAACAGAACGGGTTTCGTACAGGACGATCATGTATTGATAATACATTTGTTCTACAACAAGTACTAGAGAAACGTAAAGCGAGGAACTTAGCCACCCATCTTGTATTTATCGATCTTGAAAAGGCCTACGATACAGTACCTTTGCAAAAACTGTTGGAAATCTTGACGAAATCTGACCTTAGTAATGTCTATGTTCGAGCTATTCAAAACATATACAAAAACTCGAAAAGTGTAGCCAAGGTAGGAAGCATCTTATCGAAGCCATTCTTACATTCGAAAGGTCTAAGGACAAGGATGTAGCCTATCCCCAACCCTATTTAAAATATACATCCAAGAAGCTCTGAGTAATTGGAGAGCCAAAACTGCAAGAATGGGGATTAAGATGGAGGATGCGTACCTAACAACTCTATTTTTCGCGGACGACCAAGTTGTTATAGCTGCAGACGAGGACGATGCAGATTATATGCTGAGAAAGTTGGATGACGAATATGCTAAATGGGGTTTACATATGAATATGTCAAAAACAGAATACCTGACGGTAGGAAGCAATGATGGAGACCCCGACCTGCAAATAAATAGGATTAGACGGTGTAGACAGTACAAATACCTAGGAAGCATAATTTCGAAAGATGGAACAACAAAAGAAGATATAAAAAATAGAGTGCAACAAGGAAAAAGAGCTACACGAATTTTGAACTCATTACTGTGGTCAGATAAAATTAACCTTAACACCAAATTGACAATCTACAAAGTTATAGTGGAGCCTATTTTAACATATGGATGCGAATGTTGGCAACTTACCGAGAGACAAGAGAAAACAATCGAGGCAGTAGAAATGGACTATCTGAGAAGATCTTGCAGAATATCCAGAACAGAACATGACATGTTATGAGGATGGAACAGGACAGATGGCCAAAAAAAGCAGTAATGTATCAACCGCAGAATAGAAGAAGACGAGGAAGACCCTCAAGGTCCTGGAAGGATGGGATAGAACAGACCATGAAAGACAGGGCTATCCAGGAAAACGAGTGGACAGACAGAACAGTATGGCGTACGAAATGCGGGATGCGGCAAAGGAAGCTGTAGGACCCCCGCTATATGATGATGATTTCAACTTAAGTGAAACACTTTCGCGGAAACCAATAATTTCAAAAGTTTAAGTTTCAGAAATTAAATACTATATGAAAAACACACGAGCGAAAAACACAGAACACATACGTGAAAACTTAAAGAATGAGCTTAACAGATGGTGTCTAATACAACAGAAGAGAATCTCAATGACATCTGGATAAAATTGAGAACAAACATTGAAACAGTTATTAAAATTAAAATAGGTTACGAAGAGGCAACAAAACACGAACATTAGATGACAATAAAGGTATTGAATCTAACAGAAAACCGCCTATTTTGGCTTCTCGCCAAAAATGATCAATACGGTTATGACAAACTTAATCGTATTATACAAAAGAAAAAAATTATAGAGGTGAAAGAACAATGCATCGATAAAGAATGCGAAGAGGCAAGGAGATTGCACAGACCTCATGACAGTTTCAACTTCCAGAAGAAACTAAAACAAATTACAGGAACAGGAAGGAAGACGCCGCTGTCAGCTCTCTATGATGAACATGGTAAACTAATTTTGGACGAAACAGAGTTGAAAGAAACATGGAAGAACTATGCCTCAAATTTGTTTGACTACTAGGAGGAGAATCCCGTAGCAACGATCCATCGCGTGACAAAACATTGCGCAAAACGCAAATCGCAGTATATTTGCGCATACCACACAGCTCGAAATGCGAAATCGCACGTTTCGCGTAATGTTCGAGGCCATTTTTCGCACTTTCTCCACATGTATATGAAAATCGGGGATAGCTAGGTTGTAGGTGTTGATGTCCTCTTTCAAAAACCGTTTGAAAAATTTAAATCGGCCCATCTCAGTTAATACGCAGAATTTTGCAAGATTTCGCCGTATATTGTTAATAGCGTAACGTTGTGCAAAAACTGTTCATCCGGAAGCCACCAACTTTTGCATGCTTC
This sequence comes from Cryptocephalus primarius, assembly GCA_963576515.1. Taxonomy (NCBI): domain Eukaryota; kingdom Metazoa; phylum Arthropoda; class Insecta; order Coleoptera; family Chrysomelidae; genus Cryptocephalus; species Cryptocephalus primarius. The sequence goes on along the minus strand of OY754940.1, from coordinate 15,559,792 downwards.
AAGTAGACAAAATATAATAACATTTCACGCAAAATTAGCGTTACAGCTTTAAACTGGGCAAAGCTGTGAATTTGTGAAAAGGGGCCCATTTTAACGCTTCTTTCAAGTTTTCTCGGTGAAAAATGCTCCGATCAGCTTTTAGAAAAGCTTAACTTGAAGGTCTTTTAATTCTCTACTAATCGTCTGTACAACCTATCCCATTTCCGTTAATAATTTTCACGCTGTGGTGGAAAAACGACGATTTTTTTTTAAATTTTTATTGTAAAAAAATGCAAAGCTCAGATTTATCTAGATTTTAGCTCTTTATCATATTTGATTCATTTTAAACTAAGTTTTTTTGGTCCATCTGCTGTTAAATATTATCTGCCAAAAAACCTATAAACTGGGCTATACCGCCGCCTTTATTTTGTACCGTCTGTTTCCTAGCAGCCCAGTAATGCGCAATCGGCGACTCGTGTTGCGTGCAAACCGTTCTGCGCACAAGTACTTCAATTATACGATAGCATAGGTTTTCATTACGTATTAAAATATCAATATTAGGTTTAAGAAAGTAACAACAAACGCTGCAACAAAATCGTCAGAGTAAAAACTTTTGTAGAGATAGAAACTTTCATGGACTCCCGTAAAATTTACTTCCGAGATTTAGAGATATTTTTGCAAATAGTTTTGGAACCATAAAGCATTCTTCCCGACCTAAATTTCCACTGTAACAAACATTCTCTATGCCATAAATGGATGAAAATTCATTGAGAAGTACTCACACAGTACGGAAGAAAAAATTGTTTTTGAGATGTCAAAGTAGACAACAGAGGAATGTGGTTACTGTGGCTGGCGAAGAATTTTGCAAAATATATTAGTGTACACTGAGTTCTATGCCTGCTTTGACACCAAAGAAATATATAATGAATAAACAGACCCTTCACATTACTTTAATAATTGAATTTACGCAACTACAAGTACGAATTTGTGAAACATGACTGTTTTAATATTGCTTAATAAAGTCCATATATTTTTAATGTATAACATAATCTGCGTTATTATTAATTCAAGTATACTACTCGCCACGAAAGAAAAGCTGGTGTGGCTTATGGGCGGGTCATAGTCGACTATATGCATTAATAAATATGCATAATAAATTATAATTAATAATATAAATAGTATTCATGAATAATAAATTATGCATTTATAAAAATTAAAAGGGTACCAGTGTAAACTGAATAACACTGTTGATGACGTCTGTAGAAAAGCATCGAAAAATGTCAGAAGCGCCCCGTATTTTTGTCGAGCCATTTAAATAGTTGGTGGATATAATGCATATAATTCATCACGACTTAACTGGTACGCTTTGAATGGTCCTGAGGACCGGTACTTTGTGGAGCCGCCTAAATAGTCCACCCATTTTCGCGTGGAATTTTGGGAATCAAGGTCGACTTCTTTAAAAATTGGGATTTAGGTGGTATTTATAACCGTCTTCAAGTTCGGACGTATGCCGAAGTGCGGCTTTTCCCTAGTGGTGGAAACCACCCTTTGTCAGGGGTAAAAAAATCTTTAATCAAAATAAACCCGGAAATCGATAGACTAATTCTAAGCAACTTTTGTTCTATAAAGTCTTTTGGTAAAGTTGATATTTTTCGAGTTATTCACGATTGAAACTATACATTTTTACGAATATTTTTTAACCGTTTTTCAGGAATAACTTGAAAAGTTTTCATTTTATCGGAAAAACATTCTAATAAAAAAAGAGATTCGTTTTTCAATGACCTCTGTAAACCCAATCAGGGCTGAGTTATTGCTCGTTGAAGGATGGTTATTTTTCGAAAACACCGAAATTGAAAATTTTCAATCTTCAGTAACTTGAAAATGGTGAAATTTTTGAGGAAAACTCGATAGACTTTTTTAAAGTACATGAAAAACCTTTAAAATGAGTACGATAAATGTCTTTTCCATAAAAATTGACTGATTTATAACAAAAATAATGGAACACCTTTCTTTTTTTAAGTTTAAAAATTACACCCTCGTCATTACCATCCTGATAAAAATTAAGCGTAACTTACTTGCAATTAACTTTATTTAGGTATTATTGATATGATCCATGTGGTTTAAGCGGTTTAGAATGCCTATTTTAGAAAAAAATGATTGTTTAAAATATAAATTGCATATTCGAAATTTTGGAAAAAAATGCATTTTCTTTAAATAAATCAAAAACCGTTCTAGATAAGAAAAAAATGTTTCAAATGTTAATTGCAGGGTTTGTCCCACTGAATGTTTTGACTTTTTGTTTATCTTTGTATCATACAAATTGAAGGAGTGGCGGTTCGAAGTTTGCATTCGCGTACTAATTGTAGCTCATCCAAGCCCTTTGAACGCAACGTTTTTCAAAACTACGGATTGTAAAAACTTTTAACTAATTTGATCCTAAAGCGTTTGGAAATCCCTACAAAATGCATTGTCTAAAAAGTTTCTAGCTCGGAAAATAAGGAAATTATCGTCGAAAAAACTGAATATATTTTTATTTCGGAGCACGAATTTTGGAGCGCAGGTAGAAAGGCATGTATACGTATATATGTATACATTGTGTCGCATGTATGGAATGATGATTTACGGGGGTTGCATCTGTTTTATTAATCATAAACTTGGCCGATAATGTCAAGAGATCTTTAAGTAATTCGTTTAAACTTTATTTTAAGCAAATACATGCAAAAGTCTACGGTTTTTTAATTTTTTGCAGTAAGGGGTAATTGTCACCTCTAAAAAATAAAGGCACACTTCGGCAGATGTCCAACTTTCAAGAAGACGGTAAGTAAGGCATAGGTCCAAATTTTCATGAAAATCGACTTGATTCCCAAAAGTCCACAGTTTTAAGATATTTTACCGCTGAGACTGGACAAAAGTCTATTGGTGACAAAGTCATAAAGCAATTCGCCCCGCCTGCTTTTCTTTCTTGTCACGAATTACATAAAGTAAAAAAAAATACATTTTATATAGTAACTGCAATATTGTAAAAATACAATTAATTATTTTTAAATTTCAAATCAAAAAACTTCAACTACCCACATACGAGTATATCTCCCAATTAAATATAACAAGATTACATTTTAAAAACGACCTGTTACATCTGACATATCTTGTTATTTTCGAGACAAACACGTGACCACCCATACGACATCTTCCTCTTCGTTTAACAACTTTAGGATTAATATTTCCACGTGATCTCCTCAAACGTGTCGCGATGGATATTTCGTCAAGGAATAATTCGATTTTCCAGACATTTCCAGCAGCAGGAAAAATTCCACCTTCTTCCAAGTGCCACCTTTCCCCATTATTCACGCTTCGGGTGAAACGTCCGATTTTTCCCGATCAATGAAGGGTAATTATTGTACAAAAACAATGTAATGTCTTAATTAGGTCGTAGGAGGGTAATATCGGTGGATCCCCGAGGGCGTTATTAACATGCGACGGGGTGTATCTGTCTCCTTGCCTCATCGGATGATTAACGTTAAGGGAGTTTAGCGATACCCAGTACAAGGGATGGAAATGTTTAATTAAGTTTATATATTTTTCTCAAAATATAACGATGAACGGAATATCGATGATTTTGATATATCTTTAATTATAGACGTTGCATGCTATAGTTCAATAAAATAATATTGCTTCAAAATATAAATTGATGTAACCGATTATGAATAATGTTTGGTCCCGACATCTAAGAGAAGTTAAAAAGAGAAGTATTCGATATCTTTAATCTTCAAACCAAATAATGTTTCTCGATCACCACTAAATTTCAAGATATTTTAGACATATTCTACTATTTACTCTAACTGTTGTGATAAATGAAATACATTTTCTTTTCTGAGTAGCAAAATTTCTGATTAACTTAGAATTTGGAGAACGTCATTATGTGGCAATAATAATCGGTATTAATTTTGCATTTTCAAGATACCGAAAAGTTTAAAAAGCGCCCATACTAAAATGCAAAATGTTAAAAATCACACGTTGATACTTTGTTTCAACATTTAATAGTCAGTTATTGATAATATTGATTCTGGAAGTATGATAAAAGTGTTTAATGATAATTTTGTTTCAGTATGTATAATTGAACTGTTTGTTGGTAATTTGTTTCAGGACAATTGAAAATTCATTAAGTGTTTGTTCTCCATATGGTTGGCAATTATTTCCAGAAATTTGATAACTAATTAAATCATGTGAAATTAGACACTGAACAGCACACATCTCTGTGTGCAGTCGTGAACATGCAGACTAGATGGAATGAGTACTTTACACGTATTACAACAATTGCTTGATATCTAGTTTTGTATTTTGCATTATCTGTTTGTATTGATATGCGTTTTAGTGTATATTACGGATTATTTCGCTCCCTTGCACCCTGTGGCGTTATAGCGTAGGGTATGAGCTTATGGCAGTGTCCTGTCACCACTAATAAATTTCCAAAAAAGAAACTGAAAAATTTTTTTTCAAGAAACGAAAATATTGCAGAGGTTAGTACTATTACTACATTAAGTAAAATGATGTGCTCTTTGTATCGCTGTTTATCAACACTACATTAAAATAGCCTGCATTTTAATCAAAATAAGCCTAAAATAATATGAATAAATCTCAAAATATATCCAGAAAAAGTTGTATCGAGCAACTAAAATAGGCTTCCCGAACAAAAAACCGAGCAGCGATTCAACAGATTTGGTGAAATTTACACTAAAACAGTGGTTACTCTGTAAAGGTTATCGTATCGTAACAACAAAAAGTAAGTACAATATAATAAATCTTCAATGCAAGCTTTCTCAACGTGAAAATAATTTTAAGAATAGAACAGCCCTTGTATTAGGAAAGAATCTCTCGCATTATTAATTCTGCAAAACGTGTGTAGAACCCATGTAGGCTGTGAGAAGTGTAGAGATGAAGATTAACAGAAAAAATAACAGCACTGGAGAATCCACTATAGTAAAAATTTGTAATGTGAAGAAGACTTACCTTAAATTACTTTTAAGTCTCTCAGACAGAAGACAAAATTTGTTAGCAACCACTATGGAAAAATGTTAGTATTGATTTAAAAATAGTGAATAAAAATAGTTTTCTTGTAATCAAAGCTAAATATGTATACATCTGATCTGATCTGGATGATTCGAATCAGTATTTATTAATTTAAAATATAAGGCAATACGAAAAATTGTGTAGTTACTTTTTTGACAGAGAGACAGAGAGAATTTTGACAAATTTTAATATTTGTTAGTTTTGGTTGGAATTTTTTCCTATTGTGTGTATTGTGTATAATATCAAAATTAAGAATATCGATTGCGTCTCATTATTTGCTTGCCCTAAGGAGGTAAAAATATACATCGTGCTAATTTATAATTGAAGATACGAGGGGATAAAAGAGAAGTGTATAAAAATTTTAAATGACAAAAAGTGGATTTCCTGATTTCAATCTAACAGAGAAATGGGTAAATTTCTAAATATTCTTTCCAATATGCATCAATAATATTACATGTGTAGTCCATTTTTATAATTCATCTTTTGTGAGGGACCAAATGTGTTTTTGTTTAAATTTCATCTCTGAGAAATAACTGTGAATAAATCTTTCTAATTCTGCTAACAATCTTATAAGATTTAATTGAAATGAATTGTAATTAAGAATTCACCTTACTTCCAAGAAAATATTTTAACACCTGAGAAGGAAAGATAAAGAAACATATACTATTTCAGAATATTTTCAGCTTATTTCAGAAAATATTAGTTCGTCATATAAGAAAATTTTAATTCCACAGAAAAATGTGCATTCGTCTATGCCATTCGATTTCGCCTGGTCAATGTTGCCTATTTGACTTTGCATAATTATGCATTTGAAAATTTGACTTACCTTGAGGTTCTGTATTTTAATTTGTACTTGAAAATTCATACTTGACGAACCGGCAATTATTGTTCACGGTATTGAATGGATCCGTCATTTGATTTACAAAGAAAATGTCTTCCGAGATATTTCGGGGGGTGAGAAATCTGCTAGGGGTTGAAGGGATGATTTTGGGAAATCACAATTTGCTCATATCCTCAGCAATAAATTAGCAGTAAAATATGTCGTTTGGTAAATTTTTGCATCTTCATTGTTTCCGGAGATAAATGTGTGGGTGACCTGACTTAAGTATCAATCCAGATTATCTCCTTCATCTCCGAAAGGGATGGAGCAATAAACTCGTTTTTGACGTAATAAATTAGCAATAAAATATAGTGCTATTAAGAATGCGGACTTATGAAAAGGATGACCTGGCTTAATAGACGTAAATAGACGTACTGCCTGAAATTTGATACCTTTTAAAAATGTGCCAGATCAAATTATTTAATTGTAGTTAGCTATAAGAAACTGTAGAAGAGACAAAATGTAATGTTTTTTATTAAAAACTATTAAAACTGGAAATACAAAATAGTGACATTTTAATTGGGATGGGCAGTAGTACCGAGTTCTGCCACAGATTTTACGAAATTAATTAGGTTAGAAGTCAGAAAATTTGACCACAGAATTGATGAAAAAAATGGCCGTGTTTGAAGTGAACACCCTGTAAATTATTTATAAGCAACAGAGTTCGGATTCCTGGTGTTCCCTTTTGTATTTCATCTGCATTTTACCACGTTTCGGATTACGTAATAAACATTCAGCGCTCTATAGTACTATAATAATATTTAATGTATGTGAAGTTTGTGGCAAAACGTCTTTTACTATTGTTCGGAGGCTGTGATTGGAAAATTAATTTAATATTGAAATATTCATTCAAACAGTATGGTTTATCAGTTAAACTTAAATGATATTAGCACTGAACAATCCAAAGTTAAGCCATTGAGCAAATGAATTATTCACAGTACAACTTTCTTGTTAAATAATCTTCTATTTGAAACCCGACAAATTAATTTAAATGGGTTTATTATAAGTACCTAAAGGGTGAAACGGTCGCTTAAGGAATGCCCGTAATCGCGTAAAAGAAAAATTATTATTACTTTTCTCGTCGCTTTAATTATAACCCCTCACATATCGAGGAAGGAAGCGGGTCGGGGAACTTTTGATTCCGCCATATAATGAAAATCGTAATGGTAAGCGGTTGATGACATTTTTATCAGATTTCGATGTCGATCCCATCGACGCTTTCCCTACTAAAATTGTAACGAGGGGTGTCACGCGAATTTTTACGTTCAACGTAGGGAGGATAAAATATAAACAAAAATTGGAAAATGCACAAAAAAATTTCCCGAAATAGCTTTGTACTTGTACATGGAAAGTACCATAATTGTAATCTACTTAATATTGCCTTACGGTTTTTTGTTTCGCAGATAACGAGCATTAAAAGTTGGGATCATTATTTTGATCAATGACTTCGGTATGGAATGAATACCACCATTGATTTCCACGTACAATTTATTCGTGAACTTATTTCTACGTTTGGCGACATTAATAAAATTCTAAATATAACCAAATCGACCGAAGAGTAATCGAAATGCGATTTGGGTCCTTCCCTATTACTTACCCTAACTACAAAACGTAAGTATTGATTACCAAGAAAGATAATCCCAATTAAATAATCCAGGCGTTCTTAGCGATAACATCGACTATCAGCTATTTTATTCATGATCACTTACTAATAATCTATTTTAAGAAACATATGTTAACACCGAATCGTGAAATCATGTGCGTTTAGGACAATTAAAAGTGATAAAAGTTGTTAATTTTGACTCTTTTGCGATTATCTATGTTAAATTACAACCTAATATATTTAATAAAATATTTTTGGTAGCCCAGATAAACTAAATAGCTCTATGTAATAGCATTCAGTTGTCGTATATATTAAAATTTCAATTCATTACAATAACATGTGTTTTGTAACATGTGTGATATCTTTATAATAGTTTTAAAATCATAAAGTAGCTATAACTAGAATACATAGAAGTAATCCACGTATTAGTTATAATATATTTTCAACTATATATAATACTAATATTTTGAAATGACTAAACTGCAACGGAAAATTCGTTACAATAAATTTTCTTAATTCTTTTATGTAAAAATGAGTGTCGTTTTCATTTCTTTTTACGATTTTTCAATATATTCATCTGATTAAGGGTGACTTTTTATCCTTTATAGAGATTGTCCTCTCATCAAAGTTATTAGGAAATAACTGTTCTATATGATTTCTGCGTCTCTCAGCATTAAAATATATTTTTTTCGAAATTTAAGAGAATGATATTTTTCTTAATGTTTCGGAGATCATTTTACCCCCTCAGAGGTGTAATTTTAATTCTTTTATTTAAAAAAAAATAAATGTTTACAATATTTCTAAATATTTCCATTATCTTTTTCTGACTGAGGGTAGCTTTACTATTCATAGAGTTTATTTTCTCATCAAAGCTTGATGATTTTTGAAATATATTTTTCACATTTTCGACATATTGTTCAATATCCGAAAATTTAGATTGCCCAATAAGGAGAGCACGCAAGAAGCGTAGATTGAGAAAATTGGTTGTCATTAGATTCGTCTTATGAATTACGAGATAGCCTTTAGCTTCTGCTTCGATAGCATTTTTTGAGAAATTAATTTTCAGAATTATTGTTCTCTAATTCAGAAAACTAGAGATCTTTGTGTTCGAATTTCTGGAAGAACCGAATTTCCCAAAGTAATTGTAAATTTCTAATTGACATTTATTTTGATAATATGTAACCTTACAATTTTTTTAGATATCGAATTTAAAAAAAGTGCAATAGTCAAAATACAAAAAAAAAATTGGCCTACATTCTAATTCCAAGTATTTTAAAATTTCAATGCTTAGGGTCACATTTACAGTCTCAGTAACTTTCATCGAATTTTTCGTGAGGTAATTCACTCTATTAACCTATAAAGAAATGCAATATTTTTGTTCCAGCCCCCCGAAAACATTAAACTTTTTACAACAGCTCACCGCTATGTTACATACCATGAGGAACAAAAAATTATGACAAATTTTTTTGATACGATGCCAGATTTTTAAGTTATTGCAGTGTCCTATAATATACCTCAACGTTGATTCTGTTCAATAAAAGTTTAGTGTTTCCTCAAAAATATATTTTGACATTTTAAAAAAGCACAATCCACAATACACGCAATATCATTGTTTGAAGATTTCCGAGCCAATTTCGTCTCATAACTAATATCAGCAAAGAGGTAAGTGAATTACTTATTAAATATCTTATAACACCAATTTACTCTTGATCAAAAATTCTAATATGTACTTAGCGCCATAGAGAATAATTTTTCACGTAGTTCAGTGAAAACCCAATCAAAACTGAACAATTTTTAAATGCGTCTTCCGCTTGTACGAGAGCCCTCTTATGAATATTTTTTAGAGGGAATTAAAGGATAAAAGTAGCTGGTAAACATTTTTCTTGAGATACATTCATTTTTCCACCACATCGTCTGAAATAGAAACAAAACCCAAACTTCGATAAATCACCCTTTTATCGATAACCCGAAATCAAAATATCTAACAAAGTATCCATCATAGAATCATCGATGGAAACGCACACATCAAGATAGTAAAATCTCATTAGTGAGCCCCTATACATCTATAAATTATATACATTTATACATACGCCTTATATCTTTGCATTACATTATCTATTGTTCGAAACCATTAACTTAGGTAACGTAATATTCCTTCAATCTAAAGAAGCACGCTATGCCAGAGGGTCAACTTTCATATTGAACGTTGCTATTGAAAGCCTTTAGCTACGCAGGATACGTGTACTATCAGGTTCTAAACCTGTGGAAAATGTTGAGGAATATACCCGGAATAACTAAAGCTGACGTCAGTAATGGGTTAATATTTCAAAATATTAACACATAGACGAATATTTTCACTACAATTAAACATATCAGCGAATCGTCGACAAACCTTTAGCTAGAAAAGTCAAATAACAGCGTGTCTTTAATTAAATAATAAAACAATTATTTAACTAACCTTTGCGCGTCAAAATTGCACGAAAATGTGTTGTAATAGCGTTATATGCCAAACGCATTGTGCTATAAATTTTAATCGTATATGAAATGTATTATTAAATATGCATCAAGAGTAGGAAAGGTGCTATAATTAAAAATTTATTTCATGAGCGGTGAAAGTAATTTTAGGTAATATAAATCATGGATTAAAATGTATCAAACTGTTAAAACATATCTCCTTTATATGAATTTCGACAGTTTCTATGGGTTGAATAGTTAGAACACAGAAAATTGCCAAGTTAAGTCTACTTTAGTATGTAAAATGACTTCTTTTTTGATAAAAACCAATTAGTAGTAACTGTGCTAGTCCTGAAATTTCTAATTTAAAAACTATAAAGCATTAATAAGCATTACTTATCACCCATTCAGAGTGTTTCTTGGCTAGAAATAATGTTGTTAATAAAATAAAATTTTCACAGAGAAAAATCCACCAACGTCTAATATTTACGAGTCCCCAGTGTTGAAAGGCTTTTTTTTGTATAAAATACGCTTTTCGTGGAAAAGAAACGAGTAAAATGTTTTGCTTTATCGAACAAGGGTGAAAATGCTGTTAAATTATGACTTAATAACAAAAAACGAAATTTTCCATTCGTTCGTTGCGTCCTCCAGCTTCAGGAAAAATGCCGTTTCCGTTAAAAAAATTAATTGCACCACGAGACTTCAACACATTTCATCCCCTATTCTATTATTTACCTTTGTAGGAGCGATTTTGCTTGATGGCAAAAATGCTGCGAAGCTGCCCTCTAGCGTATCGGGATTGCCGCAGATCGCGTGGGAAGTGTCGCAATAATATGAACATTTCCCGTGGAAACACAAATTTTCACTCGGCGACACGAAAAAAGTGTTCAGTAAATCGCCGTCGGCTTTCTGGTACAGATCGGTCGTCATGTTTAAAAGGCGGCCAGTCACGGGCATCGCCCTCCTGAAGCCGAGTATTCTGAAAGAGGAAATTCCATTAATTTTCATATATATACTCTAATAAGCAACTATAAAAGGGGTAAGCGAGTAATGGATTGCAACTTGGGCAAATATGGTGGAAGGTAATACGTTTTGGTGAAGGAACTGAATTGTTATTGGATGGTGCGCTTCGTTGATGCAACAAAACTTTATTTCTAATTCCTTATCTCTACGTGACGTCCTTTGGTAAAACGTGCAAGACGTTGTAATGCTGTGTAGACAACGACAAAATAAATTTCACCCTTATTTTCCACCTCCTCGGAAAGGGAAATTCAGAGTTGTAATATTTTTCTGAACTATTTCGAAGCCTATGCGATAAGTGTGTCAAGTTTGAAATTTCTAGCTATTTAGGCATTGGTGAAATTTATTTTTCACACTCACAGAAAGGGAAACTCGGAGTTAAACAGACTGTAAACTTTCCAAGCTTAAAGTTTCTACGTATTTAGGTAATATTAAGAAATTTCATCTCTATTTTCACCTATTGGTAAAGCATACGTCTCAGTTACAATATTTTTCTGAACTAAGCTATAAGTGTTCCCGATGACTATAAGACGGCGTAGTAGACAGGTATTTTTCTGAACGTACTTGCAGCATAAGTGATAAGCTTGTCAAAAAGATACCCCCGTTAAGATAGGTGCAGTAAACAGTTTTATTTCAGCTAAACATAAACTACAATGTATTAACTTTCTTGATTATTTTGCGCAAGGAAATGAAAGATTTAATTTGGATTTGAAAACACCACCATTTTAGGATCCTTAAAAATATTAAAGATGTTCGATATTTTTAATGTTCGTAAGATTACAAAAAGGGTTTTTCATTTTGTTTTCATTATAGCAACTGAAAATATACCAACTAAATACGCCTGGTTCCAAAAATAATAGAAAGGCCCTGGAAAATATATAAAAATGGATTAAAAACCTTATAAATAACTGGGAACATAATCTAAATTTCCAAAAACCCCAAAAATCTTTAAAATAGGTTCCAAGCGCTATTTCACATTGGGAACAGAACTAAGTATTCTTTATTGCAATCTTGATTTCCTTTAATAATTCAAGCTTAAAGGTCCAGCGCTTCCACAAAAATGTCTCTAGGGCCCAGGAGCAAAACATTCGCCATGGAAGTAAAATACACGGCGAATATTACTAAAAAATCTTCTCTGAAAGGCTTGTACGAGATGACATCATCATTAATTAGTACAGCTTTTACCATGATTCTTAACTGTAGGTAGTTTTTATTACTTAAATGATGTTCCATAACTTAATATATCCAAAAATGCTCGGAAAATGACAAAAATCGCTAAAAATAGTTTTTGATGTTTCTGGAGCTGGCCCACCACTAGAAAAAATCAGGAAGTAATTTTCTACGAAACCAAAACAAAACCAAAAATCATGAAAATGAATCCGGTACCAACCTTCACAAATTATGAAAAAATATTTTAAGAACAAAAATGTTTTCAGGCATTTTGGGGTGGGCCAATCATTATAAAAAAATTCACGTTTTGAGAGCCAATCAGATGTATTCAAGAATGTTTTCTGTTTTTTTTTAATCGATCAAATCCCAAAAGAAATGTAATCACAACTCTCTTGATTTATGGAAGCATCGAGTAGTTTGCTGCGTGCTATCCTGCGACGTTATGCTAGAATATCTACTGTTTCTATGAAACAGCATAAGCAACCAAATGAATTCTGACCTCACGTATTTGCAACAAATAAGCAACAAAATATGCAACATGGACTATACCGAAATCTCTAAAAATAGGTTCATAGCACTATTTAACAATGGGAACAGAGCTATGTGTGCTCTATTCTTGATTCCTTTAATTATTCAAGCTTAAAGGTCCAGCGTTTCCACAAAAATATCTGGAAGGTTCAGAAGCAGAAAATAAAATATATGGCGAATATGACTAAAAATTTTTTCTGAAAGGTTTGTATGAGTTAATATTCTCTTCTTCGTCTAAATATTCTTTAATATATTAATAATATATTAATTAGTAAACCTTTTACCATGATTGTAAAACTATAGGTAGTTTTCATTACTAAAATGACGTTTCATAACCTGATATTCCCAAAAATGATCAGAAAATGTCAAAAACTGCTAAAAATGGATTTGCGTTTCTGGAGCTAGCCCACCATTAGAAAAACAGAAAAAATTCAGGGATACTATTCTTTAAAAAAAAATAAGTGAAAAACCATGCAATTTAGTCCTGTACCAACATTTAAAAATTATCCCAAAAATATTTTAACCGAATAATATAGTTTTGGATCCCTTAGGGTGGGCAAACAGTTGTGAAAAATATTCACATCAGAAGAATTTTTTCTAATTTTCTTTTATTCGATCAAATCCCCCAAAAAAATATAATCACAACTCTCTTGATTCATGGGAGTATCGAGTAATTTTCGCCCAAAGAGGCATGGTTTTTGGTTATATTTTCAGTATTCGAGGTCTTCAAAAATATATTTCAAAATGGAGTTCATTCCTTTTTTTTTATTTATTATAAATAAGTTAATGTTAAAATAGTTCCAACCAATTATAAAATTCTATTTGTATAAGTTTCTACGAGTCCTTGTGTTTATGGCAATTTTTCTGTTATAATCAATGCTCAAGAACTCCAAAACGAAAAAAAGTACGCCATGGAAGTAAAATATACGGCGAATATGACTTAAAACTTTCTCTGAAATGTTTGCATGAGTTAATATTCTGATTAATTAGTACACCTTTTACCATGATTGTAAAACTATAAGTAGTTTTCAATACAGACATGCTCGGAAAATGACAAAAATTGCTAAAACAGTTTTTCGAGTTTCTGGAGCTGGCCCACCATTAGAAAAACTCTGATAAAAATCAGGAAAGTACTATTGTTCAAAAACAATTGAAAAAACCATGAAAATTAGTTTTTTTACCATGTTTTAAAAGTTATCACAAAAATATTTTAACTGAAAAATTAATTTTTGGATACCTTGGGGTGGGCAAAAAAATATGAAAAATATTCACACATGTTTTGGGAGCCAATCAGAAGTATTCAAGAATTTTTTTTGGTTTTCATTCATTCATTGCTGGTTCATTTCTCTCCTTTATTTATTATAAATAAGTTAATCTTAAAATAGTTCCAACCAATCATAAAATTGTAATTGTATAAGTTTCTAGAAGTCTTTGTGTTTATAGCGAAAAAAGGTGCAACGAAAAATACCTTTTATATCCCGTTCAAAATTTACTTTCACACGAAACTCATATGGTGTCTATCCCATTCAATTATCCTTGTTTTGGCATAAGTCGACAACTCTATCGTGGTCTCAGGTAACATCAGAACATGTTTGTTCGTATCAGTTATAACAAGTTATAAGGATATTTTTCACTATACGGCGGTAACTTGTTGTCTGCAATCAAGTTCCGACGATGATAAAATTAATAGTTTCAGGCACGTACATCGGCATCATGAACTGTCTCGTTTAACAATGGAGCGCGTTCCTTGCTCGAGAGAAACTCCTTATGCTCACCAGACGGGAGTTGGGTAGGAAGTTACCGCTTTTCAACTTTCCAACTGTTACGAGTAGAACAGATCCCGAAGAAGAGCGCAGACAGCATAACACGGCCCGCATAGGCACGACCTCCTTTCCGTATTTACCTTGCGTCGGTGTGTGGATATGCCCTTGTTTATCGAAGGATAGAAAAGTCGACTGCAAAACCGGGATGATGCGGGAAACCGTATCAGTCTTAAAAGGTAAGTTTCCACTTGTACGGGGAGAGGATGTTTACCGCGTCATAACGTAATAAAGAACTCGGAAAAGTTTCCTTAAGGAACGCAGGGTAGTGTAGGAGCGGTCGATCGGGTAATTCTGGGAGGAAAGATGCACTTAAAAGTTTGTTGTAATCGAACTCGTTTCTGTACAAAATGGATGCAAGGAGAATTCCGTTAACTTTCGCAATCGAGTTGATTTCTCCGGGTCGTATCCGTCGAAATCAAGAACGCTCACTTATGTGTATTATTGGGCCCTCGAGGGGCTGAAAGAATCGAGCGAAGCTGATTTAATCGACAGTTGGAAAATATACAAAAACACGACACGAAATTCATTGCTTGAATCACTATAAGTGGAAACCGCGTGATTAGCATTCGCTGGTAAAATGATTTTCAGTGCTCCACACTGGAGGTAGTGTTTGTTTCAATTAGCATTAATATAATTGCAAGCAAAAGCTTTTACTCGGAGACGAAATAAATAAAACTTTGCCATTTACCCTTTGTGAAAACGGAAACTACGCTTAAATGTATAATAATTTAGTTTTTCTTTACATTTGATGTAACGGTTTTGTTTTGGGAAGCTGTACGAATTAGACATCCTATGTATTTTGGTTAATAATCTCTTGGTGGCTACAAGTCCGGTTTTGTTGCGTAAAAGCATTGATTTACTTAACTCAAAATAACTTGTAATCTACTTATGCTATTATATCCAAATTTAGGCAGCAATCAATTTGAGAATATTACATAAATAATCTTATTAGTGACGAAACCATATCAGATGGCCAACACATTGATGATGAAAATGCAGTATACTGTTTTATGTTGCTTGAAGCACGCCCCCCCCCCCCCCCACTCAGCTCGAAATGCAAAATCGTGCGTTTCGCGCAATATTCGAGGCCATTTTTCGCACTTTTCTCCAAACATATATCAAAATCGAAGATAGCCAGCTTGCAAGTTTTGATGTCCTCTTTCAAAAACCGTCTGAAAAATTAAAATCGGCCCATTTCAGTTAATTTGCAAGATTTTGGTGTAAATCGTTAATAACGTAATTGTGCAAAAACTGTTCATCCGACAGCATCCAATTTTTGCACGCTTAAAGTAGACATAACAACCTAACATTTCACCCACAAATTAGCGCTCAGCTTTAAACTGGGCAAAGCTATGAATTTTTGAAAAAGGCTCCATTTTAACGGTTTTTCCACATTTCCTCGGTGAAAAATGCTCCAATCACGTTTTAGAAATGCTAATTTTAAAGGCCTTTTAATTCTCTACAAATCTTCTGTACAACGTAGTGCATTTTCATCAATAATTTTCACGCTATGGTGAAAAAACGGAAAAACGACCAGTTTTCTTAAATTTATATTGTTAAAAGAAAAGCAAAAGCTCAGATTTGCCTAGATTTTGGATTTTTATCATCTTTGATCCATTCTAAACAAAACATTTTGGTCCGCCTGCTCTTAAATTTTATCTACCAAAACAGCTTTATAACACTATAAACTGGGCTAGTAGGAGTAGGTTGAAAACAAATGGCATGTCTGAGAAACATCAGATATTAGATTATTGTCCTCGAGATTAGCGAAACTTTCAGACTATTAGAAGATAGAAATGCACTTTTTACAGTTATCGCCAACATACCCCATAAGTATCTTTAGTATTATATAGGATATTAGGGAGGAGAACGAATGGATACCAGGAAACTATAAAGATGAAAACACGAGCAGAAGAACACAACGGCCTGGAGAAAAAACGGGCTAGGTGCTGTAAAAGTTGTAGCAAAGTACACCTCGCTTTATGATAGCTGAATACATACAAATACTATAGGTGAGAACTTCACCAAAGCCTAAAATCTCATTTTCCAGAGGTTTACTGTGAACCCATACATTTTGGGGTCCTGTACAAGTACTCATTGTTCAAAGTGTGCTTGCTCAGAAAAATTACCACCAAGCACCTAAATCGAACGTGTGGCCTAAAAAGACATGTAAATCAGATTTTTTAATGGAACCAAAAGATGTTGACGGTGTAGTGACGAGCAAAGTATTGCCTACTCAAGAAAACTGCAATCTAAACCATATCACACGTACGCACACGCACGCCCACGCGCATGCGCACGCACACGCGCACGTGCACGCGGGCACACACACACACACACACACACACACACACACACACACACACACACACGCGCACGCGGCCACACACACGCACGCACACGCACACGCACACGTAAATCCTTTATTCGCTGATGACTTCAACCGAATTCTAGAATCATTACTACATATCAATGTTCAGAACCTCAAGAACAAACTACACAAATCTAATGCTTTTCTGGTATACGATAATTACAAATATAAACGTATATGCATAAACGTATTGTATATTGCGAGGAGATGAACTTTTGGTGAATTGTCTGGATCACTATGATTTAATTTCTTATCGTTGTAAAACAGATACTATCCATGGTGGAGTGTACAAAATGTACTTACAACTGCCATGCCTCTCATTAACGATTTGTCTATTGATAGATATTTCGGACTTTGTGTATACGATTATAATTTTTACATCTTAACTGTTTATGGGTTACCTCAGGGAGACTTCCCTATTTTCTTAGATAAATTTGTCATACCTCACTTTGAATCCTCAAATAAAAATAAAACAAGCCCGGTAACTGGAGATTTTAATGTCAAATTTGAAATAATGCTCCAGCAGAAAATAGATTTAATAGACACCCCCACCCTTGTTTTATCCCCAGCGAATTTTCTTACATAAGTAATAATAACTAGCTAGATACCGTAATTGCTTCTGAAAATTTTAGTTTAAATTTTATCTATACGATTTGCCTCGGATTTTCTGGCCATTTAGGTAGTGCTGTTAATATCAAAATACAAGTTAGCAACTCCAAAATAATATTTTGTCATTCTATTCTAGACGTGGAAAAATAGGGGGTGCAAAAAATAACTTTGCAGTACGTTCTGGAACAAAATTCTTATGAGAATATTATTATGGTTGCAAATCTTATAAAGAAAGGAGAAATAATGGTTATACTATAATTGTTTGTTACAACATTTTACCTACTAATATAACTATAACTATAACTTAAAAGCTTAATTCTAACCTTAACTGCTTGTAATTCTCTGTAATTTGATTGTGCCTTTTATGTCAGTACTTGTATGTTTATTGTACTATTGTATGTAGTATAATAAATTATAATCCTAATGTTTACCGTATCTTTTCTTGCTGTTTTAAAAATATTACTATTATTACAAAATTAACAGCGAGTTTTTGACGAAACTCATGGAAGTAATAATGAAACGTTTGATAAATATTTTGAGTAAAAAAAAACAGAATGAGTTCCCATAATCATTTAACAATAATAATTTAAAATCATAAAAAAAATAAGGCCAAATTGAGTATTTTGCAGAGGTTATTTGCCATTACCAGAAATGTGGCAACACTGCATTATGACATATTTAATACATAAAGAGCAGACTGTGTGGAACAGAGAGAATCACTCGATTAATAGTAAGATGGCACCATATGCGATACATTCTCGCACTGGTCGAAAGAACCAATCAACGTTGCCATAAGCTCTGCACGATAATATTGTAACACCTAGAGTTTCTTAACCGGGGAACCTCCTTAATGTAAAATAATTTATATTAGAAACATATACCACCCATGGTGGGTAATGTAATAAACCTGTAATAGTCACGATATAAAACAATCAATGAAAGATTTAAACTTGCATGATATCTGTTATGTCGATAATTCCATAAATGTCTGAAAAATAAATTACATGAGCACCCATTAAATCGTCCACGGAACTTCGATAGATATTTTTGTTGTATTTTTTTGAATTCAATTACCTTAATGGAAGTATTAGAAGAAACTATCATTGCGAAGAAACTTCGAAATTTATCGAAAGTGTGCAATTTCTCGAACTTGCAGCAACTTCACTTCACTCTGCGCCAGGCAGTTAAAGTTTGGACGGTAACGCAACGAAATAAAACGAAGAATGTATCAAGTTCAACTTTAAAATATATGGGGTATCCAGACGAATTTCAAGCTAAACAATACAACCAAAAAAGTGCTTCATTGATTTTGAAATTAATTATACGATTGACGTTTCAGGCATTAATTAGAACGAGACTACCAAAATGTTTTATGAGGTACAACTCCAGTTTCCTAACGATTTGCAATGTTTTTAGTTTCCGGAGCGTCGTAAATCAACACTTATAAAAGAATCCTTGAAGTTGAAACATAAATGATGACCACAATTAAGGCTGGGCAAAAGCACAACCACATATTATTTATTTATCGGTATATCTAGATGAAAACAATATATTTACGTATTACATGACATTTTTAGTTAAAAAAAACTTTAATTAGCATATTTTACATATTTTGGAGTTTTACAGCATATATTTTCGTCATTTTTGCTGCAAATTCCTAAAACACAACCCTCTTCCACCACAACCTATCCTAACTACATGGGGAGCATAAATTGAGGCAGCACCGTTTTATGCTCAGCATATTGGAAAATTCACAAATGTAGTTCAGTGTTTTGATGCAAGTTCTAGTCAGTTTACAGCAGATTGTAAACAACTTTTTGAAAATGTAAATTAATTAATCAACTAAATAATATTATTATCATTAAAGACAAATTTAGCAGAATTCCAACAATTTAAAAAAAAATAGAACAACAAAATCTTCTATCAGAGTCACTTTCATTAGTGGAGGATTTCCGTGATCGTATAAAATTGTCAACTAATGTCGTATGTTGTGAAAAAAAATGTGATTTACCTTTATTGCAATATGTCCGAAAGGGATTGATGGAGAGAACCCATCAAATGATGTAATAATCAGATTGCTTTGGAAATATCTTACCTATTTAAATTGCTCCATTAGGTCATGTGATGTTGAAAGGAATTTTTCGCGATATAAAAATATCCTACAATACAATAGAAGAAGTTTTTTCTTTTAGAAAGAAGAAGAAGATTTTCTTTTAGAAAATCTTAAAAAGCACATGATTATTTATTGAAATAATTTTGTTCAGTTAGGTTGTTAGGCATCGCTTTCATTTTTTTTGTAAATATATTATTTCAGGTTAAATGTGTACTAATATTGTATTTTTTTCATTTAGTAGTAAAAATAAATATTTAAAATTCTTTTTTGTTTGTTTTTAGTATTATACATTGCTGTTTCTAATACTGCGGAAAGCATTAGGCAAATCAAGTTGATGTCGTAAAGTGATCGCTACTTGTGCTTAGTTAAACACACTTTTTTGAATACTTCCAATAGATTAATATCTCTATACCTGCTTTAACATGAAAGTGAGCTTTTTTTGCAGCAATAAAAAATAAGCAACGTAACATCATGTACGAGTTTTACAAGTTTAAGCATATAATGTATGTACATAATACGTCACAACATCCATATCTGAAGGCATATTTTAGAGTTATACAGCATATATATTTAGTTCCATAAAATACCTACTTTTACGGCAAGTTTGGGGTTGAAGCAACTAAGCTTATGTTGAATTTAGGAAGTAAACTAAAATTAGGGGATGTTGAGGTAAGCTTAAATAAGTAACAAGAAAAGATCAACATATTTAAGTTGTCACCCATTTCTAACCCTCTGGTCCCACAATTAACCTGAACGAAAGTAGTGGCTATTAATTATTTATGATTCAGTTAACCTAAATCTCAATCTGGCGCCCAAATTTATATTCTAAATTTATACAAATTAACAAATTTTAAATATTATTGTTATACACTGAGCAATATTCGTTTATCTGACTTTTTCACGACGCCTCCCTCTGACAACGCCTCTTCGTGTCAAACAAATAAGGGAATTTTTCATCGACCGTCTAATTTAGTCACTAGGATCACTGCTCACTGGGATCTATATTTACAGTGTGGCACGTTACCTGCCGTCCTATAATGAGGAATATCTCAAGGAGGATAAGAGAACCTCACGTCATCTTCTGAGGAATTCCCTTAAAAATAAAGGGTTTTGGTGTTGGCATTAAAACCATCTGAAGGGGATGTCGCGGTTAAGCGACAGGAAAGACGGAGGAAAACGTGTAGATGTATGTTCACTGAATTTTATTATCTGAGGGCAGACGTTTTATTATAAAAATGGAAAATAAATAGCCACAGAGCAACTACGAGAAAGAGGGGTTAGAAATTTCGTCATTAACAGGTGAAAGTCAGTAACACAATTTCAATTTATTTTTATTTCATCGTTGAAATGTTATTGTATGTGTTTAGAAATATTGTCACTAATTTAGGCAAGAACATAAGTATTATCAAGGGTTCTCAAGGCGGAAAAGTACTTATAACCACCGACCAAAATGGAAAAGCACACTATCACATACGCTGAGGGCGGGAACCCCAGAATTCCTAAAATATCAATTTCATAGTACACAGCATCAGACAGAGCAAATAATTAGTAACAAATTTGTTACGTCAAAATAAATTTTGTTGCTCGTGTTGTTATTGAAAAACAGTGGATATTCTACATTCAAAGATGCTAGAAGAGCCTATGCAGGCTTCAGGCAGAAATGTTTCTTTAAACGGCACGTGCAACACAATTAATGATGAAATTCAATATTAGCAACAGATAACCAATAAAATATGCAGCACGGAACATATCGATATTCTATTGGGTTAAGAGAAACGCTGGTGGCTATTCTAGCGTAACACTAAGCTAGAATATCCACTGTATCTATGAAACAGCACATGCAACGAAATTAACTCTGACCACACGTGTTAGAAACAAATATGCAACATGGAATATACCGATATCCTATCGTGTTTAAGAGAAACATAGGTTGCAATTCTAGCGTGATACGTTGAAATATCCAATGTTTCTCTGAAACGTCACATGTAACAAAATTAATTCTGACGTCACATATTAGCAACATATAAGCAATAAAATATGCATCCTAACATTACTAACAAATCATGGGACGGGTCTTATAGAAGAGCTGTAAAATAGATACTCTAGCGTCATAGACGTGAACCTTAGATAATGTCGAGATCCATCTTCTGAAACCAAGGAAGAAGATAGAAACACCCTAATGGACCCTAGGAACTAGAACATTTGGAACCTCTACACAGGTGATATTACACGTAAAAATAATCTGCCAAGGGTGGGAAGACAAGGACTGCTATGGCAGTGTACTTATGGGAACACCATGTTAGCTGAGATGATAATACTAAAATAGATAATAATAATAAATAAGATAATAATAAAGAGCAACTGGAGAAAAATACGGAAATAGCCCCGAACATTGCGCGACACGCGCAATTTGGCATTTCGAGCCGAGTGGTGGGCACAAGTATATATTGTTTTATGCTGCTTGAAACCCCATTGCCCATTGCCCCATTTTTCGTACTTCTACAAACGTATATGAAGATCGAAGATAGCTAAGTTGTAGGTTTTAATCTCCTCTTTCAAAAACCGTTTGAAAAATTAAAATCAGCCCATTTCAGTTAATACGCCGAATTTTGCAACATTTCGGTTTATATTGTTAACGTAATTGTGCAAAAAATATTCATCCGACAGCATCCAACTTTTGCATGCTTAAAGTAGACATAATACAACATTTCACGAAAAATTATCACTTCAGCTTTAAACTGGACAAAGTTGTGAATTTTTGAAAAGGAGCCCCCATTGTAACGGTTTTTTCAAGTTTTTTTCGGTGATAAACGCTTCGACCACCCTTTAGAAACACTCATTTTGAAGGTCTTTTAATTCTTTACAAATCGTCTGTACGACGTATTGCATTTCCGTTAATCATTTTCACGCTATGGTGAAGTATTTTTTCATTTTTATTGTTTAAAAAAATGTAAAGCTCAGATTTGTCTAGATTTTGGGTTTTTATCAGCTTTCATCCATTTAAAAAAAATGTTTTTGGTCCGTCGGCTGTTAAATTTTATTCATCAAAACAGCCTTTTTATTGCTATATAAACTGGGCTATATCGATAGGAAACCTGGGTAACTAAACGTACATTTAATTTAATATTGTTAGTTTGCTTACATTTTCATCCATATCAAGAATAACCTAAAAAAATTTATATTATTATTACTTTCGATGGTTTCGAATCCATAATGTTTCCACCATTAACCGGATAACATGAAACTTTAAACGCTTCTCAGACAAACGACAAAGAAACTTTCAATCTGCTACAATTGCTACGTTTCAATTATTTCCCGCGACGATAATCGCTCGTGAGCCACTAAAACGACAAACCTTATTTATTTATCGCTGAAGTGTATCACGGATTGCTTGTAATCGAGTGAAATAACATTTTCCTAGGATATCCTCTGTTGCCATACCGCACTTTTTTTATACTTTTATCGCTATTCCACGGACGTTTACGTAAGTTGAAAGTTTAATTTCTAAACATTCCGAAACCGGTCCCGCATAACATTAACGGAGGGGGAAGTATGAAAGAGGAGAAAATCCTTTCGGTAATATCCGATACAAAATTTAAACATCGGAGGGTGCAAACATTTAATGAAACAAACGTTACGAATTGTGGGAAAATTTTAATTTTGTTTGCGGCCCCTCTCTTTAATTCTGATTTCATATATTGTTGGAATTTCCCTTACTGATGAAGGGCAAAATTATAATTTGATTCTAAAAACACGAGAATTAATACCGTGGGCTGAGGGGCGAAAAACGAACAGGAGCCCGACTCGGTTGCGCTCCGCCGAAGTTTTTAATATCGTTCTCGGAAGTTGGGAATCACATAACGAATTGACGGATCGCCTGAAGTGTGTGGAGTTTAACCAAACTTCGGAGGGTTTCAAATGCTTTTGTTAAATTAAAAAAAAAAAGTAATATATTATAATAATGTACACGTCGAAATGTTTTGGAGAGAATGAGCGAAAGTTCAGAAATTATTATAAGCACGCTGTGAAGGGTGTGAATTTCGTACGCACAATTCTAAAGTTCATTGGAATCGGCACACCCTTGAAATATTAATAGCAAGTAAAAGATAGAAGCATTATAATATACCGAGTATGTAGTTGGTAGGTTTAAATGTAGTGGATTCGTTAAATTGCCAAATATGTGAACAGATCTAGTGTAACTATATCATTTTAGCTGCAAGTATACAACTAAAATGGGAAAGAAATAATAAGAAGAAGATATATGGAGTATTTCGTTGTTGAACCTCGTTTAATGAACAATCCTTGGACTCCTAGATCCATGTAGACCAAAAAACTTTGTTTATAATGGATCAAAAATGATAAAAACCCAAAATCTAGACAAATCTGAGTATTTGCGTCTTTTTTTAACAATAAAAATTTAAAAAAATAGGTCGTTTTTCGAGTCAGGTCAAAATTATTGATGAAAATTCAATGCGTTTGTACAGGCGATTTGTAGAGAATTAGAAGACCATCAAGATGAGCGTTTCTAAAAGGTGATCGGAGCATTTTTCGCTAAGAAAACGTGGAAAGACAAATAAACTGGACCCTTTTCAAAAATACACAGCTTTGCCTAGTTTAAAGCGGAAGCGTTAATTTTGCGTAAAATGCTAGAATATTATGTCTACTTTAGGCAAGGTCAGATGAATAGTTTTTGCATAATTACCTTATTAACAATATACACCGAAATCTTGCAAAATTCGGCGTATTAATTGTGATGGGCCGATTTTAATTTTTCAAACGGTTTTTGAAAGAGGACATCAAAACCTACAACATGGCTATCTTACATTTTCATATACGTTTGGAGGAAAGTGCGACAACTGTCCTCGAACATTGCGCGAAACTTCGATTTCGCATTTCTAATCGAGTAGTGACGGCTTCAAGCAACATAAAACAGTATACTTGCGCTATAACTCTATAACGATATTCAAGCGAGATTACCTTCGTAAAGTATTTTCCCACAAAATATTTCCTTTACATAACAAAATTCG
Source organism: Cryptocephalus primarius (assembly GCA_963576515.1). Lineage (NCBI taxonomy): Eukaryota > Metazoa > Arthropoda > Insecta > Coleoptera > Chrysomelidae > Cryptocephalus > Cryptocephalus primarius. Next base: position 15,535,148 of record OY754940.1, on the reverse strand, counting down.
CGAATTCTCTCGTCTACGGGTGCCCACGGCACAAGACACTATTTCCTAGGCATAACACGATCTGCACCACTAAACCTAATAATGGGAATAGTATGGACACAAACCAAGATGAACCTCGGGTTTCGGCCAATGAACTTTCAGCAATTTCACTGCTAGATCAACTATTAATTATGACAGCAAGTTGAAGAACAAATTTTTTTAATCAAAAACTCTAGCATTTTTGCCGAGATTGAAGATCCCTAAAAGAAACTTCCGAAGTATTAGCGTTAAGAATAAAAGAGAAAAAATGCGTTGCTTCACTTCGAGGGAATCTTTTTTATAATTATTTGAATTGAATGAACTCAAATTATGTTAGGTGAAATTAATTATGTTAGTTAATCACGTTATGAAATTAAGTTATAATAGGCAAATTGTAACGAATTAATGTTATTGTTAATGGCACAAATTTCCGATGCAGCTATGTCTAAAACATATACGTAGCGTAATTGAACGAACTCTTAGTCAGCGATAATGGTCACTTATTTCTAAAACAGTAGGTTACTTATGTAGGTATAATTCGTCGCATTTTATTTGAGACTCGAATTGTGGCACGTGTTACCAGGACACCGATTGTAAAAGATTATAAACGAAGAAGATGAAGAGGCTTAACAATTGTTATCCGCTCGTAGTCACAGGGTATTTACGTATATTAAATGGGCCGTACTTAGAGTACTTAGATTACAACAGGGGCTTCAAGAACTTATAAACTTAGAAAGAACTTATTCTCACTGATGAGTCGTGGTGTAAATTTAAATTACATAATAACGAGGTAAAATTGTCTTAACGATGGACAAGACAGGTACTGAAAATATATTTAAATGGTGTATTGAAATAGATTTATTTTATTCTGATCTTGACAAGTGTTCGTTTGATAATTGTTAAAATGTGGCAGCCTTCATTAAACAGAGAACTTGAGATAAATCAAGAAGCAGGTTCACATGAAGAAATGGCAGTGTATGGATATGGAATATGGCAAAGGACCAGAATTAGGCGAGGAAGAATTGAAAGAAGTCGACGACATAGAATCTGCATCGCAATGGCCTAGACACCACATGCAAAAAAGAGAAAAGGAGATGATTTAAATTTTTTTATGGTGTTGAAAAAATTAATTTGTCCGTGATCATTGAAAAATTCCGATACGGTCCAAATATCCCAGACGACCATTCGAAACCATCTCCTAACCGTCAATAAAGCACTTCACCTTTCTCCATTCAACAGATAATTTATGACCTTTTATTAGGGTGTCTTGTACCACGTTTACTATAATTTTGTCTCAAATAAAATGCGATACAATGGATATAATTAGAAAAACACTTGTAAACAAGAGGTCGAGAGGTTCACATCAAATAAACCACGGCATATGTCCCACAAAACCACAACTTGAGAATATATAAATTAATGAGATCTCACTATGAATCTAAATGGCAGTAGATAGAAATTGATTAATTAAATTAATTATTTGGGTTTCCTTCTGTTTCGTATACACGGGCGATAAACAAGCAGAGGTACATCTATTTTCGGAATTTAAGGAAAAATCTCTCCCTCATTTCGAACGAATAAATAGTCCTCCGAGGAACGGTCCCTCACCCCACATTATTTAAAGATCGGTCGTGTTTTCCCCGAACTTAAAAAAAAGGACGAAAAAAGAGAGTGGGAGGAACGGCGAGAGGCCAATTAGACAGGCAAGCTATTACTTAGGGATTTCGCAAACCGTATAATAAAATGCTTGTTTCCTACCTGTCCAAGTGGAAGGCGGCAATCTCCGCGTTGTGGCGTTCGTAGTCCGTGAAGTAGAAGTGATTGGGAAGGGTCTGCTGCTCCCTCGGGAACCTGCAAAACAAAAACGCACTAAGTTCGGGACGTGTCACATTTGGGTGTCGCATCGCCCCCGGCGAGGTAACAACAGTGTGGCGGCGGGACGAGGGCGGCTCCGCTCCCCTTACACCGTACACGGCCTCCGGCGATTCCCAGACAAAATGAATTAGCGCCGGGGAGAAAATTGGAAATGTATAGAATTAAATGTCGATGTTGGCATCAAAGGAAAACTGCCTTTATAAAATAAAATAAAAAAAAGCGAGTGAGCCGCCTCAGAAAGTCTGGCAAATGTGGAATATTTATTTCGCGCCAGTAGAAATAAAATTAAAACAAATATTTTGATATTCGGTATATTGTCTCATTTGGGTAAAAAAAAAAGGTATTTAGAAAATGTCAACGTATGACAAGTCGTTACTAAGATGTACACCTATAGCCCAGTTTATAGAGCTTTTTTTGGTGGATAAAATTTAACAGCAAACGGACTAAAGAACTTTGTTTAAAATGAATCAAAAATGATAACAACCAAAAATCTAGACAAATCTGACCATTTGCGTTTTTTTATAAACAATAAAGATTTAAAAAAATCGGTCGTTTTTCCGCTTTTTCGCCATAGCGTGAAAATTATTAAAGGAAATGCAATACATTGTACAGGGTCGATTTGTAGAGAATTAAAAGAGCTTCAAAATGAGCGCCTCTAAAAGTTATCCGAGCAATTTTCACCGAGAAAACGTGGAAAGCCCGCGAAAATGGACCCCTTTTAAAAATTCACAGCTTTTCCCAGTTTAAAGCTGAAGCGTTATTTTGCGTGAAATGTTAGGTTATTATGTCTACTTTAAGCATGCAAAGGTTGGGTGCTGTCGGATGAATAGCTTTTGCACAATTACGTTATTAATAATATGCACCGAAATCTTGCAAAATTTGGTGTATTAACTGAGATGGCTCGATTTTAGTTTTTCAAATTTTCAAACGGTTTTTGAAAGAGGACATCGAACCCTACAATTTGGCTATCTTGGATTTTCATATACATTTCGAAAAAATTGCGCAAAAAGGCCTCAAACATTGCGCGCAAGTATACTGTTTTATGCTGCTTGAAGGCCCTACCACTCAGCTCGAAATGCGAAATGAGATGCATTTGAAAAATTAAAATCGGCCCATCGCACTTAATACGCCTAAATTTGCAATATTTAAGTATATATTGTTAATAAAGTAATTGTGCAAAAACTGTTCATCCGACAGCATCCAACTGTTGGATGCCTAAAGTAGACATAATAACCTAACCTTTTACGCACAATTAATGCTTCAGCATTAAACTAGGTAAAGCTGTGAATTTTTGAAGAGGTGTCCATTTGAACGATTTTCCTAGTTTTCTCGGTGAAAAATATTCCGATGACCTTTTAGGAACGCCCATTTTGAAGCTCTTTTAATTCTCTACAAATCGTTTGTACAACGTGTTGCATTTCCGTCAATAATGTAACAAATTCTCCTCGTCCTAAGGGGCCATGGAAGGCAATGGCCTTCCATGGCTGATTAACAATTCTTGATTGTTCTGCGGAGAAACCGGCGACGGCGGGATTCCGAGAAATCATTTAATAGCTCGAGGATCTTCTGGAGCTATTACCGTTATAATATAAAAAGGCGACCGAGAGATAAGCGGGCATTCAGTCGGACGCAGGTGTTCATGTGACCTGACAAGAGGTCGTAAAAAGAAACACGCTGGAAAATAAATTTACGTTTACGTGAATTAGCGTAAGTCCGCATGGTGTTACTGTTAGTTAAATAAATTACGATGAATTAGTCATAGTTAGTCTTATTGAATAATTTAAGAACCCGAGAATGTAACAATAATTTTAACGCTATGGTGAAAATACGAAAAAACTTTTTATTGTTTAAAAAATCGTAAAAGCTCAGATTTGTCTATAGTTTGGGATTTTATTATCTTCGATCCATTTTAAACAAAGTTTTTTCGGTCCGTCTGCTGTTAAATTTGATCTACCAAAACAGCTTCCTTATTGGTCTATACACTGGGCTATTACTTCACACTAACTCTAATAGCCGAGAACTATAAAACATACTATTGGTTCAAACTTGTTTAAATTGAATTTGCGCACTGTTCGACATTTCAATATAAATTTATCACTAAGAAAATTAAAAATACGTCTATCGACAATTATGTCATATAAACGGTAATCGCCTATTGAAGCTCCTTATATGATCTCTACCCATTCGAAATACGGTACAGTCAATCTGTCCGGAAATCTAAATTTTTGATGGTGGATTCTCAAGTGGGTTAGGACAGCTTTTGGAGGATGAAAGGGGATGATGCGTGAATTAGTGCTGAAACGTAAACCCTACTCTTTCTCTGCCGTGAGACTTTTTACTCCCTACGATCGTAGCTTCAGTTTAACACTATTTTTGCGTGGCCGTCCATTTTAGAGGTGAGATTGGGTAAAATCAGTTTTCTACACCCTCAAAATACCATATCATAATACCGATAAGCAAATATTATACTATTATACTGTAATCATATATATTATTGCTCTTCCCGTTTTTTCACCCCGAAATTGCAACATAACGCCTCTTGAACCTATGAACAAAAATCTAGCTGAGAGTATATCTACAAAAATGTCTCTATTATGTCATGCGAAAAATGAATAGTTTTCCCAGAATTCGTTTTCGAATATTCAACCCCTTGTATGGGTGGAAAAACGTACAAATTGGGAATTGTGTCCGAGAACAAAAATGTTGAGAAGAATTATCCCTATAGTTCTAGATCTAAAACATAGCCGTAAAATGCACCCTTATTTATTTATGAATTTTTTTAAAAAAAAAATCAGTAATATAAAATGTTAGAACTCAGTATTATTCTTCAACATTATGTTAAAGGTAAAGAATTTTTTAAGGGAAATTGTGCCATACTAAATCGATGCGTCTCTTTGAGACCTACAACTTTTGATTTCACTTTAAAACTTGACGATTTTTTCCTGAAGCGTTATTTTGAAAAAAATGATTGATTAAGCACCGATCCACGCATCATTCCCTTCCATCCCGTAACTTTCCTTACCTCCTAGAGTGACGAAAACCCAATTTTAATATTAGAATCAATATAAACTGCGAGTACGTGTAAGGGTGCTTTACACAATGGTGATACTTTATGAAGGTAAGAACTCCCTTATTATCCCAGATACTATAAACTTATTGCCAGAGAGGAACATATCCCTTCAAAGTATTTTTTGGATTTAAAAACAGAACAAATAATTGATACAGTGGTCCCTAATAAATTAGCATTCAAAAATGATGCTTTGTGGATACCTTTCTCCATGTGCGTGTGGCACTTCCTCTCCCCTATATGGCTTCCGGCAAACTGAATTAGCGCACAGGGGGGAATTGGAAATGTACTGGGGGAATCACATGTGGGTGCCGGCATCGGGCGAAAACGTCCTTTGAAAAAGTGAAATAAGTTTCTCCCCGCAAGTCATTTTATTTTTACAAACAAATAAATTATACGATATGAAATCGTGGGGAAATAATGAAATCACAAAAACTGGTTTTGCTATGAATGACTGAACTGGAATTAGTTTGAATTACAAGTTAATTTGATTATTGGTTTTTCAGTTTCAGTTAGGATTTTCATTTCAAAATAAATTGTGTTTTTCTACGGAATAGTACACTTTTTAGTTCCTTAAAATTTTCCATAGCGTCAAATACACTATTACGGTTAGTAATTAACACATCACTTTACGTGTATTTGATCCAACATACATGTATTTGAACAAGTTTTCTTCTCAGGAATAGCAACACTAATTTGTTCGAATTTTCTTGTAGCTTAGTGTACTGAGTGTATGAAGAGGGGCCTCTACAAGGGTCTGTCCATGAATTGGATAAAGGGACCAATAGCGGTTGGTATAAGGTATGAGACATACGACAACTGTATGGACTTCCTGCGTAGCCTCATTGTAAACATTGAAAGTTATTCCACTCGTCCCACCTCTAACAAGTAGCATATTCGTTTTTATTCATCCCAACTCTCTTGTTTCAGCACGGTTTTTGTATAGTCAAATTTCATATAACATTTCGTCTTTGTTAGTTTCGTTAAAGACATAATATTCAAATAACATCAAAATAATAAATTTGTTAATAACTTTGTTTCCGTTTGACCGATTCCATTCAAATTTGGACAGCACTTATATAAAAATATCGTCCATCGTTTTTGCAAAAATTCACTTTCTAATTACAGTATTTTGAGAGTTATCGATGTGCACTTAAAATGGTCAAAATTTGTTATCTTATTTGCCTATGGCGCGACGTGGTGACGGCCTGATTACACTAGGCATTTTTATTTACCGACGGTAGGACTTAACTGCAGGTGGCTAAATTGTTGATTCGTTAAATTCCCTTTGAGTAAGGGATCGGGTGGGACTTAGTTTGGAGGAAAAAGAGGTGATAGAGAAAGGATTATAGGAAAGGGTTTCAGTTGTCATCTCTGAAAGATAAGCGTTCAAACATTTTAATCCATAACTAAGGACATTAAATTAAGGTCTTTGAATCATAATTCTTGAGGTTCATGAACTTGATAAGTAAGAATTTGTTTCTTACGGCATCTTCTTGATTAGGTTTTACAATGTGATATGTAATATATTGATGGAATTTATAGTAAGTTTGTCATATCTGAGACTTAGTTAAGTTAAATTTAATTGCATTGGAGTGATTTGGATAAAAAGCACATTTGGGAGAGGGATTTCTATATTTGATTTGTTAGTTACTGTAAGTTTTTGTGTAAGATCACGTGAGCTCCCATCTGTTGTTTATTTTTCCGCCACGTCCCGTTGTCCAAAAACGAGTTTTAAAGTCGGACAAGTTTCAAAATAGCCGAGAATAAGTCGCTTCATGTTATCGTATATTTTATCGTATATTAGACCAATCAGTGAATACATAGCCTCTTAAAAACTTCGCCAATAAGAATATGGGGATGAAAATTTGAAATGAGAGTTACATACATATACAAAAATTTTCTTTTCAGTGTTTTCCTTATAACTGTTTAAACAATTGAAATCGAGGAAAACGTTTCAAACCAAAGTAGTAGCTTGACATCTTGTCTACAGAATTCACCCATACAATTTCTTCAATATGTTAATCTGTTACAAGAATATTGCCGATTTTTCAAAAACTATCTTTTTCGGAAAAGGTTTTTATTTTTGCCGTCGTTTATTAAAACCGAGAAGAAAAAAAAAGTTTTAAACAAATGTTATAGCTCGTATTGTTACCTACAAAATTGTAACAAATAGCTATTCCATATCTCAATTGGATACCGAGATATTTTTTTAAATGACGCAACGGAAATTCTACACTGTTTTCCCCGTATAATTTGAACGATCCATAAGTCTGACAGGATAGTGTTTTTAAAAATTTTCAAAAACAATTTCCCCTAAGAACGAACGTAAAAGAGTCAGTAACGTAGTTATCTAGATCCAAATAAACTGGTCAATGTAAATTTCATTAAAAGTAAAATGTCCAATTCGTGACTACCCTGTACTTTTAGTGTTTTGTGTCTCGTTATCCGTAAATCAGTCGAAAAGACGAGATCGATCCATCAAGTCTAATAGACTGCAGGTGTTCCGATTTGGCTGCAAATACACCATTAGGTTAGGCTGCTTGTTTATACTTGATTTACTTTAGAAACGTTATCAAGCAACTGTTGACCGCGCGTTATTGGTCAAAAACACCATCAAGTTAGGTTGCTTGGTTCCTCTTTGTTAGAAACGTTATAAAGCAACGTTTCGTTACATGGAAACATTCGTTATATTTTATATACAAAATTCTTAACGTCAGTATAGATCGTGCCCAACTTCCGGCTGAAATCGAACTCAAAGTTGGTGTCTGTGCAGTCAAAATTTATTTTCTATTGAATTCCACCATCTTATAGGTATGACTTTTAGGTTGCTAAATACTCATAAGAATACCATATAATTCTACATAAATACGTACCTTGAAGCAGCTGAAATCATAATTTGGCTTCAATTAACACATTTTAATTATCTGGTATACAATTAGTTTAGCATTATTACCTCGAGTTAGATTAGGATTTAATTCAAATAAGCTTGATTATAAATAGGTGTTTTATATAAATTTTGATTTTCATTCAAACCAGTATTGCTTCATGCTTAAGTTTTAAACAAAATTTCTAGGTTTAACAAAGTCACATTAAATTCACAATTTAAGCCAATAACTCTGACTACATTTCATACAGATTGAAACACTCCCTTAGATTCAGTGTGAATTAATTTAACAAACAAAGAATGATAGCAATATTCATAGAAAAATTTTAAACAAAATCTTGTAGGTATTAAACGTTTGTAAATAACAAGCGACGAACTCTCAGCAGCTCTAGTTGGTACGATAATACATAAGCGAGAAAGAGAGGGAGATAAAAAGGAAGTAAGTATTAAAATCGAGGCTACCTCTTGGTCGCGTCGTTTTTTCCTCTGGGGGAGTTTGTCCCCGGGATTGCGTCTCAAATGAAACGGACCCTCCTAATATATACCGTTAGATCCCTTTGAGAGGCACTTAACGTCATTAAGGGTTAATCAAGTGTCTTTACATATTACCGAAGAGTCTTGGGTCGTTAGGTTACTGACTCAGATCCCTTGACACTTACTTTAAATGCGATATCCAAGATGGATGAAGTGGTTTTACTACGTGGACGAAAAGATGAGGGATTTCGGTTAACGAGCTCGAAGACGACGACGATACCAAACGGGGGTTGGGAAATTATCGATAACGATTAACCCACGAATTACAATTTATTAAATTATTTTTGGAAATTGAAAGTGGAGAACTCTGGGATGGCAAGTATACGGATAATTTTACTTGAATATTATTGAGTAATTGTTTTCAGTACATAGCGAACATATGTTACACAACAATACTAATGGTCAAGGAAAACAGTTTAAAAAGTTATTCGTGTAAAGGCCGTGTACATCCTAAAGGTTGTTCGACACCTCGTGTAGACAAACGAACTGAGCTAGATGCCGCTAATAGTAAAAATATACAGTTTTACACTACTCTCCGCCTTCCCTTCAAGGGGAGAGCCCAGCCAAATGTTTTATGATCCCGGGTTGCCGATTCTGTGGAGGATTGGCGGTTTTCAGTTCTGAATTTATTTGACAAATATTAAATAACCTGTTTGAACGGCATAGAAAAATTGCTCAAGGAAAAAATTGTATAATGCCAAAGTGTGCTCAACTTGTCTTGAGGACGGTCATGATGACATTCAAAATAATCGCAAAAATGGATATAGTAATAAATCCTACGTAAATTTTTCTATACAATTTTACAATTTTTAAACAATTTTACATTATTTAATTATTATTTATTACAATTTTACATTTTCTGTACAACTTTTTTGATGAGTCAATATTTTTTGAGTTATTCGTTATTTGAAAGATTAATTATTTATCAGATCAGTGCGGGTTTTGAAAGCCCAAAAAATATCTTTGCGTATATAAAAAGCTTTTGCACATGTATATAAGAGCTATAAAAGTTCGTTTACATCTCTGCTACGTTGCTAGGCTAATCTCCAAATAACAACGTTGTACCTTCGGTTATCCCGGTAGTCCACTGTAATACATTAGTTTGTCTCATACTTTTGAGCTGAAACCTTGAGACGTACGTCTAATATCGTGTTTTGAATTTATTTGTTGTTGTTGTTAGTTATGTTGATTTTTGTTCTATTTTGTTGTTAAGGTGCTTTGTTATTTTTATCTCGTTTTTGGGTGTCTTGGCGATCATGGCGAAATCTAAGTCAGGTGCTTCGAAAGTTCACAAGAAAAATGCAAGATCGAAGTATATCAAGAAGCTGCATCAAGCGAGATAATGAAACCCGATGGAACAGAAGAAGAAATGATAACAGGAAAAAATTATTCATGGAGAAATTAAGGGAAAAAGGTGTCAACGAAAACAAAGGTAAAAAGGATTGAATAAGCAACACGAGGTCAGCATGATGACGAACTGTGGAGAAATTAATTATCTGAGAACATCAAATTTCTGAGCTGTGGTAAAAAAAAGAACCAAATGCCATAATTTGGTTAAGAAATTGTTATAACAACAACAATTAAACAAACTCGGTATTTTGTATGGTAGGGTGAACGAAGATGTTGCCATAAGAAAGTACGAAGAAGTCACGGTGGCCAAAGTAGAAAAATGTGGAATTTTTCCTCTCCCCACATACCCATTTTTAGGAGCTTCACCAGACGGAGTGTTAGGTAATGATGGTCTGGTTGAAGTTAAATGTCTGCCTTCAGTAAAAGGGAAACTAACTAATACAAGTCGACAGTGCTACACAATTACAGAAAATGGAAGCCTAAAGTAAGCATAATTCCCTTGTTCAATTTCCACAACGTTCTTTAGAAACGAGACTTGATTGCTAGGGGCCCATGGAAACAACCAAATTCAATTTAAAACAAATAAATCCTTTTCTCAAAAATAGTGGTATGCGAGAAATCTATATTTTTTTATCAGCGTGTTAATAGATCTATGGAAAACAGCAGACAAAATTAGGTATTGTCATTTAAAGAAAAAAGGTGTTGATGACATTATTCTAAGGCTAATGACGCCATAACATTTTCCCATATGAAAAGGTGATATGTTACAAACTAAAATTAACCCGTCCGAACGAGATTTCCGTAAAACCGTCTATAACGAAGTTATGAAGCAGTTTGTAAAGTTTATCACTACCTTGCTTATAAGAAATTTTTACATATATATTTTCTCGAAGTCCGATATTGTAAACAAATACAATGGTACATACAAATTTATCAAAAACCATTATTTATGACCTGTGTAAAATAAGAATACCCAATAATATTTATTCAACCAGGAGTGATTAATTTTACAACTCTCCAGGTCGTCGTGATTGGGTCGGTCAGTTGAATTAGTTAGATCGGTTCGAGGGGCGCCTCATTTAATCTAATTTCTGTCTCAAACGCTAAACTACTTCTGCAATCTAACAATAATTATTCCATTATCGTTCAATATATTATTATCCACTACTTCATTAAGTTGAAATTTACATTTCTACGTTTGAATATGTTTTACGATTTTTTTTGTTTGTTCAATGTTTCAAACGATATTTTTGCTAATTTAGCAAATTTTTCATAAAAAGCTGTTAATCGTGCTGTATATTTATTTTTTCTTAATCGATTGATACCATAAAAATTCAATTTGAATGATCCATTCCCAAGTTTCACTGGAAAAACAATTACATTGCAAACCATACGGCGTATAATTGTACCGCACAACCTTAACTAGATTTGGTAATTGTTATAAACTTGTTTTTAATATTTTTTTTTTGAGTTCAAAAATTGAAAAATTGAAAAAAAAGTTCATGAAAATATATACACTACTGCTTGAGAGAATCAGTGTCGATTATTAGGTACAACGATGAAAGCCTTATTAATGGTTCCAACTACACGATTTTCTGCAATTAAACACATCTTCCCCTGTTGTCAATTGAAGAGGAAACAAAACTGCCTTTAACACTAATCCAACTAACATCTTACACGCACGAAATCGTTCGTCTTTCGATAGTGTTTTCTCGCGACGAAAAACATTCCTGGATGTAAAACGTGTTTAATCTGTTTCGCATCGACTCGACTCCGGTTAACTTTCGTATTGACAAGAGGTCCTATTCTTTGAAAAGATTTCGTGGCGAGAAGAGACGTGGAGGGGGGCGGGAGGACGGAACTCTTCCTTACAGCTTGGAAAACGTTAAAAGTTTTAGTAGGTGATTGTGCGATTAGTCGGAGAACAGATGGAATTGTAATCAACGTAACTTTGAGCTGAAACTTTAATTACAAAACGGAAAGGCTCATATGAGGGCTACTGTGAAAGTGGCGTGTTGGAATTAATATCCTTAATTGAAAAATGGTGGCGAAAAAAATCGGTTTGGTAAAAAAAAGTGATCCAAAATGAAAATTGTTTACAGAAGTCTCTTTCCTAGAAAAAAAAACTAAGCATGTGTTGTGACAGATTAAATAATACATTGAGACAAGACGAGCACTCCAGAGAGAGACCTTCTACATATAATTAAACCTACTATTATTTATGACATAACCTCCTATATATAATTAAATGTATCGTATTTAGTATCTTAAGACTCCACTGCAATATTATCTGGTCGTTGAAGTCAGGTCGGAGGGCAGCAGAGGGTTTCAGTTTACTAATATCGTTCATAATTAAATCACAGTGTTTGTAAAATGGTTATGAAATTGTAAATTTAGCATTTTCTACTTGATAATCGTGGGGATGTGCCGAAAAGTTTGCGAGTGTCTCAATAATGTCCTTTACATTTTTTAAATTTTTTATGTAAATATCTATTTAATTTTAAGTTTTCCATACTGTACAAAAACAGAGACGTTTATGTTGTACGAGTATGAAATGAAAAATTAGTACACAGATGTTTGATATTTGATGTATTTTTGACATTGGCCTAAAGCTTTCCTTTGCTTTGCTGACCTAAAATTTTTACAATATTACGGTCAAAATCTACACTTAAAGTAGGTCTGTAATACCTAGAACGCCTGACTGCCTTTAAACCGTACAGGTTCTATATTATTTCAGGTTGCTTTGATTGTTTCGAAGTCTCCAAAATTCCTATCAATGCCCTGAGATTTTTATGAACCTGGAAAGTAGAAAAAGTTACCTAAAAATCTGACACGTTTTTCGACAAATGGAAAGTTCTATAACCGTCATCGCTTATCGAGGCCCTATTGTACCTAATATAACTGAAAACCGTTGGGTAAAGTTTAAAAAATAGACGCTGTAATGTTCCTTGTAGATTAACATGTATTTTTCTGAATTTTCAGGCAATGCAATTATACCAGTTTTTTGTCTTCTAAATATTACCACATGATATTTATAAATATTTAAAGTTCAATAAGAATCGAGGATCCATCAATTTCCATTAGTCTGATAGAAACGTGACTGTACCAAGTGAGGTTTAAAACATTTCAGTTTAAAGTAAATTTCTACCACCTGCAGTTGTTATACTATCTAGAAACCTTACTGACTCATCGAAAATATTTTTCGATTATCCTAAATGAGCCAAAGTCTCTTAAAATTCCATTTAAATTTTGTTCGTTTTCTCAGAATCATGAAAACTTAAAAAAGCTACCTAAAAATCATGCAGCCTCTACCAGACTTTCCATATGCAATGTAAATTTAAGCATGCTGTTTATATTTGAGCTTGGAACGAAGTCTCAAGAAAAACTTAACAATTCTCCATATGGTATGGTGCAATGAAAACTATTTTTTATTTACGCCTAATGATTTTTCAGCATGATAGTAAAAATAAAACAATAGGACTCTATGGCACTTTTCTCTTGTCGAACGGCTTTTATTTTGGCGAATCGTCTTTGTAGTGTCTGTTTAGATACGCTGACCGACCGTTGTGCTAAACATTTTCTCGTCAAGAAACTAATTTGCAAACCTTTGCGTGTTCTGTAAATAATTCTATCTGAATAAACTAATCAAGTGTAAATAAGGAACACTGCAAACAAAGCTTCCAAATGTCACAATATTAATACAATATTCATGTTCTATATTAAGTCAGTTTAGTGCTGAAAACAAAAACTGTAAACAGAAACCGTTTTGCCGCTTGAATTTAATTTCGAACCATCTGGTTAATTCCGCATTACGTTCACTGAAACAAAGCAATTTATAATGACGAGATTTTGCTCCTGAATTCACGACTTCCCTCATGAGTACTAACTAGCCGATAAAGGTATACTAAGATTTGGAAGAGATCTCGCTCTCCAAAGGTCTTTTTGGTACCTTTTTGATAGAAAATTTCAAAACACGGAATACCAAAGTTAATTTCCATTTCCAGTGAAAACCTATCAAAGTCCAAACCGAGGACGAGCGCAACACATTTTCAATAACTTATTTAAGAAAACTACCTCAAATTTAATTTAATTCAATTGAAATTCCACACAGTGAGTTAGCGGAATGTACTTCAAGAGGTCAGAAAGCTTCAGTGCTGTAACTAAAGGAGTTTAGGAATTGTGGCTGATTAAGTGGAGACATGACGTATTTAATGCAATATCTGCCTATCACAGTTTTCGCATATTCTTTAAAATGCGATTTCTACCTCAATTTTATTGAAATTCTGTAGTATACTCACGGAAAACGTACTTTGAGAGTTCAGGGAGTTTCAGCTTCCTAACTAATGAAATCTGAGAGCTGTGGTTGCTTGAACGACCTTGCGCATTAATTGCAAAATTTATCAATAGTGTGCCTTCCAAACAATTTATTCCAATTCAAATTTTTAATTCATATTTAATTCCAACTCCACAAATTGCGTTACTGAACTGTACTTTAGGAACTTTTAGGAAAGTTTTAAGTTTCTAAATTCTGAAGTATCGAAGTTGTGGCTGATTGTACAGTAAAATGACGCAATTATTGAAATGTCCACCAATCGCAGATTAAAAAAAAAAACATTAAAAAGCAATTACAACTCCAATTCCGATTAACGATGACGTAGTTGAGGAAATTGGCAAGTTTTAACTCCATAAGGTAGGAAGTTCAGAGTTTTCGGTGATTATGTGACAACCTGATGCAATGCATGCAAATTCCGTTAACCACGTATTTAAAATGATTCCTAAAAAAAGTGTTACATCTTTTATTCAATCGAAGCTATACAGTGTAAATAACCGAAATGTACTTTATTAGTGTAAAAAGTTTCAATCCTATTACTAAAGGAGTTTCGGAGTTGTAACTGAATATCCGGCAACATGACACATTTCATTGCATTTCTACCGATGTCAGATTTCTAAAGTTCGTTAAAATTCTATTTTAACTCCGATTTTGTTGGAACGCAGCAAGATATTTCATGGAAACCTACTTGAGGAGTTTAGAAAGTTTTAGCTCTCTAACTAATGGAGTTTAAGAGCTGCGGTTGATTACACGACGACCTGGCACTTTTATTGCAATATTCACCAATCATATTCTAAATAATTTATAAAAGATTTTTTTGAGATTTAATTGGATTGAAACTTTACAAGATGAATCATTGAAATGTACTTTAGGACACTGGAAAGATTCAAGTTTCTAAGTTGTGCCAGATTATTTAGCAACATAACGTATTTAATGCAATATCAAACTATTCGCCGATTTCCAAAGATTTTTAAAACGCAAATCAAAGTTTAATTTTGTTGAAACCTTGCACAGTAATTAAAGATACCATATTTTTCATTTTTCTATTATTTTTTTAGTTTAGTCTTTTTATATAAGGAAAAGAGATTATTAAAAAAAAACGTCGAATTCAAAATCTGATAAGCTTTAAAATAATCAAGACAGGATCGAAAATATGCAAAAAAATTTTCCCGAGGGTTTTCCCTCGAAATTATAATCGACGTGTCTCGTCAATTTTTACAATTGTTAATGTCAATTTACAAATGTTGTTGTTAACATCGAGAAAATGATTCAGGTGATTCAGGCAACATGTTAACACGATATCCAAAGATTCAAGTTCGTATCCTTGCCGAAGTCAAACTATGTTTCGTTCAATTTATTAAAAAAATGTTCAGGAATTTCAGGCAAAAGATTTCAAGGAATTGTTAAGAGATAGTATAGCCTTGAACACCAGGCAAAAATGATCGATGCCTTTTCCCTCCTGCTTAAAAATGCAATAATTATCTTACGCCAGGCCAAACCTGTCTGAGCAAAAGTATGGAAATGGAAAATTTTGTCGCTCTCGTCACGTACGTTCAAGGCGATTCGTTATCTCCGGGCATAGTGCACAGTGTCGTACGTTATACCGCTACCGAATCAGCTTTGATGATATCGTCATTTCCTCCTTGAAATTCGTATAATTCTCGTTTTTAAATTGCCTGTGGGAATACGCTTCTCCCGATTTTTCCTCCTCTTCCTTTATTTTTGGGCGTTTCGATGGCGGTACCGTAATTCACTGCATTATTTCTAGTACAGGGTGGATGTGCTCGGATTGAATAAGTGAAAGTGTACTTTTTAATCCAGCTTTCGGTATTCCTGATTAATTCTAGATAATTTTGTTAAATTATAATTAACAAATCCTAGCAATCCTAGTAGAAAGTCTCACGAGTTTTGATTGCGAACTCACATTAATTATTTAAAATTAATTAATGGCTAAATGGGCACTACTTACGTGTACATATAGTACATATAAAATTGATTGCGATGCTTTTAGTATGCGTTTATATTTAGCGATTGTGAAAAGGGACAGCCCTCCTATAATCTATGGAGATATATCTGCAAGATTAAAGGCACGTAATGTTTACTTTATAATTCAAAGAAAGGACTTTTTGTAATACTTCGACGTATTATGAGAAAAATTAAATAGCGCATTCTCCTTGCGTGACAACACACTTTGTAATTATTAATAGAAATCAACCGTTCGTAATCGATGAATGTAAAGGGCTCGACATTTCATAATGTGAATACGTTGAACCATAAATATTAAATTGTGCGTTGCACAACCTGCGGTTGTCCTGCATGTCGTTAAGAAAGTAATTATGATAAATCCATCAATGGAGCAACTTAAAAAAAAGTTTAATTTACTGAAGTAATTTTGAAACGGATTTAAACAAAAATGTTAATCAAGGTAGGAGATATGTGGACCCTTAGCAGCGAGAAAAGGGGCGATAGGGCAAAATATTTTTAACACAACAAGAAACCCAATAAATTCTCCTGGACTAAATAAATTACAAAATGTAATTCGGTTCAGCTAAATGGCGTTATACCCTTAACTGGAACTACAATATTAATTAAAGACAAATTATTCATTTTATTAACACAATATCAGAATATTCAAAATATGGCTGCAAAATATGTGCAAAAAGTAGTTACAGTAAGTAATATGACATGATACATTCTACAAAAATACTGCGCATTTGATACGTCCACACCGCGCTTAAGAAGTGAATTTTGCACCAAAGCACATTATTTGCTTACGATATTTCCTCAACAGACCGTCGTATAATTAACGGATCCGGATTCTAGTCGGCCACATGGAACATAAGAAATAAAAATAGCACAATTGCATCGAGTGTTTGAATGGGTCCACTATGGTCGCTAACAGTTGACGACCGTACGCTTATTGAATATGATAAATTTATTGACAAATTGAAATAATTTCTGACGATACCAATAATGGTAATAATGACGTAGACAGTTCAAATAAATTCGTAGAAGCAAATGAGGCACAAATCTGGGTATTTTCTCATGATTCACTAGTTGAAACGTAGCACTAAATTCAATATATATTTAATATTTATTTCTGCTCAAAAGTAGAGCTTCCACAAAATTCCCTCTCTGCCTGTGTAAAATGAATATGTGAGTTCATGAAAGTGTCACGAACAACGATTCATCGGGTTATTAAATACGGTAATGCTGTTCTGACAGTTCTGACATTAGAAATTGTTGATGCAAAATTGCAAAATTCCCATCAATATAATTATACTTCCGAATCGACATAAGGTTTTAAATATCGTTTTAGTTGTAAAAATTAGATCCAGGAATGGGAATAATAGAATCACCCTGTATTGTCGGAATACGGCAAAATTAATTGTGGAACTCTTTGGCATATCGCAAATGGAAGTTGGTCACTATTTATTAGTATATTGAGAACTACTCTATGGGCATCATGAATGGACTTATTTGAAGCATATTGCATAATAAATGTATATATCACACATCCACGCCTTTTACGCTGGCCTTAACATAAAAATGCTTCTAGATTTTATTTGAGATCACATCGGAACATCTAGATGTTTCCTGTGTCTTCGCAGCAGGAAAAACTTTGAAATTTCCTTCTAGATTCAATGTTGATCCACTTTTGGCGGCGGAAGGTCCTCGATTCACCCTTCAATTTCTTGTAACAGAAGGTTCCAGAAGAACTTCTGTACGAAGGTATGGAGTATAAAATGGCATGACAAATGTGTGCGTATGCGCCGCCACCAAATATTACAAATATGTACATACTATCGATTTAGTGACAGTGGCGGTCGTCAGATTATTTTATGTTTTGAAATCGAGATTCTTTTATCAGTTGCTTAGTTAAAATATCAATTTCTGGAGTTTTTTGGAGTCTCATTAGTTCCTTGAATCAAAGCCATGTGAATTTTTCTGGATAACATTTAAGTGGATTTTTAGAAAATTCTAAAATTGGTTTGAACTCAAAATTGATATACCAGATGCTTGGTTAAAGATTCAATATCTGGAAAATTGACTAGCGAGATAGTTAATACAACAAAACCATGTGATTTACCAAACTAGCGATTAGAACACAATAATGGTTTCTGCAAATCAGATGTATGCAAGTCATATTTTTGGGAAGAGATTAAAACTGAAACGTTTACGTACATTCGATTAGAGTTCATTAAATTTTTGGAAAAGTCTGCTAAATTTGGCCAAAAGCCACATTTACACATCAGATTTTGATTAACGGATTCTTGACAAATTGACTCTTCAATGGATTTTTGGAAAAATTAATGAATTTGATTATTGACTTAGTCATGTTTATTCATTGGTTCCTTAGTTGAAATCTTAGTTTCTGGGAAATTGACAATACAAAATTTATATGAATTTTTCTGAATAACTGACTTAACTTCACTACTATTAACAAGTATACTGAAATGAAGAAAAGAAAAAATAAAATAATCTATGTGACAACTGTTTGGTCAAAATTTTAAGTTTTAAAAAAATTGATTAGAGTACATCAGACATTTTTCAAAGCTATTGAATTTTGTTCAAAATTTAACGGAATTATTGATTTCTAAAAGACTGACCGGGGTTCAATTGGTATCAATGGAAAATCGGCTAGATTTAGCTCAAGCAACATCAAGGTCTGATTATTGATATCGCCATATACTGGACTGACTGAAGATCAAGACTGATTATTGATATTTGATTTCATTTGATCTCATTTGTAAGATAAATGTTGGAATTTCTTTAAACCTTAATTTCTGAATCAGGTTATTTGTCAAAAGTACAGTTTGGATAACATCGACTGGAAGAAAAGTTAATAGGAGCAAGCTTCTCGGTTCTTTGTGTAACATGCTTTCGGGAAAAATATATATGTATAATACGTTATCCAAAAATTTGAAATACAGCGTCCGCCTTTGCGTTACCACCGAATGTATAATTTTCGAAATCTTTGGTGAACAAACTCAAAATTCCGCCATTTATTTCATTGTGGAGGATTCACGAAGCTACACAGACTACGGAGTAAAAACAAAATGGCGCAATTTATATCTACTCAGCAGAAGGTTTGAAAACTTTACATGTAGATGTAATCCAGTGGCGTACGCCTCAATGTTATGAATTTTTAGGTAACATGTCATACGTGTTTATTTTTCAAAAAAAAAAATGTCACAAAGCCTGCCGCCGCTTCGTTCATGCAGCCAGATATATCCTCTCCATGTCGCAATATAGTGACGGACATGTGTTTATGTTTAAATTTTTCTTTGCATTAAATACATATCATTATTGGAATTACGTGTTAATATTTCAATATGAAGTTTATAAAAGTAGCAACAGACAAGGTGAAAACCTCGCATTCAGGAGAGAAATTTCCCCATTCGATTTTTTAGCAGAGCCTCGATCCATAGATGCCCTTTTAATATGTAATACAGCATTTAAAATAGTAAAATGAAATGTGCTCAAAACTCTATCTACTTTCCTCTATCTACGTTCCTCAAACATCACCAACAAGCTCTTTCAATAATTGCACTGATTGACACAATAAACTCCACTGGAAAAAAGGAGACGCTTGCTGCACCTTAAACATGTATATTCACTATTACGGATGCCGGATGGTTCTGGCAATATACTCAAATAAAAACAGAACACGAAATAATCTGACGTCCGCCACTGTAATTAAGTAAACAAAGTCGGTACATATTTCGAACTTTGGACGGTTGCGGCGGCTCACAATGGTGCCACGCCTTTAATACTTCGTAGCTTGGTGAATTCTTGTATAGCACAGCATGTTTGCAATATTTTCTTTAAGTTCTTAGCGGTTAAAATTTAAATGACGAGTACACACATTCGAAAAAGCTTTCTAGTTACAATATTATAAACATTCTGGCTTTTCAAAATTTTAAATATTGCCACGTCAGCAAAACACACCGACCTCCGACTCCTAGAACAGCTCAAGAAGTCTCGACAAATCAATATTTATTCCATTTGGAGTCCTGCAAAATTTTCGAACACATACCCGTTGCTGTGTACGCCGCATATGCCACTGCTATGAAGAGAATAGATTTATAACGATTTTATGGCAATAGTAATAATTGATACGTTATGCCTTATCCAGCGAAAAATGAAGTGACTTATGCAAATATCTTTATAGGAATTTTGAACAAGTAAGTACCATAAAAGAATTGACATGCTTAGAACGGCTGCAGATAGTGCGAGGATTTACGACCTCCCTGCAGTAAAAATGGCCAATAACATTTCTGACCTGAGAAATCATTAAACCTTTCTCTGCATAAAGTATAGTGCTGTAAATTTCGAATCTACCAATTATTTGAGTTATCAATATCACCATTTTGTACAAACTTATTTTGATGGCAGAGAAATCTGATGCCTTTACATTACATTTATATACTTTACATTCTGAGTTCGATACTTTTTTCTGTTTACAAGTTTTGTAAATTATTGTATTCATGAACAAAATTGTTTGTTACATGACAAGATTTTTTATAAAAAATATTAAAAAATTTGCAATATTGCAACAACGATTTTCGTCTACTTATTACCAAAAATTAAAATTTGTCATAACTATGCTACCACTGTTATATGCGATAAGAGTTATTTATTTGTTTATTTGTTCTCGACTTTGGACTAGGCACTTATTTTCTGTTTTCCTAAACAATTCGTGAGCTGTGTAATTACCCCACGGGTAATTTCAATGATTCTTTGAGGAAAAAACATTAATATTTATAAAATTTCACAAAAAAGCTAATTTTTTAAAGCTTTCTCAAGACTTCTATTTAGAGAAATTGAAATTCCTCTTGAAGACGAATGAATTTGCAACATTAATTACACAGGGTGTATAGTTTTAGAGATAACACAACAAGCTTTTTCGATTACAAAACATTGTTCATAATAATTTTTGTAATGTCATTTTGTTCATTACCCTAAAAACAAACTGAAACCATCGAGAAAACCAAGATGATTAGGAAGACGATCAACCTTTTCTCCCAACGATTCTTCGCCATCTTACATAAACGACCCAACGCTTAAATTTAAAACTAGTACACATTTTAAAATCCTCCTTCATTTCTCATTTCTACTGATGTTCGCCATTGAATACAGGGGTTAAAGCGTATAAATCTGACAATAACTGTATATATTTCAACTCGAGAGGGCATCAAGAAGAGACGAGAAAAGATCGATTCCTGAAAATCTCACCTAGATGCACGCTATATTTGCCAGAAAATTGAAATAAACCCGAGTTTAGCAACGGTATCCTTAAAGGATGTATCAGTGCCTTTGTCATTTTCGAGTGGATTATATTAGATTTCGTTGGAACGTTTGATCTTTCGTCGCTTTGTTATGTAAACTTAGGAAGGGAGAGCGTTTATAAAATTTTCGAGGTAGAAATATCTTAAATTATGCAAGATTTTATACTTTCATGGAGCCGTAAGCTTATTTGTGTTGTTAGGTGATACTGAATATTGTTATTCTTAGACGAGTACCAATGAAATTACGTGTCGGACTGAATATATAATTCCTGATGCTTTAATAGTGCAACCCTACAGATATATACTGACAGGATTTTATTCCATATCATAGCAATGAAAGAAAATTATCCCTATTATGTAAATATTTATTTATAATACTTATTCAAAATAAATATCAAGTAGTCACTAAAAATTTTTTAATAAAATACGTTTCCATTTTATTTAATGACTTATCTTCATCAGAGTCACGTGACCTTTTCTATTACGTGTAACTCCATCACATTGGTATATAAAAATTTGACAACCTAAATTTTTTTCTCAAATTTATTAAAAAGATACCTAGACTAGAAGACTAGACTACCTAGAAGATACTTAGAAAGATTGAAATATTTCAAATGCTGTTGTATATTGAGTTTAGCACGTGCTTGTTTCCTTCATATTTCATAAGTTATATAAAAGAAATTTGATATAATATATTTTCATTAGGAATGCGACTCTTTCTACCACAAACGTACAGTATACAATTGATAAACTTAGATAAATGGAAAGTTTATTAAATGATACCTACTTGCCCAAATTTCCTTCGGGACATTTCTATAAGGCATTTTATTTTCCGCCGGATAAGATGTTAGTAATAACACTAAGTATATGTTCATAAGAAGGTCAAGACCAGACACCAATGGATGATGAATATGTAGTGAAGTGTTGCCAAACTTCCAATTTTTTAGGGACAACAACAGAGGAGACAATTTAGGACTCCAATAGAGGAGACTGACGAAAATACTAAACGACGAATTGAAAAAGGAAAGGCAGTAATAAGACACTTAACCTCAATCATTTGGTACAGAAATATCAAAAGAAGAATATTATAGACTTCTCGAAAGCAGTATTTGATATGGATCAGGTGTGAGAAAGATATGTAAAAGAAACAAAGGTAGCTAAAAGCAATTATTATGGATCACTGAATACGTAGCTATGAGGAAAAGGTTTAAATCGCTGTGGGCATCTAAGGAGAATCCCTGAACAGATAGGGCCTTAGAAATATGGATTTGTTATCTCCTATAATGTGGAAAGAGGAAAGATCGAATCAAATAAGCAACGCAAGATGGACGATGAAGGCTTGCAAGCGAGAGTTCTGCCAGTTCTTTTAGGAAGAAAACAAACGTAACATCCTTAAGGTTCCATCTTCTTCACAAAAAGAGCCGTCCCCGTAAGTAAAGTAATTATGGCGAAATTTTTAAAACGAACAAGACGACTGTTTGTAAACTATTTAGGAAACCTTTTATGTGGTGATTTATAACAGTCGTATGCAAACGTGTAAAGTGTTTGCACTGAACATTTCTATATTTCAACTTTCTATTTTTCTATATTTGTACATTTCTATATTTCTAATTTAATCATTTAGCTAGACAATGATCTACGTCATAAGATTATTCATTATAGCTTTGATAAAAGTTGGTTGGATCGAGGCGTAACGCTTTCGTTCGCGTTCGTTCGAACAACTGCATCTATCATTACGAGAGAGACATGCGTACTTAAAATATGAAACGCGTTAGAAAGAGGAGAAGCGTTGAGATTTTCTCTCGATTTATTCTTCCCAGCTATAGCCGTCGATAAAAGCGATTTTTCCTTCAGGAATATCCATGGCAAGCGGTGGTGGTGTATGCCTAACGGACATCGTTAAGTACGTTACATAAGAAATTACAGTAATACTTTTGCGTTTTCATGTACCTATTGAAATTAATAGTCTCAATAAGAGATTTTGAAAACTGTTGCCCTTTTGTGTTAAACAGTAACTCAATCTATTATAAAAGTTGTGCTTTACGTTGGATAATATATGAGATATAATCGTTTGGACATAATTAAGAATTTTCCTCCTTATTTTCCTCCTTCTATATCTGTATATGTTTATACACAATGAAAGCTCGTACATTCTTAGTAACTATATGACTGTCAATTTAATTTATAATAAAAGTAAGAATTGAAGTTGCCTTATCACCATAAAACTGTTTAGTTCAGAAAAATATTGATGCAACAAATCATCTGGAAATTTTGAATATGGAATACGATTTACTTGATTAAATTATTAAATAGCAATAAGTACGCTCTATTTCTGTATTTATTTAGTTCACTTATAGATTATATATTACGGTGAGATTTTGTGAAAGTAAGTCCTATTCATGGGAAGACACAAATATGTTGTATATATATCAGGAAATTAGTATAGGGCTCATATACTATAATGCATAAATAATAATAAAAAAATAATAAGAAATAGTAATAAAACCAATAATAGTAATACATTAAAAAGTTCACAGTTCAAAGTTATTTTATATTACAATTTACTTGGATTAATATAAATAATGAAGTAATGTTGACTTTATTAAAATATTATAATTTTCATTTGAAATAAAAGAACCAGTGCTCCTCCCATGTAAATGTAATATATATTCCCCTCCTTCCATTTCTAATTTATATAAATGAAAACAAATTCTATTTGCTGAATAAAAATTACTAAAAAAATTAAAGAGTTAAGAGCACAGTAATCAATTTGGCTTTAGCTTTATTTTCGCACTATTTTAAGCGCACTGCAAGTGTTTTCACAATGTATATTAGGCACACAAAAAATATATTGCAATTCAATTTTATGTTAAAAAATTCTTCTATGAATGTACAAAATATTAGTGTTGTGACTGTAGGTTTGATACTCGTGAGTTTTCCGGAAAGAAAATCTCAAAGTTTTTTTTTCTAAAATTACATAGGAAAAATCTTACAGTGAAGTATAAGGTACGTTGGTACTGAACATTAGAATTTATTACAGTAGAGTTAAGTCTAATTTAACCTCAAAAATTTACAGTAACTTTTTAACATTTAAAGAGTTACATCCACATTACTCAATTAGATTTTTGCTATATTTTCGCACTATTTTATGCGCACTGCACGTGTTTTCACAATGTACATTAGGCACACAAAAAATATTTTGCCATTCACTTTTATGCTACAAAATTCTTTTATGAATTTACAGAATTTTTGTATTGTGGCTGCAGGTTTGTTATTCACGAGTTTTTCGGGCAGAAAATCTTCAAAAGTATTTTTCTTGTGAAATTTCATGGAAAAATTTTTACAGTAAAGTATAAGGTATGTTTAAATAAAGTAATGAAAATTAGAAGTTATTGCAGTGGAGTTAAGTCCAATTTAACCTCAAAAATTTACAGTACCCTTTTAACATTTAAAGGGTTAAATGCACAATACTCGATTAGACCTTTGCTTTATTTTCGCACTATTTTATGCGCACTGTACGCGTTTTCACGATGTGCATTAGGCAAACAAAAAACATTTTCCAATCATTTTTATCCTACGAAAATCTTTTATGAATTTACAAAATTTTAGTGTTGTGACTGTAGGTTTGATACTTGTGAGTTTTCCGGAAAGAAAATCTCATTTTTTTGTAAAATTATATAGGGAAAATCTTACAGTGAAGTATAAGTTATGTTTAAATAAAGTACTGAAAATTAGAAGTTATTACAGTAAAGTCTAATTTAACCTCAAAAATTTACAGTAACCTTTTAACATTTAAAGGGTTAAATGCACAACACTCGATTAGACTTTTGCTTTATTTTCGCACTATTTTATGCGCACTGCACGTGTTTTCACAATGTACCTTAGGCACACAAAAATATTTTGCTATTCACTTTTTTGTTACAAAATTCTTCTATGAATTTACAAAATTTTAGTTTGTGACTGTAGGCCTAATACTCATGAGTTTTCCGGAAAGAAAATCTCCAAGTTTCTTTTTTGTAAAATTACATAGGAAAAATCTTACAGTGAAATTGTTGAGTCTAATTTAACCTTGAAAATTAATAAAGTAACTTCTGGTGTCCATTTCCTTCACTTAAAAAGCACCTGTTACGACACATGAATGCTCAACTAAAATCTGTAACAATATCAATATTCGAGCGGCAACAAACTCTCAACTCCGCCCCTTCGAATTTGTTAAGGAACGACGTCTCAGTAGTATGTTGTTTGAAATAAACACGTACAAGTTACCCACTTAGAAATTCAAACTGGGGCACCTATTTTACCTCGGTTTCAGGTTTATCTCCACTTTTGCAGGATTAAGCGGGATCTTGGCATTTATACTGCGTTACGACCTGAAACTTTCAACGGCAATAAAACTTTCGGCGGAACGTAACTGTTCACGAAACTTGTTATTCAAATCGGTCTTGTACAATCTCTTATTAGTTAAATTATATCTGAGCGAAGAAAAATATATAGAAACGTACATATGTAAATACTCAACGACGGAAAACTTTACAAGGGAACCCCCGTCCGGGATCTCCTTATTGAGAATGGAATGATAAACATCTCGGAATATCATGTTATTAAATAACATGTTTGGAATTCCATGCTTGCATTTCTTTGTTTCAAAGTTTTATCCGATGTTACGTGTTTGCGTCAATGTAGTAAAATTACAAAAAGTTTCAATTGTAAATTGAAAATTTAAACGATTTACAAAACAACACCCCCTCAAATTACATAGATTTTACTTAAGTACTCTAGAATCGTCATTTCTGACTTCAAAATTATTTAAAAGTATATGCGCATTTCCATACTAACTCAAATTTGGGGCGTTGAAATGTGACTTCAATTCAATTAACATCTTCGAAATTCCCCACGAGTGGCATTATTGATTCATTACAGTGATGGAGTCGATAGTCAGCCATCAAGTAAATATTTTCACAGTTATGCCTTAGTAGATCAAAAGTCGGTAATAAATTATTTAAGGATAAATTGATTTGATGATCACCCTGCGTAAATTGAATGGATAATGAACTTTTCTTATGACAAACCGCAATCTATTCATAAAATAAATATTTAACCATTACATATTTCGATATCGAGTACGTGGTTATATTTAGTTGTACGAGTAGTTTGAAATGAAATATGTAATGGAGGTCAGAGGACAAATGTCCATCGAATATTTGTATGAACGTTGAAAAATAACGGAAAATAATGTAAACAGTAATAAAAGCACTTTAAAATGTTTGTGTTCTGTGTGTGGCACAGCGTAATTGATATTGTATTTATCAAACAAGTCTATTATTGCGCTACTTACTATGGATATATCGTAACTGTATTGAAAACGTGTGGTAATGGTGTTCTACACATCTATACACTGTATTCCACTTGTGTATGTATAGTACTGTAATGTATTCTACTCAATTAAATTTAACAAGATATATATTATAACTTATATATTTATTTATTATTATTACATAACATTATAGGTAATATTGTAACTAAGTAATAATTAATCTAACCTAATTCAATCTAATGTAGGTTTAAGATGAATATGGATATTTGAAGCTAATAAGCTATACATACATAAAATGAGAAAAAATATATTTCTCGAAAAGTAGAGAACGATAGTGATGATTACTTCACTATTAATTGCATCATGATTACATTAAAGGTCTTTTGAATTTCATTTGGCTCGTATATTTTTATTAAGCTTATAAGGTAGTATTCAGAAACGATACTCAAATATTTCTTAAGTTTTCCTAAATTAAGATTTCTCTTATCTCAAAGGTGAGGAAATATCTCAGAGAAAATGTTTTCCAAGTAAGAACTAACTCGACTTCGAACTTCGAATAACTTCGAATATCCTAATATTTTCAATGTTTATACAGGGTGCGGCATCATAACTTCCTGCTTTCAAAACGCAATGAAACCCATTATGTGAATTAGAATTTTTTTAAATATAGGTACATGTGTAAAGATTTGTTTCCGCCTCACCGAACGGTCGGAAAGTCTATGCGCAGACGCATAGACTTTGGTGCTCTAATGGATTTTGTCACACTCCCGGTTTGTCTGAACGAAACCACCCATGTAACCATCGATTTTCGATCTGGGGCAGGGCCTGCCGGGGCTACATCGGACCGATTTCGAAAGGCGCGCTGTTACGAAAATCTTAAGCAACGTTTCTGAATACTGTCCATAACGTCTTAAATATTTTAATGGCTTTATATTCAGCGCTATTTTGGGGATGCTTTTATTAAATTTCTTGTATGAGAATAGACCATGTGAGTTTCTTCTTGTTTCGTAGTTGTGGTTCATGACAGTACTTGTACATACAATGCCATTTTTATTTGACGACGAATTATTTGTCAACTAAATACCCAGTAGCTTCCAAAGAATTATCCCTCGGGGGATTTTTACATACTGGGTGTATAGTGGCAACCTCTGACAGAATAAAGTATTCAAAAAATATGTGCAACAGTCATCAAAAAAATACTAGGTGTGTGTACGATGTATGTGTACGAGATATATGTACGAGGTATATGTACGAGCCATGAGGTAATGAGACCCGAGGTACGGATGTCAGGCATTTACGGATATTTATCAGAGTAATAATATTAGTACCATTGGTCCTTTTTATATTTTATATTTTATATTAGCTACTTGGTTTTATTTAATATGTTATAAATACATGATTGCTCTAAAATTCGATGGGATATTTTTGATTACAACTTTCCAAATCTCCGAAAAAACGTATTATAATGAAGAACCTTTGTATCAAAAGAAACAAGTATCAAAGCAAGAATGAAACAAATAATACGCAACGTAAAGAGAAACTAATGAATTCGTTCCTGTAGGTCACGATTATTCCATTAAAAATCATTTGTAAAAGAAGCTTTCTTACTTTGAAAGCAAAGTAGTAATAATTCTAGGTATTTCACGTTTGATTTGATATTTTTACGAGAGGTAAATTTTTCATCTCAATTAAGTGAAAAATAAATTTACAACCACTTCGAATTCCTGAACTAAAAACTAAGGTTTCCGCTTGACGTATCGTAATCCATCGAATCTATCGCGTTAGCGCTGCCAAATGTGATGAAATAAAATCCACAAGTAGTGAATGAGGGAGCAGAGCGTCGGCAAAACAAAAGATTTGCCTGATTACGTTCGAGTTTCGGAAAGCGGGGGGAAATAAAAAGATAAATTGTATTTAAGGTGTGAGGGAATACGGAAAAGACCAAGAAATGGATCGTTCACTTACAAAGCAGACACATTTTCCTAAAAATAAAGTGGCTTTCCGGGGCTTTCCATAAGGTTCGCTCTTATATTCCGTTGATTCTCCGGAATTGCTTAAGGAAAATTGTCTTCGCTGTACAACACCGCCGCCGACACTATTTGTCCAGCGAATTCCCCGTATTGTAAACACAGTTTTGTATTTTTCTGCTTTTATATTTTGACGGCAAATCCCCGACTCGGTTTTTTTAAAGCTCCCCCTCTTTTATATTGCCGATGTTTTTTTCGAAAAGGCCACGATTTCCCTCTGTTTGATCTGATAACATTCCGCGAAGGGGTCGCCCCACTTGCGAAAGCGCAAAGCCAAAACTAACATTTAAAACATATCGAAACAGTGAATTACGAACGAACGGTAATTATTTTTCTAACCCTCCGTTTAAAATATTGCGCTTTAACTCATTCATTTTGTTATGCGCAATATTGATCTGACTTAAATACATTATTTTCAAATCAGTGGATCGCTAAAAATAATCTCAGCTTTGATATTGATAAAAAAAAACAATATTGTGGAAACTTCATTATATTCAAATGAGTGTATTCAATCTGGAAAGCTGAACCAAACACAAAATAATACTTTACTAATAATGTGTTAGCGTTGCAAAACTTTTTTGACAAATGGGGTAAAAAGTAAAGATTCCTTTAAATATTTCAATTCACGTTTTAACTGCAAACAGAAACAACTATGCTTAACGATTTGCTGGCATCTAATATGCATATGCGTAATTGATATCAAGATTATGTTTAATTTCTGAAAATGAAATGTAATTATCAAAATGGCTGCTTTTATTCAACGATTGTTTTTTAACCAATGCAAATAAATCGAATCCCCAATCGTCCTGAATTTCCTTTGCGTTTTAATTAAATTTAAAATGATACGCCATTTGCATGTTCCGTTTCACTGGGTTTAAGTTTTACAAATAAAATTTCGCAGTTAAAATTTATATGTAAAAATTACATTGTGGCAGGTTTATACAATGTCATTCCACGTTGCTATGTAGAAATGCCAATGCATATGAGGAAACACAGTGCGAGTCTCTAACTTGGAATAAACTCAGTAAATCAAAGACAGTTTTTTTTTTTTGGTGGAAATATGCTCGGACAGTTCGATTAGTATTTTGGATTGTTCTCTTTTTCCTGTAAGAAAGTTGTACCAAATATGAGATATGACGTCATCTTTTTAAAAGGTGAAGTTATGTAAACCTTTATAAACCCGCTGACTACCAAGATGCGAAATGTTTTGATAAGCGACACATTTTATACCAACAAGCGAAAAGAACACAAAACAAGTACTATATAAGTAGAAAGAGGAAAGGCGAGAGAGATACTCTATGGGGTTTTCAAAGACTTTTAAAACTGTGCCCTTCCTCTTTTTCAGTATCATTCATTTTTATGATAACTACGTTGTCTCTGAATATTGTATGTTGTTTCTGGTGGAATTAAAGGAATAAGACAATTACTAAAAGAAGGAAATTTCTCTCTTAAGTACCCAAAGTACACGCTATCTTCATCCAAAGTTTGACGAAATGCTTCATGATACCATGTTTGATATGGAGGGGCGGAAGCAAAATATCTGAAGCTTTAAACAAAAGTTCATTGATAACGTTATGTAAGCCTAGACATAAGTCTTCTTTATTTTTTCCATTTCTTAGAGAATAGTGATTCCTTTTGTCCATGCTATCCCATAAACATAAGGAACAGGGATGTTTGACGAATACTGATTGCTGTCCAAGAATCATACTTGAATTTTAAGATTGCCAAAAAATTTTCCACCTGTGGTGTGTCGAGTAGGAGAAAATTATAACCTTATTTACAATTCAGCTGCTCTTCAATATGAGTAGGTAAAATCTAACTAAATCCTCGAAATTCAAGCTAATAAATATATTATCACCACCACGAGATTTCCACAACTCTTATGTAAACTTTTATAAACGCGCTGGCTATCAAGGTAAAAAATGTTTTGATAAACGACACACCTGATACCAACGAGCGGGGAGAATACCAAACAAATACGAATCTAAATAGAAATATGAGGGGCGGGAGGGACACGGTCGGCCTGTTAGAGAGCGGCCGACCTGAGAAGATATTCTGCCGGCAAGGATGCCGAGAAAAACCTACTGCCCCGAAGACGCTCTCTCACCCGCCTCGCACCGTGGAAATCCGAAGGTCCAGACAACAGCCCTCTATTATGTAAGTCGTTACCCTCCCCACTCACGCTACAGCCCTTAGGATTCGCTCTATCCGAATCTTTTTCTATTTTTTCACATTTGTAACTTTTTTAGTGCCCCGACTTATAAGTTGTCCGCCCAAGCGAGAATGAAACCTTTTCTTCTTTTGCTTCGATCATTTCTTTTATTCACAGCAAGCTGTACCCCCTGTGGTTACCGACCCCTTACCTCTTTTGGCCGTAACAATATCAACGTACACATGCGTACCAAAGGATTTTTTATTTCTTGCCGTTTAAAAGATATTTAACAAACATCGACTAATTCCAAAAATGAAGGAATCTGATCAACTGATCTAACTGATGGCAACTCAAATGATATGCTTCTTCAACAAAAGCTCAAAATGTTGTCCATTAACTGACAGTATCTTAAACGGAACTGAAACTTGATTTGGACATTTCTACACTCCTGTCTTATTTATTGTAACTGATCAATGTTTCCTGGTTTTGTCTTAAAAACTTTGCATTATAAGTACCCCTATAAGAAACTTATTTCTTATGAACTTTATTCAACTGAGTGCGACAAAAGAAAACTCCAAAGAGATCACAACTGCGTATCATTACTTAAAAAAGTGTCTCAAAAAATCTACGTAGGTCGATAAAAGAAATATTATTTTTCAAAAAAAAAACCGACACATTTTCGGAATAACGTAGCAAAAAGAGGCTCTTTTTTAATACAAACAGAAACGTTAAAAAAATTGAAGGAGTTACAATGTAACTTTTTTATAGTTTGCTTGGTTTACAATAGAAGTGGCTGTTGCGTATACATCAAGAAAGTCAAAATTTAAATGTATCTGTAACCATGTTTTATCCATAAATGAAGCCAATTCCGACAGTTCAAGCTAATCTTCTTGTACTCGACACCCCACCCCGTTTCACGTACCTTTTTACGATCTTTTTACGATGTTGCAAACGACGTCCTGCTTTTAGAGAAAAGATACATATTCGCATGTGGTGCATGTTAAACAGGCTCGTCTGACCTGACCAAAACTGAATAACAAATTGAGTTTCAACTACAATGCAAACATGTTTTGTATGCTATGTTATGTATGTAACGTATGCACGCGTATAGAACGCTGTAATTGATATTAGATGGAAATTGTGTTGTGCCGTTTGGAAACACATACATACGTTTAGCTATAATGGATAAATTAGTTGAAATATGTGCGAGAAGTGATCATGTGAAGGGAGAATTTTATTTATACCCGATTATTGTAGTTTTCGCGGGGTAATAAGTACGTAATGTAATTTTTTGTAAACAGAGTGTTTTAAAATTGGATATCGATATTAAAAGATGTGATTATAACTCAAAAATTATATAACTACAGGCCTATTTTAGCTATATTGTTAAAGTGTATTGCACATTGTTTTTTTTTATTACTTCGAAGCTACATTAGATACTTTTGTAAACAAAAACACGGTTGGTGCTGACCGTTTTGTATCAACAACTGTCTTTCAGTATAAAAATAATGAACGATGATTATTATACTGGGATATAAAATTGCGTAACACAACTACGATAAGGCGCCAAAGTAATTAAAATAATTAAAATTATATTATTATAGTTTGATGCGGATATTAAACTTGATTGCAAAAAGAAAAGAGCAAACGTTGTATTAAATATTAATTTTCGTTAATTATTTTACTATTATTAGTAGTATTTATTAATTTTTGATAAGTCTTTCTTGCTGATGAAAATTGACAGCTCAGTAAGTGAAAATCACCTCACACGAAAAAAATATAATCACAGGCTGGCAGATCGCCAAATCTACTCGTACAATCCATTTGAGCATTGGAAAAACAACAGAGCAGCAGGAGTTTTATTTTAAAATGTGTCAATCATTTACCGGTGCAGGTATAAACTTATCGATATTGGACCGTCCCAATTTTAGATCGATTCTTAGGAAGCACATGAAGCAATCAATTTCAGATGAATGCACGCGAAGGAAAAAGTACGATAATCAAGTGCACATGCGGCATACTAGAAGTGAAATTGGTCAAACTTTAGGTAAGCAATTAATATATTTGCAAGTAAAGGAAGCTATGGACTTAACTGGTCAATAGATAGCAAATCTATTATCTGGCTCTTCAAATTCTGACAAACGTGGTATAATTAGTTCAAAAGAATTACAAAAGACAAATACTAATACCGTTACTGTATTCATGCACGAAGGTATGAACAACATTTTTCTTTTCCAACCACTAGGAAAAATAAATTTCAGGTTATGTGATGCTACCACATATATGTGTAAAGTATCGACTTATTTATACAAAAATTCCCTTAATCAATTCATGCTACAAGTTTGCTCCATGGATTAAATTGGGTTCTAAAGGAAGTCAAAAAACAATTTCAAACTGTAAAAATTTTATGAATGTCTTAAAACTTGTTTCAAGATCTATTCGAGCACAACTTTTTTATATAATTTGGTGTCGAAACTTTGACCGTTTTTCCATTATTTAACGTTAAAAGGTTGGAGTTAATTTAATGGCGAACAAAAAGTTGCTATCAACGAGACACTGCAGGTACAAAAATAAAAGAAAACCAATGTTTTTGTTAATTTATATACTTCAAATTTCTTCATGATAGTTTTTTCGATAAAATGTAGTTTTTAAGATATTTGTGAGAAATCTATTAACATCACGCATTTTTTTTGGACGAAGCTTCAACTTTTAATCAAGAATAATTCCAAAAACTACTCATTTTGCAAAAAAACGTTTATAGAACATATTATGCTTATAATTCACGTATTTATCGATTTCTGGGGTTATTTTGACTTAAATAATTTTTTGTCCCGAAATCCATCCATCCCCAAGGAAGCGCACACCGATACATAATAACTTTTGATCTTTGAGACATTCCCTTTTTATTGTCAAAGATTCACTTTAATTGGTGTTGGCCGAAAAAACTGAGAGCCAAAATCCTATATATATATATATATATATATATATATATATATATATATATATATATATATATATATATATATATCTTCGCCCTGTATCTTCGAAATGAATCGTTTGTTCAAAAATCACCAAAGAAAAAAATATTCCTAGAATACTCCAAGGAATAACCCCTTAAAATTTGGCCGCCTGTTTACCAAACACTCTGTATAAGAGGTCGCATATAGATTTTGATATCAACTGCAGTGAAGAAGGATCCCTAATAGTGAACACCAAGTACTCGACATCGATTAAAGAATTACAAGATAATTAAATGCATTTGTTGTAGTGAAATAAAGAACATAGGTAATCAATGTATATAATTTTTTGCATAGTTGCTGTAACTTCCCTATAGTTACTGTAACCCTACAACCACCATTTGAATAAAATTGTACAAAATTAACTTTAAAAAACTGGTGGCGAAACGCCATCATTAAGTACCTGAATTTAAAAACTGGAATGTTATTCAAGAACAAATGGTTGTTAATAGGAATTAATTTGCCCATGTAATGAATATTACCTTCTTTAATTTTTACACGTATGTATTCAATTTAGTTTCATGTTTACTTTACAAACAAGAGATTATAATTCCCGGATTTATAAATAAATCGTTGTTGACAGAGCAAACACGAATAATCATAACGTTATTATCGTTGCATCGATTCAACAGTTAACGGCCTCCAAGCTGACAAAATGAGGGAGCACGATACACTTTGATTTAACAGGATTTCATTGGGATAGGGATGAAACGGAATCCCCGCGGACAAACACCCTCTCTCTCTCTCTATCTCTCTCTTCCCCCTACATCTGATGGACAGGTATACATACCGGATGTTGATTAATTCAAAGGGCGGCTTATCGTTTGCATCGTATCAATCTTCACATCAATTTCGTGAAAACGAGGGTCACAGCGCTCCTAGTCCACGTCACTATTGATCCCTGTATTATTTCAAAGTTTCGATTCGGGATTCGAGATAAGGCCGGACGAAGATTAATCCCGGGATTAATTCTGAGATTTTAATGAGGTTTTCAACGGGTGGCGGTAATTAGAGATCATCAAAGCATTTGTCGTACATTTTTTATTGTTCTCGATTCGTTTTAATAAAGGAGTGAAGAGACTGCCACGGGGAGGGGGTGATGCTTTTCGTAAAACAACGAAACATTATTAATAGCTTTAAATACCATCAAATCCGACCAGAAACTTTCTAGATGGTATCTTCATTTAATTAAAACTGAAAGATAATGTAAACACAGGGTACTTTGATATTTCAACGGTGTGAGATCGATGCTACTCTGAATAATATTTGAAAAATTTGGGGGTTAAACCACTTCAAAGAGCAGATTTTCAAAATTATCACCGGTTCTAAATTAAACGTTTGTTACCCAAGGAAGTTGCCATGCTTCAAAGAAATAACGTTAGTTTTATGAATAAAGGGGTAGTTACTCCCCCACGAACTAGATGGGGAGCAGACTTACTTCAGGGATGCGCCCCTGCCCATGCCAGCCATGATTTGCCTTCTGAGATCCGATACTAGGGGAAATTATGTCCATTATAGATACCACGCAATTTTCCCCATTTTACATCACCTTCTAACCAGTATAGCCCACGAGGAAGAATTAAGGCTAATAAACTCTAACAAAGCGAGTATTATTAAATATTAATTATTATTATTAAAACTGGAATTTTGGGAACCAACGTCGATTTTCATGAAAATTTGGACTTAAGCTCTGCTTACTCTCTTCTTCATAGTTGGACATGTGCCGAAGGGTGCTTTTTATTTTTTGGACTGAAAACTACCCCTTACTGCAAATTATGAAAAAATCGTAGATTTTAGCATGAATTTGATTAATATAAAGTTTAAATGAAGAACAAAATAATGGCACGTGTATAATCTTCTGATAGAAGCAGTATACTGGTCGTAGCTCAAAACGAGAGTCATCATTCCATGCATTACATTAAAATCCATACATTAAATTTTTATGATACAAAGCTAAACAAAAAAAAAATCAAAATTTTCAGTGAGACAAACCCTGCATTCTTTCATATCTATAATAGTTTTTGATTTATTTAAGAAAAATGCTTTTGTCCAAAATTACGAAAATGGAATTTTCATTTTAAGCAATTATTTTTTCTAAAATTAGCATTCTAAATCGGTTAAACCATATACATCATGTCAACAATACCTAAATAATGTTGATTGCAAGTGCTTAATTTTTATCAGAGTAGTGACGACGAAGGTGTAATTTTTAAATTTAAAAAAAAAAGAAAGGTGTTACTTTATTTTTGTTATAAAGCAGTCAATTCTTATGGAAAAGACATTTATCGTGCTCATTTTAATGGTTTTTTGTGTACTTTAAAAAAGTCTATCGAGTTTTCCCCAAAAATTTCACCATTTTCAAGTTACTGAAGATTGAAAATTTTCGATTTTGGTGTTTTCGAAAAATAACCATCCTTCAACGAGCAATAACTCAGCTCTAACTGAGTTAACTGAGGTCATTCAAAAACAAATCTCCTTGTTTTTTTATTAGCTACATTTTTGTTCGGAATGTTTTTCCGATAAAATGAAAACTTTTCAAGTTATTCGTGAAAAACGGTTAAAAAATATTTACTAAACTTTACTAAAAAAAACCACTTTATAAAACAAAAGTTGCTTAGAATTGGTCAATATATCGATTTCCGAGTTTATTTTGGTATAAAAAAAATTACGCCTTAGAGGGGGTGGCTTCCACCCCTAGGGATAAACCACACTTCAGCACAAGTGCAACTTTGAAGAAGGTTAGAAATACTACCTAAATCCCAATTTCAAAGATATCGGCCTTGATTCCCAAAATTCCACGAGAAAATGGCTGAAAATTCTACGAATAACAGCCAAAACTGAAATATATCATTTTCCTCATAGCGGATATCCCAGATATTATTAAATTAAACTTAAAAAAGGTAGACTAACAAATTTCAGTAAATTCGCACTGATTACTCCATTGTAACCCCCTTCGAGAATTCCCTCGACTAATGTATAAATTAATCAGCGACAATATCGTGTGACTTACCGCATGGGTTTGAACAGGGCCTGCATGTCATTGGCGTAATCGATAATGAGCTTCAACTGAGTCCCGCCGGTCTTCTGGGCTGTAACGAAATAAAAAAAATATAATAATAATAATAAATGCTTTTATTATTTCTAGCTTGTGATATTATATAAACAGCATACAAAGGGCTAGAGGTGAAGTCTATCATACATGCTACTCAACTTAACCTGTGTTATCTTGTAGAACATAAAAAGTTCAATACAAATGGGTTTTCCAACAATGTATTTATACGTATCCTGTGAAAATAGAAATGGAACAAAAGTTAAATTTATATTACATATTTAAGCATGGGATTGTAGTGTTAAGAGTACAGTTTGTAGTGTTTGTAGTACAATATATGTACCTATTGTGTATTAAGTAGTAATTCTTTACATCTGGCCTTTAACAAATTCAGTGATTTGTGGACACTATTATAAATTGACAGAGCATTATATGTGAATGATTTTCTGAAAACTATTCGCAGTTACTGTGAAAACATTAGATTATACAAACCCACAAAAAAACTCCGGATCTGTAGATCAGACACGTGTATTCTTACGTATTTTTCATGGCTGAATCCGAATCCGAGGTCAGAAAAGGGCCTGCACCTCTGGAATTGGCCCCAGAGGCCAAAAATGGCCCCTATAACAGCCCCACAAAATTTTTGGCATCTAGGGCTAATTCCAGGGGTGTAAGCCTTTTTATGACCTTGGATTCTGATTCAACGAAGAAAAATACATAAGAATACACGTGTCTGATCTACAGATCCGGACTTTTTGTTTTGTGGATCTGTCATCAGGAAATCTAAGATAGAGCTCGTGTATATCCTTCCTAAATATTAATTTATTCCTGAGATATAAGGGTGTATGAGTTGTTAGTACTCGAAATGTCAGGGACAAGGGGTGTATTTTATATACATTTTCTATCTTTAACCATCCAAATTCTTTTATTTTGCTTGACACTTTATCATATTTTCTTAGACCATGAACGAATCTGCAACAATTATTTTGCACCCTTATATTGGTATAATATTATACATATAATATTACTTACCATATATTATTTATATGGTAGTAAAGTACTACCAAGCCATAAATGAAAGTAGAGAAAAAACATACTCGCAAAGCGGCTTTTTCAAATGAAAATTTATAATATGTTTGTTTCTGTATAAGTGGCATAAGGACAGTTTTAGGTTTGTTTTTTAATAAGCGAGACGTGTTCTATAAATCTAAGTTTGAAGTGGAAAATTATGCCCAAGTTCCTGCAAGCCTGAACTATTTTTAAATATTCGTTGTTGATAAATATATTAAATTCGTCGCGAACTTTCTGCTCTACATGTCTGGGGCAGAACACAAGATGGGTACATTTGCGAATATTTAGACCTTTCTAGGTCTTGGTTTACTTTTTCTGCGGCCCAACGATTTAAACTGAATGAATAAAACAGTTGAGTATCGTCCGCAAACGAATGAATATTAACAAGTTTGAATGATTTATAAAAGTCAGAAACATATACCGAGAATAAAAGTGGGCCGAGACCGGAGCCTTGAGGGACCCCTGAGATTATATGCGCGAAGTCAGATGAGTTTCCTTCCAGAATTACTTGTTGAAAGCGATTTGACGGATAGCGATGAATGAATTTCAAAGAGGTATTGTCAAATCCATAGAATTTAAGCTTCGAAAGAAGTTTATGGTCTTTAGTGTGGAAGGCTTTGGAAAAATCTAGTAGAGTAACTGCTGTTGCCTATATATATATATATATATATATATATATATATATATATATATATATATATATAAATTTGTTTGTATATGATCTTTTCAAGAATTTTTGATAACGACGGTAAGATACTAATCGACCTTAAATCGTTGTAAGAAACAGGGTCGTTACACTAAGGAAGGTGGATAACTAAAGCAAATTTGCATAAAACTGGAAAGTACCTAATCAACTTCCAGGCAACAGTTTTTAATATAGCTGAAATATGGTGCAGTAACGTATAACGAAAGCTGTAACATTTTAGCAGTTATATTGTCATCTGACAGCATTCGATTTCAAATCTAAGACAACTTTTGTTTCATCGATTGTGGCTCATAGTATAGTGAAGTGTTAGGACAGGAATTTTCATGGGTAAAAATAGAAAGAAAATGATTATTCACTGCATGGGAATTCTTGAGATCCGCAGGAATTGGTACACGAGGTTTGTTCGTGATGTTTAAGAATTTCAAAGCAGCCCAGAGGTTTTTAGCGCTATGTTCCTTACGATAATTCACGTAAGCAGATTTTTCTTTTTTAACAGCAATAACTGTATTACGAAGATTTTGGTAATGTACGAAATCAGAAGTTTTTTTGGTTGTCCTGTACCTATGTAGGGCCTGATTACGTGCTTTCGTCTTAATTGCCACTTAATCCAACGTCCGTTAACTGAGGTGCCAAACAACAATCATAAAGACATTATCGGGTCACGATAAGATTGAAATATTTCTCACATTCGCCATTAATCACGAAAATCGAGGCAGGGGCGGATGTCCTGTTTGTTGTAGTTTTTGTATATTTCTGCTTTTGAAAAATGGACCGAAATAAATACGGTTATTCGTCTAAATGTAATCAACCACTATTGAAAGCGCAACGTTTTTGACGTTACAATTAATCACGACACGTGTAATGTAATTCGAATGGTGATGTGATTACATATCTGGGCAGGCATTCTGCCAGTCAACGTTTGCACAACACTTTATTACCTCGTCTTATAAGACAATTAATTTTAATGCTGAAGGCTTCATTGACTCGAATCACACCATGCTATTACCATGTATAAATCACACGCGTGTGATGATTTTCGGAAGGTCCACATTCGTTGACACTTCGTTAACACCTGACAGATTTTAATAAAACATTATATCATACAATAAAAACAAAAATGCCCGTAATGACTTAAGAAATACACACTATATTATGACAATTACATAACATTTGTAATTCGAAGTCTCCTCCTACGGTAAATTCGTCAGATTTTAAGACAGTGTCCTAACATTATCGAAGTAAACCGATAATTAATTATACTGCGGTTATTATCTCCTAAATTATTTAATTGACCACCTTCGCCCTATCCACTTTCAAATATACTTCCTTCTTAAGGAGTTTTATCAAAGACCGAAACCTCATCGAAGCTACTACATATTAATCACTACTGTTTTCGCGCCCATACACTTCAACCCTATTTAACCAAATCCATCGATCCCTAAACAAAATGCTCTTCCGTTAGAAACGGAACAAACAATAAGGTAGATCGTACGTTGTTACTATTTCAACTCGATTACGGTCAATATTTACCGAAATCAAAGTAAATAAAAGTAAAATCGTTAACAAATAAACGTATCGACTACTGAACTTTCAATCTCATTTGACGTAGATAAATAGGGGAAGTTTCATAGTGAATCAGATTGCGTAAGGCTAGTATAATGAAGGTGTAATTGAAATTTAAGGGTTGTCGCAGGAGGGGTATGAAAAATATATGAATTTTGGTGTACGAGGAATTAAATGGAAAAAACAATCACGATAGGCAAACTACGTTAAAAAATAATTCAAAAAGGTTTGTGTCTACTTAAGTGGGAACCATATGGAAAACTTTCTAATGATGTTTTATGAAAACAGTTATTTTTGATAAAAGGTTGTGCACGATCTAAAATTCAAAGTGAGATAACCAGATGTCAATTTTCTGCAGCCATATACAAGGTCTGTAAAAAATATAAATTTTACTCGGAAGTGACGTAACTTTATTTTTGTTAAAATCGATAGGTGTAGCAAAAAAATTAATCAGCATTAAAAACTTTGTTCAGATAAGCAACTTATCCATTTAGCATGAAAACTGGGGTCTGGTAATTTTTATCATTATCAAACGTCTCTGATCATTGCGAAGAAAGTTGTTTAAATCGAGACATCATTATGCTTAAGCAATTTCCAGAAGAAATCCCTCAATAACTTCATGATAAAGTCTTTCATATTCTAAACTTATTATATTGTTACATAATTGTTCACGAAAAGACAGAAGCAGATCGAACTTTAACACGAAATCTTTATATAACGTTAAACACATTTTAAGTAGGCCTCAGAGAACCTTTAGCTACAACATTAAGGGAAATGAAACCAAGCTCTTAAAGCAATGCAATTCGTAAGCCAAGAAGAAAATGTACAATATTTCCAAAGTTTCACTCATAGAAATCCTACTGACTGCGCCAGTTAAGTGTTTAGTGTACACAACTGACTTTTTAAAAAATGTGCAGTACTTTTAATTAATTACAAACAATAAATGAAATATTTCAGTATGAGTTACGAACCCGACGTATGAGATTCTAATCCTATTGTGTAGTTTCGGAGATTTTTCCTCTTGGTGCTGACTTTAGGGATCCCATTCTCCTTAAATGGTGTCTTTGTTTAGGGCTCACATTACTCTACTTAAAAATTAATAATAATGAGGTGTCTGCCACCGATAAACAGCCACCTGTCAAACTTTAACCTTTGACGAATAGCTGTAAATTTCGTCATTTCTTTATTCACTTCGTGAATCCTTGTACAGAACATTTTGTAAAAATTAACTAACTTGAATTTTCATGCTAAATGGATATACTTGTAATATCTAAATGTACTTTCAATTGTTATTAATTTTCGTTTAATACACTTTCGATTTTATCAAAAACAAAGATAAATAACTCTTGTGCAAAATTTATATTTCTTGATGAACCTAAATTACGACTGCAAAAAATTGCATCTGCATCTCAGGACTTTTGGTCAAGAAATTTGTTTTCAATAATCAATGATAAAGAAGGTTTCTTTATGGTTCTTAAGTAGACATATTGTATTTTACAAAGTTCAGGGCTTGAATAGGTTTTGTGACTATCATATACACTATCTTTTATATATCATCATTTAGTATACATACACATACATACATACATGCACATGTGCAATATACTATTATTCTATGTCTTGCAACTTACAGGAAAATATTGAACTATTTGTATATGGCCGCCCTTCGTATTTTTGCGATTGTCTCGAAAATCCTTTTGAAAATTTTAATTAACTTTAATTTTAACTAAACTCTATAGATACAAATTACACAATATGGACAATAAATTGATGTGGCGTCACGGTAGTCTACCCGTTCAGGTGTTATCGATAATGTACAAAAAGTATTTGTTAATCGCGTTGTCAATTGTCAGAATTTGTCAGACTGAGCACTTAATTTAGATAATAATTTATGGATTGTAAAGGTTATCTCAATTCCTCTCTCACATTTCCTTATGGAACAATCATCCCTTTCACCTTGTCGTCCGTATAAATATGAGCCATTTTTTATTATGGAATAAAAAATAGGGGTTCATGTCTCTTTTAGATATATTAAATTGTCATGTTTTTTAATGAACCGTATTTTAATTTTTATTTAATTGATCCTCTATTTTACAAACGCAATGTACAGTGTATGATTAAAGTAACAATGTAAATAAATTTCAGAAAAAATGGCTACTTGATATTTAAACACCAGTTCGCTACCAAGTATCACTATGTACAAGTTAAAATGGATGGATTTAACCTAACCCAACCTAACTCAACCCGACCTAACCTGACCTATCCTAAGGTTACCCACACACGCATGTAGATTATTTTTCTCCATTGCAGTGTTGAGGTTAGAAAATATTTCTCCCAATTTCGTTGTGAAGGGTTTATACTCTTTCCCAAAGATGGGATAGAGTTTACTCACCTCACGCTCCTCATCCACAATTACACTCTTATCCAAGCGTAGCATAGGATGCATCACCACTTTTAGCTGCATCAAACTGAATCAAAATCTAACCGAAGTTTGAGGCCTTCCGACGAGAAATCGTAACCTGTTCCCATTTTTGCACAACCTTTTCTGTATCTTCCCGATTTGTATGAATTTTTTATCGAAATGAGGAGACCGTTCCTCGCCTCTTCCTCGCAATTAAAGTACGTGACCGGCGCATTTTCGGGTCTCCTCCCGCCACGTATCTCTCCAATTTTAAAACGTCGGGTCGTCGAAATACACAAAAATAGGTTTTTTCCCCATGGCGGATACATAAGGGGTATCTCTCTGCCGTGTAACAAAAAGCGGTTAGGAGCATCAGGTCGTAAACCGAAGGACCCACAAAGAAACACATAAAAATTCTTCGCCCATCATTACGAAAGTTCGGTTAGATAGAGGCGGAAAGGAGCCCCGGTTTCTCCAGCGTCGACTTTGGTTATTATTTATACTTTTTGTTCGTAGGAGTAAAGGAAACTACGTCTAAGAAGTAAATCATGGCTCCTTTACGATTCCCCGTCCATAAACAAGGAAACGTATGGTTATCTACCGTGCCGTTCGCAGTTAACAAAGTGCTTGAAAAGTAGTTATGGTTTCGAGGGTATTATGACATTCAATTAAAACTTTATCGGGTATTAAAGTTCGTTGAGTGGCGAGAGGAATGAGGGAGCAATATTGCATACAATCTTTTCCTTCCTTCGGTTCGATTCAAACTTTTTATTAGCAACGAAAATTTTCCCACAAGTTTGAGATGTTTCAATGCATTAACGGCAATTTATCAAAAATATGAAGTGTTAACTGTTGAGTAGAGCTCTGATTTTATATTCGTTTATTATACCACATTCATAGGAATAAAATGAAAAAGTTTAGTGCTGGCATGGAAACGTATGCGCTTCCATCACACTCAGTTTATGTTCATATAAGCATCCCAAAGAGATTTAATTTACCAATTTCTGTGCTTCTTTTTACTGTAATCTTGTATTTCACCTTACAATATAGTTTCTCTTTAAA
This sequence comes from Cryptocephalus primarius, assembly GCA_963576515.1. Classification (NCBI taxonomy): domain Eukaryota; kingdom Metazoa; phylum Arthropoda; class Insecta; order Coleoptera; family Chrysomelidae; genus Cryptocephalus; species Cryptocephalus primarius. The sequence continues at coordinate 15,491,433 of OY754940.1, read as the reverse complement.
ACGGCAAGAGGATATCTGTATAGCAAACAGACACTTGGATAATTTACACACTAAGACTAATAATAGTTATGTAGTAGTGTAAAAGTTATGCACACTGTTTTATTAACACTAAGAGGCAATATCTTCGTATCAAGTGTCTTCTATCCTCTCATTTATCATGGTATATAACTACAGTATCGTTAGCAAATGAGAATATTGTTCTGGCCTTTTCTTTTGTATCAAATAAATCATTTATGTATATTATAAACAATAAGAGGCTCAGGGCATATGTAACCGGTCACTTTTACGGGCAAATTTCTAACCGGTCCTTGAGGATTCCTCAAACCTTAAGGCGTACCAACTATGCCATCTGTATTTCATAGTCAATTAAGTGCGCCTTAAGGATGAGGCAGAGGTCGGCTTGATCTTACCTTGAATATCCCTCAGAAAATATTAAAAGTTAAGTTCGCCTTCAAGATCGTGGATTCAAGATGAATCACGATTATTATGAGTACGTCAATCGAATTATTAATAATATAAATCGATTACCTAAAAACGGTATTTGAGAGACGGGTAAAATCCGTTAGATTTATATAGTGAACATGAGTTTAAAAGGAGGTATTGCTTTTCTAAAAATACAACTGTACATATTATTTTGTCTCTGAGTAATGATGCTCTTCGTAAACCCAATAATAGGTGTTTGCAAGTGGTTCCACTGATTCAATTATTAATCAGTTTACGATACTATGGCACACGAAATTTGCAGGCAAGTTGTATTTTTATACATTTATTTATATCTAGAAAATATTGATTACTTATACCTTATCCAAGTTCTTAAACTTTATCTATTCTACTATTTCATATTTACTTTAGACTACTGCTGGTGATCTCAGGGGAATTTCACAATCTACAGTGTCTCTAATAATAAAAAAGATTTCAGAGTTATTAGCAGAAAAGATGAGAAATGTCGTAAAATTCCCAGAAGACCCTTTTCATTATCAAGTTGTTATGAATGAACCTAATCAAATTGCCAAATTTCCAAGTATAACATCTTGTATAGACGGCACCCTCATCCCAATAAAAAGTCCTGGAGGTTCTGTAGGTGAAATATACAGAAATAGAAGGAGAGTTTTCTCCATTAATTTATAGATACTTATGTTATCTCAATAATGTTTGATGAAATTGTTTAAAAAGTGTTATTTACAGGTGGTATTTGGCCCAAGAATACAAATATTAGATATTGTCGCTAGATATCCAGGGTCCACTCATGATAACACAATATTTCAGAGAAGTGGGGTTCGTGTCAAATATGAAAATAATGAAGTGCCAGGTCAGCCTGTAACTATTTGTTTAACATCAAATTTGCAATATGAATCTGTTACAAATTATGAGTGGTTACAGGCAAAAAGTTGGTTGATAATGCATGTAAAAGATATCTGCTAAGCCCAGTTGTACATCCTTATACACATGCAGAAAGAAATTATAATAGGGCTCATAGAAGCACCAGAAATATCTTCGAAATATGTTTGAGAATCTGCAAAGAACGATTTATGTGCTTAAAAAAGAGTGTTGAAGGATTAAATTTACTTTCTCTTAGTTTAGTTACAAGTTTTAATTTGATATATGTGCTTAAAAAACAGTGTTGAGGGTTTAAATGTACTTTTTCCTAGTTTAATTACAAGTTTTACTTTGTTTTAGTTTATAACCTCACCTTGACACGATCACAGAACCATAGAAACAGAAGTAAAACTCCATAGACCGGTTCCTCATGCACGATTTGCGCTGTTGTCGGAACTTTTATGTACCTTTTTAAGCGCTGGTCGACGGAGGCAAGAAGATTTTGTAACTATCGAACAGGTTTCACCAAGGGTTCCTCTACGAAGGCCTCGTTGAGTATTCCTTAAATGATGGACTATAAATTTGCCCCTTAGTACCATTTAATTGTACCGTTGTTTCCTATTTTTAAGATAGTCTTTTAACAAGCTCATAGTAGTAATAAACCCCTTTTACCTATAGCTTCCAGCTTTTTAAATAATATTTCATACTCAACCGTATCAATAGTCTTTGCCAAGTAAAGAAAAAGATCTGCAACAATTTCACATTTATCCAACGAGTCGTATAATAAATTTGTAATGTCAGTGTTGGGTCCCTGTAATACCAACCCGGTGGTTCCTGTTATGGGGTTCCTAATTACCTTCGAAATAAACCGTAATTATATTATTTATCGACACTAAAACATATCTAAAATGCTGCTTTAAAGAATTAATTGGTACGACATTGTCGAAGTGCTTACCACACGTTTAATTTTCATTAACTCGCCTGAATGCTTTTGACTAGTCACTATGTTGAAGTGAAAAATGGTCTTGTTTTCAGTGTTCTAGCTTATCATTAATTTGGAACAGTCTAAGGCGAGGTTGTGTGGGAAAAACTTTTAAACTCTTTCAGTTCGTTTGAAGCCTGTTCCAAATTCCACTTTACAACGAGTGTGTATTGGTTTTAAGCCTGTTTAAATACTTTCCGCGATATTCCTCGTCGATATCGCCTTAAAACGTTATTATTCCTCATGATACAACTATTGTACGCCTCACAATGAAGTTGATTAAGGTCCATAATTGAATAAGGACGAAACGCGACCATTCATCACCGTCATCGTCGCTGCCGGCGCCTCCGCCAATATACACGGTGCGGTATGTAAGAGGCGAGTGAGGAGGACGAGGTGAAGCTAATTTAAAATGACTTTTCGCTTTTTGTACTTCCTCACACTTCCCGAGGATTATTGAATTGTTGCGGCATCACTCCACCTGACAGTGATTAATTTCGATCCCCTTTTTCCGCTTTGCAAAGGTTAAGCTTCAAGAGGGAAGAAGTTAAACGTCGCTAATTCACGTAAAAAATTGTTTTTCGATACAACGAAAAAGCCGAAGAAAAATCTAGGTGGAAGCAAAACTAAACAGATGGTAAATAGAAAATTTAAAATTAACCGATATCAGATTTAAGGATGATCGACATGAAAATTGGGGTGAAATTTATTTTGTAGGAATCCTTCTCAGGAAAAAACCTCCGAGTACCTTGAGAAATAATTAGATCCCCGCACGCTTGTTATTTGGCATTAGAAGATGCTTTGGAAAAATCTCATAATCTTAAATTTTATTTTCTAAGGGCATACAATGTAAAGAGGCGATTAGATTGCCCTCTAATCGGCATGAATACTATAAGAGTTTAATACTATAGATATTTTCACGTTTTCAATGGATTCAGCTACAATAATACGCCAGTGTTAATAAATGTATAAAATTTTATGTAACTTGTTGAGGCTTTATTTTCAATTTTCACGAAAAAATCGTTATAAAAAACAGGAAACAATAACGGATGTTCCCATTTAAAAAACGAAGAAAAATATAAATATTGGAAAAATCAGTGATATTCAAATTATGGTATTTTAGAAGACAAAATTGACGTGTCTCATGATTTCCACCCAAATCGCTCAGTTCATCGAAATAAATTGATCTTACTGTACACCGACAAAAACGTACTGGTGTTATAATTAAACAAAAATAGTCCTTTAAGCAATAGGGGTGCTTAGTAATTTTTCTCTAAAGTCGACCCTTTCGAGTTATAAATGATTTAAAGTTTCGAAAAACGCAAAAATGGCTATTTTCAACCCTGAATGAACTTAAGTACTGTTTAAATATGTTTTAATAAAATCCCGAAGGGTTAAAGCGATTATATAATTGGAACCCTTCGTTTTTTAATTATTAATTTAGCGCGTTAATTATACATGTATTAGTAATTAACTCTACTTATGCTAAAGCCCCATGGTGCGGAGGCACTCAGGTTCGACATTTCATTTCCTTAAAGAGTTGTTTTTCATTTCATCCTCAATCTGCCATTATTCTCAAAAAGTAGGCGCAATTGACTTTTATTCCAAATTACTTGCGCACCTCGTGTTCCGGCAGGTCACATCTTATTGCTCGGATATTTTATGGCTTAGAGCCGTATTCCATGCTCATAGAGTCTTCTACTGACATAATTTGTATGATGTTAATTGTGTTTCCACCCTGACTTACCACGAATTAGTACATCTGAGAGCTTTTTTGCCTCTTGACATTTCCCCCTATTTTTTTGGATTGAATATAGAAGGTGATGTTGGTTCATGATGAGTGTTTTATTTCTTTGCTAATTAGACACAGAAACAACAATATTTTCATTAATTTTCTTAATAAAGAAGTTGTAAAAGTAGCAATACAACAATTTTCCTATTTAAGTCTCCTTGAAATTTGCAATCATTGTAAACTATTTATTCCATTTATTGAAAATTTCTTTTCATCTTTTCAACTGTGAAATGCGGCAAATGAATTAGGTTTTTGTTTAACATATCTATCTTTTACGTGTTTCAAATATTTATACAAATAAGTTAAATATTGAGGCAGATGTAGGAAGATGTAAAAAGATTTAAACAGACATTCAACGCTACTGGTTTTCCTGCCAGTTTACCACTACTCTATGATTTGTCATTATATTTCAGTAGAAAATTATTTTTACACTTTTTCTGACATGTTTTGTTTCCGAAATAGATTACTTATAGTATGCTCTGATTATACAAACTGATATTACAAACTTTGAAGCTGAAAATATTTTTCAGTAACTGTAGCTTCCACTGCTTTAATAAATATATGTTTTTCGATTATGCATAGTTTCACAAGAAATTGTAAATTAAATATTCTCTTTACTGTAATTGATGACGCCAGGTATCTCGAAAACTGTGCATTATAGGAGAAATGATTATTAAAATCTTGAGACCAAAATTATTCCCAACAATCACCCACCGAATTTAGAATTTTAACTGAAATAACTTTAAAAACAGGTAAAGAATCCAAATGACGTATTTTTTTGTATTTATATGCATAAAACCTCAGCAGAGGCACCTAATATTTTCCTGATTACATTTTTTTAATTATAAAACCCTAGATCCAAAACGACTAGAACTGTTTAAAACTTATTTCCACAACGAAAAAGTTAATTTCATCAGATACTCGATTATGTAATGAAATTTTACAGAATCGATTTTAAACTCCAGGCAATTATAGAAAGTTCCCGAGAGTAAACCGTGCATTAACAAAATTAAGTATATGAATTTTTGTACAAAACGGATATCGGTAGTGATGTAAAAATGTGATCTACGAGCGTTGCGAGCACGTCGAAAAGCACCGTTAGAAACTGTTTATTTACTATAAACGCATTTCCTGTTGTTTCTAGCACAACATCTAAGGAACAATGCGCCTTTTCACTCACAAACTCCTAGGGATCCGATACGGATAAAAAGAATCCTATTCCCCTTTCATATTCGATTCAAAATTTAAGCAAGCAAGCTAGCAGCAACTGCCTCTCCGTGTTCATTTTTCTTCGACGCCTCGCGACTTATTTCCCTTTCTTACATGCAGATAGAATTTTCACTCTATAATCCGTTGTATTCCACATGAAAAATATTCCTTATTACATACCGGCAAATCTACGAGCGTGAAATGAGATATTTTCGAATGGAGCTCGACTCTGCCGGAACGACGTAGGAAATTAATAAATAAAGGGAATATTCTAGCGTTTAACGTGATGGATTTGGAAGTACGGAAATGTGATAAGCTTAGATGAGAACTAATGAAAGGCGTAACTATGCTATCACGCCAAAGAATATCGCATGGTGGAGTTCCTTTATCAACCGGAGAATGTGTGGGGGCGATGTCTTTGAGAATCTAATTGAATATTCAAAGAAACAAAGGCTCTTAGTTCTCTGCACACTAGGTCCATTTTACGACTTTGGAGGAGCGAATTCAAGATACGTATATGTGACAAAAATTGGCGGCATGCAGTTCTAGAACTATAATAATAATAAAAAAATGTCTTTAGTAAATAAGTATTGTGTTATGTACAATACGAATGCCGGGCGAAGTCTAGCAAAACTGCTACTCCACTTAACCCAACAGTCCAGTCATCAGCCATTTTCGCGTGGAATTTTGGGAAACAAGGACGGTTTCTTTAAAAATTTGGATTTAGGTGGTATTTATAACCTTCTTCAAAGTGGGACGTATGCCGAAGTGCGGCTTTTCCCTAGGGGTGGAAGCCACCCCGTGTAAAGGGTAAAATAAATTTTAATCAAAATAAACCCGGAAATCGATATACTGACCAATTCTAAGCAACTTTTTCTATATAAAGCGTTTTTGTAAAGTTGTTATTTTTCGAGTTATTCACGATTGAAACTATACATTTTTCATTGAAAAAAAAACCCGAATGTTTTTTAACCGTTTTTCACGAATCACTCGAAAAGTTTTCATTTTATCGGAAAAACAGTCAGAACAAAAATGTAGCTAATAAAAAAACAAAGAGATTCGTTTTTAAATGACCTCTGTAAACCCAATAAAGACTGAGTTACTGCTCGTTGAAAGATGGTTATTTTTCGAGAACGCCGAAATTGAAAATCATCAACCTTCAATAACTTGAAAATGGTGAAATTTTTAGAGAAAACTCAATAGACTTTTTTTAAAGTACATAAAAAATCATTAAAATGAACACGATAAAAGTCTTCTGCATAAGAATTGACTGATTTATAACAAAAATAAAGAAACTCCTTTCTTTTTTTTTTTTATTTAAAAGTTACAACCCTCGTCATTACCACCCTGATAAAAATTAAGCATAACCTACTTGCAATTAACATTATTTAGGTATTATTGATATGATCCATGTGACTTAACCGGTTTAGAATGCTTATTTTAGAAACAACAATTATTTAAAATGAAAATTGCATTTTCGTAATTTTGGAAAAAATGCATTTTTCTTAAATAAATCAAAAACTATTCTAGATATGAAAAAGTTTTTCGGATGTTAATTGCAGGGTTTGTCTCACTGAAAATTTTGGTTTCCTGTTTATCTTTGTATAATAAAAATTGAAGGAGATATGGCGGTTCGAAGTTTGCATTCGCGTACTAATTATAGCTCATCCAAGCCCTTTGAGTGCAACCCTTTTCAAAACTACTTAAAATACTTTTAACTAATTTGATCCCAAAGCGTTTGGAATTCCCTACAAAATGCATTGTTTAAAAAGTTTCTAGCTTGGAAAATATTTTGTTTGTTGTTTGTGAAAATAAATTGTTTTTTTTTTATTTCGAAGCAAGAATTTTACAAAGGCAGAAGCGAGCAACAGCTGACATGCAGTGAAAGTATTATAACGGTTCTTTCTAATCTGTATGTGTATATATGTTTATATATACATGTATACGTATATATATATATATGTGTACACTGTGTACGGAATGATGACTCTCGTTTTGAGCTACGACCAGTATACAGCTTCTATCTAGAGAATATCCACGTGGCTTTATTTTGTTCTTCATTTAAATTTTATATTAACCAAATGCATGCTAAAATGTACGATTTTTTAATAACTTGCAGTAAGGGGTAATTTTCACCCCTAAAAAATAAAGCACACTTCGGCATATGTCCAATTATGAAGAAGAGGGTAAGTAGAGCTTAAGTCTAAATTTTCATGAAAATCGACGTTGATTCCCAAAATTCCACAGTCTGAAGGCTTTTTACCGCTGATGACTGGACTATAAATAATTCTACACTATTTCATATAAAAGGGTAAGTGTTAGGATTATGGCATAGATTTCAATTTGCCATAACAAAATGCAATAAAATCCCCTTTCCAACATCTTTCCTAAAGATTAGCTTGGCTTTTAGATAAGTGGGAATGGAGGATTTGAGCGCCATGTATGTTAATAACATATGGTATAAAGGTTTTCAATTTTTGACCACTTTAGTTGATTATTCTCAGCACTCACATCATCGCTTTTTTCAAAAATAAAGCGACAGCAAGAGTTTATGTAACTTTTGTAATTTTTCTTTGTCTACACTACTTAGGCAAGGATAGCAGATAGTTAGGCCGTAGGATATTAATGGTATAACTAATGTTTCTGCTAGTATGACACGAAGTTCTATATTTAATATATGCTTGTGGCGGTTCAATAGGAGGAGAGCCGAATACGATTTTTTTATTAAAAGCGATACATATTTCTCAAACCTCAGCCTGCAGTCGAAAATCACTCCTAAACTTTTACTTCACATTTTCACTGCAGAAAACTCCAGAAAATCACCCCAGATTTTACAGTTCCTAGCTGAGTTCTTCCCATATTAAACTGTAGGCTAGTTGCCACGAGTTGTTGAGAAGGTAAACACATGGGTATGACTTTACATTGAACAGGATTTAGCTTAAGATTATGCTTCGAGGAATAATTTGCTAGAGCTTGCAAGTCTTGATATACGAGGGGTATTCAAAAAGCAACTTTCTCTATTCTGACGTTTCTCTCAGACGCCACCTAGCGGACTCGCACCGAACGTAGTTTTAGTTTAGGGTCTGTCGATAAGAGCGGAATTGGTTTTGGCGGCCAAGGATACTTTTCTCAGAAGTACGAGCTCGGAAATCATGGAGCTACTAGTACAAAGCGTTACTTAACTGCAAAAAGGTCCCTGAAAACTGTCAAAAAGTTTTGCTTTTTCGTGATAATGGTCGGCCGCACTCTGCTAAAAAAGCACAAACTTTACTGCAGAAATTCAAATGGATAATTTTCAAGCACACACGTTACTCTTCAGGCCTCGCACCAAGTGACTATTTCCTTTCCCCAAAGTTGAAAGAAAGCTTGGGTGGTCCAAGCTTTCACTTCACTTCAAAACGAACAAATCAAGATGGTCGTCAAATCATGGATTCAAAAACAGGGCACGAAATTTTATAAGGAAGGTTTATTTAAGCTTGCAAACAGATACCAAATTGTATTGATGTCCATGGCGAATATGTAGAAAAACAGTGTAGGAGTCAAGGAATAAAATTAATTTATTTTTAAAGCCTAAAGTTTTTTTTTATTTTTTCCAAACGTAGAGAAACTTACTTTTTGAATATCCCTCTTAAAAGTGACAAAACTACACAACACGGTTAGGAAAAAATGAGAGGAAGAGTTGAGTATCATCTGCAAATGCCTGCAAGGTGCAGTTCTTTACGTGTGTATACATATCAAAGGTATAGATAAGAAATCGCAGTGGTCTCAAAATGGAACCCTGAGGCACACAAGATGGCACACAGGTTCATTGGTCCACAGATAGGAATCAAAGAACTGCACATGTGTATAAGTATATAAACACATAAGTGTATCACACGCCATAACAAAACGTTTTCCTATAAGTAAAACCTCCATCCCAAAAAAAAAATCAAAATAAATTTTGTAAGTATAACAAAAATTACAAATAAATCCTAAGCAACAAAAGTAGTTCAGATATAAGGAAGCATCACACGAATTATCAAAATGATTCTTGCACCACTTTTTCTTGGCTTCAGATACTTATGTTTCTCATATATCTAACGAATTGTAGGTGTCAAAACTTTATTTGTACGTCGGTTTCATTTCCCCCACCCGTAACGTATAATTCGATCTCGCCCTATCGCTTTAATTGAATATTCCATTGGTACGAAATCACCTTTTGCGGCGGTGCACGCGTTTACCCCGAACTTTCGATACGGGGCGGGATTTAATGGAAAGGAAGGGGGCGATAAGTTGCGGTAGCCGTGGATTGTGCAGATATACAGACACATACACACACCTGCGTCTAACCGAGGCAATTATCGTGTCGATTGAGTTAATCACACGGACGGTCATTTCCCCAGATAAGTATAAAGCTCCCTTGTCGTAATTAAATATTGATAGTCGTTGTGCAAATCTCGGATGAAGGATTAGTTCGGAAGGATGAAGTATTAAGCGGAGGTTTGAATTAATTGCCCGGCCCCCCGTCGAGCTTACAGGACCGTCATTTCCTCTTCCGTGCCAATTAACCCCACTCTCTTTCTCTCTATCTCTCCTGGCCGGAACCTCAAACCCGGCAACGTCAAGTCATAATTCGAAGCCTTTATTTTGTAAACAAATTGGAAATGGACTGGGTGACGGTTAGGGAAGTTTCCGAATCAGATTAAAAATCATATTATTTCTGTTATAATGAGGCACCGAATAACAAGGCAGCATATTCACTGCTTGCGTTGCTCTTCGTTTCTGTTAAAAATTTCATAATATGTTGTTTCTCATGTTAAGTGTGTGTATACCAGCTTGCTCACGCGGTTAAATTTTAACGCGATTAGGCCAAGAATGAAGGTTTGATCCTCGAATTATTCCTCCGTCGATCAAACCTGGGCGCAAATATGTTTTCGGCCCTTAGGATTCCGAATTTGTAGGTTTCAATCGGCGCAATCCCCGACAAAGGGTTGAAATTCGCAAAAAACCGACAATTTTTTATTTTTTTGCGATTTTCTCAAAAAACTAAAAAGATATCAAAGAAATAACTTGACCAGCGTGTCGCTCGTGCAAAAATGCTTCGATTTCATGATATTGCTGATCAAAATTGAACAAAGTTATGTAAATTCATCGATGAGTTTTAATATTTCGTAGAACTAAGGATAGGAAGCGTATATATAGATATACTCCGGCGGTAAAGAGCGCCCTCGCAAGTCACAGCGGTCGTGCGTCTGCTGCACGTGCATACATCGAAACTAAATATTCCTACGATTTTTGGAAATAGTTTTAACAGTTCAGATTAACAAGATTGTTTCGAGCACTGCATTTTATAAAAAAAAAATGTTTCCTATTATTCACTGACGTTTAAAAGAGCCTGTAGGAATTGCCTTTAAGTAAAATTATATTAAAAAAAAGCTATATTTGAAAAATTATATTTATCTTAATAAAATGGTAACATAAACACGTGGTTACAAATACAAATATTAATTGTAATACAATGGTTGTTAAATTGACGAAAAACGATAGAATATAATTTTTTTCAATCTTCAACTGATATTAATTTAACAAAGATAACTTTTGTGACTTCAGTTTCCAAGTATGTCTAAATCACTAGAAAGTGTTTCTTCGAAAGAAAATCAAAAACAAACCTTTTGAAGGTCGCTTTTTTACTCGTATTTTTATTTTACTTTATTTTACCACTCGTATGCTAGTTTGGAATGCATTCGAATTTTTTCTTTCTTTTTGGAATTAGTTAAAGCTTATGTCGTGTGTGGTAGGAATTATCACCATTTACTTTATATTCACTTCTTTTTTTTTAATTTATAAAAGATTTTAGTTTTATTGATATTTCTGATAGTTGGGCATTTAATTATTGCTGCTTATAAAAATAAAATGAATCAATCGTTTTTCTCCAAAAATATGATTGCAAGTATATTTTATATAAATTCTAAATTATTTGTGGTGGATAATCATGAATTTGCAATGGATCTTTGATATTCGAAATAATTTTTTTTATTTGTAATCGAATAGGTACTAATAATTAATGAACCACTGAAAGGGTAAATATGTTGAAGAAAGTCCTATTTTTATACATTATGTTTAATTATATTTAAGCATGTTTTATATCCACATTGTCGTAACAAAAATAATCTGAAGGAAAAGGGTTACTCTAAAGGTTTGGGATTACTTTCTTAAATATTACATCAAGTTTACAAATGAAACTATTGTGACATCTTTTCACATATGTTTTTTGACTTTATTTGTTAGGAATAATTAATTTTCAGTTCAATTTCAATATTGTATTAAGTTATTATTAGATCAAGTAGATCCTCGAACATATTTACATTTCATAGACGTAATAAAAACAACTGTTTTTTTACCCAGCAAGTTTAATGGAGGAGCAAAATAAATCATGGTTCAAATACTATGCAAAAAATATATTCAAAAAACGGCTGCAATAATCGTAGAGAAGTGTCGTTATCTTGCTACGTGAGGGCTACCTGATTTTTTCCGTGCATTAAATGAGTTTAAAAGAAAGGGTACTAAACTTCTTTTCACTGTAAAATGTTTAAAATTCAGTGTAATTGCAATTATTTGACGAATTTTTTTTTGAGTAACACAAAAAAAAGGTTGTAAAATAATTAAATTATTATGAAGTTTAAGGAGTCATAAAATCTTCAAATTATCTAAAATAACTCATTTGTTTAATATTAAAAAACGGGATTTATAGAATCCAGTAGAATCTTGTTAATCTGAACTGTTAAAAACTATTTCCAAAAATCGAAGGAATGTATAAACATACATATATAAATGTTGGTATTGATATGCGCACGTGCAGTAGACGCGCGGCAGCTGTAACAGTTAAGCTATTTATTCTATCCATGTCGAATAAGGCATGAGGGAAATTCAACATTCCCTACATCTTTAGAATATAAACTGTCATGCGTCTCCGGATAATAGAAAGAAACTTCTACTACGTTTAGCATACAGTAGAGAGCAGTACAGAGTAGCGTAGATCGCTCAAATAGCTACCTCGTTTTAATTCGATTTAAAATCTTAATTGTTATAGTATTTGTACTGCAGTGGTTCTGGCGTATGATTTTTTTCAATCCAGATCCCTGCAGTAACACTAACTGAATAACTTACATAAATGTTGAACGTTAGCGCATTGAGAAAGTACAATTTTTTAAATAACTGTGATTGTTATAATTTAAACAATAACTAGAAAAGTCCGACTTACCTACATGGACGATAGGTTGAGTAACCATTTCATTCAAAATTGATTCCACTAATGGACTATTTTGAGAATAGAGCTCATGCTGGGAGATTTGGGAGTGGAACTGGTCCAAAATGGTTGAATTTGACCTGAAAAGAATAAAAAGGGAAAATAAGTACACAAAATTCAATTTCTCCAAAGATATCAACCTTAAAATAATAGAAAAATATTAACCATAGATTTTATTTGGTCGAAAACAACTGGACAAATATTCTCTGCTAAAACTATTGTGTACATCACCAGTAACTCACTTGTAAGTGCTCCAAAAAATTTTACAATATTAAAGATACAACCTTAATGGTTGTACAGAAATGACGATCATTCCCAAAACTTTGCAACGCAGCTTAAAGAAGAAAACAGTGAATTCCAACAAAAAATTAAAATTCAACAAACCATAAAAATCTTATGAGGCTTTCAAAGCTATTTGTTGAATTCCCGTCCAAACTGAACTTTCTATTTAATGCAGTCAATCTGTACAGTCACCTTTTTTGGTGATTGCAATTAGTTAATGTGAATGAATTAATCTAGGACCGGTTCTATGTAATTACTACAATTAATATAATTTAATAAATTCTCCCTATTTCCATAATTATAAAGGGCCTTAATACATTAAAGAAATCCAATAAACTATCCCGTTATTTCAAAGAAAATTAAATCTGTTTCAGAAGATTTTTGAATAAAATAAAAATGGTCTGGCCTGAGCCAACTATCCCCCTTCGGGGGTATTTACACAACGACCTCCCTTATACCCCTTAATTCAATATTAATGCTCGACCCATAACTAATACAGCGGCAGTCATCAAATTAAGCGTTAATAGCGAGTCGGTTGACGCGAATGTCACATCGTAAAGTGTAATAATGCGAGTCCCTTGTAAGAAAATCCGTGTTTCCTCCAAGATTAGCATACAAACTGAAGACATCTTGCCGGCATTATCGCGCGAAATATTCACGTCGGGGGGGACGACGAAAACGGGAACTGGAGAGGGATGGGAAAAGAGAGAGGGCGATATTTATATATGTCTAAGGGGAAATTGCCGATATAATTCGGAGGTTATTCAGCTTCCTTATCTCTTTTTCTTACCGCTGAAAGATTTACAAATTCGCTTATTACACGTAGGAGGGGAATTAAATGGGAGTAGAAAGAAGGAGGGAATAAAACCTAAGAGATGACCGATAAGGGCGATAACGACTAATTAATACTTGAATGTAAATAAGGGGAATTAGAGCTGGGACCCCCACTAGAATAGTAAGTCGAATAATAATTGCTTTATTTTCAATCATCGATAGAGACGTTACTGATAAGCCACCCATGTTTTATTTTGTATGGGAAGATTCAGGAGTTGAAGCGAAACGGAAGAATCCACAATTCGAAAATTGAATTAAGGAAAATATTGGGGATAATTATATATAAATATGTAAAATAATAATGTTGTGGGGCGGATTCTATCTGGATGATAGTTAATTATAGGTTTAACTAGTATGCCGTGGAGGCATGGCAATTAATGTTACTGATTATTTCTTCAAAATTGTATTTGTATGACGATATTAGAACCTTAGAACCAATATAAAGAATTCTGTACATAAACATTTGACAAATTTTATTTCAAATGTGACTTTATGGGTTTCTTATATCAAAATGAAGACATTATATTGCGAATAATTGGGTACATGCCTGACTCGCCTTCTAAACTCCATGCATCAATACATTTGTATTAAATCTTTAGTAAAAGTTTTATATCTGTACACAGTTCAAATAATCTGTTTATAAATTACATTCTGCCTCTAAATAGCCCACACATCGGACCCTTCAAGTCTATAGGCCGTGGTACTATTGTAGGAAATATATTATTTCTAAGTTCAATCGATGGGAAAATATTAATAATATATAAGTTGATCTACGGAGATTCAGTAAAATTTAAATAGATACTTTGTGAACGTTATGATAATACATGTGATCTGCATTCAGGAATCTCGTAGGTAAAGGTAAGAAGGCAAAGTTTTCCTTTTCCATACTTAATACGAGCTTACGCAATACAGAAGGGAAACTTCAACAACAGACCTCTAATCAACAGCTTGCAACTTTGCCATTTTATGAGATAAACGCTTGAAAAAATTGTAAGATATAGCTTAAGACATGAATAAAATGACCTGTTCATTTCAATTATTTTCAATTACTTCTTTCCTTTCAAAAAAACACAAACAAATGCTTAAAAATAGGGCAACTAATGTAGCTTCCCTCATATTTCAGCAAAGCACGTATAAAACGTGCACAGTAACTTCACGCCATTTTATACTTCACCGCCATTTTAAATCTTAGTATAGATGTGTAAATGAGTTTATTTATAACCTCAAGTACTGGTGAAATAACTAAAAAATTAGTTTTTCGAACACAAGCCAGGTGATTTTTGTTGGATAACTGACAGAACTCCTTGTGATTTTCGATAAAGATGGATGGTGCCAATTGGTAAAAAAATTAGTTTCTAGTAAATTCCCCAAAAAGGGTACACAAGTTTTGTATTTGAGTAGCAGATGGTCAAAAAAGAAAAACCCGGTTATATTGTGAAAAATTGCGCATATCGACAACAGTGGAAATAATAAGCTGAAATAATGTGGCGCAAAGAACCAAATATGAGTACCGCTCTATCACACCAACGTTGCCGACTGTGGTACAAAATCAGATAGCAGCTTCCCTTAATCTTTTAGGGGAGTAAAAAGATACGCAGAAAACATCAGACACACCCATATCCCTTTCCAAGGGGTAGAAATGTATTTAAAAGTGTTACAATAGCTAGAAACTTTCAATTTGGCATACAGCATAGGCACCAAGACGATACAGAATTTTTTCGATAATTCCTAATGTCGTTTTTTGAGGGATTGGAAAATAAGGATGATATTTATTTAAAACTGCCCAACTATTTAGAGACTTTAAATTCGTGATGCTTAGGTGTAAATGGCCGTAACTAGTATAAAACCCCAAATTTTCCTAACCAATGGTAGACGTTTAGGTGGTAAAAAAGGGGATAAAACTTATTTAATAATTTTCGAATGACTAGAAACTTTAAACGTCGCACGTTTAGAGTTCAGTCTCCAAGATAGCTCGGAAAAATGCTACAACCCCAAATCTTCCTAATGAAGTTGTGTAAAATAAGGGTGAAATTTATTTTGTGGGTTTCATTGTAACGTACTTCTCGATTAGTTAGACAAATTTAAATTTACTCCGGTATACCGGTTGGTTCGAAAAGAGGGTGAAAGTTATGCAATAGCTACTTAGTGAAGCGCCACAAATTTGTTATAAATAAGGCTTACGGATGGTTCAGAAAAATTCCATAATCACAAATTTCATTTACTTAGGGGTAGAAAAAAGTGGCGAGGTACATCAGCGTTATAACGGCTACTTAGAAAATGAATTAATTTTATTCTACTCGATTAATTGTGTTAGGCATATTTTCTTGATACTACTTGAGTGGAGAACAAATAAAAATTCCCTTTATTCTAAATCGACGGACTTATCTCGATGGATTTGAACCTTAACGCTGTGGCAAATGGTGGAACACCTTGTATCATATGGCGAATGCGCATATATCAATTTTGCCACATATGTGATTAAGAAGATAGTAATTTCTAGAATCCTTGCGTAAGGTATTCAAATTCAGACTAACCTGACCCCACGAATTGCATCTAAACAAAACTATATAAGTAAATCTGATGACTATCTCTACAAACTGTACCTATTTTTCCATCTTCCTTTGAAACTATTATGTACACATCAGGTATTGACATACTATCCTGAAGTATTGACATGCCGGACTAAAAACATGCTACTGCGTACAAGCAGTATAGACCTTATTTCAATAGAAATGCAAATTTTCGAAGAATCACAGAAAAATAGAATCAATCTAAACGCCAAACTGTAGAACAAGTAAGCAGTAAGTATAAAGCAAAAAATGTCTTATGCTATGGATTGTAGATGTTGATGATGATTATATATATTTGATTAGATGTAAAAATCAGAAAATAAGCACTGTTTTAAGTTTCATTTCAAATTTTCTTGTAAATGTAATAAGAATTGAATGAGTAAAATAATTTATGAACGATAGAAGCAAATGTTATTTTACCCAACCCAATACAGTTGAGACGGTATAAAAGATGCATGTGCTTGAAAAAATTTCATTGAGATTGAGAAAATGACATACAGGGAGATAGAAGGACGGATAAGGGTCCCCTAGTACTTAACGTGCCGCCCTGAAATCCAGTGATCCGTGTTATTTCAACAACATATTAAATCGTCCTCATAAGTTGGCAGATTTTCCAAGAAATCGTTTTACCGTCCTTTTAAACGAGTTCAAACCGAGCAATTTGGCAAATCTATACGTTGATGAAGTTAATAAATCAATGACGAATAATACGTGTATGAAGTTAAAATAAAATATTTTCTTATATAACAGCTACCAAGTGAGTATTAAAAATTTGTACATATTGGTTAAACAGTGAATTTACCAAAATTACATGAACCTTATCATTGAGATTGCAGTAAAAGCCATTATCATGTCTAAAGTAAGATGTTACAAACAGATCTACACAAAAGGACGAAATATGGCGTATGATCACAATTTTTTCTGCATTTAACAACCATTCCCTTCTCATAAGCTCAACTCATATCTATTCTACGTATTTTTGAATATGGTTTCTATAAAATAGATACAGACATGAACCTTTAAAGTTCATAGTCAACAACTCAATAAAACTGAGCATAACAGCTCCTTTAGTTTCTTTAAAAGTGAACAATTTTTCCTTCGTATTTTTAATGCGAGTTGCATTTCAGTAAGTGACTCAGTCACTATATCGCCGTTTGGAGGGGATACAGCCGGTGGCATAAATATAGTGGGAAAAAAGGAAATCATCTGATGCCCCTATTCGGATTTTTTCAAGAAGTTTATATTTAATGGCTTTATTTCATTGGGTGCTCGGTATTCAATACTTTCTCAAAAAATATACAGTGTAAGACGTTACCTAAAAATTCCTAATAATGAGGCATCCGCCACTAAAACACAGCCACAAGTAAGACTGTTAAACCTATCAGTGGTATCATCTGAACTTTCTAAATTTTCTATGGGGACAGTTTTGAGTACTGTAAGTTAAATAAGTACTTATGGATTTTCCGTCTAGATTTTTGAAGATTTCTAACGTTTATAACTCAAATAGAAGCCTTCAATTTCAAAGATTCAATTTTAATTCTAAACGAACTTCTAGAATTTTTCTTCAGCATTTCAGACTTTTTATTGTTTAAAATTATATGAACAGAGCGTATAGAATCTATCTGAGGCTACTTAGGAAAATTTACCTATTAAGAAAACCTCTTAGATTTGAGTTTCGTTATTTACAGTTTCGTTGTAACGCTGAAAATGAAAACGAAACAGAAATTTCCATAACCCATCTAGATTTCCGTGTTCGATATTGAAAGTTTCATAATGGAAAATTCTGAAATAATTATCTGGAATCTATCTTCTACATTTTTTAAATATTTAACACTTAGAACTAAATCTGGATAGTATGAAATTTTCATAACCCTTTTAGTTTCAATTTTAAACCCAATATAACTTATCATCATTTCAATGGAACCTCTATAGTTTTCTTCAGCATGAATCAGATTTACTGTAGTTTGAAATTATAACCAGGAGACGTGCAGAACCTACCTGAGGCCATATAGGAAATTCTAGAGGTTTTCTGTGGTACATGAAAAACGAAACAATGTGAAACTTGAATAAACCTCCTAGATTCGGTTTCGAGGTACTTTTGGGTACCTTATTATTGTTATTGTGTCTAAAATATTGATTGCGATCCAATTACTTGCGTGGTTTATCGTTCTTCTCCTTCCACAGTATCCAAAGCATAGTTACTACTTCCTAAAAAATACCTTTTGAATCTATATTTTTGATCGTTTCTTACGTTTGAAGTTGATGCGATATTGTTTGGACCTTCTGTAAAATTTCTTGATCCAATTCAGAATCAATTTTACCCATCCAAAATTCTAAACAAAAATCTAATGGTCTTATTCATAAACGCATATTAACGTTAATGTGGGTTTTAGCTTAAAATGCGTTTAGAATGTGTTTCACTGATGTCACTACAGTGTTTTGTTCCATGTATTTTTAATATGGAGGTAACTATAGTTACCTTGTTGAAACGCATTCTAAACGCATTTTAAGCTAAAACCCACATTAACGTTAATATGCGTTTATGAATAAGACCATAAGCCTTTACCCTTGAAAAAATCAAAACGAAAACGTTTCTACATTCTACTAACATGTATGAAAATATAGTTTCTCCTGTGATTCTTGGAAAATGAAAAAATTTGATATTTCTTTAAACCGACTAAAATAAATATTAAGGCCCTTTAGTTGTTTAGGGTTCTAGAAGAACCCGGAACTTTTATACTCGTTCCTCATCTCTAACGATTGAAAAACAACGAAATTATCTGGAATTTCTGTAAACTTAGATTTGATTTTTGCGCAATTTGTGCAGTTTAAGGTTCCAGATGAATTTCTAGAATCTTTATTTAACTTTTTAAACTTCTCATATGTGTAACAAAATACAACCTTTGAAGTCCTTATATTGATATAAAACGGTTACTAATTCATTTCCCAAGGAAACTCAAGTTATAGTGAAGACCTTATTACGTATCACACTGCTTAACTGTAATAAATCAACCCTCCCTTTCGGGAAATTGCTCACTAAAACAATGATGCTTTCATAATATGGCCCATTGTGTGCACATAAACCTAACCTCCACTTAAACGTGACAAATAGTGCATGCATACAATAAACATATTAGGACTAATGTTTTCTTTACTTTGTCACGTTATTTCCTCGACTGTAATTACATCCTGAGTCGAAGACCATTAGAGAAGTAATTAGGTCTATGTGTGAATTTTCGTTGAGCACCGCAAACATACCGCATTCTGATTTGTTACGTGAATGCAAAGTCGCTATCAATCATGGGAATATCGATAAATTTGAGGTGAACGCCTGACAAATTCCGAAAATGTTTCACCACGGAATTGTACGTAACGCGATTTGCCCTGCAATAACCGATGAACGGCGGATCAAAAATATAATGAAAGAATTAGCGTGGGAAGTGATACTTTCCGGTCAAAATTTAATATCGTGGCGATATTTTCGGCATACTCGCCTCGTACCTCGTACTCATCTCTCAAAATTTCAATTTCCGAAATATTCTCGCATCTGAGATAAAATCAAATGGAAATGTCAAAGCCAAAGAAACTAATTAGAGATTCAACATGAATAATATTCTCGTACGTTCTAAATTAGAATTCAGGTAATAAACACCGCATAAAATACGTTAGCTACACAAAAACTTCACGAAGAGAAAATTTCTATAACTAATTAATGTTTCAAATGATAGCTACATTTCACGTTCGTACTTTATAATAATTGGGGTAAATTATTATATTTTTGAAAGTTGTAAATCCTCTCTTGAGGAATAATTAGCGAGGTAATTACAAAAGCTGCGTCCCATGTTTAGTATCAAGTTTCGCAGCTAATTTCGTGGTAGCCCATTTCATACCCTTCCAAAAGCAGTAAAACAGTCGTTAGCGGTCATTTATGTTCGGGATCCCTTTATAAAACACACTATATGGTGTTTGAGCGCAGGAAATGCACAGATATTTCATAAGGAATCTTCCATTTAAATCACAGATATTAAATTAAACACCGTGGAAGTTAATTTTACGTCGATGATACAAAGAAGGCTTGAACAAAAAAGGCGGCGCGCGACCTCAATCATCGATAATCTAGTACAATTTTTCTTTTGACAGGAAAACTGTGCGAAATATTTTATTACACAACCAGTATGACAAAATCGAGAATTTTAACTGAGAAAAGATTTTCCTATACATAATTTTTCATGCGACAGTAGATATTCTATAGACGGTTTGGCGATGAATTTCGAATATAATTTCCTGGTTAGAAAATGGCCGGTACCATCGATTTCATACAGAGACAATAATTTGCTTCAAGATCGTTCCTTCGATCCCCCTTTTATTTTAGCAGAAAACTATAACGCAAGTTTTACAGAGGAGGAATTTAAATTGCACATACGTATAATTTAAAATTCTACAGAAACATTTACAATTTTTACTCAGATTCGCTATAACGTTTTAAATCAAAATGAAAGAGGAATTTCCATAAACCCATCTAGATTTCCTTAGGGCACTATTCGATATAAAGATTATTAAATAATTTTCGGCAATTTTCCTTATACACTTTTTAAATATTTAACATTTAGAATTAAAACTGAAACATATGAGATTTCCATAACCCTTCTAGCTTCAATTTTAAACCCATTCTGGCCTTTCAACATTTTAATGGAACCTCTATAGATTTCTTCAGCATGAATCAAAATATCTATCGTTTGAAATTACAATGAGAAAACTTGCAGAGCCTACTTGAGGTCATTTATGTAAATATATGGGTTTTCTGTGGCCCATGGAAAAGGAAAGAAGGATAAACTTCCTAGATGCGATTACAAGGCACTTTTAGTACTTTATTGTTGTTATTGAGTCCACAATATCCAGCGCGATCTAGTCACTGTTATATTCGCCAACATTACTGCCACCTATGTCGGTCTCTAGTATCATTATAGTGATCACTATATTACAGTCATTACTGTCATAGTTATTACTTCCTGGAAAATAATACATGAATCTTTATTTTAGAGCGTTTCTTACGTTTATAATTGATGCTATATTTCTACAGACTATCGAGATTTAATTTAAACCCATTTTACCCCTCCAAAATTCTAAATCACAAGCCTTTTCGGTTTGATTCACACTTTCTAGTATCTACAATCAAAACGAAAACGCTACTCGATTCTACGAAAATCGATAGTATGCGACATGTCATGCGACAGTAGATATTCTATAGACGGTTTGACGACAAAATTCGAATATAACTTCCTAGTTAGAAAATGGCAGGTACTATCGACTTCATACAGAGACGATAATTTGCTTTCAGGGAAGTTTCGGGGTAGTTCCTTCGATCCTCCTTTTATTTTAGCAGGAAACTATAAGACAACTTTTACAGAGGAGGAATTTTGATTAATTCCCTCCAAAATAAATTTAAACTGCACATAAGTAATCATGCAAAAGAAATACACAATAAGATAAAGCAAAGAAAAAAGAAGAAAAGGTTTTATTTTTCGCCTGGAGCGGAGAACCTATAGGTCAGGGAACTAAACAAAAAAAGACAAAAAGAGAAAAAAAGGTTTCCAGGCACAGCGAATCCTAAGGGCTTGAGCATGACAGGCGAGGGAGGTGACTTACATAACAGACGGCTGTTGTCCGGACATTCAGATTTCCACAGTGCGCGACGGGTCGGAGAGCATCTTCGGGGCGGTCGGCTCTCTTCAGACCCTTCGTCGACGGACCACCTTCTTAGGCCTGTCCACCTGGACAAAACAGTCCTGGAGCACACTGTCTGGACCACTCTGTCCTCTCCTCGCCTTTCCCTTTTCTATTTATATGTATATTTTGTTTTATATTCTTCGCATTTGTTGGTATAAGGCGTGTCGTTTATCGAAACGTTTCTCACCTTGATTTGTCAGCATGTTTATAAAAGTTTAAATCGCTTCACCTTTGCCTGAGCCATGATCCGATTTATTATTTTCGTTGATAGTTATGGGAATTTCGTGGTCATGACGATATCATCACGATATCGTATCTAAAACTAACGTGACATACGTTAGATGCCACTATCCAATTGTCACTGTTGCGCCATCGAACACAGATTTATTACCATGAGTTAATTATCGGAACAAAACACGTCACTGCCTGCTACTATCACAAAATGATCAGATCACGAGAATTAATTGCATTGGTTGTGTAAATATTTACGAGATTTATAGTACTAACCCATGTAAATATCATTCACAGCTAACAGTTAGAAGGGATCTACACGCTATTGAATTAAAGTTCTATTCTTTTAAGTATTTCATCGACAACAGTATTAATGCTTTTCACATTTTTGTTCCTCTTTAATATATGTTTGTTTCTTGTTTTCTCGATATTATCATATAAGTACAGTGAGACCAAATACGGACACTTCTATAATAATGACACATCAATTTCAGGACATTTTTTGGGTGTTCCCGAACTTTCTCCCTAATAGATACATATTAATGAACCTCTATAATAGGTACACTCTGTAATACGGACACGGACACTTTTTTTAATAACGAACAACAATAAACACTGGTAAATAATATTCTGTAATACGGACACATAAATGTGAATTTATCAGAAATCATTAAACAAGGGTTTTTTCCAGCTTATCAGATAACTTTCCTAGAACACCTTCACTTAATAACCTTTAATAGGGCTGCTTATATTTGCAGGTCGCAGAATTTTATTTGCTGCTTCAAGCCCGTTTACCTAAAATAAATAATTATAAATATTTTCATTCAGATAAAATCAAACCTTTGTGATATTAATTAAGACTGAAATGACTCCTCGTAAATAATTAACTTTGCGCTAAAAAACAGAATTGATTCGGTTTTCCGAAGGTACTAAGTGCGGTATAAGAAAATTGGGGGAAAAATTTAAAATTTCCGAAACATCTGCTGCAATGATTCAAAAAAAAGGACGAACTTTTAAAAATCTGGAGAGACAATGGAAATATAATCAACGACACATCCAAAATCCTCAATCATTAATATTGGACTAAGTTGAAAATTCATAAATCGAAGATGACGATTGCAATATTGAAAACATGATTGAAAATTTTCAAGAAAAAAACGACGAAGAAAATGAAATGGAGGATTCAGGAAGATTAAATTAGCTATGCGAAAGCTTTTCAACATTGTACAAAATTAAAAATATTTTGTCTTCAAAATAGCTAAACTGACAGTTTGAAATTATGAAGTAATTTCTGAAGAACCTGAAGAACCCACTTAGTGTGGCCACCTCCCTAATAGGGACAAATAGTTTGATTCCACATGTGTCCGGTTTAGAGAGGTTTTACTGTATTTGGAGTAAGAAATAGACATTAACAATCGAAACCACGAGAAAATGAAGCTAACAGTATGAATTTTGTTGATACGTTAATTACCTCCAGGAGTTTTGTTCCCGTATACCTTATTGTTCATTGGAAATAATTCCAAACGACTTGCAATCATTTTACACCTCACAACCATGAGATTTGAATTTAATTGGCAATAAATCCAATTGCAATGGCATATGGTTTTTAATGACATTCATTCGAACGTATGTTCCATCCAAACGCTCCAGAGGGATACACAATATGCAAAACCGCCTAGTCACTAAAACTGGGTCCGAACGTCGGGTGGATAGATAAGGGGGGTTAGAGGGAGTGAGACGTAGGCTATCACATGCATACGAATTGGTCCTAATACGCGTATATATTTTCGATATTACCGGACTGTCTTAACCGTGCGATAACACCATAACCAAATGCCCATATTTCATTCTCGTAAAAACCGACTCGCCCCTATAACACACACATACATATATATGTTATGTGTGTATGTACGTACATTTGTGAAGTTCTAATCACTGCGAAAGGTGGTATCGAACCGGAAATTATAGTCAGGCGAGGCAAAAACTTAATTCGAGCCCGAGAAGATAAGTAATGCATGATAAATGATCTCTGGGGTATATTAAGTAAAAAACAGGGCAGTAATTTGATTAATTACATGCACGATAACTGCAATTAAAAACTTAAATCGGTGGTCATGTCTTTTCCTTGAATAGAAGGTTCATGAATGTGCGCTTATAAATTAATTTCATCATTCACAAAGCTTGCCATATTTAGCATCTTTGAATGTTGAGATTTAATTTTTTTTCATTTAGTTAATCAAATTATATGCAATTCTAATACTCATACAATTAAAAAATTGTTTGATCACCTACAGCAAATCAAAGATAAGAAGTTAATTATCGCAATTTAACGGATTTTCAACTTCTCTAATGAATATTTCGATTTTCACGTAAAATTTCCTATCGCTTCTTTTGTACCACGTTTAAAATGTAAATTTAATATTGAAAATTCTTTACATTGTACAAAAAGTAAGAACCAAAGGTCTTTGCTTTGTTGTATAATCGAGCACTCTTCTGTATCCACCTACCGTTTAACTTTTGTGTTTAACTATGTCTCTTCCTAAAGTCCAAATAAAAATGGTTATTTAAAAATTTCTTCCAAACCCATTTTAGATCAAAAGAGATTTGTGGGTATAATGGAGTAACTCCTTGAAGGAATAGTCTGAACACATAAACAACTATTTATTTGTTACGTTTATATTTATATACACTTTTAAAGATAAATCGGCACTAAAATCAGAATAGCCAAACGAAAGGCACCATAGGCTGACAATATCAACCATCTAAGATAGCGCTTTCATCTCTTCAAGAAAATCAAAAAACTGCTGGAATACATCACAATACATTAACAAGTTTCATTAGGAACTAACATAACAAAATAATAATGGAGTCCAAAGGATGGTTGCAAAATTGAAGTAAATACACATTTAGCCTTGTAAATGATGACAAACCAGAAAACTCCGTAATTGGAATACCAACGCCATAAGAGCGAAGCATATTTAAATGTGAAAGCATGTATGTATGAACCAACAAAGCACCAAAACCTGATGATATATAATCGAAAACTTTTCAATTCATTAGAGAACAAAACATGGAACACATTAGTAATGTATCTTGACAAAATTTGCTTTAGGTAGGTGATCATTTTGAGGGTTGCATATATGTTATTGTAGCATTAATTCCAAAACACAAGCAGACTTCTTAAGTCGATCATAGTTTAGATTTGGGAGACAAAACAACTAAGGACCAGAAACTGATCTGAAACAACAGAATATCTAGTAGGTACTATGATCATAATTCTTATTGGTGCTAACTGGGATGGTGTATTGATTTTGTATATTAGTTGAAATAGATTTTCGGCACAGACTGTGAATGTAGAATTAATTGGAAGAATTCTCTTTTAGGGAACATTTAAATTTTTCATTTTCTAAGTGAAATTTAGAAATGTAAATTAAAATGAATGTTTCTTTGTGCACTAAAAATAGACAATTTTACGTTCCTTTACTATATAATGCTGAATGAGATCTATCATTCTCATTCAATATTTTCTTGATTAAATTTCTTTGAAGATGGATAATTACTCGCTACTTTTTAGGTCGCAATGAATTATTACGTAGTGAAGACCCAAAAGACCATATCCCCAGTCACCTGAAATAAAATGTCAACCCCAAATCAACTCGGTTACTTCGACTGAAAAATTCCCCAAAAAAAAATGAGACGAGACGAAAAATAAAGAGGAAAGTATCCTTGGGCTTGCTCGCCTTTTTCTTCGTCTAGTGTATATAAAATTAAATTCAATATGTGCATCCTTTGTACCCATAAATTAAATCTTTGCTCATGTTTTCCGTGGAAAATTAAGCCCGAGGATGAAACGGCAAAATGTGTGTTAGCTTGGTCGATGCATGACAAGCGCCATCTCGCGGTGAAGAGAGTAGTTCAAAAACGTTTTAATTTATTTGACAGCTATTGGACACTCCATCTGATATCTCAACACATCAAAATCTGATCTAGATTTACGTGAATAAATGCACAGACACGATATGCCTACGATTTTATTGTAAGTATAAAAATAAAAGATCTATACCCATGGAACAGAATTTAAAAAATTGTCTCATTGGATATTAATTGCTATTACTACTTTTTCCTTTATGTTCAAAACTACGTGTCTAACGAACACGCCTAAAACAGATGTGAGCAATGAGGCTACTTGGTATGTCTCCTTGGCCGAATTGAGTAAGAATTAAGTAAATCCGTAGGCGTGCTTGAACGTTATGCTAATGGGGCCCCGAAAGTCTTTAAGATAAAATTTCCGGGGGATTTTCAGGATGATCCAATAGAGGAAAGGCCATGAATAAGACATGGCGTACGGGGGCGGCGTGTATCTACTCTTAGTTTTCGAAACTACAAGTGAACACTTCATGGTAATTTAGTGCAAACAGGGGACACGTCGGAGAGATAGAGAGGGGTGAGTTTCCCTTCTGGGCCGTCATCATTTGATATTTCCAGTGCCTCCGGGTCGCTCGTAAAACACACTAGCCACTGCCTCGACGGCTGTTTGTCAAAACCGCCCTTCTCTCGCTCCCTATTGTGTTAGTCGGTGCCCCCTCAGGTATTTTACGCGTTCATTATACATTTTCGGGACACTTCGCTGAACTTTGTGTGATTTGATTATAATTCGTCGCATTTTATTTGAGACTCGAATTGTGGTACGCGTACCCGGACCCCGATTCTAAAAGATTATAAACGAAGAGGATGAAGAGGTTAAAAACTGTTATCCGCTCGTTGTGACACGGTATTTACATATATTAAATGGACAGTACTTAGACTACAACAGGGGCTTCAAAAACTTATAAACTTAGGAAGAACTTATCTCACTGATGAGTCGTGGTGTAAATTGAAATTACATAATAATGAGGTAAAATTGTCTTAACAGTGGGTAAGATAGGAACTTAACATATATTTAAATGGTGTATTAAAATAAATTCATTTTACTCTGATCTTGGTGTTCGTTTCACGATTTTTAAAATGTGGCGGCCTTGATTAAACAGAAAACTTGAAATAAATCAAGAAGCAGGTTCAGATGAAGAAATAGCAGTGTATGAAGATATGCAATATGACGAAGGACCAGAATTAGGCGAGGAAGTACTAGAAGAAGTCGACGACATAGAACCTGCATCGTAATGGCCTAGACACCATACGCAAAAAAGAGAAAAGCAGATGATTTAAAAAAATTTATGGTGTGGAAAAGATTAATTTGTCTGTGACCATTTAAAAATTCCGGTACGGTCCAAATATCCCAGACGACCATTCGAAACCATCTCCTAATCGGCAATAAAGCACTTCACCTTTCTCCATTCAACGGATAATTTATGACCCTTTATAAGGGTGTCTTGTACCACATTTACTGTAATTTTGTCTCAAATAAAATGCGACGAACTATACTTGCGAATACTTGTGGTTAATCGTCGAACACTGGGTTAGGGGATATCCCAGTGCTTGTCGCACCATTAATTAATTTCCTCGCCCCATTTGGGTAATTTCTTTTCGAAGGAAAGCAAGAGATTTATCACCTGTGCAACAAGTTAACGATATACATGCACAATACATGTTACACAGTAAAAATAACGGCGAGGTTAAGTGTAATTGTAGGCCACGACAGTTGACAGTTGAATGAAAAATACCCAGCAACGAGCCATTTCAGGTATATATTAATTATTTAAAACCGAGATAAATGTGAAACGTAAATAAATACCTTCAACTGCAAAATAATGGTACTGAAATTTTCAAGAGTTTTACGTATGAACAACTTAAGCACCAACGATTATATAAAAAATAAACGGTAATTATATATTATAGGACTAAATAAAGTTGGCGGGAGAACTTGTGATGCGCACTGATAAAAAGGCAGAGATGGGGACAATTCATTACGTCTAGAGTGGAAGGTGAGTAAATATCGGTGCTCGTGTGTTTAAAATGCAAATTGGGCTGTGCAGTGTGGTCGTGTTTTGCCCTGTAAATTGTAACGCGAAAGGAAAAAGCAGGTATACTATAACGTATAGCAACACCGCTTGAACGCCACCTCCTACCCGGCTATGCATGTTTAACTTATACATGTTTTGAAATAATAAACAATTAATAATTAATTAATAGATGATATTAAAATCTTCAAAGCATTTATG
This sequence comes from Cryptocephalus primarius, assembly GCA_963576515.1. Classification (NCBI taxonomy): domain Eukaryota; kingdom Metazoa; phylum Arthropoda; class Insecta; order Coleoptera; family Chrysomelidae; genus Cryptocephalus; species Cryptocephalus primarius. The sequence goes on along the minus strand of OY754940.1, from coordinate 15,463,046 downwards.
GATTTCGATAATTTCAAAGATTCCATTATTACCATTGTTCGACGTTGGAAAATCATTATTGATCCTATTAAAATTATTGGACATTTCGTTTGAAGAAACATTTGTTGAATGTCCACGATTTTCTTATTGTATTAGAAATCTATCAAGGATTAAACATACAGTATGTAGGTTTTTGAAACCCCAAGCCCTTGCCGTGTTGTATACGTTTCACGCCGCTGTTTGAAGATATGTAGCTAGGCAACATTCTATTTATAGGTCGACATTCTAATCCGCGCTTTGGTTAGATTCTATGGTGATTCTTGGGACGTAAACTTTTTGGCCTGAAAATTAACCCGTAGCAATCTTCAGTTTATATGGTGGCAAATCGGCTGTTACAATTAAGGAATTCTAAAGTAAACTGAAGTGAAAACTCTGGTTTATCCTTAATGGAATCGTAGCTTCATTTACTTTATAATTTCCTCGAGGTGTTCTTATAATTTCATGGTTTTTAGGTTGAAATAACAATAATCTCTTTTTCGCCAAAAGGTGTTATGATTTCTAATAGGATCCATGTTATTTAAATCACATTTAGGTAACATATGTGCTTCTTCATAGAAAAGCATCAATTTTGTCCAATTCCTTAGTCTTTGGTGAATATGGCTTGATTCTCAATTTCGACTAAGCAGTTAATGGAACCCATAACTTGGTCTCCATTTTCCTCTATACTAGAGAGAAATAACATGAAATATTTCCTGACTGAATTATAGTGATGTACTCTTCCTTCAGTACTCTTCATCCATGGTCCGCTCGCATGTATATAACGTCTAAATCATTATAATTTAAAGAAAGCCTTCGTATTATTTTTATCTAACTTTGAATCAGAGGACTATTTCGATTCCTCTGAAGTTTCCCAGGAGTATTCATTGAAGTTGAATATGCGCCCTTTTGATGTCCTTCTTGAACTAAACTAACATTTTAAAACTCTGATAGACTATGGTGATCGTATTGGAATCAAGACACCCTAGTGGACATTGTATGAACTGCTAACTACCTACATCGCTTCTATCCCTCTCGCACAGAGTAAACAGAGAAGGTTGCGGACAAGCAGTCTATCTTTTGACTGCTTCCTGTTGGAAGTATATATCGAGTTTCAAACTGTTTCAGTTTTCGAGGAACACCGAAATATTTATGGTTTCCATAAATGGTCTCAAAGAGGTTTTAGAGGCCTTGTTATAATTTAAAACAATAGAAAGTCAGAATAACGCCGAAGAAAAGAAGACTCTTGACTATAGAGGCCTCTAGAGGTTCATTTATAATTTTGGAAAGCTTGATTGAATTTATAATCGCAATTTAGAAGGGTTAAAGAATTTTCAACCGTTCTAGTTCCAATTATAAACGTTAGAAAATTTCAAGAACCTACAAGGTAAACTCCAGAGATTCTTCAGCAATTTTTGAAATCCAAAATTACCATGAAAATAAATCTGTATTGTTTGCAGGAGGTCCATACAACATAATTTCTTTTTCATTCATTTAAATAAATTAAATTAAATTAAGTTAAACGTTACAAAACTCCTGTTTGTGCAGAGTGCAGGGGACTGATGATCTAATTATCGCTGGATAAATTAGGGTTTGTAGGAATCAATATAACGCTCTTTGTTTTGCTAAACATCTATTCGACGAGTGACAAGTTGTAGACATGGGACAGTACAAAGTGACATGACAACACAAGGCGCACGGGACGGGCCAAGGTTCACAGTCTGGTTAGATCGCGCACACAGAACATCTCACTAACAACTCCACTAACGTAGAATGAAGATTTTCTGGTAATTCCAACTTAAGAAATTGACGTCAAGAGATACATAACGGTTTACGGAAGCACCAAACAATCTTGTTTTAATTGTCAAATGTAGAACGAATTCAAAATGATGAAAGATTCTAGATGTATTTCTAGAATTCAGAATTATCAAAAGTGCTTCAAAATCAAATTTAGGAAGTTTATGCAAGTTTTTAATTGGTTCATCCTACGAAGAATGTAGAAGATAATTTAGATTTTCTGAATATGATATAAGATCTCTAGAAATTCGCTTAGTAATTTGAAATTTAAATTATTCGTGAACTACTCCGCATGATGCTAAAGGATTTTACCACCTGCGCACGAGTGAATAACGGGTCAAGACGGATTTCAGGAAATTTCAAATGTTTCAGTCCTAATTCTAAATGTTAGAAATCTTCGAAAAGAGTCTAGAAGGGAGACCAGAAGAACTTCTGAAACCTTCACTTTTGAAAACTGCTTCCATGGAAAATTTAGTGGTTTAAGGCATAATGTAGTGGTATAATTTAATTTTATGTATAAACATTAGAAAAAGAAAAGTAGTAGTAGAACAGCATATATAAAAAAATTTCCTCTTAGACCGCAAATGGTTGAAACTGCTTTACGATCTAGTTTAGAAATTTTGCGTGAAATACAGGATTTTCTGGACGTGGTGAGGTCTTCTAAACGCGAAATAAAGTGTATTAAAAACATTTTTGATTGATTATGTAATGTTTGTTTGTGTAACAATTGAAGCACGTATTTAACGCAAAGGAACAATTTAAACACAAACACAAAAGGTGCACTATCATCATGGCTGTGGTGAATTACTATATCGCCGTATGGAGAGGATACAGCTGGCGACAAGAACAAAGCGACGGCAGGCATTATGACCAGCACGTCACGATTTGTTACCAACAGGAAATCATCAGATGTCCCTATTCTAATTATTTGCAAGAAGTTTAAATTTAATGGCCTTATTTCATTGGGTTCTCGGTATACAATACTTTTGGAAAAAATAGACAGGTATAATACATTACTCAAAAAACCACAATAATGGAACGGAACACAGCCACATTTAAATTTTCAAACCATTGGCAAATATGTGTAATTTCACCATTTCTCGAATCTTTGTCATAGTCAGTAAAATCGCGCGAAACCAGTCGAGCTAGCAACCTCCAAGGAACTAAGCTAGCAACCAAGGAATAGTAGGTATATGGTATAAATGATATTTAAATACATTAATTCAAGAACCGTAATGGTGTAAATAAATTAATGTAGGACAGATTTGTGAAGCCGCGAAAAACGTTCCAATATTTTAACAATCGAAGATATTATTAACGTTACAATTATTTTAATTTTTCTTTGTTTAATGGGTTCAGAACATAATTTAGAATTAATGCAGAACCCCCTACGGATTTATTTCTTTAGTTAAAGCCCCATCAGATACGTTTGTAACTAAATATTTATAAATGTCCTATGCAATTGAATAAACCTCCGCAAGAACTTTTTAAATTGTCACTGAAACCTTTGCGATATCAAACGAAATCCCTATAGAGCCCCTAAGGAGCTCTGTAAAACCTGTAAAATGTCCTCAAGATTTCCCTATGGAGTACGTGAAAAATCTCTGGATATCTGAATTTGCAAACAACGACCATTTGATAAGAAATCACACAACACCTTTATTCTAAAACATTAGCTGGTGATCTAATAACCGAAAACATACGTGTTTTATTTTAAAGTTTATTCTTAATTTTTAATAAGTGACATTTTACCGCCTTAAGCAGACAGTCCATGTGTAAAAAGTGATATTTTCGTTTAAGACAATGTTATAATGATTAGTACGATCTGTCTATAACAAGTACTCGTAATTGATCTTATAGCGTAGGTTTGGAGCAATTTTAGGCAGTACAATACATAATTCAATACAAGTGAATCACAAGTGAAATCATCATTTAAATTAGCAATTCCCATCAAAAATATGAACATTCCCATATGCCGCTAATGGAATCCAAACGACTTTAATATCCTGTCATTCCATAACTTTTACTTAACGATTATTCCGCATCATCTGATGGTTAATCTCGAGGATCCAATTTGATGAAACGGTTGTTGTCCCCCGTAAAAGAATATCGTTCCCGGTTGTACGATAAAAGTACCAATTTACAAAGTAAAATCTTCCCTAAATAACACCACCTAAGTGGCCATATTATCATCGAAATAAACTTCCGGGCCCCGTGTCGCCAAAAACCTTTTCGAAGGCGTACCTGGGAGAAATTTTTGTTAAACGAAAATGGGGATTATCATTGGAATCAAAATGGACCCGATATCTGAATCAATAACGTTTCTCCCAAGTTGTGTTGTTATAATATCAAACATTAATTGCAGCGTGTTATTAACTGTAATGATTAATGCGATAACATTAACTGTTAATTCTGATCCTGATGTAAAATTACTCATTCGTAGTTACTGTAAATATGCCAGTGGTTTAATTATTTATGGAATAGCGAACGTAATTAATATTACATTACTGATCATAATTGCATCTGCAAAACAAATACTAAACCAGTTTTAAACGTCAAATCCCCTCGTTCCCTTCCCTCTCGCCGTCCCTGTTTGGATATCCAGGACGGCCGATCCTGGATTTTATATCTTGTGCTGAGCTGGCCTAGGAAAGGTCGACTATTTTTTATTCACCAGGATCAGTTTATGACACTCGAGATGGTTTCATTACCGAATGGATGTGATTAAGCCTCCGAATGGCACCGATTATTTTATTTTTAGTGCGTGTGTCCTTTTCCCTAAGTCGAGGGTGAAGTGATTCTCGTTTCAGGGGGAGGATATACAGTGGACGTGATTGAGAAGAGATTTTTCGCGCTGAATTGTTATAAAATAAGAAAAGCTACTTGCCGAGGTAGCAAGGGATGTAGAGTTTCTATTGTTTGGAACCGATGATAATGCAACAAATGAGATTTAAAATTGAATACAGTTAAGACAAGCAGATACAATACGATTCGAAGTGTTTTTCTGACAAAATTAAACTTTAACTTGTACCCTGCAACTCAGCTTCTATGTTATCTACTTATACCAGTGATATAGTGAACTTATATCAGTCAAGAGGAGAGTATATGTATGCATTTACTGATATGATATGTATGTATGCGGGCACATCCCTTTTGCTACAACTTTCTAACTGCTGTACCTATTTTGCTTTACATAAGCTATTTATATTAGGTACTTCACCAGAAGTGTCTCCACACCACGTTTACGTTCCGTTCTGGCCGGAAATAAATGCGACAAGCGAAAGGTTCTACCGATTTTGATGTACAATGGCTCGTTGGGTTGCAAATAGAAACATCAGAGTTTTTAATATTGGCAAGTTTTTTTTAAATTCATAAAGCTGCTTGTGCGTAAATGTATTTCGTTGCAGTAAACACGAAATAAAAACAGGATCGACGCAGAAAGGCTTTTGAAATTGCCCCGCCCAGTTAGTGGGAAAAAATTAAAACCTTATGCCACGCCCCATTTGCACCAAAATGATTGACTGTGGCATTTCTATTTGATCCTAACTCTGAATAAAGGTGATTTAAATACAGGGCGACTCATTATTATTGCACGGAAAAAAGCTCGCGTTCGTTGGATTAATGGCATTTCTATTAACGTAAGTGTGAAAACGGTTCGATTATGAGATAGACTGAATGTTCAAGTTTCTTTCACTCCTGTGTGAAAAAAATGCTTTGACAGATTTAAATGACGATTTTTAGCAAACTTTCACTTCGGGCAATATTAATAATTCACCCTGAGTACAGAAAATGAGTATATTTCTAACGTCAATCAGTGTTAATAAATCAAATAATAAATAGTTCAGATATTTTCAGGAAATCTACATATTTCATTTTTCTCCAGGTGATCAATCTTCTGGAATTCCCTATTAATTAGCTTCAGCATGTTATATAATATTAAAGAGTTAAACAATAACAACTACGATACTTGCGTTAACAGTTGTTAAGAAGATAGTATTTTTTTTTGAAAACAGTTGTTCGAAAAACAGATACTCAAATGTACATTAAAACTATATTACAGTTCGTTCAAAACAAATCTAATATGACGTGATTCGTGGAGAGGCTAACCCTGTTGTCGAGGATTTCAGAAGATAATGATACCGAATTTGCTTAAGGCAATGACGTCCCCCTTACCTTAAATACACACGTATTCAGTACAATCCATTCACAAGTACGTTCCCAAAAGGACAGTTGATAAACTGGACAGCCTTTATGATCGTATATAATGCAAACTATAAAGCTTAAATCCACGAAGTGTAATGTAAACTAACCTTCAGACCGACAATATCCCTCATTATTTCCAACCCAAATAAACGCGCGGATTTCAATCTGCAATTTGCCTACGCCCCGCTACAATTGGTACATATATAGCACATTTGTTTTGAATGGACTGTATATAGATTCGATTATGATTAAAAATCAACCGGAAATGACTACTCCATTGGTTACAACCACTAAAGGAATTGGATTACTCGGATTGAATTACTCTGTTTGCGAATGGTGGCTGTCTTATTAATAATTAACATTCAAAAACAAGCCAACAAGAAAGTGCACTTCGCACAAACAATTTTATGGTTCTCTAGGATTGCTGCATCTTTGAAATAGTGATAGTTAATAAGAGAGATGAACCCTAACTTACATCGAATAAGTTATACAAAACTTGAAGAAAATCTTAGTACATTCCTAACTTGGAAAATATTTAAATAAATCTATTTGTAATTATATCTTTGTGGCTGACACGTGTGTATATATATATACACATATATATATATATATATATATATATATATATATATATATATATCTATATATATATAATTATTCCGGATTTTATATAGAAATTGTAATTAAGGAGACTTAAATAGGCCCAGAAGATAATAAATGTAAAATACGCACCGGGCGATGAAAAGTATTGGAGTACAAATGTAAACAAATTTAGTAATGTAAGATTCAGTTATATTATCAACAAACAGAGCAAGAAATAGGCTACGAACCGCTAGAAATCCTTATAAACCTAAATCCTTAGAAAATTATGTGCCAATAACAATTCTAACTAAATACAGAAATTACAATTACAGTCGAAGCTCTATATAGTTAAATAGAAAAATGCAATGTGAAGTTTCATTATAAGCAGATTTTCACTATATAGGAAGAAAGGGAGAATTTAATATAAAATAACTTTTTATACGAAATTTTACTAATTTCTACATTTCTTTCAATACATATAGATACTACATACAATTTTTAAATTAAACGGAATTCCTTAAGTAAATAGTATATACATACTATAGCAATACTAGATACATGTGTATGTATTTTGTCTAAAATTGTATTTACAACTTGTGAAAAAAATCAGTAATTTTTGAGTTTCATTACACTTTAACAAACTTTGGTTTTCAAAAAATGTTTAACATTATTAATATTCCGAAGAATGTTTTCAGGTACATTATCTTCAAATTGTATCGCAGACTTTAAGATTTTTAATGAATTTGCGTTCCGTAGGCTTCACTGGTTTTCATCTTCATCTTCTTCTTCTTCGATTCGTTTTAAATAGTCTTGCACTCTTTGCACACTTAATAGAATTCCTTCATCGGTAGGAATATCCGCTAGATTAATATCTTCACCCAAATTTAGGTAACTCTGCTGCGGTAAGTCTGCTGATAAATGTCCTGTAATGCGTAATTCTTCCCATTGTAGCACTAATGTAGATATAGTATCACTTCTCACATCTTGACTCCAAACGTATGTGATTTCTCTAATGCAAGTTTTTAAATCAATTTTTAATTTATCCAATTCGGCATCGATAGCGGTCGATAAAAGTCTGCAATTCGCTTTCTATATTGCACTTTAAAGTTTTCAACGATACCCTGGTCCAAAGGCTGCAATACTGAGGTCTTCTGGGGTAAAAACACGAGTTCAACATTTGTAAATTTTAAATCCTGTAATGGACAGGACAATTATCGACTACCATGGCAAGCTTTCTGGTCTTTTTCTATTTTATAATTTATTTTTGTTAACTATTTTTCAAAAATTTCGCGGTCATCCATGCTTTCTTATTAAATGCATAATGTAATCTTAACGATTTTAGCCTTTTAAACATTTTGGGTTTTTAAATTTACCAATGAGAGGTGTGGTTTTCTCAAAACCAGTTAGGTTTGCACAAAGCATTATCTTTCCTTACTTGTTTTTTGGCCCAAAAGCATCATCCTTTTTAAACGATTAGGAGGTACCTCACCCAGTACCTGACAGATTACCTGTCGGGTAACGACAATGGTAGAAATTCTCTGAAAAATTTCATTCTATAGAGCCTTCACTTCACTATAGAAAGATATTTTCAACATTATGTTATATGAGGAACAATTTGTTTCCAGTAATAATTTCATTCTAAAGAGATTTCCATTGTATACAACTTCACTATATAGAGCTTCAACTGTATTTACGACCTGATAGGAAATCTATTATTTTTTTAATTCTTCCTTCGCGTTGTACAAATTAATATATCCGTTGTATGTACGGCGTATTACATAACTAAAACATTCTGATACAAAGCATGTGAAAGTGCGTAATTTAATGCCCATAGTACATACCTACATTAGCTTTCACGAAACTATGGAGTATAAAATGGCGTGATGGTATTTAGGACGGCGCCGCCGCCAAATACTCGGAAAAGACGGATAGTGATAGTAGCTGAAGTCCAATTATTTTTTCTTTTGTTTGTACTGGTGAATAGTATAGCAGAACCTCTCGACCAAAGGAATAGTAACAACAGTTGATTAGAGCGTCTAAAAGTAATCGTCCCCTGTTTTACAGTGCTGTATGTTATGTCAAGAGGTTCGTTAATTTGGGGATTTACAATTTTAAATGAGGTAATTCTATTGGCATTTGTTATAAGTGATTCTATATATCTTTACATTGTGTTTCTGTTTTCATGACTGATTTTACTAGAGTGGGTACTTTATACTCTTACTTTTAAATTTAGTAACGAGCTGTAATTCAGTTAGTTCCAAAAAGAACACATGGGCAAGCTATAATACTATTAATTTTTGTAACTACCGACAAGCACCTAAATCACCATGTTTTGTTTTGACATCTCAATATAATTCCAATGGGGCATATTGGTTGGTCGAACAATTCACCCAGTTCTGGCTTGGGACAAGAGAAGGGTATAGCAATAATTAATTCATCAACATTTTCACTAGAATAATTTTCCAGTGTTTTCAACTCTATGATGCACAGTACATCTAGAATAATCTGTTTCATTGAACTGTTAGCTTTGTGATCATACCACCAGAAATCCTGAAGGTACTACGGATGTCTGGTGGAAAGTTTAATTCCATCAAAATTCAAGTCGTGCATTGCCACAATCGGCATTTTCGAATTAAAACAAAATCCATTATATAAGAGATTCAAATTAAATGAGCACATTATTAAACTCCATTGTTTCCACAAAGTTGACAATTAAAAAATACGTTCTCATTCCCCGACCTTTTCCGAATTGTTCCGCAATGGCACGCTTTTTTTAAGAGAGATTTCCCGGATTATTATTATTATTACGCGATTTTTTTTCTAAACTCATAAAAGTTGCATTCAGGAAGAGGGACTAAAATTCGAAATGCAGGAAGTCGTGAGAAGGATTATTAATGCAAAAATGAAAACATAATTAATGCTTTTAATAAGTTTCTCATTGAAAGCTGAGAGGGGAAGAATTTTAGACTTTCCTCGCGGAGGCGAAATAAATAGGGAAATTGCCACTCGAAGTTCCGGCGCAAACAAAAAACGAACATTAATCTCACGTGATGGAATTTTGTGCCTCACATAATAATGTCATCGGAACAATAGGATAAATTAACAGTAGCTAATTTTTAACGTGAAGAGACGTACGGCTTACATGCAAAAAAACACTTAATAACCGTGAAAAAATATGAATATATGGCAAGTTCTTGCTTACAACACAAAAATGTGGAAAACAGGGAACTCTGCCATGAAGAAAGTAGTAGTGGTGACTAAATATTACTTCTGCCATCGAGGACACCTGTATTAGTGACTTAAGTTAAACCACTGAAATGACTGAATTTTCAGTAAGAGAAGTAATAAAATTAGTCAGTTTCAGTTTCAGTCAAAGGCGTAATAGCTTATTTGCCAAATAGCTGAGTAAAATTTGAATTTATTAAGTAAGGAAGAGAATTTTCCATTCAACGGCAAATAAAAACGTACTTCGTTGTTTTCTTGACTATTTAAATATACATAGCAAAGCTATAGGTATTTCATTACTAAGTTACTTGCTCTATTGCCTCGTTATCTCATTAGAGTTACGATTTTCGATACTATATCGATTTTGTTGTTATATCAAACAATAGGTGGTGCTATCGAGTAGTATAACCTTAATAAGCGGCATACGATACTCCCAAAATTCTTTTGGTTTTAAAGAAACACTATCATAGTTCAATCAACTTGAAAAACGACTTTACTTCCAACTAGTGTTACTAGTAATTGGTACTATTACTATAATAATCATCAATTGTTATCTAATTTCCTTGCAGTAAAAATATTAAGGGCGTTAGTAGTGTAGCTAACGCTGCTCTGGATCAAGATGTAATTCATATTGGTTCAAGTGTGGATATAAGATAACGTTGCGACGGTGTAATTAGTTTTAAGATTTTAATTAATACGAAATAATAAGAAAAAAAAACTTCTTGAAGATACTCGTATTTATGTTAGGAAATACATGAAACATGTAACAAAATTCATAAATCATTTTCTGATTTTTTTCGACTGATCTGGCAAAGTGCCAAAAGGGCATTGAGAACCAACCATTAACCAATGGGTTAGTTTACACATCTTACACAGCCTCCACGTTGAAGCGTGCCCCTGGTTTACAGGTGTTCCGTCTGGCAGAACTCAGCCCTGACACAACCACGCCCTACATGGGTGCGTTGACAAGTGTTAACATAGGTGTTACCTTCAATCTTTTCACCATGGCGGTTTCTTCCATATCCGCACGTGAAACAGCAGGACTTACGTTTTGATCCAGAACAGCGATACCTATACTACTGACATTGAATATCATCAGCTAACAATAGTCAAATCAGTGAAAGTTAAACAGTTCATTTAAATGCTCTTATATGCTGCTTAATGTTCATTTAAATGCATCTTATAGTGGATAGTGCAGATGATCGACTCTGGAATAATTGACCACCGGTTATGATTGATTTTTTGATTGAGTGGGTCAATATTGATTTTCTGAGTTAATTGAGAAAATTTTCAACGAAGTTTACTTTAACTGAATTAATCGTAATTTGAATGGGCTTTTAAGGCAATTATAAACAGGTTGACTAACTCTATGAATTTCATGCTACTTCATCTATTAAAATATTCTTGTAGTCATATACCAGAAATAAACTTAGATAGGCATCCATCTAATGTAAATGCACTTGATACAGTACTATTACGTATACGAATGTAATGTAACGAGTTTTTAATCGAAACAACAATCAATCTGGCTGTTACATTTTAAAACTCAATCGACATACATTGCAGATTGATTTTGGATTAGTAGCTAAACACGGAAATTAAGAAACATCGTCTGTTTATAATTTATTCAACTACAAAATTACCTAACAAAGTTAATGACTTTCTCAATTGAAATCCCAAGTTTTAATTGTATTCAAGACAATGTAATTTAAGAAACATGACATCAAACTGTATGTTAAATTGAAAACTGCCCTCGAAAAAGTAATTAAGGACATCGATCGTAACCCTTAATTAGTTTAACTTTAACTACGTACTAATAGTAATCTTGTTAAAATTTGTGCCGGCAAACAGGGTTTCTCACTAACAAAGTACACAACACGAAAAAAACGTAAAAACTTTGCGGCAACAGTGATATTAAAGCAGATCATCTGCGGAACTAATTGTTAAATAAATATTCAATGCTAAGTTATATCGAGCGAGATAAAGAAGGAGTCTCCATCTCCGCCTCTAGAACAAATTAACGAAGTTAGTTAAAAATAATGGAATAATAAATTAAATTTGAATATGGCGTCGGCTAGGAAAACAATGAGAAAATTCCATCCGGACTTGGAGTGAAGTCCCCTTTTCTCTCTCTTAATTGACATTTGATTATGCTCTTAATCCGACTTTAGCCGCAGTTGATTAACTTCTGCTGGCACTAATTTTGATGACAATAACGCCTCGGAATAAATGTTCTTTCAAGGTGTCAGATGCCAGAAGGCGTTTCCAAACTCGGAATTACTTAAAATGTTGTGTGCTCTCCCTTCACATATTTCGCTCCGCATTTTATTTCGTTTTCAACTCGCAAGACGCTCGATTTAATTGTCGGGCCATGTTAAAGTTCAATAAGCCTTTATAGAGGGAAAAGGGTTTTCTCGGTATTGCGGAGGGAAGAATGAAATCAAAGCGTTTGAAACTGTGCTCCCTACAATCAGGCCAGAATTGACTTAAAAACATTTCGATTAAGCTCATGTCAACTGTCGGATAGGCTCTCAAAAAGAGAGTCAATCAATACAGGATATTATACAATATTAAAGGCTTACCTTGTTATTCATAAACGATATTTACGTTTAAAATGGATTTTAGCTTAAAATACTTTGGAATGTGTTTTACTGAAGTGATTGCAGTGTTTTGTTTAATTTTTTGTTAGCACTGAGGTAATTATGGTTGCCTCTGTGACACACAATCTAAGCATAACAGTTAAAACATATTTCCTATAATTATGGTTGCCTCTGTGACATACAATCTAAGCATAACAGTTAAAACATATTTCCTGCATGTTTTCTCAAAACAATTTGTTTTAGTTACATATACTGATTAATTATATTAACATTAGACGTTCTAAGTGCATAACTGTATTATAACATTGTCTGTTCCCCCAAAAAAAAAATTTAATACAAATTTAAGGGTCGAGTATTAAGGGAAGGTTTCCGTATGTGAAAGCAAGAGAAGTGTTCCATATTTTTCGTACAAGTGATCAACAATTTAGTACTTTCATCGTACTCGAGAATTCCCTGCCAACTCGAAAATTTCGCTTCAGCCCTTGGAAGGGCGATCTTTCCCGATTAGTTAGCGTTTGAGACGTAGTGACAGTGAGAACTTAAGGTATGCGCTATTTATTTTCTTGTCGACAAGTCTATGCAATTGCAATTAAGCATTAGGTTTATCTGTTTCATTGAACTTTGTCGAAGTAACTATGCCCAGTTTAGTTGATTGGACTTTTGGGAGTTATTTAAGATTTAGTTTATTGGAGTGATCTTTAGGGATTCAGTTAAGATAAATAAGTTTATTTGTGTGAACTTTGAGGATTTTGTTAAGATATTGTCATGGCTACGTTAGGTAGGGGGTTGGTAGCCACAGGGAGTAGAGCTTGCTGTGAACAAAACAAATGTTCGAAAACAAAAAAGAAGGAAAAGGTTTTGTTTTCGAATGGGGGCCGAGAATATACAAGTCAGGGTACTAAAAGCTACAAATAAAGAAAAAAGGAGAAGAAGAGATTTCGGGCACAACGAATCCTAAGGGTTGGAGCGTGAGAGGCGAGGGTGGCGACTTACATAATAGAGGGCTGTTTTCTGGACCTTCGGACTTCCACAGTGCGAGGCTGGTCGGAGAGCATCTTCGGGGCGGTAGGTTTTTTTTCGGGCTCTTCGCCGGCAGAGTATCTTCTCAAGCCGGCCACTCTCCATCTGTCTTCCCAACCGTCCCTCTCTCGCCTTTCCTCGTTCTATTTATATACGTATTTCTTTTGTATTCTCCGCGCTTGTTGATATCAGGTATGTCGTTTATCGAAACATTTCGCACCTTGATAGTCAGCGCGTTTACAAAAGTTTACACAATTATCCTTGGCCTGAGCCGTGATGTCGTTCCTTATTTTGGTGAGAGTTGTGGAAATCTCGTGGTGGTGATAATGTATTTATTAGTTTGAACTTCGAGGATTTAGTTAGGGTTTACCTATTCCTATTAAAAATCACCTGAATTGAAAATTAGATTATAATTTTCTCCTACTCGACACACTACAGGTGAAAAATTTGTGGCAACCATAAAATTCAACTATTATCCTTGGACAGCAATCAGTATTTACCAAACATTCCTCTTTCCTATGTTTATGGGATAGCAGGGACATAAGGAATCACTAATCACTTAGGAATGGAGAAAAGAGAGAAGATTTATGTCTAGGCTTGCATTTGGGTTATCAAGGAACCTTTGTTTAAAATTCCAAGATATTTTGCTTCCGCCCCTTCCTATCAAACATGGTATCATGAAGTATTTCGTCAAACTTTGGAGAAAGATAGCGCGTACTTTGGGTATTTAGGAGAAAGATTTCCTTCTTTTAGTAATTTTCTTTAATTCCAGCAGAAATACCATGTTGAGAGACAATGTATTTATCATAAAAATGAATGATACTCATAGCGCAAGAGCACAGTTTTAAAAAGGCTTTGAAAATTCTTCGGAATCATAAGTTTGCGGATTATTACTCGGTGATTCAAGTGACTGACAAGCAGCTGGATAATATGATGAACTTGAAACTTCATTTTCTCAGCGAAGAGCAAGAGAAAAAATTTCGCCAAGATATCAAGGGAATGAAACATCGATACCCAGAGGTTGTTAGTATAGTGGCAGATTTTTGCTGGACACTTAAGACAGAAAGTCGAAAATATCGTTAAAAGAGATATCCGTTGTCATAGATCACTTTGAAAATAAAAGTCCGTTACAGAAGAAAAAATTAAATTCAGTATTATTAGTTATCAGCAATTGATGCTCTCCTGGTCAAATACCTTATTTCTGATGATGGTTATATATTGTTCGGTCTACTTCCGTGATTTTAAAGTATTGGAAAAGCTGTGTAGAAGAAGCCAAAACATTTTTGAGCCCGATTCTACTATCAGTCGGGTTTTCGTGATTAAAAGAAAAATGAAGGAAAGTAGAGTACTTCTGATGAAGAATTCAGTTTCACCTTAGCAAGATACAAACTGATATGATTCATAATTGTAATTGCTGGGTTTTCATATTTACATTCGAGGTCGATTCCTCCAATGCGAGGTTCCCCTGCTTGGGCATAGTTTTTGACGAATCAAAAGAAACTGGATGGTGATAAAGCAATTCTGCACCCGGATTTGGTTTTAGCGCGTCAAAATATACAAGGGTGTAGGGGTTTAATCCTTGGAACACGTAACTTTTTTTGTGTGGCTGTGATAACTATTTGAAAGTGATTATTTCAGATGAATGTGATTATTTCAGAAAAATGGATCAGAACCCCACTGCTATGACTACATCTCTTATACGTGAAATCTAATTGACTGGCCTATTTTGGTTTGTGATGACCTCTAAAAGGGATATGGTCTGATTTGAGTGAATACTCATTTAAAACTAAACATTTGTACGCTGTGATCTGCAAATTAAATCACTTGTAACCATTGTGTGATTCTCATCAGATTCGGTGAACTTGTGCAAAACCCGCCGCTCCAATCTACTATAAAACTAGGTTAAATAAAGAGATGTAATTAAACCCCATTAAAATTTTTAGATCCCCTTCCCTTTTAATAATGGAAAATCACCTAGAGACCAATTACTTCGTGTGTAATTTTCTACGGCGAGTCTTAATTTTCAAAGCGTTTAATCGTCGTGTTGACATTTAATTACGAAGCGTTACATAATTCAATTAAGCAAGTGCATATGTTTGCAGTTTGCACTGCAGATAATAATAAAGGCATCCAAAATCTTATTTAAATATGCGCCGCTTGGGTTAATTAGTAAGCGGAGACGTCACGCGGGAGGGATTTTTCCCCACCTTTATTCTTTTTAATTTAGAACAAACACTATATCACGATTACAGTCCCAGGGAGAATTTTCTTTTGTGCGGAAAGATACACGCGAGATCTAATTCCGGGCTCAAAAAGAACGTGTGTCTTTGATGTGATGAGGAACGTATCAAGTAGGGAAATTTGTTTAAAACATAAAATTTTAGGAATACAGATGAAACACAAGTATGAACTTTCTTTGAAGGATAACTACTTTTAGGTACTGATGTGCTAATCGTGTACAAATATTAACATTTTTCAAGCAACCGAAAAGCTGTTACGTTTAACAGGAGAATTTTTAGGTTTTGAACAATATGTCAGCAACATCATTCAACGTACGTAGGAATATTAACAATTATTTCATTAATAATACCAAAAGCTTTTTTACGTATATGTGTAGGTAGGTCACTTTTATGTAGCTGTAAAAACTTTATTACTTCAGAGACACCGTCTGCTCCAAAACGTATGTATACGCATTTCTCAATTTCATCCAAGCATTTGCCTCCCTAGGAGACACTTCTCCATTTTAAAACGTTCCAAGATAATCTGATATAGCACAATACATCTTCAAATTGAAAGCAAGAGCTACTACTCTCTCCCTCGCTCGTCCTTTCTTTCTATTCCTTTCTGTTTTTTTTCTCTCTCTAGACGAAGTGCGATCTCCCATGTGCATGAGTGCACACATACATTCGCGCCCTTGTAGGAAAATTTATTATCAAGCGATAAAGGTAGTTGTTTCATGCGGATTCAATTTTAACGATTTATTTAAAATGGAAAAAAAAATCTTTATCAAACAACGACTGTGTTACCTGGCAATGATAAATTGATGACGATATGACACGTGAGGCAAGATCAGTTTGTTTAATAGAAACTATCTGGTATGCTCACTACATACGTGAAATGAATGACAAGTGACTATTTGAAATGAAATGTATTTAATCCACTGGATTTAGAAATATTAAACTTAGTAGTAAATTACTCTGGTAAATCTTGACAAATGTACCAACATTTTTTTAGAAATGAAGTACACTATGGATAATCCATAAATGCATAACGATCTAGCAAATACATCGGTTAAGACAGGCCATCGATTTATATTTTAAATACAGTGATAGATATGAGATTATGAATTTTTCATGACAGGTTGAGAGAAATTTCAAATAACTACGATATTTATTTCAATGGAATAAAAACATAGGAACACAGCCCTTATTCAAAAATTTTGCCAAGCTTCAAATCAACTAAAATATAAACTTGTTTTTACCTACTTGGTCCCTTATTGCAGCAAGGGCCAATATTTTCCTTAAAATGTTGAAAGGCCAAAATACTACTGAAATTGAGTCTAGAGTGTGTTTCAAACCACTAAGCTACTCCATCTTAATATTAAACGGTAAAAACTTTAAAGTCTATAGAATAAAGTTTCCAGAGGTTCTTCTAAAATCATTAACCACTAAAATTGCTTCAAAATAAAATCTAGAAGGTTTACAGATGTTACAAATTAGTTTATTTCAATTTTAAGCCCTACAAAGAAACTAAAAAAAAATTGTGTTTTTCTTGAAGGTTAAACCGCCAAAAGTGCCTCAATATCGAACTAGAAGGTTTAAAGACATTTCAAATTTCTTCATTTTTTGAGGACTAGAAAGATCAGTTTAGATTTTAGAACTTATAGGTGTTTGCACTTTGATTTAGAAGCAAGTCTGAATCATATCGGAAAGCATCTAAATGTTCCTTTAAAGTTTTGGAAGAGTAGAATGGTTTTAAATTTAATATAGAAAATGAACAGAAGTTAGGAAGAATTACAACTGAATTTTAAACGTTAGAACATATATAAATCAACGACCCCAACGGTTTTATTCTCAGAGTACCACAGAAAAATAAATTTCCTAAATGGTTCTAAAGATACGTTCCAAAAGCTTTTTCGTTACACTTTTAAACTTTAGAATGTCCAAATCTTGGAAAGATAGCATGAGTTTGAAATTAAAATCTGAGTTTATAGAAATTTCAAAATTTTCAATAATATTTCTAAAATTAGGGAATTTTAAGGGTCATGAAAGTGTGGCTATGTTATTAATAGAATTTTTAAACTAATTACACGATAGTGTCACTTTGACTTTAGAGTTAGAAGAGGATAATACACTTGCATTCTTAGAGCTGATAGTAATAAAACTTTATGTAAGAAATATGGTTGTTGTAAATTTGATTTTTCATATTTTTGTTTCAGATTGATAAAAATTGTTCGAAACGTTGTGAAAAGACACAACAATTCATCCAACTCCCATTCATTTTATCGGATCGTGCGTTTCTACGTCTTTTGAAAGCAAAACACGCAAACCTGCATCGATTCTCCAACAATTTTCTGAGCACTACGTACCAACTTCGCTCATTAACAATACTTTTCCAATTCATTCATTATTTCTTTTCATTTTTAACTATCAAATATACACAATATAAATTCCATTACCAGTCTAGTAAAATCCATTAATTACTATTAAGCACCGAGCGCTTATTAACGCAAAACGTTTCTTATCTATTCCATCGCATCGTATTGTTAATAGTGTGATTTTACACAAACAAACCCGATCAATTAGCTAGTTTACATAATTAATACCGGGCAGCCTATTTTATCGCCCGTAATAAGGTAATTCGGTTAGAGCTAAACAGTGTCGATAGTAACGCTTCACTGAATCGCCACAGATTTGTTTATTGTTCTGTATTAGTTAAGTAGATTATTAACGAGGGACATAAATACGACATGATTTCCACTAACGAACGACCGATCAAATGCATATATAGAAATTTTGATATAATTGAGGGGAGTGTAATATATAAATTTTGTTTATAGCCACTTTCAGAATTGTTCTGTATCGGATCTGAACCAAAGGAATTATGAATTTTTATTTAATTTCACAGGCCACCAATTTACCAACCTTTTTTTCGAAAGTTTCATGTAAATTTGTTAAACAATACGCCCAATACGCCGACTATAATGTTTACAAATTTCGTTATAAAGACTCTCTATGTCGGCTTTCAGGGCTGGCAAAATGGCTGGATAGAGAGAGAGTAGAAAGAGTATCCGGCCTGAGAAAGTGGCCTGTCGACGAAGAGCCCGAAGAAGAACGTAGCATCCGAAGATGCCCTCCGCCCCGTCGCGCTCTGTGGAAGTCAGACGGTACCTGATGACAGTCGTCTATTATGTAAGTCAGTTCTCTCGCCTCTCACGCTCCAGCCCATAGGATTCTCTGTACCCAAAAGCCTCATTTTCTCTTTTTGTCTTCTTTCTATTTGTTTGTTTTGTTCTCCGCTCCAGGCGAAAAATAAAACCTTTTCTTCTCTTTTCTTTTCGATGTTTTATTCATAGCAATCACATTGTGATTTCATAGCAACTTTGCTTGATGGAATTTTAAAATAAATTAAAGGTGTAATTAAAGTTTATTAATAGAATGACCTGTAGAAGTCAGAATTTGCTCATTTTCGCTATACTTCAATTATACATCAAGTAAAACTCAATTCCCAAATGCAATTATGAAAATCCAAAATTTCTGTTCATTACCATTCGCAATATCCAGGGACTACCCATTATCGATTTTATAGTGTCATACGCTTAATTAATCCATAGTTAATTATGTGTAATTCTAATTTGATATTCTTGTGCCGGGACTCCATTAGATTATCAAAAGAAGTAATTTTCAAATTATTTTTCGAAATCGACGATTTTGGAGGAGGAGCTTGTTTTTGGCGGATGAGCGTAAATCTGGCGGAAAATTCCACGGGATCCACGAACTTCCAGTGGAATAAATTTCCTGCACGTGGTTTACATTCATTAACCGTTCATCTCCTCCCCGTTCATTAATAATTCCACCGTCGGTTTCCCCCGCCGACGAAAGAACATCGAAGGTGACTCTTTAACGAGGCGCTTTACGATCGAAACCCCCTGTAAATATTCCACATTAACACTTAAGTAATAGCCCGAAGGTGGCTAATTTAAAAATATACGAGGCGATAACAAAACGTCTTTTTTCCGACGATGGAAAAAACGATAAAATTTCACGAGCACTTCAAACTTGCATAAATTGACGGGATCGCGCGGCGTTGGTTTTATCGCCGGTATAAACAGTCCGCGCCGAAATGAAGACATTAATGTTCGCTAATTAACCGCGCAGAGCTCGTAAAAAAATCGAGCGGCGCAAAAAGGGAAGAAGGCGAAGAAGCAGAAATGCCCCCTTCGCACTCCATCTTCTTATTTAAGAGGGAAATTTTACAGGAAATCGAGATTGTGGTGGGTGGTGGCATTCCGGCCTTATTCTAAATAGCTATGCATATTTTATCTTCTTTATTTTCCTAAAGGAGTGAAATGAGAAAATGTCTGACATGGGCGGAAGATTGATTACAAAGGATGTTAAATAAATTTTCTTTTAAATTAGTAATAACTCTAAAGGTGTTTTTTTCTTCATATTTCGGTAAGACGGTGCCCACTTGAAAATAAATTCTCTTACCCAAAGTATTAAAGAGTATATACAGAAAAAAAAATTATTTCTGTAAGTAAACTTCCATCAATAATGTTGTCAGTCACAAAGTGATAAATCAAATTATTTTCATATAGTTATGAATATGAATTACATACAGAAATATGTAAATTTACATGGTCTAAAATGTTAAAATTTGAATCTAAGAGGTATACATAAGTTCCAAACAATTTCACACTAATTTTAAACTTTAGGAAGAATCCAAAATCAAGAGTCCAGAGTAAATTTTGTAAGTACAAGTGTACACTCCAACTCCGGAAAATTGATAACCCGAAGCGAAACTTGAACCTACAAGTTCTGATTTTACGCGCCAGCACCTCGCCAACTGAACTACTCTCAGCTGCCAGGATTGGATGGTACTGGCTGAAGTTTTAACTTCTATAATCTTCTCAAGGACAACTGTATCATAAACTCCTTGTTTCAATAGGTAGAGCGCCAATGCGTATAGCCAGAAGTTGTGTGTTCAAATCCCATCGAGGGTTGTCAATTTATCGGAATTGGGGAGTGCATATTCACTTACAGACTTTACCGTAATACGGTACTTACCTATATAAATGCGAAAATACGTCTTCAATATGGGTAAGGGTGCATGCCTTGATGTACTTGTTGCACCCCAAATTCCATGATTACACCTAGTACTATAGAAGAAAATAGAAATTTATCTAAACGACCTCAGATAGGTTCTAGAAATTTTCTCGTTATAATTTCAAATAGTATAATATTTGAATCATGTCGAAGAAAAACTCTAGAGATTTCGTTAGAAATTTGGGAGGTTCGAATGGACTTCCATATGAAATCCACAAAGTTTCATATATTTCAGGAGATTTTAATGGCAGAAGATTCTAGATGTTCTTCAGGAACCTTCAGGAATTGTCACCAAAGAAATTTCGAAGGTATAAGGGAGTACCAAATAATTTCAGATTAATTTTAAACTTCAGAATCAGGTTTCTACGATTTTAAATTACCAACAGTGCCCTCAAATCGAATATAACAGATGTATGCAAGTTTTGAATTGTTGCACTCTATCTCGTTATAATTGCAGACAACAGACATTTTGAAGTATGCTAAAGAAAGACTAGAAGTTCCTTTACACTTCTGAAGAGTTCAACACTGACAGAGTTAGAAGTATTTCAATGAATGCAAGGAAGACCTTCCAACTAGCCTGTGTTCATTTCTTCTGAATTCGATAAAGCATAAAATCAGTTAAGAAGAAAGTTGACAATATTGCAATCAACATTTCACAGTGTCGGGGCAAGATTCAAAAAACAAGTGGAATATTTTAATTTTTAAGTACCCTAAAATAAAGAAGAATTACGTAACCTGAATGGTTTGAAGCATGTTGAAAGATTGATAGCATATGGGACGACATGTAAAGATTAAGGCAGTTTAAACTACGTATTCCAATGGAGCCAAGGGAACTTAAAAAAGCTCCAGGTAGCCTATTTTAATTAAGAAAATAATTCGATAAACATATTGTCATTCAGGAAGAAACCTAACAAGGAATCTGTCACCGTTTAGAGGCAATGCTCAATAATGAAATACCCTAAAATAATATGCAGAGAAGAATCTGGCAACCTTGGCTTGAACCTAAGAAACCAGTTGAAGCTTTCATTCCTGGGAGGCTATAAGGAAATTTTCCCAGCAACAGGTTGCCTAAGTCCATTTGAAATCAATTCAACAATCCGTGATGTTACGTTTCACGTAGTTTAGATCGAAAATTTAAATCGTAAGCGGTTTTTTTTAACTTTAAGTAGCCCAAAATAATGCATACAGAAGAATCACGCAACATGAATGGATCCACGTTGAAACCTTGATAGCCTTTAGGTCAACATAATAAAAATTTCAAGTGTTATACAGATTCTTGAGAACTTAAAAGCCTTTCATGCAACCTAAATTCATTTATTGAATATGGTTCAATTCCAAAACCTTAGAGAAATGCAAGAATCTAGATGGAAGAACCCAAAGGCTCTTCTGAAACCATCAATATACAAAATTGAAGCTGAAGAAATCTAGAAAGTTTATGAAGTCTCAGTCCCCTTTCAATATTACAACTTAGAACGAATCTAAAATAAAAATTTGGAATATTTCTAGAAGCTGAGTGAAAGTGTTTTAAAATCTAGTCTAGAAGAATTATGCAAGTTAAAATTGTCTCTTGGAGAACCAAACAAAATATACTCTTTTCCTAAATGATCTTAGATAGATTCCAGAAAAAGCTATAGAATTTTCTTTACAATTTGAGAGAGAAATATGAGAGAGAAATATGGTACAATTACAATTACAATGATACAATTACACTGTAATTGTCTTACACTTATACTTTTCAATTTCAGCTCTGAACGTTAATAAATTTTAAGAACCCAAAAAGAAAATGCCAGATGTTGTGGAATTTTGCACATCCAATGCGGATGGATATTAAAACACTTTCGTTTCAATCTTCAGAATGAATTAAATATAGATTTCACGCGTTTTTCCAAAATTTTAAATTTGGCAAACTGTCTCAAAATCAAATCAAGGTTTATGCATGTTTAAAATTTTGTTAATTCTCAGAGGATCATGGGTAAAAACTTAGACTTTCCTAAACGATGTTAAATATAGTTTAGAAGCTTTTTCGTGGTGATTTCAAATGCTAGAATGCCTAAATCATGCCAAAGAAATATTCTAGAAGTTTCTTGGTAAAAAGCTATGTAAAGCTACGTCTGAATAATCAGCGTGCATACTTGTATTGTTTTACCTTGTAAGTACCTATTCGTTCCACCCAATCAGTTTGAATAAATGCACATTTTACTATTTGATACTCACATAATCTAACATTTCTTGACGATGTTACAGGCTTCTTCAAAGGTGGTAAAGAGCTTTTCATAAAACCTTTCAGGTGAAAAAATTCCATAAGTAACTATAAAAATCTTCCTGGTATGTTGCATACACGATATACTTCAATTTTACACACAAACAAATTATTTCTCAATTACTTATAAACCTTCTTAATTCATAAATGTTTTAATTGTTATCGTTTCTTACTTGATAGGTAAATTCTTGCCGTTTCGTGGATTTTATGACCGCTCTACCCGATAAGATTTCATAAAATAACGACAATGAATTTAATAACTGTACATAATAATAACACCATCAAATAGTGACAGTCGTTTTCTAGATATGAAACGAACACGATTAGATAAAAATCTCAATAAATAAGAAACAAGATTATGTGATCTCCTAAGATACAAGTATACAACAGAATCTTTAAAAATAATTCACACAGATAATTTAAATATATTTATGGAAAATATTAACAGAAGACACCTTGATGCAACTTTACCGTTCCCATTTAAAATAGCCCATTTGTTATTGAAAATAATTGTACTACTAACATTACTTCTAACAATTAAATACGAAAATCACACTTCAACTCATTTTAAGACAATAATGAAAGCCTCCTAGAGAATGTGATGCATATTTCCTTACCCATACTTTGCGGAAGTTCTTCTCTTTCTTATTGCCGATAGAATTTATATGTGGGAAGCTGGTGACGTTAGAAGCATATAAATAATACAAGAAGGATATAACCGCGTAATAATAGTATAAATGCTCGTATAAAAGTAACATTGGGATATAAATATCCGAGATGCATTAGGAAAATAAAATTTTGGGGAACGTTTTAAAACCCTCGGTGGTCCATTACAGTCAAAATGAAATAAAACGCATATTTTCATTAAAAATTCTGAAACATTTGAAACGGTGGGTTTGTTTGTAGGTAATGAAGTGGTTTTTTATGTATCATAACCTCCAAATATGGCAGAAATTTTTTTTAATCATTTTTTTTTCATACTTGGTATGAGATGACAACATTAGGGGGTTGTAATTAAATTTTAAATAATTTCTCAGAATCCTTGGATTGAGCTAATTTTATTACGCCCGAACAGAATTTAAAAATATTCACCAAATTATTTAAAGAGAATATTATTAAACTTCGCGAACAGCAAAATCCCTTAGAAATTGGAACGGTGAACCCTGATTTTTGTCATTATGTATTATATTGTCATGAATGCTTAATATAATTTTAATTCAGTCTTAAAAACTTCTGTAGGTGTTAGAGTTGCTTCCCTGCTATATGTGCTAATTATTCCTAAAGTAGATAGGAGTTCTCTTATATCTTACAAATTAAATTTTTCAACTGATTTAGATAAAAAAGTTCAGTAACGTTTAGTTTTCAAACGTTGATTTTTATTAAAATTATTAGGGATTTTGTTACGGCACGATTTTTGTAAAGTCAAATTTCAATTACATTTCGCTCTTGTCAGTTTTGTAAAAGGAATAATATTCAAATAACCTATCAAAATCATAAATTTGCTAACAACTTTGTCTCTGTTTGACCGTTTCCAATAAAATTTGAATAGCACTTATATAAAGATACCGTCCATCTTTTTTTTAAAAATTAACTTTCTAATTAAAGTACTTTCAGAGTTATCGATGTGCGCTTAAAATGGTCAAAAATTGGTTATCTTAATTGCCTACGACGCGACGTGGTGACGCGAGAACAATGAGGAATTACTATGGGTACTTTTATTTCTCGACGGGTGGCTAAATAACTGTTGATTCGTTAAACTCAGTTCGAGTGGGGAATTTAGAGGGGCTTAGATTGGGGGAAGAAGTAGAAAAGGATGATAGGAAGGGAATTCGGTCGTCATCTCTGGATGGCGATTTACGTGTTGGTCTGACTAAAACCAAATCATGTTTTGAAGTTAAGTAAGAAAGGGTCGAAGTCAGTTAAATTTATGTTCCTGAGTTACTATTACTGAGTGACTAGTTATTCCTGGGACAAGTGAACATCGGAAAATTGATGTCCAGGGTTACGTCATCCCAAAGAGGCCGACAAAGAATTTGTTTCCTATGGGATCTTTTTGCTTAGATTTTATAATCTGATATGTAATCTGTTGATGGGATTTAGGGTAAGTTTGTCAAATTTGAGACTTAGTTAAGTTAAATATAATTGTATTGGAGGGATAAAAAGGGATATTTGGGGGTTGGATCGGTATATTTGATTTATTAGTGTAAATTTTTTTTGTCAGTAAAATCACGTGAACTAATTTGAATTATTGGGCAATTTTTAAAATAAACGAGAAAAAGTAGTTTCAATTGAATTGTAATGAACAACGTTAACGACGTGTTGAGATTCTGCATTTTCTAGTAAAAAATTTACATCCATTTAAAAAAGAATTAGCAAATAATTTCCAACACGTGTGTTACGTACATACATAACAACTTAAGCGCTATTACCCTATATGAAATAATTAATAATGCGGACTTTACAGAAATGAATTCGAAACACGTTGAACAAAAACGAGGCCGGTCAATTCCAATACGCGCATATTTACATTATTTAACATTGACCCCACGAACTTGATCGAAAAACCTTATATGCATGTTATTGTGTTATATGATTCCATCATTTTAAAATCGGGCTCTGTATACAACGTACTTAAAAGCATTCGTTTCGGTTGCAGGACAATGTATTTAAAAGTTGCCAAAGGAAAGTTTATCAAAGAGGAAAAGATTGTATATAGGCGCGTATAGACGGAAAAGTAAGTAAACTTTTGTTAAGATTGCTTACTTTTGAAGGATTTAGTCACGGAGTGCTAGCTTCCATGTAAGCTGCGATTTCGTATACTATGTCATTTACGCTTAGGTAAATGTTTTAAAATATTTTAAACACCGCTTCATAAGTTGTCATATGAAAATTTATTACGAAAGAAAAACGATAAAGGCACGTGAGGACGAAAAAAATAGCACGGTTTTACCACTACTTCTCACTTTGTTTAATTATGGACAATTTAGTCACGCCGAATTTCCTATTGTTTTCTGTACATGTGATTCAGTATTCCATGTCACGAAGTATATTAAAATGATGGTAACGCATGAAAACTATTTTGAATTAAAAGTAATACTTTTGCCACAAACTCTTCTAGGCAATATCATTGTTTGAAGAAAGTCGTGATCAAACTGCTGTTTACGACGCTCGTTGCATAATGTGCCATTATGATTGTTCACCGTTAGAGTGATTTACAAAACTTTTAATTCGTTCATAACCCCTTTGTCATATTAAAAATTTGATCAATTGTCGGAGATTCGTTTGGTTGTACACAAAAAACGTAATCGACAAGAGAGAAACGTTCCCACTTTTATCAAAATTAGAACAGAAAATACGACAATTAAAAGAAATCTCAACAAATCGGATCGCGGTTACACTCTCCTCGGTTTTAGATTTAGAAGTTTGTCGCGGTGCTAAATTATGCATACGGGAGGCGGACGTTACCTGGGATTTTACACGTGACTGTACTCGCCAAGGTACCGTTCATATTCGTTTATGACGTTACATTATATATGCGATTACGTGACACCAATAATTGAGATATTTAGCTCTAGATGCATTATTAATGTGCTGGTGTACTTATTGATGGCTCACGGAAAATTGTAGGGAAAACAGCATAATGAAGGCTGCCGTTAAACGGTTCATTTAAAGAAGTTAACCAGAAAACTATAAGAGACTGGCGAAAATTGTAGACAGAAACTTGATGGTTTACAACATAAAATAACTTTATTTTCAGTTTCTAGCCAAACCTGTAATGCTAGAAAACAGAGCAAAGAGTGTATATTTGTTGACCATTTCTTCAATATGTTTAACACTAATTGATTTCGTTTGACAAGCCTTCTTTACCAGAAAGGAAAATTCTATAATAAATGTATGCATCTACCCAAGAAACATGTAAAAGGTTGTCCAGAATCCCAAAGCTGGCCATGCCAATGAAGGGGAAAGACAAAAGTAACTCTACAGTCTTGCCAACTATTTATTTAAATCGATTTCCTTTTGTATTTTCTTTTACCAAAAAACATGTTTAAATTTTTTTTATAATTATTTAAATACCTATGTTGAAGGGTAGTTATTGTGGAACACCAAACCTAGGCGAATGTGGAATCCACATTGACGGTATGATTCTACGATTGAAAGTACACTTTGTAGGGTAGGTTTGGGTTTACAAAAATGCCTTCAAGAAACGTAAAGAACACAAATGCGAAAAAGAAAATATGAAAAATACGTGAGAGTGAATGACAGACAAAAAAAAGGATTTTTAGCTACTTACATGCATTACATTTAGGCGTCTGCATTCAGATATTTCAAAAAGGGAAAAAAGCTGAAAGAATTAAACAGAAGTCTTGAAGAACAACCTTCCGCAGAGGAAGTGGTCCAAAAATGGACTAGGGTCTAAATAGAGTGTACTTGCTAAAAGTGAAGGAGGAAATTAGTGGACAGGCGCGAGAACGGCACCAAGCCAAACAGCAAGAAGTGGGAGAAGAGTAATGAGCAAATGACCATGGCCCTTGACCCACGTGCGCTCTACACAAATTGTTTTATCAGAAACTGTAGTTCCTTTGAGAAACTTAAAACATTTCAATGTAGATGAAGGTAAATTTCTCTCTTTCTTATTCAATTAAGTAAGAAGCTTCTACCTGATCTCAAAGTAGATGACTTGAGCGTTATGCAGGGCACCTGTTGTTATCGATTTGTTTGTTTTGTAATGGCTGCCGAAAACATCAACTAAATTTACTGGATGGTCTAAAAACGGGCTATTATAGATGGTCTAAAATTGCCCATTATTAGGATAACAATGGTAGCCCTTTCTTAGACCATGCAGTCGTCCAAAGTTTTAAGTACACTCGAAGCCAAAAAATTATTGACTTGAATGTACATCAAAATATTCACTTCAATTGAAAGTAATAGATACATCACTTAGAGAAAAATGAATTTTAGAGCACGAATAAAAAGAATGAGGAAGTTAGCTGATGTGTTGTTCTTAATTTGTTTTTAAAATAATCAGAACCAAGGACAAATATGAGAGAAAGAACCCAGTGATGAAATAGGCCCAGACAACATGGGAAGCCCTCAAGGCAGTTCGTGAACGCAAAGTGAGAACTATGAGGGTAAGTAGAACTTCCAATGTTCCTACAACTACTGTCCAAACTTTAAGTAAAAAACTACTGTCCAAACTTTAAGTAAAAAATATTGATATTTAGGACAAGCTGCTCAAGTCAAGCCGGACAGGGAGCCTTTCTTAGGAAAATAATTGGAACTTGAAATTGTGTACCACTTCTCGACATGGAAAAAAATTTTTGAATGCACCTTCAAAAACTTAAGGCATCTAAATTAGCCATTCGAAATGGCCTACAAACACTCTGGGAAAATTCTGAGGAATCTGGTGGAGCATGTTCCTAAAAAGACATAAAGATCGTTTGTCCCTCCGTGAACCACGTGGAAACTCTGTTGTTAGAGCCCATGGTCTCAACGAGGAAAATGTTGAAGCCTTCTTCAACGTTTTATGAGATCTGTATGATGAGCTCCACTTGATGAAACAGCTGTAGCTCTATAACTTATTGCGTACATGAGTGCAGCCGGGATTTCCATTCCTCCTTGTGTAATTTTTCCAAGGGTGGACATGGCCACAACTCTCATGAAAGGTGCTCCACCTGAGACTATTGGAAGCACCCACCAGTCTGGCTGGGTTAAAACTCACCAGTGCATCGAATGATTATCTTTATCTATTTAACCCACTAAAACAACGAAACAGTCCCCTGAGCATTACAGCAAGAGTTTCATGGGTCCTTTGAAGGCTCACTACAGAGAGGATATTAGGAAATGGATGACTCAATCCAACTGTTTTGTCATGTATAATGACACACTGAAGTTCTTTGGAAAAGCCACCTTTAAAGTTCAGACTGGAAAAATTACTGTAAATGATTTCAGAAAAACGAGGATGCACCCTATGAGTCAACATATTTTTCAGTAGGTGATTTTTTGGCTGCTACACAGGAATCTGAAAAAACTTTCAGCTCAACACTTTCTACAGCACTGTTTGTCAATTTTCATGACCTTCCCACTACACATAAAACAGATCAACGATCCACCAGTAAGCATCAATATTTCAGCACACCGGATAAATGACCAACCCCCAAGCTTCAACGTTCAAATGGGTTAGTCCATATGATGTAGCTTCGATCAGCACCAGTGCAAAGAAACAGAACAATCGTGGTCGTAAGAGTGCCAAGCCTTGCATCATAGCTGCCCCTCCTTTCAAAGAAGAACTGAAGAAAAGTGTAGAACGCACAGCTTTGAAGAGCCAAAAGATTGTGAACATGGAATCAGGTGCTTACGAAAAGAGGAAGACAGAGACTAGAAAAGTACAACCAAAATACCAAAGAGGAAAACTTAGCGAGAGGAGTTGGACTTGGAACAAGACCTCCTATTGATGGATGGATGGATAGACATACGTGATATCTTCAAGTAAAAACTGAAGAAAAAATTTTTTTTAATATCAACTTTGATGGCGGTAGTTTATATACATTTGAACAACATTCCGCTTATTCTTATTAATAGTGTAATTTTTTTACAAATAGCCCCTATTTGAAGAACAAAAACGGTTTTTTGCATTTTTTACTTTCACACAATTTTATGGAATGTTTCTAGAAGTGTGACGGCAAAACTATTCATTTTGAGTGGGGAATTAAATCGATAGGTCCAAAATCAAAGAGGCAGTGGTTTGGACCATTTCCTCTATTGATGAAAGAATTAGAAACCAAACTTCTACATTATATTCTCAAGATGCGAGAGAAAATAATATCGAAATTCGTTTTCACTGCTTAATCAATCAATTCGTATTGAACAAATTTGGATTGGAACTTCCCGTACGAGCGAATGGAGCAAATTTGAAAAATGCGTTTTTAACAATTTTAACGACGTATGCCAAGCCTAAAAACATCCTAAAAAGAAGTATCTCGATTAAGTATGTAAAATTAAGTAACATATATAGTTTCCATCGTTTCTGATACTTTTGTTCTAGAAATGTAGCAATTTGGAATATTCGATTTATATACATTTGAATTTCCCGCCAAAATTTTTTAAAAAATATTATCAGAGCCAAAAAACTCAAAATCACGTTTGAGTTTCTTTGGGAGAAATTCAAATAGGAAAATTTCATAAGGAAACCTAGGGGAACAAAAATTTAGCTACGAGTTCAGTCTTTGATGCCATGCATGATGATATTTTTTAGGGTTAGACCCCTTTAGCCCAGTTTATAGTACAATAAAAAAGCTGTTTTGGTAGATAAAATTTAAGAGCACACCGACCAAAATACTTTAAGTAGTTCACAACACTTACAGGAAACTAAAAAAATAATTATTTCAAGTTCAAAAGCAGGTCTTACCAGAACGATAAACTAGTTATTTTCTATGGCGACCTTCATGTCACGAAATGTACCTACATATGCAATTATAAATGATTATACGTTCAGTACAGCTGCATACGTACATTGATATTAAACTAAAAATAACTAGAATTTTAAAACATTTTAATGTCTAAGCTAAATGCCAGGCGGGTGCTTTGAATGATTTCCTGATAAACTAATATGAAGAGTATTTCAAAGAGTTTTTATATTAGAACACGTGACATATGATATGATTTATCAAAAGAGATCAAAATACGTGAGTTTTAAACTCGACATTCGAAAAATGATTTTTAGAAAGACTTTAGATGTTTACCCGGCAAATGTTCTATTAACGACCGACTGACAAATGGGAAGCTTATTTATAAATATATGAATAATAACTACAACTTACGTTGTCGTGGCCAATGGTATGAAAGCGTGATATATCTCAAGTTATTATAAATATCGTTGTAATAAACCAACCGTTATAACAAGTAATTATGATAATAAATAAGTTGTCAACAATTCGTACTATAAAGCCTAAGCGTTACTTCAAAAGAAAATAAGGTTAATTATGAAATTATTGTTTCTAGCAATTAATATTGACATTTATCACTGTTTAGACGTTTACAATACTTCGAAAGGATGTTTAAAACGTAATTAACCGTCAAATGTGGAAAACCTTAATTTTAAGTCTGTTTTCTTGCAAAACACAAGTTGTTACTCAACAAGGACACTAAAGTTTATGCATAATGGACAATACCTAATTCTGCTGCTAACGAGTAACGCAAACTTTCATGTAATCCCATTTAGATTTCAACCAGTTACATTATGCTGCAATACATGAAATACACGGTTGCTTACAATCCGAATCCCTCAATGTCGGTATGTACAGGTTCGGATTAAAGAGGTTCGTCGTACCTGACAATCATTCGAATCGCACCGAATATTATGAGTGACTTGGTTGCACAATAGAAAGCTGCACTTTGAATACCGCTGTTACAAATTGAGTATTTTAACACGAAATTCAATTTATAGATGATCGAAAGGCCCATTTTCATGAAATTACTATTACAGAGCTGTCGTACTTTATCACCACAAAACAGAAAGAATATCGAAGGAAAGGGTGAGATACGTAAGATATTTTTAAAGGAATGTTTTAGATTACATATATCAGCGCCATCGGACCTTACGGTAATATTTTTGCGAACTAACTGCAACCCACTAATTTATATTCTATTCGAATATTTCCAATTCGTCTGAATATAGAACAGGCTCCGTTATCTTCACGGGACATGTATGCGAATAACTTTTCTAACTGCCTACATTTTACTTTCTCATATGTATACGCGATACTGCAGCAAAACAACCCAATCAAATAAAAAAAGAGCAAAGTAATCCGTTTCAGGTTGAAGCCTTTTTAAAATCCAAGTTTAGGTAAAAAGAAAAGATATTTTTCAAAACCCATCAGTTAAAATTACGGCGCCATTGTTTAAACGTAGTTTAAATGGTGAAAATTGCAAAAATATGAAATTTTAAATGTATTAAAAAGCACATATAAGAGGTAGCATTGAAGTATTTTTTCTTATAGCTGTTTGAAAAAGGCTTCATTCTAGACATGAAAAAAAAAATTATAGATAATTTACTGAAATAATTGAAAAAACCGTCGAAATTTGAATTTACAACAAAGAAAAAAAAATTATTTGGGAACTTGCACAGAAAGTAGATTTTTGCTATCCTTAAGATTCCCTTAAAATTTGGGTAAAAATATTAATTAGTTTATGAATTATTCTATTTGTTTATTAAAAAGTGTATTTATGCAACCTAAAAAAACGCGGTTGTTGCTGCCATAGTAGAAAACTGTATAATAGCTCATCTTTTTCGTCTTGATCTATATTTCAAAATATTCGATTGGAAATTTAAATTTCAAAGATCCTCCCCTTAATATGGAGTTTGAAAAATTGTCTAATTTGTTCATAAGGTTTTTCGTTAATAACAAAGGATATTAAAAAGTCACAACTTGACACGGATTACTTTGAGATTTACGTGTATGTAGATTTTATTTGACTGGGCTACAAGTAAAATTAGGAAGATTGGGTAGTTTCAGTTCGTGAAAAAGAAAACTGGTACTCATCAAATTACAGCGGTGGAAAAATAAAATGGAAATTACTAAAGTGGTGAAGAATCTACACAGGTCAACAAAAATTTCACGAAAGGGATTCAACAAGAAACAAGTTACTCCGCATTTATAGCGGGTTAAAGAGAATGGAAGGAAGGGTTGCGTTAGGTACAGTACCCAGTTTATAGGCCAAAAAAAAAAAGCTGTTTTGGTAGATAAAATTTAACAGAAGACGGACCAAAAAACTTCGTTTAAAATGAATCAAAGATGATAAAAACGCAAAATCTAGACAAATCTGAGCTTTTAGGTTTTTTTAACAACAAAAATTTAAAAAAAAACAGGTAGTTTTTTTCGGTTTTTTACCATAGCATGAAAATTATTGACGGAAATGCAGTTCGATGTAGAGACGATTTGTAGAGATTTAGAACACCTTTAAAATGGGCGTTTCTAAAAGGTGATCGGAGCATTCTTGGACTCTTTTTCAAAAATTCACAGGTTTGCCCAGTTTACGGTTCAAGTGCTAATTTTGCTTGACACTTTAGGTTATTAGGTCTAATTTGAGCGTGCAAAAGTTGGATGCTGTGAGATGAATATTTTTTGCATAATTACCTTATTAATAATATACAACGAAATCTTGCAAAATTCGGTGTATTAAAATGGGCAGATTTTAACGTTTCAGGCGGTTTTTGAAAATGGACATTAAAACCTACAACCTGGCTACCTTGGATTTTCATATACGTTTGGAGAAAAGTGCGAAAATTGCCTGGAACATTGCGCGAAATGCGAACTCGCGCGTTTCGCGCAATATTCGAAGCCATTTTTTACACTTTTCTCCAAACGTATATGAAGATCCAAGATAACTAAGTGGCGAGCATATAATACCAGTATAACTGATGATATTAAACTTCAACCAAGCATTGGATTCATTGAGAAATACAAGACAAATTAGGATCATTAATAGAACTGACAATGGAGAATACAAAAACAAGTGTGAGAACAACAAAGGGCCAAAAGGAAGAATTTGAGACAAACAAGGGCATAAGGCAAGGGGACTCATTATAAATAATCAACAATAAATAAAGGTACAGTTCATTCAACACAAATTTGGTATCACGTGACCCGGTGATGTCTTATATGTACAGACTGTAGCGGGGCGTATGCAAATCACTGTTATATGCAGATTCAAATTCGTTCGTTTATATTAGTTGGCTAGTGAGCGATAATGTCGGATTTTTTGTATGTTCGACCGGACGGCGGATCTGCATGTTTGCCTACATTACACCCCGTGGTATTAAACTTAATAGTTTGTATTAAATACAATCGTAAAGACTGTTAAAATCGTTAACTTTCCTCTTGAGAACGGATTTGTAAATGAATTATCTCTATATATAAAAAACATGTCCTGACTGACTGACTGATTCATAATCAACGTACAGCCAAAACTATTATAGGTAGCGACTTGAAATTTTGAAGGTAGCTTTGTATCATAGTACAGGGGTGCACTAAGAAAGGAATTTGTAAAATTTTAATTTTTAAGGGTAGAAAATGACAAAAAAACAAATTTTCACATAAAATTTGTATATCTATATATACGCTCTATAGCACTATACACATAACATGTATACCACATTCACGGTGCTATATATAGTGAGATATGCTAGATATTGTAGATCGACGGTCGCACCGTAGGAAGTCTATTGTTTTAATCACGTATGAAAAATTAATTTTTCGAAAAACAAATTTCGAGAATTTTTTTACACCTATAGTATAAATTTGGATTCTTCAATAAATATTGAATTTAGATAATTTTAAACCTCAAAAAATGGATCATTTTTAATGATTTTTAAACAGATTTTTAATACTTATCAATTAAGTTTAGAATTTTAATTGGTTATAAATTGTATTGAAAACAATACGATTTTTGAGAATCAAGATTGATACAAATAAGTATTTAATGAAGAATACTCATTTATATGCAACTTATTAAAAATTCATCGCAATTTAAGTTTTAAAAAATATATTTTCCGTACGTGATTGAAACAATAGAACGGGTGGAGTATTTATATCTATTATGTATTCCACGGGACACCTATGTCTGTATTGTTCTATCGATACTTAATGAATGAAATTAATAAGTGAAGGAGAGAATGTTCAACAAGTCATTTAAATATATTTTTTTAATTAATTTTAATATCTAATTCATATTTTTAAGTTATAGATAGCAAACTTTGAAGCCCAATTAAAAGTATCAAATTTTTGTTATTAAAATCTTATTAGCTTCAGTTTTAAATCCTGAATTAAATTTAAAATATTTGTTAAATTTTTAAATTATCGTTGTTGTTAACAAAGTTCTTTATAAATTTTTCAAACATAAAATAATAATAAAATTTTTTTTCGATTAGATAATGAATGATGAGTAATAATAAGAATGAGCTTCTTTTTATTGTAAAGTTGACATTATCGTTTGAAAAATAAAAAAGAATCAGGGTATAATTATCAGATATTAAAATTGCGCGGACAAAGCCGTGGCGACCGTGCTAGCACTCAATAAATGTGTATTAAATGTGATAAAAAAAAGGGAGGAGGCCACTGACCTTAGGCAAATTACATTTTGAATACCTTGACAACAGTGTTAGCATCTCCATGAATGACGTCATACCAAATTTGTTTTGAACGAATTGTATATTAAGAACAAGGGAAGAACAAATCATAGTTTAGGCTGGTGATATAGCAATTAAATAAAAAAAAAAAAACAGAAAAACAACCGAAATAATTCTAGAAGAAACAATAAGAGAATATAAAAAATTGACGATGAGTCCATCGTATAATTTTCTCATATGAGGCATACGCTAGAAGTTACAAGTTCTTACAAGAACGAGAAGTTAGAAAATTCTGGAGTGAAGGCATACTTGAAAATTTAATAACATTTTTCTAAAAATAAAAAAAACATGAAAACATACTTCTTAGAAAATTGTCAAGAGTATAGTGCCCCTTAGGGCGAATTTTTTTTAAAAACCTATTTATATTAAAAATTACAGGTATTAGATAGTTAATGCTAGTTGTGAAATTGATATGTGATTGTATGCTATAGTATTAAGTTGGTAGGACAAAGTTCGAAGTGTGCAACACATAACTAAATGTGTTTTTAGGAAAAACTAAAAATACTCTAGCGTAGGGTGCACGTCTGGAAGAAAGTGTTTCAAACGCAATAGTCATTAGCATGTTAGGTTTCATATAAAGTATGGTAGGAATACACAAAACCGTTTTAGAGAAAACCAAAAATTCACAAGGGCAAAGCACCTTTCAGAGAATTGGGCAAAATAACGATTCTGATAGTCACTACGGATTAAGCTATAGTAAAAATACACAAAGTTCAAAAAACTAATTAGTTTTCGAAATAAAACAAAAATGACAGGAGTAACGTGTCCTTGGTACTAAACCGATTTTAGACAAAATCGAAGACATTCAATTTTTAATGTTTCATTAATTACACAAAAAACAAAATTGGAAAAAACACAGACTTATTTTTAATTATTGTATCTTGACTTGGCTATTAATATTACCTAATAAATTTTTATTTGAATCATTTTTCATAAACTTGCTCGAAACATAGATGATTTACACAATTGTGTAAATGGATGATTAATTACATAAAAAACAAAAATGGAAAAACCATTAGCCTAGCTTTTAATTATTGCAGCTTGACTTGGCTATTAACAATACCTAATAAATTTTATTTGAATTAATTTTTACAAACTTGCTCGAATCATGGATGATTTACACAATTATGTAAATGGATGATTAATTACACAAAAAACAAAAATGAAAAAAATCTTTCGAATAGCTTTTATTTATTGCAGCTTAACTTAGCTATTAATAAGACGAAATAAATTTCATTTGATACATTTTTCCCAAACTTGCTCGAATCATGGATGATTTACTTCTAAGAATGCTTAATTTTTCTGAGTTTTCTGCAAAATGACATGATTGTTTGCAATCTTTATAATATGACAGCTAAATAACAAACAACTTTTGTTTAATACAATTTTATCAAAAATTGCCCTAAACTTGGACGATTGTTTTTTTTTTTCTACAACGGACAAAAATAGTGTTTATTTTTTTCTTTACTTAAGAGATTGTAAAATTATATACAGTACCTCGTATAAAAAATTATACCTCAAATTTTGCTTTCAATTTGGCAGCCATACATTAAAAAATAGCCAAAATTAACATCCCTCAGTTTTATAAAGCCCTTCTCACGTAGTAAGTATACTAATTTACTGCCACGTTTCCTTTTGAACAAAAAATAACAATGCGGCATCACAATCAACTCCGATCTAGCTCGGAACCGATTTATTTTATTTATCGGATCGTCAAGTAGGAAACACATTTGTTTTGCGGAATTCAAATGGCAGCGACGCTAACTTCCAAAAATAAATATATTTCCCTGGACAACTTCCGAAGTGTACGACGTTTCCCCCACTATATAAAACTTTTCCGCAATTCGAATCAGTCAGTGAAAGAAAATAAAAGTAATAAGGGAATGTGCGCGTGTGAGACAGAGTACGAGAAAGAGAGAGAGAACGGTACGCTAAGATTAAAAAACACCCACACACATCTAATCCCCCTCCCCGATCGAAGGCAGAGATAATAATTGATTTCTGAGCTGAATATCAGGAGTCAATACCCCTAAGGTGAAATTTTCCGAACTCCACGCAACATCGTAAACGGCTTTAATGCTTTTGGAAGTTGTAAGTGCCGATTTGGGGCCCCGGGCGACGATTCCCTTCTGTCAGATTTCGGCAACTAAAACGTCAACTTCAGGCCCATAAAGGGGCGCAACACCGGATTGCCATCTAGGCATCTAGAAATTGATAGTTTATCGGAATAGGTCGCCGAGATGCAACAAAAAGTTGATATATACGCGGATAGCTGAAAAGGATCGATTCGCCTGGAACGATCGCTGGATAATGTTTATATGGTGTAAAACTGGGACACGCTATATATTTCCAAGAAGTATTGAAATTATTTATTGCATTAAATATCAAATCATAAATAGGACTGAAAGAGTCCCTGGAAAACGTGTAGCGTAATGAATATTATTATTATACGTACAATAATACTGTACACAACATGTACAGTTGCGAAGTTCCAAAAAGATTAATTTTCGTGTTCTGCTCTTTAAAAACCCGAAAAAGCCTCTGAAAATCTGAATATTCAACGCAAGTCAAAATTAAACTACCATTGAGAAAAGTTTGCAACAAAGATGTCGTTAAATTTCGATATAAATATTCCAAAGCGGAATGCATATTAACATCTTAAGGTTTTTTTCACGTAAATTTCTGGAAAATTTCAATAAACTGGAAAATACCAGTTCTCTTTACGGAAAATTTAGCCTAAAAAGTTTCGTTATACTTAATGTTACAGATTTGGTGGTAAAATAGATATCAAACTTCAAAATAAATTTCTAAAAGAGAAACGAAAAACAAGAGTATAGTCAGTAAAAATGACAGTTCTCTTTACAGAAAACGTGATTTACCCAAAAAAGTTTCAATAAATTACAGATTTTACAGATTTGATGGTAAAATAGATATCAAAGTTCAAAATAGACAGCCTAAAAAGTTTCATTAAACTTTACTTTACAGATTTGATGGTAAAATAGCTCAAAAATAGATTTCAAAAAAAAAACCGAAAAACAAGGATAAAGTGCCCATCAGAGAAAATTTCACCAAAAATAATAACCTTTATTATCATTGCAAGAACACAACTTTTATTATTGAATTTGTAATCGACGCTAATCGCCATTATTTCATCATAGCGTAATCAATATGGTCCTATAAATCCTCTCGGCCCGCCATTAATACGGATTCTCTTAATTTTCCACATAGTTTTGCAGATCTGCCTGCAGAAAATCTATCGACTCTAACAGATAGATCAATTTTGTACCCATGACACATTAAATCCTTGATTCCCAACCCAGATCCTTGGAAACCCGATAGCTATAACATCATTAGAGTTTTGATCTTTAATGAACAATAATGTTTTCCCAAAAACGTGTCATCACAAAAATTGCTTCATAATCAAATCTACAAGGTTTACACATCATTGTAATATTTTCATTGTAAACGCTACATTGAATCTAAATTTAAAAATTCCTAATTCTTCTAAAACATTAAACCGCCTTAAACGCCTGAAGAATGATTTCAAAATTATTATTTTTTTCTCTGAAGACCATAGCAAACATCTAGATTTTAGTAGGATTTAGAAGGATTTTGGTCTTTATTTTAAATACTAGAAAATTTGAATTATACCGTAAAAGAGTGAAGGCTGCTTTAGAGTTTTGGAAGACTACAATGTTTTCCTCTACAATCTGTCTCTACAATGTCTGTCTACAATAGAACATTAAACCGCCTTAAACGCCTGAAAGATGATTTTAAAATTTTTATTTTTTCATTCTCCGAGGAGCATAGGAAACATCTAGATTTTAGTAGGATCTAGAAGGATTTCCGTCTTTATTTTAAATACCAGAAAATATGAATTATGCCGAAAAGGACTGAAAGATGCTTTAGAGTTTTGGAAATCTACAATGGCTTTGGTATTGAATGTTTTATAATGAATGGTTGAATGGTTTATAAATAATATGATATTAATTTTAGGTGTTACAACGAGCCTAAAATGAAGATTTTGCACGTTTTTCCAGAATTTTAAATTACAAAAGAGTATGTTACACGAAGGATCACAGAATACATCTATATTGCACTAAATGGTCCTACACGGGAATTTTTCAAAATATAATTTCAAATACCAAAGTCAGAATCATGCTAAAGATAAACTATAGAGGTTCCATTAGAATTTTAGAAGACCAAACTAGGTTTGCAAATTAAAGAGATTTTAGGGAATTTCATTCGTTTTAGTTTTAATTCTGAACGTTAGAACAATTCAAAAATTTAGAAGAGAGGTTCCAAAAACTGTCCTAGTGCGAATCTAAAATAAAAATGTGTTTCTAGAATTTCAATTTATCGAAATTGCCTTTAACATCGAATCTGTGGAAGCATTCTCCTGAGATAAAAGCACCATTTCTCTAAATGGTCTTAAGTAGGATATAGAAGCTTGTCTTGAAAATTACAAACATTATAAAGCCAAAGTCATGCTTAAGAATGTCCAATCTCTAAAGCAATAGATACCACTTAATATCTTGTAGTTTAACCAACATCATACTTAATTTGGGGTTTTCATATAAACAAAACAACCGGACATGCATATCTATCATTATTATAGATAGAGTAAGGAAAATTGAGAGCGTTCAAAAAAAAGGGCTGCAAGATGGATGTATCTAAATTTGAGTGAAGGTTTTAGTCTATCAGTAGCATTGGGTAATATGAAGTAGGCTACCTTCTCCTCAAAAAGGTATATTTCATGAAAGTATGTACATGTAAAATATATAACCATTTTCAATAATTTGCTGAAATGAACTGGGCTCCTGTATAAAAATCATGGTATACTGCTAGAACAGACCATTTATTTAAGATCAAAATTTCTAGGAGATAAATTAAGACTTTTGATGGTGTCATGCCCTTTTTAAGAATTTTCAAGATTTGACGAACCACTAGTGATATTTATTTTGTTTTGTTTCATTTATATTATTTAGATTGATATTGTTATTGGTATGCATTGTATGCATTTGGTAATAGGAAATTTTCAATACTTTCTATTAGGTGTAATGTTCGAAACCTGTCGAAAACAGCTGATAATAAATTACATTTTCTCGACAATTTATGTGGTCTTTTACTCTGCGACGTTTCCTTTCCAAACAACATGTTTGGTACTTTGATTATTGATATGTGTATTAGGAGCAAATAATAAACAAAATAAATTATAAATAATGATGTCTTATTATCTTTCAAAAAACCGGTGTAAAATCGAAAAACCCCAACTTTCGATAACATCAAGGCGATGTGTGTTTTCTGCAAGACGTCGTCAGGGTACATCCACGATTTTCAAAGAAAATTTCAAACTACTCAAAAAGCAAAGAACGCTTAAAGGACGACTCATTCTAAAAATTCTCTTTTACTCACTCTAATTTAATTTTCTTCATCTCTCCTAACGTGGGATTTTTCTTCTTCTTCATCCCTTCGATCTCTTTAGATTTATGTACAACCGCATGTAGCCTGTCCACCTCGACCCTGTACTTGGCACGTTCTACACTGTCCAACATTATGTAGTCGACTATATCGCCGAAATCGTCATGTTGACTTGTTGTTTTAGGATCTTTCCCTTTGTCAGCTAATAATCCTTCAGTCTGTACGTGACCGTTTTTCGCACCTTGCTGCTGATGGAGTATTGATGTTTCGTTTGGAAGACTCTCTTTCGATATGTTCAAACTGACGGCGCTGCAAAAAAGTACGAAGCATTAAATTAGGGAATGATACGATGGACAAATATTTAATGAAAAGCCTTTTGGTTGACCATTTAAACTGGTAACTAAAGTGGGTACAAATTCGGGCAACGTACAAAACAGAAGAAAAAGTTGGTAACATCAAGTGATGATGGTAAAAATCGCAATAAACTTCTTTTGGTTTGTTAGATTGACGTGATGATGTAAAATTAACTCATAATCACGTCATCCCCTAGATGAACCGTCACCATGCGCAACATTAACACCATGCACAACATTAACATTAACATCCGTCGGGTCGACCGGTGTAACATTAACTTTGGTAATTGCTAAATCAGCAAATTCCCTGTATAAATACCGCTAAATAAACCAGTAGATGAACCATTCGTTTTGGTCACCTTCAAGAGCGAAGGTAGAGGGCATAATTATTATAATATTATATTATTATTATTATTTTATATTATTATAGTATAATATGGATTCCTCTGTTGCTTCCATCGTATATGTTTAGTTAAGAAAAAGTACTGCAATAAGGATACCGAGAACAATATCTAAAGGCAAGGATGAAGTATGCTGAAGTGATATGCCGAAATGTTAATAACATTTGAAATATCAGCAGTAAATATCGTTTAAATCTTTTGTTGCTCCAACAATGTTATACAGTATTATGCACTTTGTGAAATACTTTACTTTATAGAAATGTGATTTATTTATCATAAATTAGTTGTAGACAGTTGTTCGTTGTAAATTGTATTAATAATAACGGGCAACATGTTTACTGTAGCATAAAGTTCTGACCCTATACGCAGACACCATTCTATTTTTTTTTTGAAAATATTGTTTTCCAAATGTCAGATTGCTTCATTTGATAAAATCTAAAATAGCAGCAATAAAATATATTTGTATCTCTCAGCACTGAAAACTTATCAACATTCGAGCTGAGAACATAAAACATATTTAGAATCCTTTAAATAAAATACCTCTTTGTTGATTGTTATATTATTTAATAGTTATGTTTGCTACATTAAACAGTACAGACAAATCCAGTAATGGGCAGGATTGAACTAGTTAGATCCTTTTAAAAATGATGGGCTATAATTATTACGGGTGTTTCTTAGTTAATTAGGCTTGGTTGAGAAGCATTTTTTCTTGAAAATTCGTAACATTGTTTTTAAAGCATTCCAAGGACTAATGTTTCAAACTTCAACAATTTGGGTTTTAAAGCAGACGTATTTTAAATTGCTTTAAAATATACTGCATTGACATTTCTAATAAACCAGGCAGCGAAGAAAACTCCGGTAATGCTTGCCACTTTCATATATATTTCGTACTAATTCCTTGCATAATAGTTGAAGGCGTTTCTTGATTTTCTTATGTTGGTAATAAATAAAGTACCTACTCTAACGAAAAATGAGATGACTTGACAGGTAGGAAAGGATTAGTGCCCATTATTACAGTAAAATTTGTAGTAGGTAAATTCTTTTATGACACTTACTTACCCAAACATCCTTAAGCAAACTGTATGTCATTTTCTTTTTTTTCAGTTAAGGTATTATTAGCTTTATTTATATATGTACGCAGTATATATTTCTTCAGAAATATAGGCTATTGCGGAGGTACGCATGACACGACTTTGGAAAAATTTCACTGCAATTATTCGTTTTGGGGTTCCTAAAGGCCAAAACCACCCTCCGTTAAAAAAAATATATATATATATATATATATATATATATATATATATATATATATATATATATATATATATATATATATAAGGGCGCATAGGGCGCAATTTTTACGTATCGCATTCAAACTCGGAGCAATAATCGATTGAATAAATATCTTGGATAAGTTCGTTAACGAGCCAAATCCGCCAAAGAAAAACAAAATGGCGACCTGTCAAACCTAAAAAAAATTCGTATCTTTTTCTTTAGTCTTCGGAAACGAAAATGTTACTTAGATTTTTTGTAAGTCTCCAAAAGCTCTACATTTTGTAACCTTTTATTTTTTTCCTAAAACGTAAAGGAAAAAAGTTATTTATGAAAAATCGAAAATTTCCTAGAACGACAGCTGAAATTCATGTAACATTTTTCTCTAAAACGTACAGCAAAAAAGTTATTTATGAAAAATCAGAAATTTCCTATATATAATTTAACGACATGGTCGAGGAACTCAAAGTGCCAGGAGAGGTAGCGAGCCCGTTGGGGCTCACCACATTTATAAACTATCCTCATTTCTCGACTGTGATATTGAATAATACATGGGAAATAGAAATAAGGCCATCCGATTGGCGTGCCATCGGGTTTTTAATTATCACGTTTCTAATGTGCATTTCTATGCTTTAATTACTCTCTTGAAGGCTATTAAGTATTTTTACCCCCTTACATGTATATTTCACTAACATAATGTAATTTAACGATTACGTCAGGATAAACCTGGGGCGTGTTTAGAACACAAGGGCAGGTCCAGAAAACATCCTTTAGATCAATCGACACGACTAAAAATTTCATCAGGTAACGAAAAATTGTAATCTAGTGTGACGCCTCTTATTTCCGAGTCACAGTAATTGAGAAATTCATTCTTGTCCACTTGTAATAACTTCCTGTGAATCTGTTTGTAATAACTGTCTAGTCAATTGTAATTCGAATCGAACAAATACGTTTTACTTTTACTAATTGTATTTGTATCCCTGTCTTCATTCTTTAATCTCTTTCTGTGGCTTCTTGACCAA
Source organism: Cryptocephalus primarius (assembly GCA_963576515.1). Lineage (NCBI taxonomy): Eukaryota > Metazoa > Arthropoda > Insecta > Coleoptera > Chrysomelidae > Cryptocephalus > Cryptocephalus primarius. Next base: position 15,419,369 of record OY754940.1, on the reverse strand, counting down.
TGGGCAATGTTTTAATGGTTCTCAGGCATAATGGAGCGAAGGCAACCTCCGATACTGAGAACCGGACTGAGCCAACCAATATTAGGACAGATAATCAAAATTCGTTAAATTAATCGCTGGTATTTTTGGCACCAGGCAACGTTGCGCCTTAGCGTAGTTGTCGACTTTACTAAAGTTTCTTAGCACTCGTGACACGTGAAACAAAAGAATATAACATATTATATAATATTAAGAATTATTAGTCAAAAATTTAAAAAAGAGAGATGGTGAAAGCTGCCTTAATGGGAATGGTAACGCGGTGGCAAAGAATGTTAAATCGAACGCACCTTATGAAGAAACTGGAATGACACGTCTTATAAGTTAGGTTCTATGAATTCATTGGTCCTAAAAAGTTCCATCATTAAACCAGTTGGTGGTTGTAAGCGCACTTGTAGAATATATAATTTAGTTCGTATGTTAAAACTTTGTTAGAAAAGTATACTGCAATGACTCTTTCGATACCGAAGTGGAAGATTTACACACTATGCTTGTTTCTCCCACTACAAATCAGACAGGAATGATGGAACTCTGTCGGCCACCATCTTGTGATATTTTGTACACGTGCTTTAGTTTACCAAAAAGGTATTACTATTAACAATACTATAGACACTTAACTTTACTTTAATCATTATTTATTTCATATCAAACCTGATGATGGCTCTGGTAGCCGAAACTGCTCATCGCTCGTAAAAATCATATATACATCAATTCAACGTGGCGAAGAGTTTCACTTCATTTCTGCCGTACTCACCAACTAAAAAGAAACAACACGCCCCTACAAAAGCAAGACCCAAGTAACAAAGTTACATTTGACTTCTAACAAAAGTTGCCACTTCCAGTTTCGACCGGTGGTGAAATATTTTATAAAATACAACTCTAGATATGTATGTCTGCATATGTGTTGGTAGCAATAGTTAAAGTTACTGATATGTTTGTTTTAAAATTATAGGGCAAAATGTAGTGTCAAGCATGATTCTAGACTTTCTAAGTAATGATATTTCTCTCATCTCATCTCAAAATAAAAATCATGTAAGTACAACAATAAGTCATAGCTACCCTAAATCAAATCATAGTTTTTTCCACGTGATCATAGTTTTGGCAAAATAGAAGTAAAAGAGGGGAAATACGACAAAGTAAACATATGATGTTTAGTATGCATGTGTAACTTGATATACCCCTTAAGTATAGCCATAAAAAAGATTAGTGTTGCCATTTAAAAAAAAAATAGTCGACGACGTCATATCTCGAATTTAGTACACGCTGTATAACATTTTCTTACAGCAAAAAGAGCGTGTAATTCAAAATATTAATCGACCTGTCCGAGCACATTTCCAACAAAAAAACTGTCTTCGATTTACTGAATTTATTCCAAGTTAGAGACTCGCACTATAAATTTCTATGCTCTAATCGCTGGAGCGCTTCAAAGTGAGTGCTTGATGGCGTTTCTTTTGATAATGCCACGTGAAATTTTATTTAGAGATAATTCTAACGAAAACATTTTCTTGAATAATTTGTTAAAAAAAGAGGAAATGTGGAGGTGTTCTGAAATTAAATTTTTTTGTTACAACAATTTCTATTCAGCTCACTAAATGTAGATTTTTAAATCTTGATATGAGTATAATTATTAGAGCTAGGATAGTTAGACAAATGCCTGTTGCCTGCATTTTCCCCTTTTTTTAAGTATTTTGATTGTTTTTGTCTTTTCCGTAAAATAACTTTTGACGCCTTTTTCATCGATTAAAGCCACACAAATCACAGGAGCAACACAAATATGAACATTTATAAACGAAATTGTTGTTACCGTTTGCAGGTAAGACAACTAAATCCCCAAAATTCCTTCACATTATGTGAAGTCGAACCAAGCTTTTCACATCATAAACAAATTTTGTCAGATACAAGGTTGTTTTTTACAAAGTAACCTTACAAAACCTTCAGTTTGTTTCTGGAATATAAATGAGTAAGCATGTTAAATATTGTATAAGTACTTGAATAGTATTAATTTAGAACAAGTGACTTTGTACATATAATATGTATGTATTCACATTGACACCCGCCGTATATGATATAATAAATTATATTTTTTTACCTGTACCTTACTTACTCTTCATTTTTTTTATTTTATAGTACTTTGTGACATTCATAAAGTCTGTTTGTGTACTTATATTTTAAATTATTTTTGTATTAATTTATGTTTATATCAAATATATGTGATCGAATTATGTTTGCCTTTTTTGCCTTTTTTCCTATATTTTTGTCTTTTACTATACCTTTTCATAAGTATTTTTGGGGTCTTTTTTAAATTTATTTTGCTTTTTTTACCATTTGTTCTTGCCTAACTATCCTAGCTCTAATAATTATTAATATTTTAATTTAATGTGGTGTAGCTACATATATATACCCAATTTTTAATTATCAATTGAATATTTTACAGCTAATTTTCATTTTTTAATTTAATTTAATTTATTGCTTCAAAATGTTTTTCTCCATATTATTTTCCGCACCTTCTGAAAAATTTGTAAAAGTGGACTTTTAGCTAGTTTTTACATTAAACCCTTCAATTGTTGTTAAAGGCTTAAAAATAAGAAATGAAAACGTAAAAAAATGTTAAATCCACAACATTAACCCCAATTTGTAACAGCAAATTAGTTCAGAAAATCAGATTCCTAGCTTCTAACCTCCTAACCACTCGAACCCTCAAGAGGTAAAAATTGAAAGCATCCTCGATTTATTAACGACAACATTGAATTTCCCTTCCTTAATAAAATAAGTGAGAGTTAGAGAAAACTTTTGGCGCACTTATAACCCCCCAACATAACCGCGTCTCGGCAAGTCCCCTTTTAAGTATCGTTTTTCCAACGATATTTTCCGCAATAAACGGAATGCTCTTCCTCTCTTTTTCGACATTAGTGTATTTTATGTGCCAGCCATCTCGACTGCGCCACATCTTAAATCCCTGCGTTACAAAAATGGCTCATATTCTGCAAGGAGGAAGAGGAAAAATTATGGTAATTTATTTCCACGCTACCAGTAAACAACGACTTTCCTCCCAACCAACGAAATAACTCCGTATCGTAAGTACGTCGAACGAATGCTAATTATTTTATGAATACGGTGAACTTTTTTATGATATATATTTCTCTCTTATCTTGTAATTAAAAGCAGCATTAATTTATGGTGGTTATATAAAGCTTCATTATTTCAAATTGAGTAGTGAAATTATGTGAGTGATTGCTTAAAAAAGAAACGTGATTAAACCTTCAGGAGAAAACGTTGTGTTATAACAATGACGGTACTCGAGAGAGAGATAGAAAGAGAGATCATTAAATTGCATTGTGTTAGTTAGTAATAAATTTATCTCACAACGAAATAATAGGTAATAAAAATTAGAAACTTCCCTAACCAATGCAAATATTTTTATTAGATAAATCGTCTCTTGGGTAACTAGTTCTAAATCGAGTACGATATTTGAAGCTCCAAAAGTGTATTACTTTTAAAATAATTCAAACTGTCTAAAATTCTTAAACCTCGTAGTTACTTGTCGTCAGGGAAGAGTATTAAAACTTAATTTTGTTTGAATTTATTACTGGATATCAACGATCACTTAATAAGCAATAATTGCATAAACAACACACGATCGATGGCACTTTGATCAGACAATATTTACAGCTCACGCAATAATTTCAGTTTATTATGCATTTTTATTCAAAACATAAATTAAACAAATTAGTTTATGTACGTAGAAATAATTGGTTTAACAATGGAATATTTTCAACATCAGTTGTAATTAGTAGCATACGGATAACATGGGAAATAATGAGTTCTTATCAGACAAGATCAATATTTTCACATGATTATGTCGGTGGGTGATTATGAAAAAATCTGACAACATTTACATTTGCATTAATAAAGCATCAGCACCTCACAGCGGATTTGAGAAGTTTTAGGTTAATGCTTCTGATATAACTTGACTCGTTTACTATGCACATAATTTCATAAAAAAATGTATTACGTTTACAACATTGTTATGTTTCAAGGAATTTTTGCATATTTGTTTTGCTCCCGCTTTAATAGGCACGTAAAGTTCCTAAAATAAGAACGTAGATTAATCCAACTCCACGTCATTTGGCTTGAATCTAAATTAACTGGAGTATGATTGTTATTGTAAAAGGCTGATATCACAACAGAACACAGATAAGAATATCTTATGTATGATGTACTGGGTTATCCTAAAGGCATAGGTTTCAACAATAAATATTGGTTTTCCCATTGGGAATTTTAATATTGTGGGTATGAATCCTTGCAATATTACTTTGCTTTGTTGTCAAACGAGTTGCATGTGTTCCACAAATTTCTAAAGTCTAGATTTTATGAACACACAGGTGTATGTAAAAATTAAAAAAATAACGCAATTTGGCTGGAACTAATGGCTGAAGTCATCATAAATTTCATTCAGCTTTTAAATTTTGATTCCTAAATATTAACGAAAGATTGTAAAATAGAAAAAACAAATAATAAGATGTTTACAGGGAAATTTTTTCATACACTTTTCACACAATTAATGTGATATTCGTTGCTCTCATTTGTAACTTATAATTGTTTATATAATTTTGTTTTTTAATAAAATGCTGCAACATAATGCCTCGGTTTCAATTTCAATGGGAGATAAAATTTTACGATAAATAACAAGTGTATGATGACTATTTTCAATCCGGTAAACATAATTGGCGATAAGGAAATTCACTGCCACTCCAATTGCTTAAATAAACTTTTGCCCCAATATTTAATATTTAAAGGCAAACTCATGTAAGAAATTATTAAATAGATGCCTGTGAACTGCAATAATAAATAGACGAACTACTATGACTTAGTCAGTCGTAGCGATATGTTATCTAACTTATATGACTAACTTATTTGGATGAGCAACAAGGATATATTCGATTCAAAATAAAAAGCACAATATTTATGTAAACGATATTATTTAGAAAATAGTATTACGGCCCTTTAGGAACAATTTATTAAAAAATGCTTCTAATAAAAGTTGTAGGCATTAAATAGGTAAGTCAAGCTGTAAAATTTGAAATGAATCGCTTGAGCCATTTTTGAGATATCTAAGAAAAATTAAATATTCTCAAGAGTAAAATGTCCTTTGCATCGGTTTTAGAAAAAGATATTCCCAACAAAATTTGTATGTGATCAGTAGGTAAGTAAAATTGGGAAGTTTGAAAAAAATAACCAAAGCCGATTTACAGAAAATTAAAAAAAGCAAAATTCTCATGAGTAAACTTCAGAGTCGAAATAGAAAAAAAGTCTTCAAATAATAATTAAGGCGTTAATCCGTACATGAAGTTTAACAAGAGTCAGTAAAGCCGCTTTGAAGAAAATTGTGAAAAACTGAAAATTCATAAAAGCAACCATTCAGAGATCAGTCAAAATAGTGATTATGGTAATCATCATGTATTAAACTGTAGATTAAATACAAAAGACCAAACCCAAACATTTACAGCTTCTAAGAAAAAAGCGATCACATACCGACACATACACACATATAAATGTATCAACCGTATTTATCATATAAGGCATGAAAGCTAAGACATTTAGGGCGATTTTTGAAAAAAAAATGAATGTAAGTGTAATAGAACATTTAAAAAATACTTTTGTAGGATTGAGAGGATTAAAAAATGTGTGTATCATAATAAAAATAGAAAACTTTGCCGCTGGGCATATATACATTAATAAAAGTTATTGATGTATAAGTAATGTATTAATACGCGTAATTAATAAAAAGATATGATCCATACATTCATAAGGATCAAAAAATGTCTACCTATTAAGTATTCCCTACAACTGACACAACGGTCATTCATCCTATAATTGTTTAACCAAAAAAGCTCATTTTAAATCTTTCCGCATATCATCGTTCTTTTGCATGAGAGTTACATGGTATGTACTCCACCAAAGACTAAATTTGCAATATCAGCACATTCTGCATAAGAGTTCGAACATTTTTAGTGCAGAGATTAATTGTTTGTTACCTAAAAACATTTCCAGTTTACAAATGACAAATTTTGGACATTTTCCAAAACTAGGTTGGTATCGTACCAAATGTTTTTTTCAATCGTGGGAACGTTAAATTTTCTTATAAATGGTTTATGGTAGAATCAACTCAATCATCAATAAAATAAGGATAAGTGCAACAAGTGTCCTAGGTGTTGAAATAAGGGGGTGGAAGTGTAATAAAAATTAGGCAATTACCTATATTTTCTTGTCGCTGTCAATTTAAAGGATGGAAGTATTCAATTAACAGAGTTCATGGAAAATAAGGGTATAAGGTTTAAGGTAAGGTTCATCTTCTCACTTGTGCCTTCCAAATTATGTGAGGAAAAAATGTGGGAAAATATCGACCATTTTCTCACTTATGTCATTTAGTATGTGCATAGAAAATGATACCATAAGCCGTTATAAAAAGGGGCATAAGTGCTGCAAAGCGCCTTGACGTTGAAAATCACTAATAAAGTTTTATGTCATTTTTTAAGTGGGTGGAAAAAGTTATCAACTCATATTGGAAGAAGCATCGGTGTGTAAAGGGCTTTATTGAAAAAAATATACAGGAGTATACTACAACTATAAACAATTTTATTATTATTATTATTATTATTATTAAGATAGCTAATGGCACTTGTGACGTTTTGAAAATATATATACGTATATATGTAATAAACTTATTTTATAATATATAACGAAAATCATAAGGGCCGGAAATTACCTTTAACTGAATAATAATAACTGTAAAGGCTATGGAAAGGTGTATTGAGGCATAACAGATTTCATTAAATCTCAAATCCTTTCTTCTCCATTAGTTTTGCATGGACAGAGATAAAATTGTACCTGCAGACTTTTCATAACAATACAAACGGCCTGACGTAACCTTTTTGCAATTAGGCAACTCAATGGGAAAAATTATAACGAAATATTTTGAATTTCAAAAGAACTCTTCGTCAGGCACTTTATAACGAAATAAGAAATTTGTAGGTTTTAGCTTAATCCATAAATAAGTTATCAGGAAAACCGTATTTAAACTTGGAGTAAAAAATTTGAAATATAAAAAAACCAGTCTACAATTTATTGATCATTGATAAATCAGACATTTTTTCCGTGAAGAAAAATGAAAAACTGACATTGGCAGAACTGCCTTTGCACGGCGTCTCATTCTATAGAATGCCAGTATTCTGACAGCGAACTGTAACTTCGATTTTTAAATGCAAATGTTACTTTTATTAGTCAATAATTAAATATTCCACGTATTTTTGCATAGTTTTTAATTATTGATTTATTTTAAATTAACGGTAATCTTAATAGTGATGTTTGAATAATGATAGACATTTCTTGAAATTGTATACAATTACGACATACACTTCCACAAATTTTTAAGTAATTAGGCCCTTTGTGTCGATTATGCCCCTTTAAATATGACTGCATAACAAATTTTCCTGTTGACATATAAAATGGGATAAGTGAGAAATTGTCGCCATTTCCACAAATTTTCCAAAATCCGGTGGTTACTTTGATGAAATTTCATTAATGAACTTCAAAGGAAAAGCGCTTTGCAACACATGCCGATATTTTTTCTAATGCTTTTCAGCACTAAAACCCCACCTGCCACTTATGCCATTCAAACTAATTAGAAATAGAAAAAAAAAAATTCAAATAATGATTGTAGGCGTTAATCCATACATGAAGTTTAATAAGAATAGGTAAAGCCATTGTTGGAATTTCCAACTTTTATCAGTCTTATCCCCATAACAAGTTGTACTTTACTTAACTACAACAGCTTTACTACCATCTTCTCCTAACGATTGTATTTTCCCCAAAATGCCCTAATCCTAAATCTCTTCGTAGTCTTCGTCTTGCACCACCTTTGTTACGCTTTACAACCCCCATAACATTTCTATAAACCTTATATTACTCTGTTTTCATTTCACCATATTGTGAACACGTTAACTACCCCATTTCTCAAAAATCTCAGTACTTCGGCTTCTGACCTTGTAACTGTCGGAATTCCCGATTTCTCCTTGTCTCTCTCTCTCTCTCTCTCTCTCTCTCTCTCTCTCGCTCTCCCTCTCTCTCTCTCGCTCTCCCTCTCTATCTATATACCTACCTCTCTCTATCTGTACCGTAGGGCGCAAAGATAATACGAGGGAGGTAACCTTCCCGCACCAATGACTTACGCGGGGATGGTAGCGGGGGTGACTGGATTGAGGGTACGGTTCTAACTCCAACATAAGTTAAGACACTTCGTCATCAACCTTCGACAAATCTTTACGCTATTACCGCTCTCAACGTTCAACAGTGTCATTTTGTTCATTATTTCGATGTTGCAATTTATATAGTGTAAACTGAAGTCCAATTGAAAATATACAACTAAAATCAACGCAGTGTTACTTGTCGCCGAAAATTAGTGGTTTGGCAGTTTTACACACAACAAAACTGCCTGGTCCTTCGAGAAAATAGAAAGGAGTGCATAGAACTCCACCGCAGAGTTGAAGTCCTCAACAGCCATTTTGAAGAAAATTGTGAAAAACTGAAAATCCACAAAGTCAAAGGTCCCTTCAGAGGTCAGTCAAAATAGTGATTATGGTAATTATTATCTATTAAACAGGAGATTAAATACAAAAGACAAATCCTAAACATTTACATTTTCTAAGAAAAAAGCGATCACATACAGACTACAAACATATAAATGTATGAACGGTATTTTTCATATGAGGCACGAAAGTTAAGAAATGGAATTTTTAAGAGTAGTGTCATTTAGGGCGATCTTTAAAAAAAAGTGAAAAAGAAAACCCCACCGCCACTTATTCCATTTAAACCAATTAGTCCTTTGCAACATAAATAATATGTTATCATTTATTTTAGAATAAGCAAACCACAGAAACAAGAAGAAAATTTTCAATAACTTTTCTGCGCCATAATTTCGTTTAGCTCTTATTAATCTGCTTCAATTAACATTTTGCTCTTATATGACTCAATGCCAATACTTTATATGAATTCTTCGTCCTTCACAGACAACAGCCAAATTTTTATTACACCTTAACCCTACTTAGAGTACTTAGACAACAACAGGGCTTCATGAACTTATAAACTCAGAAAGAACTTATTCTCATTGATGAGTCGTGATGAAAATTTAAATTACTTAATAACGAGGTAAAATTGTCTTAATGGTGGGTAAGATAGGGACTGAAAATATATTTAAAGAAATGGTGTATTAAAATAAATTCATTTTCGTCTGACCTTGACAAGTGTTCCTTTCATAATTTTTAAAATACTTGAAATAAATCAAAGCACGTTCAGATGAAGAAAGAGCAATGGATGAAGATATGGAGTATGACGAAGTAGGAGAATTAGGTGAGGAAGAATTGGAAAAAGTTGACAACATAGAACCTGCATCGCAATGGCTTAGACACCATATACAGACCATATATAGACACCATACAGTCGAAAAATGGCCAAATCAGCCTAAAACAATGAATTAAGCAAACGTTAGAAAATTTCCTGTGGATATCCGGCTCAAACCTCACCGATGAACTCAGATCATTCTCATTGAATACCAGACCCTCCGGAGATCTATTATTGTGAGAATCCTGGAAATTTAACAAAATATTTTAAATGAGCGATGCCTTAATGTTACTTATGAAATTAATTTGAATGAAGTTGAATTGAATGAAAAGGAAATTAAATTATGAAATTTACAAATCCTGAAAAATTTTGCGAAAATCCCCAAAACTGTGATTTTTCAAATTGCATTTTTTTTTGGAAGAACACTAGTGTTATTTTTCCCATGAAAATCCAAATGTTCAAAGAAACCGAAAACCGGCGGAAAATCGAAAATTATTCGGCATAAAGCAAAAGCCGATTTTGGGTGGAGTCGCCTATCTGTCTATGGAATTTTATGGGTATACACCTTTAGTACTGCAATTTTCGCATGAATATCACAAAATTGGACAACCAGATGGTCTGGTATCCAATGAGAATGATCTGAGTTCATCGGCAAGGCTTCAGCCAGAGATCCCCAGGAATATATCCAACTTTTGCCACTCTTTTCTCATGCTTAAGTCACCGTTTTAGGCTGATTTTGCCATTTTTCGCCTGTTTTGGCACTTAAAACCAAAATACACACGGAAAAGTTGAAAGTGCCCAGAAGTACACTAAAAAACAAATATTTTAAGCTCCTGCAAAAAAATCCAGAAAATTATACACGCTAGTTAGAGTAAATTAAAAAAAAAATAGTTTTTTGGGATTTATCGCAAACTGAAGAATTTTGGGCCAATTCTGAGGGCGGGAATGGATTCCTTGGAAAATTCTACATCGATCACATGTACTCTTATTTTTTTTCAGCGTGCGATGTGGTCCTGTTAACGTTTTGGAAAAAAATTCGGGTCAAAAACAGCAAACGCTAAAAAACGAAAATCGGCTGTAAAAACGCTAGGTGTAATATTTTGGGCTGAAAATTTGGGTAAATACTTGTAATTAAACATACAACAGAATGAAATAGTTTTGATTGGGAAAAAAATATGACCCGCCAACCTCACGACAGTTGACATGCAATCACCCATAAACAATAAGCGATAAATTTTAAATCGTTACTCTAAATTAAATATTGACATCTAAAATATTAAAACATGGTTTACCGAACGCAAGTGCCTGATCGTATCTCCAGCTACCTGATACCTCTGCTTTTATCATCGTTGCATTGTAATAATTATATGGTTTGTTATTCGAGATAATACAATGTGGACGTAGAAAAGTAAACGTATAAACATGTGAAAGGTTATTGAAACGTTTGTTACCGTGAAATTTATTTGGGCCCTCGGTACACAAATTTTAGCGCATTTGTATTTATAATGAGGGTGGGGAGCTGCCAGGAAAAAAAGAACAGACCTTAGAAATTTTCCCGACATTTCACGTACGTTCACAGCGAAAATTTCTATATAGCAAATAAGAAAGCGTTTCGATCGAGTGCTCACCTGTGAGTTTTCTGCAGCAGCCTATTCCTGAACCTGTTGTAGGCGCCGCCGCTCTGCCCGTCGTCCTGCACCACGTACTTGACCTTCCCGTGGGACGGCACGAGATGCTTCCCGGACATCCCGAGGTCCATCTGCAGATCGACGACGAGCAGCAGGGTGAAGAGAACGGCGGCGATGCTCGCGCCCACCACCAGCCGCTCCTTCAGCTTCAGGCCGCCCTTGAACATTTCTCGCCCTCTGTTCACTACAGCTTCGCCCTTCTTCGCCCGCCTCGTTTCCGTCGGCGGAGGCGGCGGAGAAAACTTTATTTTTCCGCGATTTTCATCCGAGAGTTCTTCGGGTTTCTGCTTGGTTCCCTCTTGGGTATCGTGTCCGGCGGCCGTCGTCGTCGTCGTCGTCGTAGCCTGTTTGCCGCTTACGACATCGCGATGCTTCAACTGGAGCGCTCGCACGTCGTGCACCGACTTATCAACGAGCTGATAACGGCCTGATAAATCGGCGTTGTTGCTGGCGGCGACGTCGTCCTCGTCGTCGCCGTCACATTTGACCGGACCTACGGAAAAACTCTTGGCATTCGATAAGGCGTCTGCAGCAGCAGCCGGCTTAACGTATTGCTGCTTCCTGATCGCCGACGGGCTGTACTGATCATGGATGTGGCCGAGGAAGTATCTCCTCGATAGGATTACGGAATTCTCGACGGTGCGTTTTCTTGCTAGTGCTGGACTCTGCGGGCCATTCCCTGGATGGTAGGATGGGCGGATGGTATCGGCGTCCTTCCGATGGAATGTCAACTGAGGATCGGCTGCAGGTCTTGAACATTGCAGCCCTGCTGGTATGTGAGGATCCAGGATCTGCTCGGCCGGAAGATTTAAATCTGGAAAGAGGCATACTTTAAATTATAATATAAATACCTGTAAACCAAAAAAATACTGTCTTGTCAATTATTAAGGGCGGAATAGGCCTATACAGGAGTGTTAATAGTGTTGATATTTTCTATACGGACCTCATTAGGGAAACGCAAAGTTGACTAAAACATGTTTTTCAATCCTGTAAGCCAAGGTGATGTTGTAGAGAATTGAGTTTTTAATTCGAACCGAGGCGCACCTTAATCGTAGTTAATTTCATTGATATGTTAATGCAGAAATATCAAATAACAAAACCTTTAAAAATGCCCATTTTTCCTTATCAATTTCCTATGGAAAAAATCACTTTCTATGTTTTTAGTTGTAGAAGAAAGCACTTATTATTCCAATCAAAACAAGATTTTGTAAAAGTAAAGTGGTAAATTTACTGCCCGCTGTCATCATTTGTTTATCCCAACACATAATTTTTATAGCTATACCTTTTTCTTGGGCGAACATATAGGGTCATCTAAAGGCTCAATCACTTTGTAAATGTCCAAATTTTCATGTATTCTGCTGTCCAATGGAAAAACAATTTTCAATCCTTTACATATTGCTCTATATATCGGGCTTCGTGAACATATATATTCCAGTTTTGTTTTGGTAGATCAAATTTAACAGCAGACGGACCAAACAACTTTGTCTGAAATGGATCAAAGGTGATAAAAACTCAAAATCAAGACAAATCTGAGCTTTTGCATTTTTTTAAATAATAAAAATTTAAAAAAACAAAACGTTTTTCCGTTTTTTACCATAGCGTGAAAGATGTTGACGGAAATGTAATACATTGTATAGACGATTTGTAGAGACTCAAAGACCTTTAAAATGACCGTTTCGATACGGTGATCCGAGCATTTTTCACCGAGAAAACTTGGAAAAGCCGTTAAAATGAACCCTTTTTCAAAAATTCACAGCTTTGCCTAGTTGGAAGCTGAAGAGCTAATTTTGCGTGAAATGATAGGTTATCATGTCTACTGTAAGCGTGCAAAAGTTGAATGTTGTGAGATACATAGTTTTAGCACAATTACGTTATTAACAATATACACCGAAATTTTACAAATATCCGTGAATTAACTGAGATTTTTGAGGCCATTTTTCGCACTTTTCTCCAACCGTATATGAAAATCGAAGATAGCCAAGTTGTACGTTTTAATGTCCTCTTTCAAAAACCGTTTAAAAAATTAAAATCGGCTCATCTCAGTTAATACGGTGAATTTTGGAACATTTCGGTGTATATTGTTAATAACGTAATTGTGCAAAAACTATTCATCTGACAGCATCCAACTTTTGCCTGCTCAAAATAAACATAAAACCTAACATTTCTCGCAAAATTAGCACTTCAGCTTTAAACTGGGCAATGCTGCGAATTATTGAAAATGGGTCGATTTTAACGGTTTTTCCAGGTTTCCTTGGTGAAAAATGCTCCGACCACCTTTTAGAAACGCTCATGTTGAGTCTTTTAATTTTCTACAAATCGTCTGTACAACGTATTGCATTCCCGTCAATAATTTTCACACTATGGTGGAAAACCAGAAAAAAGACCTACTTTCATTAAATTTTTATTATTTAAAAAAAGGCAAAAGCTCAGATTTGTCTAGGTTTTGAGATTTTATTATCTTTCATCCATTTTATACAGCGTTTTTGGGTCCGTCTAATGTTAAATTATATCTACCAAAAAAAAAACACTAAAAACTGGGCCAATACGTGTATATTGATCTCATCTTGAATTAATGCAGATCGGGCTTCGAAAGGACCGTTAATACTTAAGACATACAAGTTTAGTTCAAATTACTTTCTATAGACAGCACATAAGAACTTCTATGAACCTCTATACACGATTTATTTATATTATACGGATTATCATAATCCTGCACAGTTCTGCGTATTATTCGAAGCCAGCGCAGGCAGAAATGGTGAGCGATTAATTTGATGTCTATCGTCTGTTTATTGATCTGTCGAATCTATTTTATTAAATTTCATCATTTTCCTTAAACAAAAGCAATAAATGAGGTAATTCGTCATACACTTTTTAAATAGAAACTGCCTTTTTTGTCTTTTAATTTGGAAGGTGCCATAAAATTATTTACATGTTCATTAAAAATTTCGAAATGTTATACAAAATATTACAGGTTCCATTTTAAAAGCACGTTGAAGTCATTACTTGAACAACAAAAAAATCTTATTGCTGCTTATTGGAGCAACAAGGATACCATTTTAAAAAATGAAATTGACTTGTTTCATTGACTTTCTCATAAAGTTGCAATAAATTGTTTTCCATCTTTACGCGCATTGTATATTTTCATTGCCTGCTTTGTCATGAAAATTTGATTGTGAGGATTTACGTACAATAAATAATTTATTTTTTTGAAGTTCGATAGGCATTTTTTCTAAGAAGGTGTGATGACTTTAATACTTGTATCGATTTTAGGACTTAATGATCTTCTATCTAGAAATTGTCTAGGATATAATGAAAAATGCCTGATTGCAGGCAAGTCAGCGACTGCTTAAAAAACTGACACAGGTATTAAAATGAAAGGGATATTGAAGGAGACAACATAAATGAAGCTTCTACGAGTAAAGCATCGTACTCACTTATACCTGAACCATTTTAAATACAACAGTATTCTCATTACAATAAAAGATCCTTTTTTGGGTGGCTTCCTCGTACAGGGCGGCATCGGCAGCTGCTATAATCGGAATCACTAGGATACTCCCAATTGACTTATTAATAGAAGAAATGGTGTCCTAGATAACGTGCAACACACGGTTTTGGGTATGAAAGATGGATGGAAATTAGGAATGAAACAAATAGACAAGTAGAGGGAGTAATAAGGTGTTAAAATATGATCGAGAAGATGATAACAACTAAGCAGGGATGAGACGCAATAGATAAGATGATAGGAGGAATGATAACAACGAGAGGTGAAGAAAAATGTTGACCTGATCTGGAAACATGAATAAACTAAGAAAAGAATAAAAGCAAGATGGGATATAAAGGGTTGCCTATGGGGGGGGGGGCAGAGAGGCAAATTTAGGGCAAGGAGGAGTTTTAGTCGGAGTAGCGCCCGACACTGTCCGATACATTGCTACTATACCTTTCACCATGCGGTTTCTCCTCAAAAGAAAAAAAAATCATCTATACGAAATGAAACAAATATTCGAAATGAAATTGTACTTCACTAAAGGAGCCAAACTGCGTACTTTAAATTTCAATGAGAGAATTATACGAATAAAAAATTTAGAAACTGATTTCTATCAATGTGAATAACAATCAGATGTATGAATCGATGAATTACCTCGAAAACCTTTCAGCGGCCGTGCTCGTCTTTCACGCAACTATCAGTTTCATAGCATCTTATGGATGTCGCCATATTAGATTTCACGTAAGATCAAACTTTTTTGAAAGCTTCCATTTCTACGAATATTTTAAGTCTGCGTTTGTTTCTCTACGATATTTCAACCTCTCTTCGAAAGTGTACAGGTTGATGCACGTGGAACATCTGATATGCAAATAACTCGATACTCTTCGATGACTACAACGAATTTTACGAATATTGAATTTTATCGGATCGTAATTCCATAATGGCCTATTGATCCGGCAAGTAGTGAAATTACAAAAGTTTTTACTGCTTCGTTTACGCGAGTTATCGATTTAATTAAGGAGAAAATTCGAGCGCAATCGTTTGCAAATAATATTTTCTGCGAAATTGGAGTTGTGACTTGTTCAATGGTTTACACTGCGAAATAATGGTCTAGTATAATACTAAAATTCATCAAAAATCTATTACATCGATCTTATCTGATACTGTGTTGCGTATGTGTGAATATATTTTTAGGACGTAAATGTGGCAGAGAGGTGTTAAAAATAATCATTTATGCAATTACTTGTGCGGTGATTTTTGGCACAAGTAGTTTAAAGTTTTCCGCACCTGTAAGTACAAATACACAATGAGAAACATTTATCTGATATTATTACATAGTATAAAGTGTTTCCAAATAAAGTTCCGGATTCGCGACTTACAGATTCGTATAATTAAATGAAATTTCATTCATAGCATAAGCCAAAAGCAAAAAGTGCAACTGACGATCAGGAACGTTACGATTTGGTGGGATTTGCAACTTTGCTAATCACTGCATATTTTTTAATTAAGAGTATATTTAAATGAAAATTATGTATTTACGTATTACATGACTTTTTAGCTAAAAAAACTAAACTTTAATTAGCATATTTTACATATTTTGGAGTTTTACAATATAAGCGCATACACGTTCCATATTTTAACATGAAAGAGCATATCCGAGCATATTTTCGTCATTTTTGCTGAAAATTCCTAAAACACAACTATCTTCCACCACAACCTATCCTAACTATATAGGGAACATGGACTGAGGCAGCATTGTTTTATGCTGAGCATATTGGAAAATTCTCAAGTGTAGTTCAAAGTTTTGATGCAACTTCTAGACAGTGTTTAGAGAATTGTAAATAACTTTTTGAAAAATCTGTATGAATTATTCAATTATATTTCATTAAAACCAATTTTAACAGAATTCCAATAATTTTAAAAAAATCAGAAGAACAAAATCTTTTTTAATTTGGGTTAAGAATTTCGTGATCTTATAAAATTGTCAACTAATGCCGTATTTGCACCGTGCATAGTATCTGAAAAACTGAATTCGTCACTCACAAAAAATTGTGATTTAGCTTTATTGCAATATATCCGAAAGGTCACTGATGGAGAGAACCCATCAAATGATGTAATAATTAGAAACCAAATTGTTTTGGAAAAATCTTACCCAATTAAATAGCGCCCTATTACGTCATGTGACGTTGAAAGGAGGTTTTCACCATATAGAAATATCTTACAAGAATATGGAAGAACAGTTCGTTTAGAAAAAATTGTAAAGCACATGATTAGTTCTTGTAATCATTATGTTTAGTTATGTTAGTTTGTTAGGTATCGCTTTCATTTTTTTGTAAATATATTATTTCAGGTTGAATATGCACTCATGTTGTATTTTTTTGTTTAGCAGTAAAAATAAATATTTAAAATTGTTTTTTGATTGTTTTTAGTATTATAGATTGTTGTTTCTAAATATTGCGGAAAGAATTATGCAAATCAAGTTGATGTCGTAAAGTGATCGCTGCTTGTGATTAGTTAAATACACTTTTTTGAATACTTACAATCGATTAATATCTCTATACCTACTTTAATAAGAAAGTTAGCTTTTTTGCGGCAACAAAAATAAGCAACGTAACATCATGTACGAGCTTTACAAGTTTAGGCATATAATGTACATAATACGTCACAATTTCCATATTTCAAGGCATATTTTAGAGTTATACAGCATATTTAGTTCCATAATCTAGCTATTTTTTAAGGCATAGAATGTGCGTATAAAGACCAATTTTTACGGCACATCTGCCCAGCCTTAGTCATATGCAAAATGCAAAATGGGTATTTGGAGTATGGTTATTGTATTAAACAAAATTTATTTGCATGCGTTGCAAATGTTTTAGTAATAAATAGAAAAGGGCATTTATATAAAGTACATATTTAGCATATCCTATGTAGCATACTGTATGCATATTTCTATAAAATGCATAATACATTATTATTAGCATTACTATTCAACCAAAACGCTTTGAACTCATAAAGCACTTTTATTTTTACATTCAAAATTATTGAGAGAAAAACCTGGATATTTTTCAATTACTGCAATAAATCTCTTGGCAATGACGAGGATTAGATCGATGAAAATTATTATTAACAATAGTACTTCTCATGTGACGTCTCTTTTATGGTCGAAAACGCTAACTTTACAATATTGCTTTAAATGCAAAAAGAATTTGGGGATACCGATATTCTAACGGGCAACATAAAGATTCTGAGTTAAACCCTGAAGTATTACGCCCTCATTACATCTGTTAATGTGTAAATGAGTTTCTCTCTTTATAAACATATTTGTACAGCTAAAAGGCAAAAAGGTTTTAATGAAAAATTTTGACAATATGTGGCTGTTCATTGTTTTCCAATTAATTATTATGTGTTTGAATATCTACTTCATAAAAACGTCATCTTTTATTTCTTTGCAGATTGGTGAGCCACTTCAAAAATGTTGAGCAACACGTGGTTATTTATTGTATGTATAATAAATCACATTATATTTTAATAAATTCTTAAAGCATCATATTTCCTTTCTTAAACTTTAGTTACTTTTTTGTAGCGAAGAAGTGCACAACTGTGGGCATATTTCTTGTAGTACTGCATGCTCCTTTCCCTTTCCATAGTAATAATGGCGTGCGAGTGTAGCAGTTTATATAGAGATAGAGAATGAGAGAAAGAGAACAGGAAATGTGATATGCGTTAGAAAGAGGCGATGCGTTACGATTCTATCGCACTATATTTTCCGCGGCTATTGCCGTCGACAAGAGTCTCGCTCGATTTTGCCTTTAATCGCCTCGTAATAGGTCGCATGTTTTTAATGAGTTTGATCATAGTAACAGCAAAACCGAGAGACACACACTCTCTCTCTCTTATCAACGACCATAGTCACGTAAAAATGAGTGGGGTAGAATCGTAACGCGTCGCCTTTTTCTAATGCTTTTCACATTATATATCAATATTTGATGTATTTTATAGAGGAAGGTATATCAGAACCAAACAATTCCTGTCATAACAATGAGAATGAAGAATTTCCTCCATATAGTAGCATATCATCCGAACACTTACATCTGAATCTGAAACTCAACAAGTTCAAAATATTCATGTTATACCTAAAACAACAAATAAAACATGTATAGTGGAAGGAAATTAGAATACGAAGAAGACACTTAGGGCATATGAGACCAGAAGAAATAAGACCAACATTATCACATATGAAGAACAAAACTACCAGGGACCAGTGTTGTTATGGACATCTTAGCCAAAATCTTCAAAATGTTAAGGATGCTGAGCACCAAAATGAATGAAAGAAGGCAGAAATTACATCAATCTTTAAAAAAGACGACAGTCAAGACTAAGAATTATCGAGGTAATGTGCTATGAGTGCTATGCTAATGAGGAAGTGTCATGTGCTCAGTGGCACGTGCTAAATCGTAGAATTGAAGATCAATTTACAGAATCTGAGAAACAGAACGGTTTCAGGGCAGAGGTATCACGTATTGATAGGGATTTTATGCTAAAGAATCTCAAGTAAAGAGGAAGAGAATGAAAGGAAGAATCACATGATACGTAAGCATTTAAAAAAGGCATATGATGCAGTGCGATTAGGTATGTTATGGCTTTGCGTGAAGTTAGGCAGTAGAGGCATTATGTTTAAAAATTATAAACTCCGCGAAAATAGGAAAACGTCTCTCCCAAGGATTTCAAGCGATCAAAGGTTTAGGATAAGGCTGTTCTTTGGCTCTCCTCTTATTCAAAATATATCTTGAAAACTCCTTAAAGCCTTGGAAAAAAAATGCTGTAAAACGAGATGGCCCATAAATGATGAAACCCTATACACACTGCTATTCGCTGATGACTATCATTTGAGCCGCAGATGAAATGAAGAAGATGCGAACTATATGTTTCACATATTGGAAGAGAACTATGAAAACTGGATTTTATTATAGATATCAAAAAAACAAGTATGTATGTATGAGAGTAATAAAGTATAACGACTTGTTTCTCATTCAAGTACCTTGCATTTACCCTCTATTCAAAAGGGAAAAGTACAGGATATATTGTGTAAGGTTCACTTCAAATGAATAATAACTCAGTAAATAGCCAAATTAAGAAAAAATGAATTACTTCAATTCTACTTATCCGATTTCATTCAATTTTGTACTAGAAACAGATAATAACATACCACTTCTGAAAATTTAAACCTCCAAGAAAGAACGGTGCGTAAGAAATCTTATCTTAATCGCTTTTTAATAGGTTTGTTTACAGCAATACAACGGGTTCGATGAATCCTGTCACCGAGAATGTATTTTGGACAGGGGAGAGCCGCCTATCTTAGGCTCGTGTGCAACCCCCGTTTATTGGCTGGCAAAAAGTCGGCTATCGTTTATTGGTCAGAAAATAGGGAATTTATTTGATGTTGATACTCTTGACTGAGGACTAAGGGCTTTTAGCATGTTGGGATGTTTTTAATTCACGGGGGATTTGGTTTGATGAATTTTGTCTTTCAAATGTGACAGCTAAAATTACAAGGGGTATTCCAGGAAGTTTAAAATCCGAAAACAAGGGGAATGTTTAGGGTTCCTAAAATCTGAAGGGACACCCTGTTCATCAAGTTTCTAATTACAACCAATAATATACTTCCAAAACCACCACAATACAATGGAGATGTAACCCCTGAGCGACCTAGCCTGCCGCCCTTAGAAGGACAACTCCTCAACGACCCTGCCCTACTACCCTAAACCCTTAGAATGGCGACTGCAATTAAGTGACATTCGTAGATTTGAACTTAAGGATAATGATTTACGACTAGATATTTATGGAGGATTAATTAAGACATGGTAAATTTTGTACATATGAGATCATTTGAGTGAAATTTGGGGACATGTAGTAAATATTGGATTAAAAATCGCCATAGCTCGATTAAGCTAACTGGGCCATAATTTTGATCGTAACAATTGCTACCAAGGTAGGCCAAAATAAAAGGGCAAAATAGCGAACTGAGCTCATTACTTTGGAGCTCAGTAATGACAAAAAACCGAAGCTATACCTAGGAACTAAATAAGAGGGCTAAAGACAGACTAATGGCCGTTGAAATGATTTCTGGAGAAGTAGCAGTTGTGTTTCCAGACGAGATCATGCAAGAAGTGATACCATAATACAAAGTTAGTTTATGGGCTTTGTTGCATCCTGGATGTAGGGTTTCTTAGTAATTCTTCTATAGCATGTTTCATCATTCAGTAAAGCTAGGGAGAGATTAGCATAAGATTCCATATACATAAGTACAGTAACGTTACCTTCGTCCGTTTTAGTAACAATAATCTCTGGATGGCTCTTGAGGAACTGATAATCGAAATGGTCGTTTAACACATTTGGAAGCAAAGAATATTACCAGCACCTTATTACCTACATGTCCGATGGAGGAAGACAAAATTTCGGCCTCAAAGCTAAGGTATTTTGAATTTCAGCCGGAATTTCCAAAGCAGTGAGGGTGAAACCAAAAATTTTTTACGTTAACCGTGGTATCGCATAGATTTTTAGCAATGTGATCTTTTTTCTATTACACGTTTTAACAGGCTAAAATATCATATGCAAGTGTTTGGCTTCTCGAACTTAATTCGAACCACATCTGCGGGGGAAGAATTCCAGTAAATTTTTGCGTACCAGTTAAAGGCGTTTTCTCAATACTTAGGATATTAGAGTGAGTTATGCTAATTTCTAAATTGAGTAATTTGTTGTTCAATATCCAGAATATAGAGCCTTTTTTCAGCCTGAATGTTGCATGGCTCGTAATATATCTGGTCCTATGGGTAATGTGTCTTGGTGTGATTCCTAAACTCCTGCTTCGTAACAGGAAGATCTTCATATTCCTAAGTACTACTAGTTTGACGTTAATAGATGCCCAAAACTTCAGCAATGTGGAACACTTAGGACCTTACCTTCCTTCCATCTCTCAAGAAAAATCTCAACCCGAGTAAAGTTCTAAGTAAAAGTGTAATGTTTGTCCCATTCAACACTAACAATGGCACAAATGAAGAGTCGAATGATGACAAGACTTTGATAATTAAGTCCTTAGTGTAGATGATGGATCATAAGTTTCTTCCTTTCAATAAACATGTATGCATTATTGCATGTGAAGAAAACTATTATAAGTTTTATTTTACCAACTGTAACAAAATTACTGTTTCAGATGAGCAAAAAAGAAATAAGAACATTAAGTTCAAATGTTCAGCTATACTAATTTTAATAGTTAAATTTAACTTAATGGATAGGATTTGGATACATTTTGTGCTGTCACATATTTTACCACCAGAAGTAATTTTTGGTTTCATCAATGCCCAATTAATTTTAACTTCTCGTTACTGAAAACTATATAACTTGCACTTACACCGTGTTTATCCTAAGCCTTTTACATATTGATCTATGTTATTCTAACATTATAAAAAATAGGATTAAATCCTATGCTCTATGCCCCTTAAAAATATTGGATAAAATATATTGGCGTTCTGGAATTTGAGACAATAATTTTCCGCTGGCGTTCATATTTCAATTTTTACGCGTGTTATAGGATACAAAATATTTATTAAATTCAATTAAGTGCATTTGACATCAAATAATATTTTATATCACGTTTGAAACACAAGAGAGCCGTCGGAAAAATATGTTTTTACGACAATTAAATATCCAATTTATGAATATGTTTACGAGACATGAATTTTTTATATGAAAACGAGCTTCTCGCTAGGTAAACGTAGTAACAAGGCGTATCGATGTTGAATTAAATAAATGAAACTAAATGTTTTCGAACAGCAACATTTAAATGTTACATTAATTAAAGGAAAACAATTCAAATTTGGAAATGTTGTTACAATGCATTCTGCACATTGCATAAAAGCATGTTCGATAGTTTCAATAAAACTGTTGGTTTGGTACAACAACCTGTCATATTCTTTTATTCACTAATTATAACCAATCACAAGCAGAAAAATTATCGTGTTCGTCTCAATACAACCGACCTGTTCGTGTATAATTCGGGGCATTTTATTTGAGACTCGAATTGTGGTTCGCGTTACCCGGACCCCGACTGTAAAAGATTATAAATGAAAAACATGAAGAGGCTTAAAAGCTGTTATTCGCTTCTTATGACAGGGTACTTACATACTTTAAATGGACCGTACTTAGAGTACTTAGACAACAACAGGGACTTCAAGAACTTATAAACTTAGAAAGAACTTATTCTCATTGATGAGTCGTGGTGTAAATGTAAATTAGATAATAACGAAGTAAAAAAAGGCGAGGAAGAATGGGAAGAAGTCGACGACATAGAACCTGCATCGCAATGGCCCAAACACCACATGCAAAAAAGAGAAAAGGAGATGATTTTCTTTTTGATGGTGTGAAAAAGATTAATTTGTCTGTGATCATCAAAAAATTCCGGTACGGTCCAAATATCCCAGACGACCATTCGAAACCATCTCGTAATCGGCAATAAAACATTTCACCTTTCTCCATTCAACAGATAATTTATGACCTTTTATTAGGGTGTCTTGTACCACGTTTACTGTAATTTTGTCTCAAATAAAATACGACCTACTATATACGACCCACATTGATGAATTATTGAAATGAAGTAGGGTATCGAATCAACAAGTCCCTTCGTAAAAAACCTGCAAAAGAATTAGTTTTAGGATTAAACAATCCGAATTTCCCCCAATTAAATCTATAAATCTCATAAACGCAAAGAAAAACCGGGAAAATTTTCTCAATTTCCTCCTCCCCCGAAGGTCAATACACATTAGGTTATTACCGAGTATAATAATAAAAGGGTAGTCGCCAAAACCGATCCTCCCCCCAATTTCGACAGACTAATAAACGGCTCTTTCACACGCTTTTCTTACTCTTCCCATAAATCACAAAACACTCGATTTACTTTCGTTTCTCGGGGTGTTCGTGTTCATCGACTTCGCATTCCCTGAATACCTTCCGTAATTGTTTGTTGTTGTTGCTTCATAAAATGCCGGGAGATTGATTTTGATCTCGAGGGGGCGAGAGATTCCGGCAGAAAGAAAGGGAAGATTCGCTAATTTCTGGCATTATGGAATTTCAGTCCTAATAAGGAATTAATCGAGGAAAGACGAAGGGAAAATATTTTTTCTATTTCGAGGTTTCGGAAATGTATTGTCAGCTCTAAGAATTCGAATATGGTTAATTTGAGCAGTGGCGTGACATCGCAGAAACGGGTTTGTGGTTGAAAATTTTGTCAGATTCCAATTTGACACACCGAGCACATCTGGGCACATGGGGCCGATACGCTACTGATTTCTTTAGTATACTGAATAGCTAAAATTGCTTTAACATTGAATCTTGAAGCTTTTTTGGAATGACTAAAGTTACCCATTTTCATTTTAAGCGACAACAAGCTAAAAATATATAGAGTAAAATTTTCTTCAAAAAAATTGAAGGTTCATAGAGATTTCATATAAATGGCTGAAAAAGGTAACAAGTGAACGTTATAACCTACGAAAAAAAATATGCCCAAGGCTGTTGGAGGGTTGCGGCAGACAATATGTAGGCAACCATGTTTTTTTTGAGTTCCTTTCGATTGAAATATCATTTAACGTAGTAATAAATGTACGTAAAAAAATTACCTGAAATAATCATTTTTTACAAGAATAATACATGAGCGTAGAAATCTAGCCGTGGGGTCTCGGGCAATTTTCTCAGGTCTGAGGCTTGGATATTCAGGATACATTAAACTTCTCATGGAGCTCCATTTCAAGAAAAATCATAACAGAGACTGGTTAAACCTTGTTTTCCCCCTTTATTTACAGTAATCCAACAAAAACTGTTCGGAGTTATGTTCCTAAATCCAAACAACAGTCTTGGAACGAAAACGATGCTGTCGACGTAAGAGCAGTAAGAATAAACCGTTGAAGTTACAAGGGAGCCGCAGTTACTTACAATGTGCCTCGTACAATTTTATTTGGAAGAGCTAAAAAATACGTAATGCTAGAAGCTTCCACAAAACGCTTACGCCGAATACCTAAATTTAAATGTTGTACATATAGCAAAAAAAGCAGCTCTTTAACAATTGTGTTTTCATGGAAAGCTCGTATTTTGAGCCAAGGATTTTATATTTGAGGCATCGTGCCTATCAATCTGCTATATTAAACGACATAATTCATCCAATCAATAATGAAAAGGAAAAAGCTGGAAAGGATTGGGTCCTATCCAATTTAAAATGAAACAAACAGCTTCTTTTACGAACTCCAGATAAGATATTTCTCGCTATGGCTATGGCGTTCAACAAACATAATATTTCTATCGTTTTTGGGTTCCTAATTGATCGTTACAGATATAGGGCAAGCCAAACTTATAGTGTGGATCAGATAAGCATCACTACTGAACCAAATAAGCTCTGGAAAGTAATTGCTATAAAGGGCAAATAGTAAATAAAAACTCCTATGTTCTGCACGAGATTCATTTCCCATAATGATATTTTCACGAGCCAGAAAAACTTGACAAAGACGCCAAAGACAAAGCTTGAATACTATCCATCATCAGCTTGGATTAATACAGATAATCTGTCCAACGTGGTTTGAACATTTATTGAGACTCACCCAGCCTACTGCTAATAAACCAACACTCCCTATTCTGGACGGTCTTACAAGCAATACAAAAAATATTCTTTTGGTTGAAACGGCCCGAAAAAATCACGTGCAGATTCTCTGCATATCACCACATACCTTCAATTAGATGTAACCACTCGACGTTTCATGTATGTTTCCCCTCAGCACCTTTTATACTCAGGAGAGTGAGTTATGGTTAATCAATCATCCTGGTATACCAATAACGATAAGACAAGTTGGTGAAAGGCATACCTGATGGCATCAACTGATTAGCCCTCCCATTAGCTGATAGCTCCCTGATTAGCTCCCATTAGCAGATTAGAGTAAACAGGGATTTGGCTACTTAATCCCAATGTATTTCGAAGTGAAACAACTCATAGGTAACTGATGTCCGCTAAGAGACGTGTGCAACTATAAAATTGTTGCAGTTCTAATGCAAAAGCATTTATTACGTACTTGTTACCAAAAACAAGGAAATAACGAACAGCGATATCCTGCTTGTAAAATTGAAAGAAACTTTTAAACAATCGAGTAGAGAAAACTTTTTTCCGGCAGAAAGGATCTAACTCCTTCCTTCTCTTCGAAAATAGTGAAGAAAGCAATTCCTAACTCCTTACGAGAGTGGAAGTGGAGGAAACTCCCTTGGTGTCAATGATCGATCCAAACGAAGTATACGAGTAACGTTTGGTAAATATTTCTCTAAAAAACTGTAACAAAATGTTTAAAACAAATGCATCATTGACAAAAGTAATAAGTGTTTATCATCGAATAAATCACAAGCGCCAAAACCGCATTTTCATGCACTTTATAAGGACATTTAACTCGATAGGCTTGAAGCGACGATACAGCCTTAAAATATGAAATAAACTATTTATAATATTTATTATATTAATTATTCATTTGATGATAAACATGATTCGATTTCATTATGAATGCACTTATTTCGACGATGTTATTACATCTTTTTCCAAGAAATATTTATCAAGCGCTACTTATACAACCAGACTGAACAATATAATAATCTAGTGGTAGCACACGCCGCAAAGGCAGCCGCCAAAGGCGGTCGACGTTAAAGGACAGAATTTTTTCACCGTTTATGCTACTATAATGTGAAACAAACTATACGTTGTTTCCATGAACAGTTACGTTATCTTTAAGATAAGTACATCAAGACACATTATTAATTATTATTTTCTAATGAGAATGTAATGCATAGCGAAGTCGCACAATAAATAACAGCTGAGTAAAATATCAGTACGTACAATTAGAAAATTTTTTAAACATATTTACTGTCTCGTTAGAAAATATGAATTTCTTGAGATGTGGATGACCACTTTTTTGGTATTTAACATATAAACTTTTCTTAACAAGAAGCTTATATTCAATTGTTGCCTGAGATAATGAACCCTAATACCACGAATTCCATCACAATAACTGCAACCAGTCAATTTCTATTGGAAAAAAAAATATTTTACACACATATTTTGATCACAAGAGAATATCACATGGCGTATTGTTATCACAGGGACACGCTGTATAACGTCAACGTTTGTTGATGAAATATTATAACTAATTATTATCAACAGTTCATCAACACTAAAGGTAACAAAATGTTTTCATTACTTAATGGGCACATTCGTTAATAAGCTGTAGAGCCGTTGTTCAATAATTCATGTATTTTATTACATTAATGGATGTAAACTTTTATGTAACGAATGTTTTCTCTTTGCAGAAGGTAATCAACAAGGTTTTTTGTGAACACTAACACATTATAATGTCATTTTATTATCTAATTAAATTAAGACATTGTATGTAACGGACTCTTATTGAATAGTATGTAATTCAATGTTAAGATAATGTGCTATCGGTTACATTGATTCAATACCTTTTGTTTTCATTTCGTTAATAAGTACATATTTGTCATTACAGTAATTTAAGAGAAGATGGACAAAGACAATATCATCCAATAAACAATGGTCATTATGTAAATTAAAAATTCATAATATCGATTAACCATCCCCATTACTCATTGACCAATATTCGTTATTTTAATTAATTTTGTTCCTTGCTCAATGTTCAGCGTTCATAATATCGATGAACTGTGTACATTTCCAACGTTTGACTACATTTAATTGCCCAAGGAAATTTTTCTCTGTTAGGACTAATTTAAGCAAGTGCACGTTTCGCATTTCCGGTATATTTTGTGTTGTTTTATAATGATTTGCATATTTCTTTATAAACCCGCATAAAATATTAATATTAGTTCGACTAAAACGCTTTGAAACCACAGAGAGAACTACTTGGGTATGTCTTAATTATCATATTAAATCCATTGGTAATGACAAAAATTAGGGAGATTAGGATTAGTATTGACAACAGTTTCTTGTATGTGACGTCCTTTTTATGGCAGAAAGAGGCAGGTTTTGCAATATCGCTTGAAATGCTTTCGGTTGGATTAAAAGTAATTCGGACTCGAATTTCAGCTACTGCCAGTCAATTTTCAGTTTTCAAAAAAACAATATACCCTTCGTTTTTTTTTAACTGACTTATAACTACAGATGTATAAATAATTACGCACTGGGTTGTTAAAATAACGTACAAATGGACGTATTCATTAGAGGTATTATTTTAAATTTTCAGTTACTCATTTGATATAAATAAAATTTTCCTAAAATTATCCACTATTCATAACGAACTCTCGACGGTTTGTTAACTTACTTTAAGCTCACATTGGTAGTTAAATATAAGGAAAAATTTTCATATAACTAATAGGAGAAAATTTCAAAACAATGATATTAAAACTTAAATTGCTTTAACGTCATTTCTGCACAGTGCTCTGAATGTCAACGTGAAAAAATTCAAGCAAGCACGGGTAAACGGCGGGATTAACTGTGACTCTGTAACGTATAACATATAACGTAGACAATATATACTTTTTGGAAAATTTTCTACGAGTAACGTCAGCCCCAAACAATGAGACCATTTTAAAGAAGACAACATCCGTAGTCAGCAGAACTAGAAACATATAAATATGGTTCATGCGACAGCACGGCAGGATTTGCATCAGAGACGTCAGGCGCGTAACATCATAACATTATATTGTAATCTTGTAGTTAATTAAGTGTGTAAAGTGAATAAAAAGTTTTTTTAAAAACTTTCCCGGCTCGTATAGTTATATATCTGGCGCAGTCAGCAGAGGATATCTCAGCAGAGGACAACTCAGCCGAGGATAATCCAGAACCACGGTCAGCAGAGGACATCAAAGAAGATTCCCGACCGCAAAAGAGATTTGGGACCACATCGCCCGGATCTGCGAGGTCCACGAACAAGCAGGACAAGCATCGCCTCAACCGTCGTCGGACCTCATAGAAACTAGGAAACCAGAGATTTGGGCCCGCATCGCCCGGATCTGCAAGGCAACGACCCGAGAGGACAGCATCGCCTCACCACCGTCGTACCTTATAGCAGCTAAGAAGAAACAGAAACCAAGAAAAAAGTGAAGAATGAAAATCGTCGCCATACTTCTAATGTAAGTCGCAATTTTATACATAAAACAATTAATGTCCCGTGCAGATTTAAACACTATTGTCAATACTCTCGAAAATTTGACATTCACTGACGTCTCGAATCCTCAACCACAATCATCATCTATCACAATGCCTCAACTTAAACCAGAATATCTCGCTTGTATCCCCGAATTCAATGGAGATCCCAACGACCTCAATAGATTCCTAAGCGTAAGCGAATCCCTAATTAACCAATTTTACGATCACGCCAATCCCCAAAACTTTCAAAATATCTATTTACTAAACTCAATAATTTCAAAATTAAAAGGAAATGCTAAGACGATAGTAAACATACACAGTACTACGAACTGGGAAAGCTTAAAAAATTTATTACTGTCAAACTTCTCTGACCAAAGAGATGAAATTTGTCTAAATAGAGATCTAGTTGTGTTAAAACAAATGTCAAGTGAAACTCCTCAAAATTTCTACGATAGAGTATTACATATTCTAAATTTATTATGTTGTTATATAACTGCTCATGAAAGAACAGAAGAAGCTCGAACTTTAAAACGCGACCTTTACCAAAATTTAGCGTTAAAAACTTTCTTATCAGGACTTAGAGAACCGTTATCTACAACAATAAGATGTATGAAACCAACTAACTTAAGCGAAGCAATGCAGTATGTCATTCAAGAAGAAAATGTACAGTATTTCCAGAATTTCACTCAAAGAAATCCACCAAAACCTCAAACTCCATTCAGGATGAATCAGCATCCCCATTACAATCAACATCCACATTTTAATTCTCGACAACAACTAAATCCTCAACAACAATTCAATTATCAAACTCCAAATAATTTTTTCAGAAACCAAAATAAATTCCCTTCACAACCCATTAACGTTCAACCTAGAAATCTACCACCGCAGAGATTCTTAACTAATGCCCAAGTATTCAAACCCCAAAACGCAAACGTCTTCAAACCTAATCCAAATATAAGAAAGAATTTACCCCCTCCAACACCGATGAGCATTTCTACAAGAAATACTAATCAACCAAGACCTTCGACATCTTATCAGAATAATCAGAATTTCCAAAGACGACCACAAAATGCTTTCCATAATACATATAAGTCCCAGAATCAAAAACCGCCCTTTATTTCCGAAGAACTGTATAATGCGGAAATCGATGATGAAACTTATGACGACAATCAATGCTCTGACGAAGAAAACTACCAAAGCGAAAACTATTCTAATAATCCCAAAAACCAAAATTTTCAGTCAGTCCCCCAAAATTGCAAAAAGAAATAACACCTCCTATAATATCAATTAACACTCTTTCAGAACACATAAGTGAATTACCCTATATCATCTTTCCTGAATACAATATCAAATTATTGATTGACTCTGGATCGACAAAATCGTTCATTAACCCAGACATAGCAAACAAATATTTTTCAAATTTGATAAGAAATGACCCTTTTATCGTTACAACAGTTTTCCAAAAATCCTCACATCAGTTTAGTACAATGATCCCACCTTCGAAAATTTTCAATTTGAATCCTTCAATTAAGTTAAAATTCTACCTTTTTAAATTCCATGATACCTTCGATGGATTAATAGGTATTGATAATTTAACCTTACTTCAAGCTGTACTCGACTTCGACACAAAACATCTAATAACGCCCTATGCGAAAATAAAACTTCATTTTTACCAAACCAAATCATCCAGTAACCTAAATCAAGTTACAATTGCACCCCGGTCCGAACAAGTAATAAAAGCTAATACAAATACCGACGCTTTATCACGAGTAGAAATTCATACTAAAGAAACAGACACTTATTGGAAACAATTCGACGACTTAATTGGTAATCAATTTGAATCCATTACTTTCGACGAACCCTCAACATTAAATGAAAACAAAACTGACCTAGACAATATTTCCATTATTGCACAAGTTGACGACAACGAACAACCTCAGCAAAATCTCCAAGAGCAACAAAATGAAAACGAAAGCGAAAGTGTTACAATGCACTCCAACGCCGACCAACATCCCGTAATAAATATCCCTATTGTTGAGCATGCATTAAACTACGGACAAAATCAAATAATAATAAGCTCTGTATTACATTCACCAACACTTCCAAAAATAACTAAACTATTTGACAAAAAACAACGTATTCATGTTCAAATCTCTCAAAATAACTTTGAAAACGACATTGTAAATTTTGTTAAAAATTATATCGTACCCGATGTAAACTACTTTTTGTATTTTGAAGACCAAGAGATGTACGAACCATTCTCATTAGTTTTGCAAAGAAATTTCAAATGGCCCTCTCTAAAATTCAAACGTTGTAAAAAGAAACTAATCGACATAACGGAAAAGGATGAAATCAAAAATACTATTCAAAACTATCATGAAGGCAAAAGTAACCATAGAGGTATACAAGAAACTTTAGACAGGATAAAAGATAAATATTATTGGCCCAAGATGAAAGAATCCATCCAAACTTTCATTAATCAATGTGAAATTTGTCAGCAGGCTAAATATGATAGAAATCCCGTAAAAATGCAAATGAATCAAACGCCTACACCTATAAGACCATTCGAAATAATCCACGTAGACACGTTCACATTCGAACAATCAAAATTTTTGACAATTATTGATAGCTTTTCGAAATACGCGCAAGCATATTATGTCACCTCGCTAAACAGTACAGAGATCGCAGATAACTTAATCAACTTCTTTTCTCATCATGGCATTCCAAAAATAATTATTGCAGACAACGGCACCGAATTTAAAAATTCAGTAATTACAGAACTCCTATCGCTACATAAGATTCAAATTCATTTCTGTTCCCCAAACCATCCACAATCCAATGGGATAATCGAAAGATTCCATTCAACATTAATTGAACATTTAAGAATTCTAAATACTCAAGGATACTCTAAAACTCCTGCGAAAATGAAAATAATGTACGCAATTTTAGCTTACAATTATTCCATTCACTCTGTAACAAAACATAAACCCATTGATATAATTAACGGACACATTTCAAACAATGACCCATTTAATGTAGAGATAGATAAAATTTTGCTGAATGATTACGTGCAGCAGCACAAAGAGAAAACTAAAGTATTATATTCGAAGATAAATGCAGATTTAATCGAAAACAAAGAACACGTTCTAGAAAAGGTAAACAAGAATCGCGATGAACCAAACATTTTCCAACCAGAACAATTAGCTTTTGTAAAGAAAAGTACGCGACAGAAAAACGCCAATAAATTCGAAAAACCAAAAATAATATCCGATATTAATATTGAAAGAAAGGTAATTTCAACAAATTCCCAGAATAAAATACACATGGACAACGTAAAACGCCCACTTAGACAGACGTATTCATTCGACTAAAATTAAAATTTCTTTTTCAGATTACCATGCATTTTTGCCAAACAAGAAATAACCTACCGAAATTTAGAAAACAACCCAGGTATAATTCCTATAAACATTGGTATCACGAAAATCAAAGAATATACTCATACCCTCATTCATTACAATGACTTAAACCCTATGATCGACGAAATTAATAAATTGAAAATTCAGTCACAAAATGTAACTAAGCATATATCTATTAATAACCATTATTTTATTGAAGTATCTAATTATGTTAAAATATTACGCTTTGTAGAAGAAAAAGTAGAAAGTAGAATTACAGACATATTACCGCACCCAAGTAGAACAAAACGAGGTTTAATCAATGGACTAGGTTCTATATTTAAATCTATAAGTGGAAACTTAGACGCCAACGACGGAGAAAGGTACGAAAACTTAATTAAAAATCTTCAAGATAACCAAAAACAACTAGTCACTTCAGTAAAAAATCAAAATTCTCTTGCCATATCACTAATTAATAAATTCAATGAAACTCTTAATAGAATTACTCATAATGAAGAAATTTTGAGCACACGTATTAAACAAATTTCAGGAATTGTTCAGGGTAGCATAAACAGAGATTATACAAGATTCATTAAGGACACACTAATTCAATTAATCAACATGTTTGAAATCATTAATTCAATTTTACAAGATGTAGAAACATCAATTGCTTTCACCAGACTAGGCACTGTGCATCCAAGCATAATAAAAACGAATGATCTATTTCAAGAACTAAAAACATTAAACACTAAATTCAAAACTAATCAGTTACCATTAAACGTAACTTTAGAGAACATGATGTATTTCCAAAATATAATCAAAACTGATTGTTTTATATTAAACAACAAAATTATATATCTTTTCCATTTACCCATAACCTATCCTTACATATTCGAAATATATCACTTGTATTCAGTACCCATTTTTTCGAGAGGTCAATTTAAGACAATTGTTCCAAAATCAAAATTTATCGCACGAAACGCATTGTTTTATGCCGAAATAAGCGACACATGCGTAGAAGTATCACCGAAGTTCTACATTTGCAACAAGAACACCCTGCAGCATATTAAAGAAAATCCCTGTGAAGTTCAACTACTAGATGTCAAGACACCAACTCGATGTTCACGAACTCAAGTTCAAATTGCCGACAATATTTACCAAAAGACAGAAAACTCGAATCAATGGATTGTAATTTTACCCCAAGAAGAAGTTATTCAACTTCACTGTCACGAACAAATGGAAGCAGTAAAACTTAAAGGTTCATATCTTTTTGAAATTCCTCTAGGATGTCAACTTTCAACTAAGAAGAGGATAATCACCAATGAAGAAGACGAAACTTCAGGTCAAATAATATTGTTTCCAAACTTAATTCAAGATAACGACTTTTCACTTCAAACCAATTTTACTATTAAACTTGAAAATACTAATTTAGATGAACTTCAAAATATCAAACAAGAATACATTGAAAATGACCCAGTACTTAACAAACCAGTAATTTCAAACACACCAAGTGCCTGGACTATTATCATTTATTGTTTAATAATCATTATATTAATTGTAATTGTCAAGAAAAAGATTGTCCGCAGACGAATCGCAAGAAATCAACAAGAAGAAGCCACTGCAGCCCTGGAACTCCAAGATGTTCGACTTCCGAACTAGGGAAGCCCGGAATTCGAATCTTCGGGGGGAGGAGTAACGTCAGCCCCAAACAATGAGACCATTTTAAAGAAGACAACATCCGTAGTCAGCAGAACTAGAAACATATAAATATGGTTCATGCGACAGCACGGCAGTATTTGCATCAGAGACGTCAGGCGCGAGTTAAATGTCAAAGATTTAAAACTTTGTTTTTAAAAACTTTATTCCGACAAACACGTAGTGACAGCGATTGTCTCTACTACCAAACTGAACATAAAGCTACCACATTAGTTTTTATATCTGAGATAAAGAACGTAACATGATATTACAATACAAGTATAAAAAAATGCAAGGTGACAAGTCGTGTCTTGTAACTCCTCCCGCCGTAGAAATGAATCAACGGTGAAGTTGATGAAGTTAAACCATTATTTCAGCTTCTCGGACTTCTCTCTTCTTCCGTTCTTGGGATGTTTTCTTGATGATAAATTTTATTACGAAGAATAAAGAAATAGTGGATGCGATGACGTATAACAGGATGGTCCAGATGCTAATTGTGTGGAAGTGGACAGGTTCCGTTGAAATCTCCTCAAGGTTTCGTTTTTGGACGTCTATGGCCGCTCGAATGTTCTTCATTCCTTCTAGGTTGACAGATTCCAATTTTAGGGTTTCACGGGGATGTAGTTCGATTTCTGGTTATCCTCGAAGTTTAGTTTCGAAAGGGCGACGTTCTTGAATTTGGATTTTGGGTTTGTGTGACTTCTAATTAAGATTTTTCCGATGTGAACTTCGCAAGCTGGATCGATTTCTAGTAGGTAGGTGCCCTGCAGTGGGATGTGGTCCTTGGTCGTGTCACACTGTTGAATTGCTGCAGTTTTCTGAGGGATGATTAAAATCCATTTTTCTTTTTCCAATTTCCTGACTTCCGTTGTTTCAACTTCAACTGGAGCTTGGATGCAATTAGTGATATTTCGAGCGAAGATTAACATTTGTACTTCGCACGGAGCTTCTTCGTTCAGGGCGGTCGGATTGTCTTCGTGACACATGTATTCTCCTGGAGTAATTTCCTGGCAGCTTTTATCGAAGTAAATGTAGCGGTGCTCATTAAGGATTAGGTATTTTGATAAGGGGATAATAATTTTGTATCGATCAAGGGATGGTGTAGGTAAAGGGTATAGGTGATAATAGTTGTAGTTATTGGCTTCCACCAAATATATTTTCGAGTATAGGTTCAAAGGGTAACTTACTGTCAATTAAATGATCGGATATTAATTTAATTTCTTGTAATAGGTCTTGTGGCTCTATTATGGAATTATGGAAAGTATTTATCTTTGCGAATGTGATCGCTATTTCTAGATCTTCAAGAATATCATAAATATTTTGAAAAGATGACATAACTTGAGATATAAAGATTTCTAATAGAAAGTATTCAGTCGTTTCTAAATCTTTAATTTGGAGGTTAGATAGAGCTTTTTCGACGTTTACAAGGCGTGCTTCTAGAATTAACTGGTTCTGGGTTATGTTTAAAGAAATGTTTTCGAAATTGTTTACGGTTTGCCCTAATATGGTAATCTGTTCTTTCACTAATGTTTTAATTTTTTCCTGATTTTGTGATAGGGATGTTATAGTTTTATCATATCTGTCTGCGTCTTCTTGGTCTAGATTTCCCGTTAGAGATTTTATGATTGTTCCTAGTCCGTTAATGAGTCCTCTTTTTCTCCTATTGTTTAATGTAGGATTTATTTGCAAAAATTGATCGTGAACTTTTTCTTCTAGAGATGTAGCAAGATTACGTAAATTTTGAAGGTATTTTTGTATGCGTCCTGTGGAATTTTCAACATTTTTCTCAAACTTTTGATAATTTTCTCGTAATTCTAAAAATTCGGTTAGTAGGTGAGATATATCAAAAATTTGGATAAATGACCAGTGATCAACGACGTTTTGGGCGGTACCAATTTTTAAGGGTAGGATGCCGGGGTTTTCGTTGAGGTTATGGAATTTAGGATAGCCTAGTTCTGATTCTGACTCGCCGCCGTGGATGAGCAATCTGAAATATTTGGGATTTTAAGTTCTCTCGTGTGTATCGTTTCGATCTTATTATTAGTTTTATTTTTTATTTTCACTTTGTTATGTTCTAAAATTTCGATTAGTTCAAACGGACCTTTGAATTTACTCTCAGATTTATTCCGTTTTTTATTAGTTTTGTATACTACCTGTCCAATTTTAAATTGAAATTGTACTGGGCCTTTATTATTCCTTTTCCTTAATATTTTCTTTTTACCTTCTTCTAAATTTTGGGATAAATTTTGATAAAGGTGTTTCATTATTTCTCGATGATTGGAAACATAATTAGAATAGAAGGTAGTCCCTATTAAGTCGGATGGGTCTCGAGAGTCAGTGTGTCCAAAAGTCAATTCAAATGGTGTAAATTTCGTAGCTGAGTGTAAAGTGTTGTTATAAGCTATTAAAGCATAGGTCATTAAGGTATTGGTATTTTCTTTAGAGTACTTTTGTTGCAATAGTCTAAGGTGTTCAATTAAAGTGGAGTGAAATCTTTCTACGGGA
Source organism: Cryptocephalus primarius (assembly GCA_963576515.1). Classification (NCBI taxonomy): domain Eukaryota; kingdom Metazoa; phylum Arthropoda; class Insecta; order Coleoptera; family Chrysomelidae; genus Cryptocephalus; species Cryptocephalus primarius. The sequence goes on along the minus strand of OY754940.1, from coordinate 15,382,976 downwards.
GCATTTGATTCGTGGTGTAGGGGTGTGGTGAAATGTATATCTATTTTATGAGAGCGCAGCATTTCTTTTACAGTTTCGTTTTTAAACTCTGTTCCGTTGTCTAGCGTAATTCGTTGAGGAATACCGTAATACGTGAAATATTGTAAAAATACTCTGCAGATTTCTATTGCGGTTTTTCCTTGAATGGGTAATGCTTGTCCTAATTTTGAGAATGCATCTATAATTGTTAAGAAGTGGAAACCATTGAATTGAAAGACGTCAGCGTGAATTAACTGGAAAGGTTTCCCGATAGTTTCAGTTAACACTAAGGGGACATAAGGTTGTTTTCTAGAATATTTGGAAGTTTGACAAATGTTACATTCATTGATGTAATTAGTGACGTCCTTTTTCATTGATGGCCAATAATAGTTTCGTTTTAACTTTTCAAAAGTTTCGTCAATTCCTCGGTGATTACATTTACCTTCGTGTTGATATTTGATAAGAAGGATACGTTCATCATGTTCCCTGACAGAATTAACTAATTTAGTACATTTAATTAATTTTAATCCGTTCTCGTTAAAGTATTTTAAAAATATGTCATCGAATTCTTTATAAAGTGTGTCATCATGGAAAAATAGGTGAAACGTCTTATTATTGGTCATGTAATTCTTAAAAAAGGTCAGAATTGTTGATTCGGATTTCGGGATTTTTACGTTAAGGATTTTGTGCTTTTCGAAATATTCTTCTTGGACGTCTAAAGTGTCATGAGGGTTTTTTGAGACAATAATTTGATTAGGTTTATTATTTATTATGTCGTCTAATATGCGAATTCCATTATTGAAATTATCTGGGGCGTTACAAGAGTGTATTGTTTCGTTAATATCGTGTCCGTCGTCTGCAAGCGCACTTTCAGTGCTACTGTCATTTTTGGGGTTTTTATTTTTTGGAAAAGGTGACCGTAATTGAATATCCTCAAGGATTACGATTTGTTTCTTTACATCAGGATTTTCTTTAAGAGAATGTTCGTCGTTTTTTTTATGTAAATAGTCGAAAATTTCGTTTTCTATTTCTGGCAGTACAGTTTCTTCTAAGATTGTATCATTTTCTATTAAATTTCCTTCAGAAAGGTCATTTAAATAATCTAATATGTCTTGTTCAATTTCCCCTGGATGATTTAAAAGACTTTCGGTTTCAGCCGCGTTTATTTGAATACGTGACAAGGCGTCGGCGTTAGTGTTATATTTATGTCTTATTTTATTAGTAAGAGTCAATGGAATTTTGTCATTATAAAAACTGTCCCTAAATTCAAAACACAGTTTACGAATAGCAGTTGCCTCTTCTTTATTACAGTGTTCAAGTCTCAAATTATCTAAGTTCGATTTCAGAATGTCATCGTGTTGTTTCTCAAAAGTCACGTTAGTTTCTGTTTCTTCGCAAGCGTTGATGTTTAACGTATCAATGGGTTCAATTTCGAATGGTTCAAAAATTTTTATTTTTACTGGGTTCTCGCTTGAATTTAAAACAGTTGTTATTGCAAAATTATTTACTACTTTTACTAATGCTTCTGGCATTTCGACGTTATCTTTGAATTTTTTATATTCTAATAAACCAATTCCGTTTTCTAAGTTTACTGAGATTTTTACAATTTGTTGGCTTCTGGGTGCGATCGTTACTTGACAAATTTTGAGGTTAGCATTATCTTGCAAATGTCCCTTTATATTTTGAAAAATGATTGGGACTCGAGCAAATGGAGTTATTAACATTTTATTTTTTAGATCAATGTTGGCTTGTAACTGTGTTAGAAGGTCGGCGCCAATTAGACCATCGTATCTTTCGGAGAATTTAAAAACATAAAATTTATGGAATTCGTTAGTGTTAAAAATTTTGAAAACAGGAATATATGCCACTTGATTATGAAAAGTCATTGCATGGGCGGTCTGGATATTAAAATTTTCGTTAAACACACAATTTTGAAAGTATTTTTGTGCTAAATTTGGGTCAATGAGACTTTTAGAACTGCCGGTGTCGATTAAAAAGTATGCATTTATCTCAGGAATATAAATATATGGTAAGTCAGCACGTATGTTGTTTAGAAATATCACGTCGGGAGATTGTTGCCATGAACCTGGGGAAAATTTTGCTCGTAATCCGTGGGAGAAGAATGTAAGTGATAATTGTTATCGTGAATGTAACTCGAGTCATCTTGAGATATGTGGTGTTGAGAGATGTCATATGAGTAGTTGTCCGGATAGAAATTCTCAGTAGAGGAGTACGTTACGAAATTGTTGTCGTATGCAATATTGGAATCAATATTCTGTGTCATACAGGCATTTTGATTTTCTACAGCATTGTTTTCGGGATTCTCGTTGTTGTTAACTTGTTGGGCGAATAATTCTTCGACAATAATGTTAGGTTTTGATTTTTGGGCAAGATTGGTGTTTCCAGAACTAGTATCCATAGGGATAGGATAATTCTGAGTTGTTTTAGTTACAGCGCTAGATTTGGAATTTTGGAAATTTGGTACTGTCGCAGGCTTATTATTAACAGAAAAATTCGGTCTCGGCATGTTAATCTGAAAAGGTGACTTTGGTTGAAACAAGTTCGTTTGACCGAATCTGGGTGTTTGAAAGTTATTGGAGAAACTAGGTGTTGGGTTAGAATTGAAGAAATTTGGTCTACTGGGAAAATTATTTGTGGGGAACCTTGAATAATTTTGAAAGCTCGGTAAATAAGTCGGAACGTATTGAATTTGAGGTTTTGTAGATATCATTGGTCGCGGGTTAGAATTATTTTGTGTAAAATTAGGGGTAAGTCTAGGTTGTGGTTTGTATACCGGATGTTGTAAGTTTTGATTACGCCCATTACTGAAGTAGATAAAGTTTTCTTCTTCAGTGACATAAGAGAGAGCTTGTTCTAACGAATCGGGATTTCTTAACCTGATTACGAGTTGCATATGATAAGGTAAACCACTTATAAACGTTTTTAAAGCAAAATTATCATAATGTTGTTTTTTAATCATTTTCTCATTAACGTCAGTGATCATACTTAATTTTGAATGAAGTAAGCTCCTTGCATCTTGGATTCGCATTCCAAATTGCATAGGGGTTTCGTTTTTAAGTGGTTTCATAGATATTAAATCTTGAATAAGACAATCTACACTTCTCTGATCGGAAAAAGTTGCGATAAGCGAGTGTTTAATGAGGGCCCATGTGTTTAATTCGGACCTGGAACCAATTAAGTCTGCAGCACGATCTCTAAGTTTACTTAAGACTGTATCCAAAAGGACAACATTGATCGGGTCATTTACGTTTTGAACGTTTTGAAAAGCTGTTAATAAATGTTCACATGCAGTAATGAATCTGCCTAATTGTTTCGGATTACCGTCAAAAGGTGGAATGTTATCGGCTTGATATCTGAGGAGACCGATATTTATTTCAGGCATAGTGATATTTTGTTTCCTACGTTTTTCCGTAAGTTTAAGGTTGGAAGAGAATTTAGAAATTAAGTTGTCAATTTCAATGTTATCTACGGACATGCAAAATAACGGTCTTTGGGTTAAGCCAAAATTTGGGAGAAGTAAGGAAATGAGCACTTACAGTAGGTAGATGAAGTTCATCCTTCTCGAGGTTCTTCTTATCCTAATTCTTATCCTATGGTCCAATAGGTGTCTTCCGCGATGGAATCCTACCCTGGGGTCTTCTTATCCTAAGGTCCAATGGGCGGTTTCCGCGATGGATCCTACCCTGGATGTTGAGTTGGTGTGTGTTCTTGTGCCGGATCGTTTCTTATCGTTCGGAGTCGTTGTCGAATAAATCGTTAACACGAACCGATTTTCCCGTGGTTTACGATAAACCGTCTAGAAATCGTCTCGACGAAATCCTACTGACTGCGCCAGTTAAATGTCAAAGATTTAAAACTTTGTTTTTAAAAACTTTATTCCGACAAACACGTAGTGACAGCGATTGTCTCTACTACCAAACTGAACATAAAGCTACCACATTAGTTTTTATATCTGAGATAAAGAACGTAACATGATATTACAATACAAGTATAAAAAAATGCAAGGTGACAAGTCGTGTCTTGTAACTCGCGTAACATCATAACATTATATTGTAATCTTGTAGTTAATTAAGTGTGTAAAGTGAATAAAAAGTTTTTTTAAAAACTTTCCCGGCTCGTATAGTTATATATCTTACGTAAATTGTGTGTCATACAAATCTGAACATTGGGGTAAATACAATAAAAACCGAAAACAGTACACCTCAATTTTTCTGGTACAACGTAATATCCCCAAGACCTTGTACCATACTTAAGTCATAATTATTGAATGCAGTTTCAAAAATAATAACAATCGCAAGGAGATGGCAGGAAATACGTCATCGCGATAATTTCCAAACATTTCCGTTCAATGGTACACTATTAAATTTAATTTTAATTTTGTTTAATTTAGCAGTAGACCGTAAAGGCATCTCCAGTCGCACGTATCATAAAACTATCTGCCTTTACAATGGCTTTATATTAGCTATTAGAATGAATAAATGTTTACAGAAATAATTTAAAAGTGTTATTTGTAAATGATCCTTTTTGGTAACAAAAATACTCATTACAGCTCATTAGAGTTTTTGAAATTACTAAATTGCAGTAACTAAATGCAATAAATGTTTACATAAATAGTTTCAGTATTGTTGAATTTTACTAATAGCATAATAGCAAATTTGTGCCTCATTTGTTTCTGTAGCATTACTTGTATTGTGTATAATGTCTACATCAATACGATTATTAATTTCGTCCACGTCGAAAGGTTTACCAAAAGCCATTTTAAAATAGTAATTGCAATTGCAATACACACCACTGAACTCTAGTGACGACTGAACATATGTTCGGTGCTCAAATTTAATGGCTGCAGTGGACCTGTCTAATTCTCGATACTAATAAGTATTTCATATATATATATATATATATATATATATATATATATATATATATATATATATATATATATATATATATATATATATATATGCATGTATTGTAGCGACTACCAGTTGTACGCGCCAAATATACGGGAGAAGGTTAAACGGTAAGGTACATGAATATCCTGGTTTTGTATAGGGTAAAAACGTATTTTTTGAATGCGCTCGGTATAAAGTCGGTAATTTTTTTGCTTTTTAACTGGAGTCATTCTGACTGGATGGAACTTACAGGAGATTGCGTATTATTCGTAATTTTCACATAACGCATAACTCGTCATTAATTTGAGTGTGAATTTAGTAATTTTTTTAGTTGCATATCTTCAACTAGAATTTAGTTTCTAAAGTAATATTAATATTTATAACGTGCAAATTATTTATAATCAAAATTGACTGGTAATTTTTTTAGATATGTTTGTTCAATTGTCAATATTAATTAGTAAGGTAAATGTAGCTATTTCATAATTGGATTAAAGTTTATTTATTTTTGGTTGAACACCTGCAGGTAAGTCTTTAAACAATATTCTTTTGTTCCGGCCGTTTCACCACACTTCCTGAAACAATATTTATCAAAACACGTCCCGCACAATTTAATCCAGACGCATATCCGACATTTCGTGATTTACCCCGCCGGTATTAATACGATTTAAAGCCCTTAAACAGTCCTTATCAAATTCCGAGATCCCCTCGGCTCGGAACGCAAACATATCCCTTTTAAAATAAAGTTGTTACGGTTCTCGCCCCACATACTTAGTCCCATATTCAAAACCGTGTGCGTACGTACCCCATAAATATGGCCGAAGAAACCGTTTCCTGAAAGGTTAATGAATGTGAATCCGTTTTGCATACGGAGTGCGAGGGAGAGAGAAACGAAAGTAATGCATACTCGATCCGAGTTAACAATAAAAAACGGCTCGTTACACTTGATCACGTGACCTTGAATTAATAATAACAATTGAATAATAAGAGGTTTATTCCTACGAGTTAGTGTACGGGGATTCGTTGGATAATTTGGCGAAAAACCAATGACATTGGACCTACCAGAAAATGCCACTTTAACCATCTTAATTATTCATAATTTACTTATCATTATTTAATTTTATCGAATATAATTTTGTTAAAATAGACATCCGCGTGTTCGAAAAGCGTACAAGAGGCACCAAACTTGAAAAATATTATAAAAAATATATCAACAACCAAGTGTTATATTTTAATAACCTTAATAAAATGGAAAATAATCTCAAATTTGATAATAGTAGCAGCATATGAGAGGGTATTAGGTTTTCAATCAACATCCACATAACCTTCATAAGACAAAGTGCTGACAAAGAACATCGTGTATTCATATGGTTGCAGGTGCATTGTATCCCTATATTTACATACAAATGCACTTATTCTATTGTCAGCTTTTGTTAGGAAAATCTCTGTGGCAGTGGCGTATCCACTGATGTGTCATATTTCTACGATCTTTCTAACGTTTAAAATAAAAGTGAAATGTGAAAAATGAAAAAAAACTTCCGTATACCATTTAGATTTCATTGGGAGCACTTTTCAAAAAGTCCCAGAAGAACTTTTAGAATAGTTTAAGGGTGGTATTCAGAAACGTTCCATAAATTTTTCTGAACATAAGCGATTACTTAAGTCAGATTTCGTATTCAGAAATGTTCCTTTGGATTTATAAATCTTAACTCAAAATTCATTCATATTCAAATTCATAAATGCATCAATTCAAATTCATTCAAATTCATAAACTTTCCATAGTAAAGATTTTTCTTATTGTAAAAATTACTTAAGAAATATCGAAGTTATGTTCGTAGAACAGTTATAGTTTTAAAAATATTTGAAGAGAACAATGCTTTTGATGTCAAAGGATGATAATCATCAAATGGACCAAATGGACGATTTAGAATTTAAAAAGCACTGTAGAGGTTTTCCAAGCAGTGTGTGATTAATATTATTCTCCCTTTAATTTCAGAAGTGGAAGAAATTGATAATTAACGATGAATGCCCTAGCTTCTTTGGCACAATTGTCCTCAGCAATACTATTAGGGAAGACATACCGTTGATGACCAGATATAATTAAGTCAGGTCACCCACACCTATATCTCCGGAACCAATGAGATGCAAACATTTAGCAAACGTCATATTTTATTGCTAATTTATTGCTGACGATATAGGCAAATTGCGATTTCAGAAAATCACCCCTATAACCCCTAGCAGATTTCCTCACCCCCCGAAGTATCTCCGAAGACATTTTTTTTTTTGGAAATCAAAGCGTGAATAATTTATTGCTAATTTTTCGAACGAACGAACATTTTTCAATTTTACACGAGCTTGAAAATGACGATTTTGCATTTTTATTCATTTGTTTGACATTTTTCAAAGAAATTTTTTAATATGAGGAATTCATTTGAAATTTATGATGATTTTAATAATGTACTAAATGAAAAGTATCAAAATAGTAAAAGCAAATTGACGCTTTTTTTGCATCTTTTCTTAAAACACTTACAACTTTGGTTCAGATCGTTGAAAAGGGTCAAAATGAAGGTCTTGAACAATTATTTTATGGACTTTAATTAGAGATATGGTACTCTGATTCAAAGTGTAAGTTTTAAAATAAAGTATTAAAAACAATCATACATTAATAAATTTTTATCCTTTGATCACTTCATATTTTGACATCTTTAAAAAAAACCAACCGCTATAAAAAAAATTTTCGACGATCTGAGCTACAGTTATGAGTGTTTTAGGAAAAGATGTAAAAAAAACATCAATTTGCTTTGAACATTTTGGTACCTTTCATTTGGTACAATATTGAAATAGTCATAACATTGCTTAGAGAGCACCTAAAAACTTCTATAAAACGTAAGATTCTTGATGTACTTTGTCTCATATTTTAAGAAATTTTATAATTCAACTTTCAGTTAATGAGAAAACAGCAAAGAAATATTTTTTAAAACTTTTGTAAATAAATCGCAAGATATATTGATTTATGGCAAAACTTTTACGATATCTTTGATCGTATTCAAAGCTATCTACAAGCATTTTGGCGTAGCGAAAATCCAAATCGGATTTCCTTTTTATTTTCAACTAATATTTCTGCGAATCGCGAAACTATGAAATATAGAATACGTTGTATTGTTTTGTACCATTTTTTCCGAAAGATTAGAAAATATGGTGGAAAATCCATGAATTCTTCTAATAAATTCTTCATATTAAAAATTGTTTTAAAAACGTCAAATTTTAGCAATATGATCAAAAATTAGCAATAAATTATCCATTTTTGATTTGCAAAGAAATTGTCTTCTGAGATACTTCGGGTGCTAGGAGTGAAGGGGTGATTTTGAGGAATCGCAATTTGCCTATATCGTCAGCAATAAATTAGCAGTAAAATATGACGTTTGGTAAATGCCTGCATTTTCATTGGTTCTGAAGATATAGGTGTGGGTAACTTGACTTAAGTATTAAGCCAGATTATCCTCTTCATCTCGGAAAGGAGTTGAGCAATGAAATCGTTTTTGGCGTAATAAATCAGCAATAAATTATAGTGCTATAAAGAATGCGGACTTATGAAATGGATGATCTGACTTAATAGACGTTATATTTCCTATCATTGAATGTAGCGGAACGTACAATGTACCTAAAATGTTTACTATTAGACTTATATAGATGTGAAAATATTTAATTCTTCAGTAAGTGATTAACATCTGACTAAAACCTCCAGTTTGCTCTCGGAAGAATCAATTACCACAAAAGAAGAAACAAAAAGCATGGGAACGACTCTTCTCAAAAGAAACCGATTCTCCCATTTCATAATTGCCGATTCAATTTACGTCTTTCGCAAACAAAACTATTGTTCAAACAAAATAATGAAAAAAAATCAATGTACCGTAAACTCAAATAGATCCATCGTCTACGCCTGTGGTGTTGTTCATTAATTGCGGTCGGTAACATCAGTTTTGGTACTTCCTGTATACAATATATATCGAACGACGTCCTCTCTCGTTTTGTTTTCTGTTCGTTCATGAGAAACGTACCGTCTCTTATATTGCAATTACACAACTTGAACGAAGGAAAAAAACTGCAAAATTAATTTAGCCAAGGAAAGAAGGCGGTTTAATAAATCCCGAGATTGGATCTACGGTTTAAATTGATATTGTGCTTTACCAAAGGGACGCTAAACGGAATAAATGCAGTGATTCTTATATTTGAAACAATAGTAGCTATCCGATTTCCAGAATTTGATTCGTTTGACGTATTCAGCATTCATTTAAACCAATTACTAATTGTAGTCTAATAACTAGTCTAGTTTTAGATTTTATATATTAATATACAATACAACACCAATAAGATCAATTTAAGACTATTATGAAAGCAAATCTTGTTATGAATGATACGTAATAACTCTAACAATAGGATTCACTCGTTAGATAAAAGCACTCGTTAGAGAAGTGATAATGACAAATATAAAATCCAACAGATTACACCCGAACTTTGCTGTGGTCAAACAGACATTATTTTATCAATCAGATAAAACATCCCTTAAAGTTTACCTTGTCATGTTTCTTCAGAATTTAAAACATACCGAAGCCCCTCTACCGAGACTCCTTCTCTCGCCTAACTCGAACCGATGTTGATTTATGAAATTTTTTAAAAAACCGGCCTTTCTAGGGGGAAAAACTTGAAACCCCATTCGACAAAATTAAGCCTAAAATGTCTCAAAACAGTCCATAGAACTTCCCTTTCTCGAAGTGCCCATAAATCGAATAAGACAACCTCCTATAGAAGTAAATCCTCCTCTATGCCCCGGAGGCGGAGTGAAAACGTCAGTGAAAATAAAATCGAATTTTGCCGGTGTGCGAGTAAATACAAAAATTTTATCACGTACACACATAAGGATACAATGTCGAGATTATAACGTCGTTACCACCCGTCCACCTCTTCTATGGATGTGAGGAGATTTTATTGCTTATTGAAAAGAAAATTAATAGTTACCATTGTACGGAGGTATACGGAAAGGAACGTTCGAAGTAATCCAGCTGTGATGTACCGCATACCTACTATCTGGGACTAATTGTAGGGAGGAAATGAGCCGGAACAGACAATTAGAAAATGAGAGAAAGGGGGTTTTAATGTGGAAAATGTAGATCACATGCAACGAAAGAAAAGAAGAGTTCGCGTTAAAACGAACGACGTTCATCTCAAAAGTGGGTCTCGGCGAAACAAAAGCAGCAAATTCTAAGCCCACCGTATTAATAATAAAGCAAAAGAAGACATCTGTGGTCAACCGAATGACCGTCAAGACGTCCTCAGGCTAATGTACGAATGAAATAAAATCACTATGATAAAGGAGAAAGACTATATAGTTCCTTTTGTCTTTCTCCTTCATTAAGATGACCAACTTTGGGATTCTAGACAACCTTTTACATCTGATTAAATACTTGGCAAGAGTACAGAGTTGCTTTGGTCTTTCTCCTTCATTAACGTGACCAACTTTGAGATTCTGGACAACCTTTTACATTAGATCGAATAGTTGGCAAGAATATAGAGTTGCTTTTGTCTTTCTCCTTCATTAAGATGGCCAAATTTGGGATTCTGGAGAACCTTTTAAATTTCATTGAATAGCTGCCAAGACTATAGAGTTCCTTTTACCTATTTCCTTCATTAACATCACCAACTTTGGGATTCTGGACAACCTTTAACTATGATAAAAAATGACGAGTAAGCAATATACCCTTACCGTACAATGTACAAGCATTCGAAATATCAAAATAAAATTGTAGCAATAAGCTGAGTGAACACAGAAATACGGGTAAAATGTGGACTGGAATGTGGACATTGAGGTCCAAGGTATTCACATACTCCATAAAATAGTGTGATGAACGAGCACAAAGGGGTAATCTAAATATGAATTCTAAATAGGAAAAGAAAAATACATACATAGATTGCTTAAAATAAAAAACAGACCGGCAGATAAAGACAGAGGTTGAACCACCATTTGCTACCTTATGCAGTTATGCAGTTGCTACTTTATAAGTTACAAGAATCAAGTGGAATGAGTGGAAAATTGAGCAGTCCCGGTGTTGCCATTCGCCGAATTTCCTTTTGGAAAAAATTTTGGTGACGTGCTTTTTCCCGTCTGCCACAATTATAAAACGACAGTAAAGTGACAAGTGACAACTTTATCATCAATAAAGTAGGCATTAGTGCAGCAAGGAAAGCATAGGAAAATGCTTGTGATTCCCTTTGTCATCGCTGCCAGTTTAAGGGATGAAATTAGTCAACTAACAGAGTACATAAAAAATATTAGTGTAAGGGAAGACAGGGGTTAAATGAAATTATTGTCCGGGAAATTTGTTACAAATTTTTTAGTAGATTCCGCAATTTTCTCATTTGTGCCCTTGAAACTGTGTGAGAAGTTGTAGGAAAATTTGGGGAAATGTCGACCATTTTCTCACTTACGCCATTTATCATGCGCACAGAAAACGTTAGCACAAGCTTGTTTGAATAAAGAGGAAGCTTTTACTAAAATTGTAGATAATTATAGTGGCCACATTAACAAAATCCTAAATAATATCTTCATTGTAGCACTTATATCTCATAAATATGGGTTTATAATAGCTTTCAATACACTCAGAGACATAAGTTAGTTAGATAATGGTGATTGAACTTTTGTCATTATTTGCTGGAATAAAAGATGCAACATTTAGCTTAAGTCAAAGCTACTTGCCTACTTAAAATATCAGTATCCTGAAATTGACTACAATATGCGTTTTTCGGGCTGATGGCACGTGATTTCTTCAAAATTATATTTGATTTGACTTACAAGAAAAATACTGAAATTGGTTTAAAGTCTAAATGTATGACTCATACTCCTCGTTGAAAGTATTTTCTAGAAAATTAACTGGAAGAATAGGTAATAGGAGCAAACTTTTCGGTTCTCGTTGTATAATGCTTTCGAGAAAAAATAGACATACAATAAGTTGACAAAAAGTCAAAATAATGAGGCGTCCCACCACTTCAACACAACCGCATACATAATTTTTCAACGTCTAGCGAACAGGGGATAATTCCATCATTTTATTTCTCCATAGTTTCGTGAATCCTGGAATATGAATGAAAGTTCTTCTCAGACTTTTCCTTTTCTATTCTGAAAAACCCCGATTACTCTCTTGCTGTACATCTCAGCCTCTCACACAACGTATTAAATAGTAGGTCATACTAAGCCAAAGATCATCAACATCGGATGATCTGTTATTGAACAATCCTTGCTCAAAATTGGGCCTTCAATGACGCGGCCCTCAGGCATAAACACTCCGCTCATGGGTTTCGCAGGTATATAACCATGCCATACATAAGAACAATTAATTAGAGAACGAATTAATGAACAAATAATCAACTTACCAGTAATAATGAAAGAAATCTCTCCTGACGATCCTCCTGAGCTGACACCTAAAAAAGAAAAACCAATTACATTAGGTCTCTTAGATAGGAAAATTGCAACTACCAGAAAATATCCTAAACAATTCTCTGTTGCCATAACTCAGAAATTGCCTTTTGAGTATCGCATAATTTACCACCAGTAAGATATTGATACTTTAAAGATTTCGAAATTTCTCTTCAGTAACTTTTAGACAACCACTGGCATAACCACTGGCATATCCCAGATATGGGATACACCCTTGTAATATTAGTAGGTCTCCAATTCTGGTTAATGCGCCTTTCGTAAAACTGACCAATTGTCATGCAATGTTGGTAAAACTTTTTGGTGTGTAAAATGTAACGACCACTCTGTAAAAATTATTACAGCAAAAATTTTCCAATATACAAACACTGAGCTTTAAGCAATTGTGCATTAAGCTTTCAAATATTTATTTGACTGGGCTTTTAGAGTTAATGTTATTACTTTTTGTAATTTACTATTCAGTGCCCCTTAAATTGCTTTGAATAAATAACACTGGTTATTCCAACGCCATAATTTCACTTTCAACTAAGTCATTCTCCATTAATTTGCTGTAGAACGTCAGCATGATTGAAGAACATTTCCTTTCCCTGGTAAAACTGAACTATCGTGGCGCTTGCTCACTACTGAACAGCTAGTCAAAAGGGAAATCAAAAAAGGAAAATTTACAAAATTACGAAGAGGGGATAACTTTCATGGAGTGCGAAAAATGGGAAATTCTATTTTCAAACAACCCCAAGTCAATCGATGAATTTGCGAAGGCATAAATTTGCGGGGTCATAAGAGCTTTTTTGAAAATTATACTTGGTATCACGTAATAGGATTAAAAGACCTTAAGAATTAGTTTTCGAAACATTACATACTTTAACATGGGTTGATTTATATCCAGAACCCACATGGATAGAGAAAATTTTAATGGAGCAATAGAATGGAATAAACTCCTAATAAAGTATAATTTTTTCGACGTTCAAAATGCGCATTACAGATTTGTTCCACTTGCGACCTCGAGTCTATTCAAAATGGCAAATTGGACCCAGGCTAAATGCGTACGAACATTCAAATGAAAATAATAATTTCAATAACGACCAAAATGTATTCAATGCAAATGTAAAAAGTTGCAATTGATTCCATTTGCATGTTCAACTACGATCAACCAGTTCGGTTGTATGCTTTTTCGTATGGAACGCAACATACCGAGGTAAAATAATATTTACATCACTTTTCAACATAACTACAACGATGCACCTTTTATAATTTGAATTATTTCAATAAATGTTCAAGCAAAAATGGGTTAAAGTGTAAGCAAATGATACACCACAGATTCAGGCTCATGCAAAATGGTGCGGTAAACAAATAAACAGATTTATTGTGAACTGGATGATAAATAGCAAACTCACAAAAACATAAATATAAAAATGACGAGTAGCTCTGACGTACGATTTCTTATTTTATGGGACACACATAATAAACCCCAAACAACTCATTTCATTATCATATGGTTATTAATTTATGGAGAAGTTCAAGTACTAATTAATTAATAATCCATATTATTATTCTAATATATATGATGACTGATGTAGTGTGAAACGTCACATTTTTCCATGTATTCATAGAAATCGTTGAGAGATCTAAATTATTATTTTATGACGAAATTAATTTCCCGTGAAGACTAGTAACGCATCAACAGTAATCTAAAATTATAGGCTATGAAGGATAGAAAGAGAGAAAAAATAATATCAAATTTCTCCTATTTCACGCCACAACTGATTTACTTGAAGCGGTTATTAAGAAAATTAGCAAGTAACGAATGAAACAATGATTGACTGGCAGTATTATAGTTTACGATAGAATTGAGTGATAATTACAACAAAAGTTTTACGAGTTAGTGAAATTTATGGTTTTCTCTTTAATTAGGCTACTCAACGAATTAAATTTTGTAAATTAACACCTACAATAGACAGCGATGATTCGAATTATATTTTTATCTTTCTATTCCTGCCACTCAAGATGGGAAAGTTACTAGATAATTTCAAGACCACACTTATCTGCTAATTATAAAATATTTAAAAAAGTCGTTAACACTTTACCAGGCAATAAGATCGGAGGCGACGGAAAAATTGGATTTTTCTACATATGTACAGGGTGTCCCAGCGCTGCCTACTGAGATGAAGGAGAAATCTTGTAAACTCATTTAATAATTAACACACCAAAGTAAACGAGGATAGTGCTGCCCAACAAACCGTTTAAAATTTTTAACAATGCTCCAGTATAATTCAAAAAACGTATAGTGCCTATAGTCAAAGTATACTAACATAGTTTCCTTATTAGAATTATTACGAGTAGTGCTACTGAGCTATTGACAATAAAGTAATAATAAGGATAATAAAGAACTAATACGAAAACGTGATTTTATGATAGAAATTTTGTTTGTGCTTAAATATATAACAAGTACGAGGTGCTACTAAATTTGGGCTCGCGTTTTTAGGAACGAGGTAAATTTGATATCATGTTGGATTTTCCGAGTAACCCTAAACCCCAAAAAAATAAGAGATTTTTTGTAGAAAATTGGATTTCCCAACAAAGAACACTTATAACATAATCCGAATTTATTCACATTTCCAATTCTGAGGTTGGAAAAAATATCGCTTAGTAAAGAACCATTCCGAGAAGCAAAAAGTTAATTGGCTTCCATTTCAGTAGAAAATATTCAAGACCTTAATGTCATATCAAATAATACTGAAGCCATTTCTATCGATTATATGGAGTTCTATAAGAATCATGAAAAATTAGCAGGTCAGTTAAACTTTTATTTGCAAGTTACTTGTATAATCTTTTTGAAATCAGAGACATTATCCTTGCCCTAGCAGGAGACGCGACAAAAAAGAACATGATTTAAGTATTATGACATTGGACGTCAGTCAAAAGCAACAAAATCAAACGTATGATCAAAAATTTCCACAGCCACAATCCCAGGTTATGCAGATTATCCAAATCCAAAAAGCCAAAATCATGCCGCAATAAAATAGAAAAGTGAGAAATTCGAAGAGTTTTTCTATGAAGAGCTCAAAGCCATCGTCTGATCATGCCCCAAAAGGGACACCAAAATAACAGTAGGAGACGAATGCAAGAATCGGAAGGGAGCCCCAATACCAAGGAAAAGTTGGTAACTACTGTTTCCACGAAGAATCCAATGACAACAGCACAAGGTTAATAAACTTAGCCTCCTTAAAAATGGTCATTGCAAGTATTTACTTCGAAAAAGAAGACAACTATGCGTATGGCATGCTTTCATCGACTCAAGATACTTGTTTTACATAATTGACTTAAAGAGCAGATAAGAGAGGGGGTGAACGTCGATTGAGACTATCTGGTGGTAAGCACGGTCAGGGCATAGATAGCAAACAGCAAAAAGAAACCAGGTTCAAAAAGTAGCAACTACTCCAAGAACCTGGCAACAACTTAGGAAACAAAGAAAACTTCACACTCAACATAGCAACAAACATAATAAACAGGAACACTGTAATAAGTCCATTCCGCAAGCGGCAGAAGAATCCTTGTGATTCGTGGGGCAAGGGACCCGGAAAGATCACTGGTAAGACGAAGAACGCACGAACATAGCATAACGGGAAAGGAAAAGCGCACAGGCTAAAAAAGAGATGCTATGCACCACAAGCTGGAAGAAATAGAAAGCGCATGCTGACAGCAAGACAAAAGAAAATTTCACCAAGAGCTAAATAAAGAAGAAAGACCTTTAAACCGAGGGCAACCATGTGCAGGGATGACCTATGAAACAGCTTCCGCTAAAGAGGAATAGATGAGATCATTTCTATAATCGCAAATTGAGAACAAACGCGGAAGAAAACAACGACGATATCGTACTGGATCTTCAGAAAACTGAGAGGAAACACCCTAAGTGCTAGAATAAAAACTCAAGAACAAATCACCAAGCCCGGACGCAATCACTTCAGAACTGATTAAGGAAGGAGAAGGCAGTTTAGTAAAAATCCTGAACAAAATACTAACCAAGATATGGGGCACAAAACAACTCCCCAAGAATGAAACCTGGGCACCATATAACTTTTGTATAAAAATGGCGATCGACTATACTGTGATGATTACAGAGCGATTACCCTGCTTAAAAGCGTATATAAGTTCTTGCTCAACACCAATTACGAGTGCCTAAAACCCTATGCAAACTCTGCAAGATCAACTCTATCATCCATCAAATATTCGTGCTGAAACAATCTCTAGAGAAAAGGCACGTATTTAACATCGACACGCATATTCTATTTAGGTATTGGAATGAAAACTCCTAACGTTTGGATACTATACGGACCCCGATATATGAGATCAAAAAGTGGATACCAAGCGAATGCGAACAAGCGAACAGCGAACATCCCCATTCTAATCTTCGTTAAACAAGTGTGAAAGATCACGGAGAGAGAGGGTGAAACGAAAAGAAGCGTGTGTGTACACTATGTGCGCGGTATAGCTGCACTGTAGACCTCGTACATTAAATAGAGAGAGCGAGACAGTCGATGAAGTGAGCGTGGAAATACTTGAATTACTTATTCGCAAACAAATGTAAGACGGACAAGATATGTTTGGACGTGCAGATTTTAGAAAATTTTATATTAAATGACGTTTGTTTGGCTGTTGAAATAACTCAAGAAGAGGTTATCGACGTTAAATTCAACTTTTCACGAGAAAGATTTAATAAAAAGTTCCAAAATTTAAACGAGAATGGTACTACAGCTAAACAGTACTAAGCAAATCTTTTCGAAATGATCACTTTCACTGCTTCATTTTTTGTATCAAGTGGACATTTCAGTTATGCTAAGTGTCCATATCAAGATTGACAAAATATGCATGAAGTGTATGCCAAAATAATCCGAAAGTAGATTATTAAAATTACAATTATTATCGTTATACATGACGGATGCTGTACAATACGACGATCCGAAAAGTTCTATTGAGGAGTATGGTCAAATATGACTATTAAACAGACTGTGAGTAACATTCATTATAATTCAGTATTAACGCATGGGCGTGGTGTTAACGATGCAATTATGGCACGGTGGATCAAAAGGATTCCTATGCAGATAGCTATCGTCGATTAATTACAATATTTTTGTGATCTAATTTTAGATGAGACTTTTCACTAACACAAAGATATGAGAACATCGGGTATATAAAGAGATGGTGAAAATGGTGAAAACAGTTAAAGATTGCTTGAGCTCATTATGAGGAGTTCCCTCCCAGTGAACGTGGTAACTATATTACAGATTATTTATGATGCGGCTTTAAATGAAACACAATTTTGTATACCACCCCAAAATTCGTAACATTACAAAAGTCAAAACAGAGGTACGTTAGATCCAGGTTCATCTAACATAAGTCACTCCAAATTCTACTCTGCTTAGAGTACAGGCAGTTAAACTACAAAAATTTTCACCGTATAAAAAGCACCTTTTGCTGCAACCCTTCTGCCCTCAAGCATCACAATGCACCAAATATTTCAAAACTTCACCAAATGATAGAGACCCTCGTAGAATTTCATCTGCAATTAGTCCTCAGTAATTTATATTCATATCGTTTTAGGTAAGGTAAAGTCATACTTCATCAACCCATCGTTCAATTACTTCACATCATTGTAAAGTTACCTTCACTTAATTGATTTAATTGCGTTATAAGTGTATGCAAGAATCTGTGTACCTTGTACCATTTAATTTTCTCGCTCCTATTTTGCACTTCATTCTAATATTGTACATTATATACACCCCCTTATTGTTCATCGCAATGTGGTCAGAAAACAGTGCTGTCATATTTCTAAATCCTTCCTAGATTGTGAAAGTTTCCAGATTAAAAAAGTTCTCCTTTATATCACGATGTAATTTCAGACTTATTAAAAGTTTATTAACGACGTGTTTGATGAGTTTTTTTCGAAATTCCTCGATACGGTATACCGTGGCGAATTGCGTGCTTCCCTGCTCCGTAATAATCTGCAGAAATAATGCAGGGATTAATATAATTTGAAATTAAACATTCCTCTTATCAAATATAATAGTTGTTAAAAATTCGCGATTCACGTAACTCTGCTTTGTTTCAAAAGCGCCCACGTCAATTAATTTAGAAACATTAAATGAAACGATAACGAATCAGAGGTATTGTATTGCATTCGAATAAATAGCCGAAACGCAATTTGTTAACGAGAATTGTGTTGGGCGCAAATTGATTTTTAATCGACGTTACATAAATAAAATAGTGGAAAAATAATAATCTCCAACCAAAAACCCAACGGGGGAAAATAAATCCGTCTTCGAATACTGTCCACGACAAAAAGATAGATGCAAATAGATTTACTGATTATTAATAACTACAAACTCAATATAATACTTGTAAATGCTTTCTTACAAAAATAATACTTGTTATCAATTTTTATAATACATGATTTTAAGTTTGTTAGTTAAATATATGTAAACAATACCTGAAAGGTCCTTTGGGGCGACACAAAAGATAGAGGCACCAGACAGATTCGCGATTTAGTTATTATTATGGCTGGGAAAATATGCCGTAAAAATTCGTCAATATATGCACTTTCTATGCAGTAAAAAGTAGCTGTTTTATGGAACTAAATATGCTGTATAACTCTAACATATATCTTCAAATATGGATGTTGTGGAGTATTATGTACACTAGATGCCTAAACTTGTAAGGCTCGTACATGATGTTACGTTGGTTATTTTCTATAGCCGCAAAAACAGCTCACTTTCTTATTAAAGTAGGTATAGAGATATTAATCTTGGAAGTATTCAAAAAAGTGCATTTATCTAATCACAAGCAGCGATCACTTTACTGCATCAACTTGATTTGCCTAATTCTTTCCGCAATATTTAGAAACAACAATGTGTAATTAAAAAACAAACAAAAACAATCATAAATATTTATGTTTACTACTAAACAAAAAAAATTACAATATTAGTACACATTTAACCTGAAATAATATATTTACAAAAAAATGAAAGCGATACCTAGCAACGTAACTAAACAAAATTATTGCAAAAAATAATCATGTGCTTTTCGAGATTTTCTAAAAGAAAACTTCTTCTATTGTCTTGTAGGATATTTTCATATGACGTAATGAGGCAATATTTAAATGGGTAAGATTTTTCCAAAACGATCTGGTTTCTAATTATTACATCATTTGATAGGTTCTCTCCATCAATCACTTTTCGGACATATTGCACAAAAGCTAAACCACAGTTTTTTGTGAATAACGAATTCAGTTTTTCAGATATGCGTGAACATACGACATTAGTTGATAATTTTATTTGATCATGAAAATCTTCCACTAATGAGAGTGAGTCTGAAAGAAGAAGATTTTGTTCTTCTGATTTTTTTTTTAAATTTATTGGAATTCTGCTATAAAATTGGCTGTAATGAAATTTAATTAAATAATTAATTCAGATTTTTCAAAAAATTGATTACAACTGACTAGCAATTGCATCAAAACTTTGAACTACATCTGTGAATTTTCCAGTATGGCAGCAATCCATGTTCCCCGTCTAGTTAAGGTTGGTCGTGGTGGAAGAGAGTTGCGTTTTAGGAATTTGCAGCAAAAATGACGAAAATATGCTCGGATATGTTCTTTTATGTTAAAATAAGGAACCTGTATGCGCTTATGCTGTAAAACCCCAGAATATGTAAAGTATGCTAATTAAAGTTTAGTTTCTTTAAATAAAAATGTGATGTAATACGTAAATATATCACTTTCATCTAAATACACCCATAAATAAAAAACATCCGATTGTGCTTTTGCCCAGCCTCAGTTATTATTTACACGCTATACGTACGAACGCGTGATCACATTTTGCTCGTTTTAACGACGCATTAGTGCTTTTTAATTTTTTTCTAACGGGCCGAGATAAGAGATTGAAAGATTTGGAGAAAGGGCAAATTATTGCATTAAAAAGTGAAGGTCTTACTAATAGAGAAATAGTAAAAAGAATTAAGAGAAGTGGCAATGTTGTTGATAATTTTCTGAATTATAAGGTGAATTGTGGAACTATAAAGTCACCAGGCCGCCCGTGAGCATTTCCCAAACGTCAAGAGAGAGCAGTTTTAAGGGGTTGCCCCTAATTCTATGTTTTCTGTATGGGCAATAGTCCAAGAAGCTGGTGTGCAGACCACCAAAGATTTTTCAACATGACGATGCTAGAGTATACACAGCAAGAGTAGTTTCGCCATGGCTTGAGGGACATAATATCAAAGAGTTGGAGTGGCCTCCAAGATCTCCGGATCTAAACATAATTGAGAATGTTTGGGGAGGTCTTGCAAAAAATGTTTGTGAAAATTCCAGACAGTACTCCAGTGTAGGTGATCTGAAAAATGCTATCATATATGCTTGGCATCAAATTCCTCATAATTATATTAAGGAACTGTAAAACCATATTCCAAAAAGAATATTCGAAACAATCAGATTAAATGGAAAATGTACGTTTTTAATAAAGTTTAATACTAAAAATAAATATTTATTAACTTAATTTTGGAAAATAAAACTTGTACGAATATATAGACTTTATATGTGCGTAATAGTTAATCCTTTGATAAAGCCTTTTCATACTTTGACATAATTTGTTTTGAAATAAATAAACGTTAATAAGTGTATTCACATTATACCCTCTAATTTATTTTTTCTTAATCATCTCGCTTTCGTTGGGTTGGTTCGAATTTTATAAATTCATCCTTTGTGGTGATGAAGAATGATTAATCAATAAGATGATTAAACGGGTATTTAAAAAAATGTAGTTACATATGGAGTGATCTGTGTACTAATTACACTGGGAAAACATAGTGTCAAGCAGCATTGAAATTACTAATAGACCAATGAATAGAGGTTTCCTATATGAGGAAAACACTACCAGGAAACCGACAGCGCCATCAAATGGGAGATATACCGTACTTACATTTTGTTACGGTTTTTACTTGCACGCAACTGCCACTTATTAATTCAATATAGACAATTTTAAATAAAAAAATGCTTTTTTAGATTTTTACTTACAATATCGATACTCATGATATGAGGTTGAAAATGCGAACAAAACTAAATTTGAATCGATCGGATAATTATTAAAAGGAAAACAGGGAAAAATGGAAAAACCGGAAAATTCAGCGTTATTCCAAAATCCATACCTCCGCCACGTTTCAAGTTATAGTTTTTTTTTTCGAGAAATTAGCAATTTACTGTGTAAATTACTAAACTAAATGTGAAATTAGCTGTGTATAAAAACAGGCATTAGCGAATTATTAGTTTTTTGACACAATTACAGTTTGGATTTTTAATGTATACTATATTGAAGCGCACTTCTATGCGTTACGAAATTCAACAAAATATTCTTGCAACAACATACAGAATCATCTATGACCAACCGTCTATTACCTGAAGTATTTGTAATTTTTTCAAAAAAATCCTTTCTCAAACACTTCCAATCCTATCCTCACGTAGGTACGTGGATGACTGTTTTATTTTCCACGCCACTGAAATACAAGCAAGATTTTTGCAGTCCACAAGTTTTTACGTAACTCAACAGCTTTCGCCTTAGAACTATAAAAAGAAAATCGTATAGCATTCTTGAATCTTGTATTTTTCAACTCCCCTAACAACACGCTTTCTCTGGTCCAATAAATTAATACTTCAGTACCTCAGTAATTTTCATTGAATTTTCTGCACGTTAACCCGTGGTATTAATTGATAAAGAAACGCGATTTATTTTGTTTTCCACGCGATTTTCTATTCTATTCTATTTTAGGTCACTCATAAAAATACACCATTAACAAAATAAGGATATCTTTGGCTAACACTTGATGTTGAGGTATTTTAAGACTTACCCTCTTATTCATATACGCATATTAACGCTAAAATGGGTATTAGCTTAAAATGCGTTTAGAAGATTACCTCCATGTTAAGAATACACTCAACAAAACTGTAATTACATCCGTGAAACACATTCTAAAAGTATTTTAGGCTAAAATCCATTTTAACGTTAGTATGTGTTTATGAATAAGGCCGTTAGTCATTATAAATATTTAGAAAATTCATTAAAAAATGGTCAATGTATTTAAGATCAAGGACCTCGCCCTTACTTTTTCAGCACATTAAATATCAAAGTATTCAGTATAATCCGTTTACAAATACGCCCTCAAATGGACAGTTGATAAACTTAACAGTCTTTACGATTGTTGTTGTATAAAATTTAAAACCACGAACTGTGATGCAAACAACCCGAGTCAAATAACCATTGGGTTCAACATACAAAGGAACCTACAATATCGCTCACTATTCCAACTTCTTCATATGAATGGTAGCCTTTATTATGAATACTTATGCTAAGATCGTCCTATTTACAAATTAATGGAACTAAGGTAAAATGAAAACATGCATATGGGATCACAAATATTTGTTAAATTGATAAAACAGTCTTAGATGTAACGATTTATAAACCCACGTAGGAAAATTAAGTAACTAAAATTTATTACATCAATTAGTAAGAGAAATGTACGAATATCAAATATGTATGTCTTCTTGAAAAATGCAGATTTAAAAACATAAATTGCATTTATTCTTGTGATTCACCTAACAACTTTTGTTTTCATTCTCTCGCCGTGCGATGAAGATCTCGTCCGATCTTGGAGTATTTCTTATTGTGCGCTGAAATTACAATCCCCTTGCCTCTGCGTACCTAGCAACAATAGAACATCTGTTGTGAAGTGTAAATATCGCGTATGTTCGTAAATCATAAAGTGGGCAGGAAATACTTTGTCTTGCAACAACTCTGCCGCTAGCGGCATCTTGCGGAATTCATTTTAATATTATGTTTAATAGGTAACATCGAAACCGGTTACCAAATACTTGAATTTATCCTACATATGAGTAAGGCTGGACAAAAGCACAATTGCATATTTTTTTATATATGGGTATATGGGTATATATAAGTACCTGACTTTTTTTAGTTAAAAAAACTAAACTTTGATTATACTAGTTTTACATCATTATATATATATATATATATATATATTAGTTTGCATATTTTACATATTTTGGAGTTTTACAGCATAAGCGCATACAGGTTCCATATTTTAACAAGGAAGAGCATATCCGAACATATTTTAGTCATTTTTGCTGCAAATTCCTAAAACACAACTGACTTCCACCACAACCTATCCTAACTAGATGGGGAACATAAATTTAGGCAGCATTGTTTTATGCTGAGCATATTGGAAAATTCACAAATGTACTTCAAAGTTTTGATGCAACTTCTGGTCAGTGTATAGCAGATTGTAAACAATTTTTTGAAAAATCTGAATTAATTATTCAATTAAATTTCATTAAAGCCAATTTTAGTAGAATTCCAATAATTTTAAAAAAATTAGAAGAACAAAATCTTTTTGAGTTTGGTTGAGATTTTCGTGATCATATAAAATTGTGAACTAATTCCGTATGTTCATGCATATCTGAAAAACCGAATTCGTCACTCACAAAAATTTGTGATTTAGCTTTATTGCAATATATCCGAAAAGTGACTGATGGAGAGAACCCATCAAATGATGTAATAATCAGAAACAAGATTATTTTGGAAAAAATTTTACCTAATTAAATATCGCCCTATTACGTCATGTGACGTTGAAATGAGGTTTTCACCATATAGAAATATCCTACAATACAGTAGAAGAAGTTTTCTTTTAGAAAATCTTGAAAAGCACATGATTATTTATTGCAATAATTATGTTTAGTTAGGTTGTTAGGTATCGCTTTCATTTTTTTGGAAATATTGTATATCAGGTTGAATGTGTACTTATATTGTATTTTTTCTTGTTTAGCAGTAAAAATAAATATTTAAAATTGTTTTTTGATTGTTTTTAGTATTATAGATTGTTGTTTCTAAATATTGCGGAAAGCATTAGGCAAATCAAGTTGATGTGGTAAAGTACTCGCTGCTTGTGATTAGTTAAACACACTTTTTTGAATACTTCCAATAGATTAATATCTCTATACCTATTCTAATAAGAAATTAAGTTTTTTGTGGCACCAAAAAATTAGGCAACGTAACATCATGTACGAGCTTTACACGTTTAGGCATATAATGTACATAATATGTCACAACATCCATATTTGAAGGCATATTTTAGAGTTATATAGCCTATTTAATTCCATAAAACAGCTATTTTTTACTGCATAGAAAGTGCATATAATGACCAATTTTTACGGCATATTTGCCCTGCCTTACATATGAGCTAAGACGTTTTCTCTTCCCTTCGTCACCTGTATATGTTTTTCTTAATGATTAATACTGACGTCTATTTTTCGAAATAACTTGAACAATTTTGCCCAACTCTCAACTATTTGCTTTTTTAAATGAGTTAAGCACATTCATTTCAAATATTCATTTAACACGTTTATGAGTACTTAGTGCTAGACCACTTAAGAACATTTGCTTTGAATCAATTGAAGAAAGTCATACATACGGGCAGTTGTGTAAGAGTTGATATTGTACGTCAATCCAAATAACGTGTCTGTCAATTTGAACGAGTTCCAAGATTTAACATGCCACACTTATGTTGAATTCGTTATGATTTTTAATTAAAAAGTAGCGCAGCCAACCACTGCACAGGCCGGCGAAACATATGATTCGATCCGCAGGAAATCTGATGACGCCATTATTTATTCGGCCCGGCCGGGGAAAAAATATTTACGATAAAAAAAGTGAAAAGACCGTCAGCTGAAGGTGGTGGGGTGTGTGTACAAAATCAGAAAATGAAATGTAGGTTTGGGGGCGAAGCATTTATTCCGACCGCAGACATAAAACATTCAGCAAAGTGAATAAATTAGAGTTTTCCTTCGCATAACGTAACGTTAGACGTACGGTTTACATAAATTCCGGAGGCTACGAGAACATGTATATTTATCTGTTAAATGAACATGACATTAGAGGGGTTATCCCGGCGACATAAATCAATGCCCACCGTATATACGCTTATGTATATACATACATATAGTATGCCACCCTACGAGTCATATCCTCTCCCGAATCCTCTCCAATATTTGCTCATGCTTCATAAATTTTGCGAAAAAGGTTTGTAAATAAGCGACGAATGCGGATAATGGTCGTTGCCTCTGTCAATGAGTTCTGTTTATTCGATTGTGTTTCCAATCCATTGGCCAAAGAGAAAATAACTGACTGTATGATAGCGAATGAAATTGAACGACCATTATTTCCCTGAAATAAAAAGTACGTATCGAATTTATTTATGACGACGATGCTTCCAACGGTTTCAATTTAAACCGTGGCCTACGATGACGGTTCATGATTTGTTCCAGCCGGCATAGATGTTAACCGCCTTAGCTATGTTACAAAGACAACTTTAACCAGGCACTAACCACAAAATGGAAAGTGCCTATTGGTTAATGCCTTAAGCACAACTACACGTAACAGATCATATACACTATATTGGCAAACATTTGTTTCTAAACGAATAACGTTTGTTGATAACGGAAAGGAAGTCAGGCTTAAACTGTAGATTATATTTTTAATAACGTTGGAATAAATTGCTTTCTGAGAACTAAATACGAATTCTCTTAATAAAAAACGTTTATAAAATACGATTTAAAATATGATATACTGGTTAAAATTAATTACATTTAAAATATGTTCGGAAAATTGAATTCAACAGAAATAAAAACTTTAATTCATATTACTTACGTTATGTTACGAAATATTATTTAATATGAAACTATAAAGATGTGCATCGAATGCAGTTTGTCTGTAATTTGCTAGTAAGCGAAAATATCCTAGTTACTATGTATTTCAAAACAAAGGCCACACATATAATTATAATCAGCACAATAATGAATTTAA
Source organism: Cryptocephalus primarius (assembly GCA_963576515.1). Taxonomy (NCBI): domain Eukaryota; kingdom Metazoa; phylum Arthropoda; class Insecta; order Coleoptera; family Chrysomelidae; genus Cryptocephalus; species Cryptocephalus primarius. Next base: position 15,356,652 of record OY754940.1, on the reverse strand, counting down.
TACAATTCCAGGTTGTGTGGGTGCTGCTGTATGTACTTGTATAAATGTTATAGGATATATTATACATGGATATGCATCAAGAGCAAAATATAACAAGCGTAATTAGTGCATTAATGCAATGTTGCAACTGCAACTAAATGATGTTAATACAAATCGAACAATAGGGTAATTGATTCAAGACGAACAAAACTGCCGATAAAACAAGTCTTTGTTTTATTAAGAAACTTAGTGGTAAGTTAGAAGTGTTGCAGTATTTTTATTTTTGAAATTCGTTATAGTAAAGTCGGCATCTGTTTTGGGTTGGTTGTAAAACATAGTCTCGCTAATTTTTGTGCGAATGTCTTCGAAATGACCTAAAAAATAAGAACTTTGATATGTGTAACTTAATTGTGCTGAACAAATAGAAATTAAAACGTGAAAAATTAGGGGAAAACGGTTTTTTATTTTTTGTTGCCCATAACCTTTTAAATAGTCATTCTAAAGGGAAAGTGTATAGAGTGAAACGATTCGTAATTAATTTATCTAAGAGATGGTGTTTTTTTAATAAATTAGAGTGCAATAGTTTCGTTGCGAAATAACAAAAATTTACAAAAAAAATGGTGAAAAAAATAAAATAAATTTTTTTCCAATTACTCAGATTGCTTTTTGGACATTCATATTCGGCCAAGAAAAACTTAACAATACTAGAAAACAATACGCCAAATTTCGTTGGCAAATTTCATTTGGTAGTTTTCCACGACAATTTTGCAATCCAGCTTCCATTAAAAAAATCGATTTTTTTATAAGTCACGTGGGGCCTTAAAAAATTGCTCAAATTGGTCGCTGATTTTTCTGAGTATAAAAGAGCATTGCAACGTTTGAATGCCACCGAAATTTTTTTAATCGGTTCATTTAGAAAGCGCCAGAACTTTTTAAAAATAGTAAAAATATAACAAATTTTTAGCTTACAAATAAATTAAATGACTTGGCCATTTCTTCGTAAAACTTAATTCAACAAAAGCCGTTCGAAGGTAATAAAAATAAAGCTTATTTGAAAAAAAAATACATTGGATTTCGTTCATTTGCTTCAAAGATATAACATATCAAAATTGACCTTTAATTGCAACAATTACACATATGAAAAACGCTCTTTTTGGTGTCGACCATTTTGTTTTTTCAAGTACTGTTAAGTTTCTGTTAAGATTTAAATTTATTTCATTTTCAAAAACATAGTTAAATTAATGAAATAAAAATGACAAAAATGAAAAAAAGAAAAGTTTTTAGCGTATAACAAATAGTGCATACTAACCTTACGCACTGCAAATTCATGTGTAATAAAATTTGCAGGAAATTTTGTAAAATGGGTCATAGTATAAGTGTACACTGATAGCAAATCAATGAAATTGTTTCAGATGAAATAAATTCAAACACCATTGTGATTGAACCTACCTTAGTTCTTTACATAGGTGGAAATACCCTCTGTATAAATGATCGAAATGCACAATACGGGAGTGATTTTTATGATTTAGAAATAAGGAAAGTTGCTCTTGCTTTCGCCACAATTTCTTTGCCTTCGACATATGCTTTGTGATTGTATTATCGTGGATAAAATAAAAATTGTTTTAGTTCGAATTTCCAATCCACAGACGCAACAATTTGTAGTCAGGACGAGTTAGTGAGGGACCTGATATATGGTGAAAACCAGAAAGCAGACTGAAGGGATTGAGGAATATTTGAACAAGCTTTTAGCTGTCTTAATAAAAAAAAAACAAGAAGAACCACTGAAGAAGGAGCAGGAAGATGAAATGACGATTTGAAGACAAGAAAGAAGAAGGAGAAACCAAGAAAAAATATTTGGAGTGGAAGACAATTTGGGGTGTATAAAACGTTGTATTAAGTGAGGGATTGCTATTATTGCATCAACCCTTGCGGTGGCATGTAGGCCAGCACTTGCATGGCCATGATGTAGGAAACCAGATTGGCGTGGATATAACGAAGGGATAAAGACGGGATCCCAAAGAAAGATGAAGCAGCACTTGCCAGGTGAACCTTGGGAAAGAATTGCTGTAGATATTGCAAGTCTTTTCGCCATGAAAGAATCAAGAATTAAATACATAACGGTTGGTGAAGATCATTTCTCAAAACGGCCAGAAGTAGTTCCAGTACCCAACCAAGAATCAGTTACTGTCGCTGAATCATAACTAATGCCATAGCTAGAGGCATTGATACAGCATCAATTCAACTGCTCGGAAGAAATTTGAATTCCGAAGTATGCAAACAACTGATGTGGCTGTTGGAAATAAGAAACACGAGAACAACCCCACTTCATCGACTGTTTTGTCGAGAGACACAATTGGACTATCAAGCAATATATTTCATTATCCTTGGAAGGACACTAGCGAACTTGGGACAAACTGACATATCTTTTCCTTTTGGCCTATGGAAGCTTCCAAGAGGAATTCAACTGAAAGAGAAATGAAGCTCCCTGTGGATCTCATACTTTGCTACTAAATCCATTAGTACATGAAGACAAGGAAGAAATGAGTTAGTTTACCAGCCACAAAGAAAAAAGGGTCTTATTCCGAAATTTCAAGGATCATGGAAAGGACTTTATAAGAGCACCAAGAAGAGAGCCAAGACAAAGATAGTACATCTAGAACGGCCGAGTTTATGCACAGGTAAAAACAAAGCGAATTTAAACAGCTTTAAGGAATTGAACAGTATTGTGTAGCAAGGATTTTTTTTTTTTGTTTCCGGACCTACCCTACAATGGCCAAACTGACCACGAGTAAAGCTGTTAAGGGTCTGTGAATCGTTCAGACTGATTTAATCTTTGTCAGTGGGTTATTGAGGGTAAAATATAAATTTATTTCGAAATATTCGTGGTAACTGATTCTGATATAGTGGTTTATTAAAACTGTCTTAACTGTTACATAGCTAGACCTCCGTTTATAATATTACGTTGTTCAATAGCAAAAGATGTCTCTTCAATTTGTGCGTTGCGAAAAAGGAAAACCAAAATCAGAAGTGAAGGGCAATCTATTCCTTAGAGATCTTTATCCATGGAAGAGAGATTTTTAGAATCCCATGAATACGGTCAAAGTAGAAGTACTACAGATGTTGGAGCTGCGAATATTTTAAACCAAATGAAGGATTTGGATAAGAAGGCAAAGAATACCTCTCATGTTACATATTCGGCTTATTCATACAATGCTGTAATTGTAATAATGGAGAAGAGATAACTTTCTGAAAATTGTAAAAAAGATAGTAAACGGAGAAGACTTTCAAGACTATTTGAATTGCAAGGTGCTTATTTTTACCATGAGGAAATACCAAGACTTACTGCTCAAATCAAAACATTGGTTTTAATGGAACTTTTTAAGCAATGTGACCTTTATTTTGGCAACCAAATAGTAATCATGGCTTAATAGAAAATATTTCGATACCGATAAGTAACCCCTAAACAACCGATTAAACCGAAGATAAAACTAATTAAAATATAATGGAATGGCCATGTTGTGATAGACTTAATAGCAATAATTTCCATGATTTATTTTGAGCTTTGCCTCCTTCTCCTGTTGACTAAAACAGGTAGAACTAAAAATAAATTTGGAAATTGCATTTGACCTGTTATAGTTAAAAGGAAAAGATGAAGCCCAAAAGAAATATGTGTAACGAATTCTCCATCCCTTAACGGCGGTCAAAGCCACTGGAATAATCTAGACGTTTCTACAGACAAGCAGGCGTCGGCCGTTTCCGAGAATTGTTTGTTTGTTCTAGCAAAATCTCGAAGAAACACCGTTAGGATATAAAAAGGCGACCGAGAGATAAGCGAGCAGTCGAAAACACGCATTCGTGTAAGCAGGCAAAAGCCGCCGTAAAAAACACGCTCGAAAAATAAATCTACGTTTAAATGAATTAGAATAAGTCCGTATACTGTTTGTGTTAGTTAAATAAATTACAAATAATTAGACATAGTTAGTGTTATTAATTATTAACAAGCCACGAACGTAACACATGAAAATATCAAGGGAGACCTCTATTACAGAATTTTGTTCATTATACTTGTACGAAGTTATGCAACCAAGATTAACTCCACGCATGATTGATGTTATGCCAGAAGAACTTTCTAATGTAGTGATGCATTGAAGTTTCTTCCATTTCGACCAGTGCATATACAGGCATATAAGCGAGAACTGCCTAAAATAAGGCATTCCTTTGCCTTAGGCTGGCTATAGACATGATGTAACGTACTTTAACACGCTGCGTCATTTATATTAAAATCGTCCCAATCTGTGGTCGTGTTAAAGAATATGTGAAAAAATTTAAAAGTTGATAGAGCTGATTTTCTCGTGGCTTCTGTTGGGTTACTTTTCCTGGATATAGAAATTGTACTGATTATGAGGGTTCGAAATTATCGAAGAATCGTCCACTAGGAGAATCGTTCGTTGGAAGGACCGTCCACTTAAAAACTTATTCTGAAGATACGCATTCACAGCCAAACTCTTACAAGGCAATCGGCATTATATTTTCATCTATCTCAACACACACGAGGCCTATAAACGATCCATCTTACATCCCCCAGTAACAGGTATCTACAACATCATAAATATTGGATAAAGTCGAAATCATTAGGAAATGTGTTTGAAATATTCTCATATTCCCCGCGGGGCAATTCATCTCCATTTTATCGCGTAGCGCAATTTGTTAGGAGGTTTATATTCGATTTACATCGCTCGCCGTGTATGTCAACAAGTGGTGGCGTCGAGGGGTGACTAACACGCATTTGCTTTGCTCTCTTGTGCACGAACTTTTCACACGACCCCTTTACGCAACGCTACTTAGGGGCCCGCGATTAAATTTAATCCGTGCGCGCCAATGTTTCACGAAAAAAAAATACGGATCGATTTCGGCAATCGGAATTTCATTTCCGACGAGATGAGGAGTCGCATTCGGCGTGTGGATCCCCGGGTAAGCGAGATTGAAGCTTAGGACCCAAATAAACGTAATTTTCGTTTTAACTTTAAATTTGGCTGGGTTAGTTTGACCAAAAATTTAAAGATCATCTACGATTTTTGAAGCATCTCTTCAAAACGCGCTATTTATCCAAAAGCTTCACATATGTATTGATTTAGGGTGGATTAAGGTGCAAATAATTTTAAAGCAAATATTAGCAGGTAGCACTTGACATACCTTTTCCTGCTGTTTCTCAGAAACAAATTGTAGGACCAAACAACCGCAAATTTACATGAAATTTTAATATGGAAAACCCAACCAATTGCCTTCGATACAATTCGATATTACACGAAGAATTTACAATGAAAACCTCAGTATGTGCTATTGGAGGTGTTGGAGTTGTGTTCTAGAGGTAGCTCCTTTCTTCACAACACCCCAATTCTCACTTATGGCCCCAAGTGGCACACCCCGATACGCTGATTGTTCTGCAGGCTAAATAAGGTGAAGATACCCAGATATGGGGAAACCAACATGGCATAGGGTAATGGCACCCCCAATATCCAGAAGCTTACAATTCCTGCAAACAGCTTATCAAATAATCACACGTAATAATTCTAAGTAATGTCAGCAAATCCATTGGGTGGATATACATGCTAAGATCAGGGCCTTCTCTGGTCCTTGAGGTATGAAAGCACCCCTAAACACTGAAGAATCAGAAGCGATCAACGGCATGAGGTTGCATAAGGAAATAGAAAGTTAATGGATTTTAAAGATCTATAATAATATCTCTAGTATACGCAATACGATTAGGGCTTTTAGTCTCGGTCAGACAGAAGGGCAGTCCTCGGCAGCCCTTCAATGGACAGAGGGTACTAAGAATCCCCTGGAGAAAAATACAAATTTCAATTTGCAATCTAATTATCCTCTCTCCACTCTTTTACCAGAAATGGGCAGGTTTAAACATACATCCTTGAAGTAAGCGAAATGAGATGACCACTAGTATGGAAACTTGTGTCGTTTATTGCTCTGGAAGTAATGAACCATATTATAGAAATAAAGTAGTATTTGTTGTAAAAAAGAGAAATCAGTAAATCGCAAACATTTTGCCAATATCTAATCGAATCTTTATGCTGCAGTTATCTGGTAGCGCCATGAACATTGATATCATCCAGGTCTACGCCCCTATTCCAGATGTAGATGACGCAATAATGAATGAATTTTACCAAGAAATAAACCAACTTTAACATCACTAAAACCATTAGAAATCACCATTGTAATGAGAGAGTTTAACGCAAAAATTAGTAAAGGAAAAGAGGAGTTCAATATGGGAGATTTGGGATTTGGACAGAGGAATGAAACAGGCGACATATTGGTTCAGTTCTGTGCCATAAATGAAGATTATATACATGGCGATAGCCCAGTACGAAACCAGATTGACTTTCTGCTAATTAAAGCAAAATATTAGAATTGTGTTAAAAACATCAAAGCACATTCAGGTGCTGACGTGAACTCTAATCACAATACGCAGGATTCCACTATCAACTTGAAACATCTGATTAATAAAGAACCTCAAAATACATAAAATTGATATCAGCAAATTGAGAGACGCTGCAGTCGAGGAAACACTCTGTATGGTAATTAATGAAGAACTTAGAAAAAGGCGAACAAACATGGATGCATATGATACTGAAACAATTGGTCGAAAATCAAAGAAATTCTGAAAGACAAAAGTCATCAACACTTAATACTCGAAAATAATAGCAAAAGGAAATAGCAAAAGTAAAATGAATGGCAACAGAGATACTGATGAATCATATTTCCTTTTTAATAAATTTAACTTTAAAAATAATATACCATGAAACCACAAAAAGCTTGGATTTGTAGCAACAATATGGAATAAGAAGCATTTCAAACAAATCAATTATATTTCGAGATAAATCGAAATATATTTTTTGGCGTTTCTCAATTTTGTATCCTATTGACTCCCATGGATGGCTATCACACTTCGTCAACGACAGTCACATTTTCTTCCTCAACTGCACCGCACCTATCACCTATGCTATCATGTAAACAAATATTTTCTTATGAGAATACAGGATATAGTGATGTTAATCGTCTGTGGGTGAAACAAATTGTGGCAATCTACTTACTGCGCATTTAATGCCTCTAAATCTGTCCACATGTGTCTGAAAGATATTTCACAGTGCCCCATATTATAGAACACTATAAACAGTACAGAATGGATTAAACTAAATCAAACTGACTAATGGGCGCGTGGAGTGATTACGCCTAACACATTATTTAAGACCAAATAATTAATTAAGCCGAATACCACGCCTAATACTAGTTGGCAACTGATTAATATTTTTAAACAAAGACGAATTTCAAAAACATCCGCAGCAAATAAATTAACATTTCAATTACTGCTGACAATAAACCATTAACGGAGTTCCTTTAAATTTTCTGAATGAATTGAGTATATTTTTAATGATAGGGTTCCTTTGCGCAGTTAGATGATTAATTGATTGGGTTTTTCAATTTGTGTAGTAATTAAAATTGTAGTTGGCTTTTAGGGAATCTAAAATTTAAGCCCTATTCTTTTTCCAGCTTCTTTGTCCCACTTTTCCTTTCCACCTTTTTAGGAAAGTAAAAAAAATTTCTTTTTGTGTCGGTTTTCACAGCGAAATCATGATGTCGTTAATACACTTACGTGTTAAACGAGCCGTTAAAATTGGCAAATTTTAACACTGCATTTGAATGATGCGCGGTCTACTAATCACTCCAGGACCTTGAAATAATAATGCGCATTGTATCTGTTCAAAAAATAACAATTTGTTAAGGAAGGTAAAGTAACAATGTACTTAGTTTAGTAGCAAATGTTAAAGCAGACACAGGGTGATTCTTTTATGTGGTGTCAGCATGGCTACCCTTGTTAGCCGTTGATATACAATGTCGGTAAAATGGAGAAAGTTATGCAGGTCTATGAAGAATTTAGTATTACAAAATTACAAGCTCAGGCGTGTGTACAGTGAAAATCACGATGCATCAGACTGTTCCACTGGGATAAGGAAATGTGAATTTCCTTGCGAAGCTAATAAGAAATATGAACTTAAACCGAAGATGAACCATGAACCAAGGAAAAAAATTTTAAATAGTAGTATATAGCCACTAAAGACTAAAAGACTTGGTTGATTCACAAAATAAATTAGTATATTCTAACTGTCAGGGTAATGTTAATAATAAAAATTAGATTTATGTATTGATGAATCTTTGGAAATCAAACATTCTTATCTTTGGAAAACAGCCATTCTATGTTTAACTAAGATACTCTTAAATGAGCAGAAGAAAATTAGTGAAATTGCTGTAAATAATGTTAACTGTATACAATATTGTACTGTAAACAATACAAACAGTGGGGTGTGCCATATCTGACAAAATATATTAATTCTGCAAAAAAAGTTACCAGTATTAATGAATATATGGTTATTAGCTACAGAGATTAGAAATCATATTCAGGATAATTTTATGCTGTTTTATATCATGCGCCGCATAATGAAGAAATGAACTTTTTAATATATCTAGAAAATTAAACAGAAACTTTGAATGCTACACATCAGCACAGATTAAATAAGCTGTAAAGGAGTTACTTCCTGGTTACCTGGGCGAAATTAAAGTAACCGTAACAAATTTCAACGTGAGACGACGAAGGCTTCCCCATGTTAGAATGGAAGAAACTTCAGCATTCAAAGTATTAGAAAGATCACCAAAGAGGGTTTGTGGGTTTAGTCAGTAAGAATCTGACACTATCGTCCAAGTGAGAACCCTCGGCGGTGTCTCCTCGTAACATTTACTGCTATCAATTATAATCCTTGTAGCCTTGTGCTAATTGATACAGCTACCACCACTACTGGGCGCCGACGAGTTCCTTCCGGCGGTCAGAAATGTGTTGACCCTAACCTAACCTACAAACCAGGGATTTAAAGAGATTGTCGGAGTTCCCTTATTTGTACTAAAATACTAATACTATTTTGTATAAATTTTCCGAGTATTTTGGCGATTAACGTGCACTAAGTACGATTGCAAAGTAATTTGTAGTAAAATATCGAGAAAATGCCGTCACTATGTTTTATACAAACGCAATTATCTATATTCAAAGAAAGATGTTTAAGAAAATACAGGGAAAAAGGGTTGACATTAATAAAAGTCTGCTAACACATGTTTAAAGATGTAAGGATTTTCTAGAGGAGCTGATTGAAAATTACAGCAATCATTCTTTGAGTTATCTAAATTTCATAAAAAGCATTTCTCATCAAAATTTGCCTACTGAATTTAAGGTTGTTTAGTTGCAATAGTATATGACAAGAATGTACATACATCATTTCTTCCATCGCAACTTCCAGAGAACCAAGTAGGTTCTATACTTGGAAAAGAAGCAACGTAACAAAATCTGACCACCAGACAACTAATTGCAAAGACTAAGGCATTCAATATCCCAGTGTACCTATACACTGTGAATTATCAGAAGGCTTTTGATAAAGTAGAATAGAACCACCTGTGCAGCATGCTACAGGAAATGGGAACTCCAAAACACCTGGTTAAACTAAATCATAATCTTTATAGAAAGAACATCAAGAGAGTCAAAATTGAACAGATTCACCCAGGAAGATTTAGAACAAATGCAGGAGTCACACAGGGATGCATTATGTCACCCACATTATTCAATGCATCCCATGTCATGAGAGAAGTTCTTGGTGAATGGTGAGGTTCTGACTAACGAAGGGTATGATCTAAAAGCAAACAAATCGAAAACTACGATAATGATAGTAAACCGACAAGACAACCACACAAGACAACGAATAACAAATATAGTGAGCATTTTTAACTATGGATGCTCCTTAATCACCAGCACTGGAAAAAGTGAAAATAAAATAGAGCAGTGACCACCAAGCTAAATAAAATATGGAAAGACAAATCCATCACCAACGCAACAAAACTCCATCTGGTGGATGCTCTTATCTTTTCTACTGCAACACAAGCATTGGAAATATGAATTTTAAGCAAATCCGATGAAAACAGAATACCAGAGTAAACCCCATGTATCTCCAGTACCTTAGACATATAGCCAGAAGGTCAGGAGCGATGGAGAAACTAATCATAGAAGGTAAAGTAGAAGGCAGACGTCCAAGAGGCAGATGACCAACTACATGGGTATATTAAACAAAACCTTTAAGAAGCGTGAGACTGCAACGATGTTAAACTGATGGCTCAGAATAGACAAGCATGAAATTGACTATTGAAACAAGTATAATCATCATCAGAAGATCAGGAGCGATGGAGAAACTAATCATAGAAGGTAGAGTGGAAGGCTGACGTCCAAGAGGCAGATCACCAACTAAATGGGTAGATCAAACAAAACCTTTAAGAAACATGAGACTGCAACGATGTCAAACTGATGGCTCAGGATAGACAAGCATGGAATCGACTATTGAAACAGGTATAATCATCATCAGAAGATCAGGAGCGATGGAGAAACTAATCATAGAAGGTAAAGTGGAAGGCAGACGTCCAAGAGGCAGATGACCAACTACATGGGTATATTAAACAAAACCTTTAAGAAGCGTGAGACTGCAACGATGTTAAACTGATGGCTCAGAATAGACAAGCATGAAATTGACTATTGAAACAAGTAAAATCATCATCAGAAGATCAGGAGCGATGAAGAAACTAATCATAGAAGGTAGAGTGGAAGGCAGACGACCAAGAGGCAGATCACCAACTAAATGGGTAGATCAAACAAAACCTTTAAGAAACATGAGACTGCAACGATGTCAAACTGATGGCTCAGGATAGACAAGCATGGAATCGACTATTGAAACAAGTATAATCATCATCAGAAGATCAGGAGCGATGGAGAAACTAATCATAGAAGGTAGAGTGGAAGGCAGACGACCAAGAGGCAGATCACCAACTAAATGGGTAGATCAAACAAAACCTTTAAGAAACATGAGACTGCAACGATGTCAAACTGATGGCTCAGGATAGACAAGCATGGAATCGACTATTGAAACAGGTATAATCATCATCAGAAGATCAGGAGCGATGGAGAAACTAATCATAGAAGGTAAAGTGGAAGGCAGACGTCCAAGAGGCAGATGACCAACTACATGGGTATATTAAACAAAACCTTTAAGAAGCGTGAGACTGCAACGATGTTAAACTGATGGCTCAGAATAGACAAGCATGAAATTGACTATTGAAACAAGTATAATCATCATCAGAAGATCAGGAGCGATGGAGAAACTAATCATAGAAAGTAGAGTGGAAGGCAGACGACCAAGAGGCAGATCACCAACTAAATGGGTAGATCAAACAAAACCTTTAAGAAACATGAGACTGCAACGATGTCAAACTGATGGCTCAGGATAGACAAGCATGGAATCGACTATTGAAACAGGTATAATCATCATCAGAAGATCAGGAGCGATGGAGAAACTAATCATAGAAGGTAAAGTGGAAGGCAGACGTCCAAGAGGCAGATGACCAACTACATGGGTATATTAAACAAAACCTTTAAGAAGCGTGAGACTGCAACGATGTTAAACTGATGGCTCAGAATAGACAAGCATGAAATTGACTATTGAAACAAGTATAATCATCATCAGAAGATCAGGAGCGATGGAGAAACTAATCATAGAAGGTAGAGTGGAAGGCAGACGACCAAGAGGCAGATCACCAACTAAATGGGTAGATCAAACAAAACCTTTAAGAAACATGAGACTGCAACGATGTCAAACTGATGGCTCAGGATAGACAAGCATGGAATCGACTATTGAAACAGGTATAATCATCATCAGAAGATCAGGAGCGATGGAGAAACTAATCATAGAAGGTAAAGTGGAAGGCAGACGTCCAAGAGGCAGATGACCAACTACATGGGTATATTAAACAAAACCTTTAAGAAGCGTGAGACTGCAACGATGTTAAACTGATGGCTCAGAATAGACAAGCATGAAATTGACTATTGAAACAAGTATAATCATCATCAGAAGATCAGGAGCGATGGAGAAACTAATCATAGAAGGTAGAGTGGAAGGCTGACGTCCAAGAGGCAGATCACCAACTAAATGGGTAGATCAAACAAAACCTTTAAGAAACATGAGACTGCAACGATGTCAAACTGATGGCTCAGGATAGACAAGCATGGAATCGACTATTGAAACAGGTATAATCATCATCAGAAGATCAGGAGCGATGGAGAAACTAATCATAGAAGGTAAAGTGGAAGGCAGACGTCCAAGAGGCAGATGACCAACTACATGGGTATATTAAACAAAACCTTTAAGAAGCGTGAGACTGCAACGATGTTAAACTGATGGCTCAGAATAGACAAGCATGAAATTGACTATTGAAACAAGTAAAATCATCATCAGAAGATCAGGAGCGATGAAGAAACTAATCATAGAAGGTAGAGTGGAAGGCTGACGTCCAAGAGGCAGATCACCAACTACATGGGTATATTAAACAAAACCTTTAAGAAGCGTGAGACTGCAACGATGTTAAACTGATGGCTCAGAATAGACAAGCATGAAATTGACTATTGAAACAAGTATAATCATCATCAGAAGATCAGGAGCGATGGAGAAACTAATCATAGAAGGTAGAGTGGAAGGCTGACGTCCAAGAGGCAGATCACCAACTAAATGGGTAGATCAAACAAAACCTTTAAGAAACATGAGACTGCAACGATGTCAAACTGATGGCTCAGGATAGACAAGCATGGAATCGACTATTGAAACAGGTATAATCATCATCAGAAGATCAGGAGCGATGGAGAAACTAATCATAGAAGGTAAAGTGGAAGGCAGACGTCCAAGAGGCAGATGACCAACTACATGGGTATATTAAACAAAACCTTTAAGAAGCGTGAGACTGCAACGATGTTAAACTGATGGCTCAGAATAGACAAGCATGAAATTGACTATTGAAACAAGTATAATCATCATCAGAAGATCAGGAGCGATGGAGAAACTAATCATAGAAGGTAAAGTGGAAGGCAGACGTCCAAGAGGCAGATGACCAACTACATGGGTATATTAAACAAAACCTTTAAGAAGCGTGAGACTGCAACTATGTTAAACTGATGGCTCAGAATAGACAAGCATGAAATTGACTATTGAAACAAGTATAATCATCATCAGAAGATCAGGAGCGATGAAGAAACTAATCATAGAAGGTAGAGTGGAAGGCAGACGACCAAGAGGCAGATCACCAACTAAATGGGTAGATCAAACAAAAACTTTAGGAAACATGAGACTGCAACGATGTTAAACTGATGGCTCAGGATAGACAAGCATGGAATCGAGTATTGAAACAAGTATAAATGGTGTCACTACATTCTTTAGAGGATAACGAAAAGATAAGCAGGAGGTAAATAAATGAGGAAGAGATGTAAGAGAAAACGGGTGAGAAAATCTTTCTATGAAAGCGACTAAAGAAATATTTGAGCGAGAATTGAGAGAATTTGAAGAAGAGGGAGCATTTCCTAAGCAAAATAGATCTTCAGGGCGGCATGTAAAACCAAATAGGAGGTCCCCACGAGGACCATGACAATAAAATCTCCACAAAACATGATGAAAGTATTTCCTATGCCACATACTAACCGAGGCGATCGAGCCAACTAACAGCTTCTGATTCAAAATATATTTTCAAATATTTTCTCTTCAAATCCTAAGAGGTTATCACCTGTCTTCTGCTTCGTTTTAGCGTCATTTTCATCTGGCACTTTTTGACATTTTTTCTTGAGTTTTACTGGATGAAAATTAAAGAATATTTATATATCTTACCATCATATTAACGTCGCTTCTAATATTACCATAAACATGAACAATGTGACTTAATGGGTAATAAACAGCACAGATATTTAAGACAATAATTTCGTCAAAAATACCATTCTAACGTAACACACGTGATTGTGAAACAAGTATTACTGCAAAATTTGGGAATGACAATTTTCATTTTATATTAACAACTTGGACCATTGTTCAAATTCGTGCGTTTTAAATGCAGAAAGTTAATTAAAATATAAAACTTCACAACCTTGTTCATTTGATTGTATTCTACTATTAATAGGGAGCCACATTAACATCGCATGAAATAATAACCCCGTATAATAGAGGAAATAAAACACACCATCTATCCAGCAAAATACCTCGCCTGAAAAGAAGTCCAAGTCGTTTTAAAGAAGATAACGAGTAGTAAATTACCAATGCGAGTTCATAAACCATTCGTATATGAAACATCCAAAAATGTGAAAGGTGGAGTAAAGGCGCCGTAAAAGTTTATTCTTTCATTCTTTTCATGGCTGTTTTATGATTGATCTTTTATGTTCTGCGGTTGATAGATGATAGCCAGCAAAATCTCGTAACTATATATACCTGCATTTTTATGTAGATATTGACTGTATCTACGTATGTGGACGTTATACGCAGTACATGGGTAAAATCAGATAGATTTTCTATTAGTAGAAAAAATATTTTAACCTGAAAAACGCTTGTAATTTTTTTAATGAACAATTTTTTCCGTCTGTTTTTTTGTCCACATGTAAACAAGTTTAAATTAACTACAAGCGATAAATGGCACACGAAGACCTTGTCTACTGTTAACGTCTTGGCAATAATTAAAAGTGATCGAATTAGACGGACGTGCTTAATTATTCAATGCAAAAGTAGAAGTTAAATATTAAGGTGACACTTCTATTTTTACAGCGTTGTAAAAGTACAGGGACTTGAAAGAGACATAATGGGTAAAAACGACGATTGAAGTTTACAGTATTGTTTATTAATTTTAGTAATTAATTCGTTCCTTGTTTTTAATTTAACATCATTAGGTTGACAAACATGGGGTTGTGTAATGAAATTTATAAAATATACGAAATAGTTTAAGTGCTTTCTTACACTTGGTTCACTAAATTAGCTAAATAAAATTATGATGGAGATATTCTTATGAGAATTGGAGTATTTTTTGAATAACTCTGCAACGGGATTAATGATTTTTCAGTTTTAAATATCTCAAAACGTTATAATTTCATGTATTCGGGTTATTTTTGATCAACAGGTCTAAGGTTGATATATCCACCATTACTTATTAACAAAATTACTATTTAGTGGATTATGATTCATCAGAGCGCAACTGAAATTTCGTTCAAATTATCTTGGTGTATTTTGAATTTTTTAAAAATTTTTAAAATATGGAAAAAAATAAAATATGCTGGAAGGTTTTTTTTCTAATTGAAAATATTTATAATTGGATTTAAAATAATAAATTCAAAGGAATTAGTGAAGTTGTAATGTTACCACTCAGGAACCTTTTTGTTTTTTAGTTTTCAAATTTCTAATAGTTGTCATAAATTACACTGCTCAACAATTGAGATGGATATTTTTTATTCTCCTAAATTTTGCCTCGAAAAGTACTCCTAACAAAATTGCAGTGGGTGCTGTTATGAACACAAGTTGATAGCCAATGTTTTTGCATGCTATTTTTCCTTTCTTTGTGGTTTTTATCTCTTTGGTGAATAAACGTAGGAATGAATGGAATGTGGAGTAGGAAATCATTATCAATTCATTACATTTATTGAACATTAATTGATTTTGCTTTTTTTAACTATCAAATATGGCCAATGAATAAAGTATGCGTTTAACATACCTGCCTTTTATTTACCTATTTCAAATATTCACACAGGCAATTTAAACAGTCTTCCAATATCCACTTCAATAGTTGAGGAGTGTATAATCAACTTGAACTAAAACAATCCATTATATTTTTGTTTTAAACATAAACTACCAAGAAAATATGGAGTGGACCACATGGCGTCATTCTTTATTCACGTTCTACTATTAAAATTCGTATAAAAGAGTAAATATCTCATTCTCGTGAGACATGCATTATTTTCGGTTTAGCTAGTGTTTATGTGTAAATGTAAAATTATATCGTGGACGTCAACCGGCAATGTTTATTTTAGAACCGTGCCAGGTACTTAAATTCGTTTAATAACCGGCAAATTTTTGAAAATCGTCAACATTTTTATAGAACGAGGAACGCGAGGGAGGAAAGATTATTTTGCATTCGTGTCTAACTTTTTGAATTCTAATTTTTTTGATTGTATTGCACTGTATTCAATTTCTGCTACCTTGTGCCAATTTTGATGCAATAAATAGCTTCCGAGATAACGCGACATATATTGGTTTGCACAAACGAAACTATGACTATGAAACTTTCCCCAACTCTACCTGAATAATACTCGTAGCAAAATGGTGTACCTTAAACCATTTATAATTTTACCGCAGTCCATTTCCCCCAAGCCCCTTTAACGAAGGGATTATCTAACGTGTTATAAGTTTATTTTGTTCTCTCTTGAACATTTGTTGTTGTGGTAGTTTAATTGATTGGTTTCTTGACAGTTCATCCTGTTGTATGGAAACAGATTGGGCTATGAAATATGGTTTCCACCATGATTATAGATTAATTATATATAAATGTTACACTTTTATAACATTTCTATTGCCTGTCGCAGTAAAACAAAGCAAACATTAGAAATGGAGGAGTGGAAATTTGTAAGTTTTCCACAAAATTATTTGCAAGTACCCTTTACCATATACACGGTATGACCATAGGAGATATTTTTATATGTCACAAACAATATTTCTCAGCATTTTTAAACTTCTAGTAAATATAATGATTTTTTAATACAAGAAGAATAATACACATAAGAATTTCTTGTATAGTATCTGAAGTACATATTGTAACGAGCACGAGATTTCCATAACTATCAACAAAAAAAAAAAAAAATATGGATCACGGCTCAGGCCAAGGTGAAGCGATATAAACTTTTATAAACGCGCTGACAATCAAGGTGAGAAATGTAAAAGGTTGTCTAGAATCCCAAAGTTGGCCATGTTAATGAAGGAGAAAGATAAAAGGAACTCTATTGTCTTGCCAACTATTTAGGTAAGATATGTTTAGATAAACGACATGCCTTATATCAACAAACGAGACGAACACAAAACAAAATATGAATATAAATAGAAAGAGGAAAGGCAAAACGGGAGAGAGTAGAAAAAGTGTCCGGCCTAAGAAGGTGGTCTGTCGACGATGGGATGGAGGAGATCCTACCGCCCGAAGATGTTCTCTGACCCGCCGCGCACTATGGAAATCCTTAGGTCAAAACAACAGCCCTCTATTACGCAAGTCACCTCCCTCGCCTCTCACGTTCCCGCCCTTAGAATTCGCTGTGTCCGAAAATCTATTTTTCTCTTTTTACCTTCCTTTGTATTTTTTAGTACCCCTGACCTCTAGGTTCTCCACTACAGGCGAGAAATAAAACCCTTTCTCCTTTTTTTTTTTGTTTTCGAGCTGTTGTTTTATTCACAACAAGCTCTACCCCCTGTGGCTACCAAACCCCTCTCTCACGTCGCCGTGACAATATTTTCAGTAAAATAAAAATTCACAATACTGTTAGGTGTCCTGAGGATCTTGAAACAAGATTAGCATTAGAAAGATTTCCCAAAAAAACAGTCGATGTTATGTATACATAAAGTCATAATTGGAGTTATTTCAGTTTATATAAGATTATTCAAATTTAATTCCATTATCAAACATATTGCTAGTAATCTCCAAAGCAGTGTGGTGGTTATCTTCTTACTAAGGGATCTAATGACTTTTTCACAAAGCAAGAATAACTGTAAAATACCAAATCAAGCAGTTCGTTAGTCTTTTTTAAAGCATATTTAGTTTGTGTGCAGTCCGAAATTTCAATAAAATTACATAGGACCACTGGCTTAACACTAGCCTGAGGAGTAGTAAGAGATTGTTAATAGTAATCCATCTTCTAAACGTGCCTAGCGTTCATCATCTCACTAATTAATCAATTAATGGCAGCTTCCCACAATGTTAGCAACATAAGTCTGATATCTTGCGTCCTTAATTAATGCAATCATTCTAATCGCATGACTTGAGGTCCCATTGAAACCTCTGCACTATTATCAATAGTAGCAATTGATTTAGTTATACAATAAATGTTATGCCTCTTAAAATCGTTTCATGAAGCAAATGAGAAAAGCAAGAAAGGCACAATGTAAGGGATTTCTGTACACTACATGCTGGATCCAACATAAATATTAACGAACTGCCTATATAATTATATAAAGTCAACAAAGTTATATTCGTTAAACATAAATCAACAAGCACACCAAACTTGTCGCGTAGATTGTGTTCTCAATTGATGGGAAAATTTCTATTCATCTTGAAAAATTCTTTGAACACAAAATTAAAAATTTTTTACTTTGTGAAATATGTCACAAACAACTATAGAAAAAAAACCTTTTTGCTCAATTTTAACCCTTCATTTGTTTCGATTCACTCGATCGCAGCGAAAAACCCCTTAATTTCACTTTAATATCCTCCTCCGTTCTCCCCGTCCGACATAATATTAATGGGTATCGATCTGACTTATATTATGTTTAGTGGTCATCGCAGATATGGCGAGTAAGGGAGAAAGAGGGAGACGCACCATAATAATTCCGTCCCTATAGAGTCGAGTTGGGAGACTAATGAAGTGTCCCCTCGTTTCTTATACATCTGATTTCGAGGCAAAAAGTCGGACAATGGACGCTGAAAGCGCGATAAGGAGGCGAGGGAGAGGATGTGGAAGGATTTGGGACATCCTTTTTGTTTTTTGATAAAAGTTAATCGACGACGTTTCCATCGTAGACTCTTTTGTTGTTTATCTAAATGGAGCGTTTTCCTTCGTTTAGCATAATATGAATCTATAGGTACAGAGCGATCTAAATTGAAAGGTCAAAAATTAAATACACCGGTTTAAAATCACAACAATAGGTACACGTTAAACCAAGAGCCATGATTATGGACCAAAATATGGAATAAAACTTCTATGAAGAAACCTATTCCAAAAGATAGGAATGAAGATTTCAATTAATTTTCTTCAACTGTAAAAATACAGAGTGCTGTATAAATCACACAGGATTTTATTATACCCCCAATTACTGAGTTATTAGCAAAATTGTACCTAACATTAAGAAACAGTAGGAAGGAATTTTATAATGGTCCCCACATTTTTAAAAGCAAAAGTAAAGAATAGTTCGCCATATCGACTTCTGACCATTCACATCACCTGTTTACCGGTTTTAAGTCACCTATAACATTCATTTCTTTTCTAGAGCTAGTGTGCTGTCGTTTGAGACAATTTTAAATAGACGGTAAACTGGTGGAAAATGTTGAAATCATTTTTCGTTTATTTAAACTTACTAAATTTAAAATTAGGAGCATTGCAGAAATTCAGCAAGGAGATGAATGATCCACATCATTTAAAGTTATCTCCTTGGACTAGAATATACCCAACAATGCTCAACATGTTAATGCCATGGATGTGACATGGTTCTCCAGTTCTCTTTACCTATTGCGTACTATTTGGAAGATACAAATGAAGGAATCGACAAAAATAGGAGCATCAGGAATAACCATGCGAGATAAAACAAGGAGGTTAATCGGATACATACAACAAAACAGTCTATTTAGTACACCCTTTAATTTTTCTTATTTACATAGACAGGAAAGTTAAAAACCATCTGACCGTGACTTCGTGTTCACGGTAAGTGAAAACATGGGATGGTACCTGTGGATCATGGAATGAGTATAAAGAAAGAAATTCTTCACATTTGTGAAAGTACTTTAGTGACTTCTTTAAGTCAGAGTTTAATTATGATGATATATTTGTATTCAGCACGCAAGAAACATGGGATGGAAAGTGTTACTCATGGAACCTGAATGGTGAACACAATGTAGAACTTTTTGCTCATAAAATAAATACCGTTACACAAATTCTCCAATATCCTAAAATTTCTTCAGTGATTTGCCTAAGACTAAGAAGAAGAAGAAGAGAAAGGTGACGCGTAATTCTGGCACTGGATACGTACCCATCAGGCAGAAATACATTGGATAACAAATCTGGCACATAAAATAAAAACAGTTTTTGTCGTTGCTCAGTCTCTCTTCAATTGTTTACAACAAATACAACTTTGAGGATATTTATAGAACGCTGGTTTATTTCTCAATCAATTGCCTATTACATCAATCATCTACATGGAATTCATCGACATGGCGATCATTTTGATCGTTTCTTATAAAAATAGGTAATTATCTTATTCATTATGTCTCCCACTGCGCACAGAAAACACATACACGTGAATAGGGGTCCACTCGAAGTAAATGCTAAAGGATGTTTTCACCAGAGAAAGAAGATAATACGTGAAACTACATATTAAAATGAGATGACGAGGTTTACTGTTAAGAGGAGGGACGTTTCTTTGAAACGCCGGCAATAGTAAACCGTGCTAAATTCGTTAACCATCCATCATGCAATTGATTAATGAATTATTTGAGAATGGCGTTAAACTCTACTTAACTTTTTCATGTCATTAATTCGGATAGTGTGATGTTAATACTATTTTTGTTTATTTTTGAACCAATTTAATAACTCCGAATTTCCCTTACCGAGGGGTTAGAAAAGAGGATTAATTTTATTTAACCGTGTTTGAATAGCTATAAGCACTGAACTTTGCACGCCTATAGTTCAGGACCTAGTACAGAAAAACTTTATATCTCTGATTTTTCCTTTATGACGGGTTAAAAATGTAAGTGGAAGCTATTTCTATAAGTATTATTCTGAGGAAACTGCATATTAACATGAGATTAACGCATGCATATTAACAAACGCCGGCAATAGAAAACCGTGCTAAATTCGTTAACAATCCATCAAGCGACTGATTAATGAATTATTTGAAAATGGGTCTACTTAAACCCCTACTTAACTTCTTCAGGTAACTAATTCGGATAGTGTGGCGTTAATACTATTTTTTGTTTACTTTTGAAGCAATTTAGTAACTCCGAATTTCCCTTAGCGAGTGATTAGTAATGAGGATGGAATTTATTTAACGGTGTTTGAATAGCCAAAAGCACTAGACGTTGCACGTCTATAGTTCAGTATCTAGTTTAGAAAAACTTTACAACTCCGATTTTTCCTTTCTGATGGGGTAAAAATAGAAGTGAAAGCTATTTCTATCGGTAATATTCTGAGCTACTTCTCGAGCAGTAAGAAAGTTTAAACTTCGCAAGGGTACAAATTAGATCCCTAAATGGCTCGGAAAAATTTAAAAAACACGAATTTAACTTACCGAGGGACGAAAAGGGGGTGAAATATAAGCAATAGATACTACATAGCTATAATTCGAAACTTGATACTGTAATAGATTTGTTTCCCAGATTGTTGAGAACAATCCAGTTACCCAAAAAACTCTCCTTAGGAGATGGAAAAAGGGAAGATTCTTAAGAATCTTTGAAAAGTTCCCTGATATTCCAATTTTTCCCGAAACATTTCCGATTTTCAAACATTCGAGTTACTCTTTGTTTGGAGATTATCATTAACTGCCATAAACTGAGGCTTGAGATGAATGCAAAAATAAATTCAAAAACGAACCTTCACGTATCTTCAAATCTAACTTGACTACACTTTGAAAACAATTTCAGAAATAACTATCCTTGCCCTTTAAATTAAGTTAAGCTTGCTTCCAGTTTGATGCTTCGCTGCCAACAAATGTCACGTGAATAACATCATCAAAATTCTTTAAAACAACACATTGTTTGTATGTTTTTCCCTCATTTTCCCTTCTGTTTCTGTTTTTCCAAAACGTCAACACAACGGAATATTAAGGGAA
This sequence comes from Cryptocephalus primarius, assembly GCA_963576515.1. Taxonomy (NCBI): domain Eukaryota; kingdom Metazoa; phylum Arthropoda; class Insecta; order Coleoptera; family Chrysomelidae; genus Cryptocephalus; species Cryptocephalus primarius. The sequence continues at coordinate 15,334,933 of OY754940.1, read as the reverse complement.
CTGTTCAAATACACATGGAACAAATTCGGTGCGATATCAAAGAGACAATTGTTGTTATATATACATATATAAGGTTACGTGAACTCAATATACGATGTTTGAATCAATACATGTGTACGATTTTGAAACAAAATACTAAGTACACCCCGATGCGATCACAATTATACATACATCGGCTGTACACAGAAGCTTAATTAATTATACACAGTATTACACGAGTACACACAAGATAAAATGATGGCATGTGTTTATTGTTTATGTTGTATTAAATACTGTAATATGGGAACTTCATCTTCGATTTAATGAAATGATTATCTATTTTGATCAGTTTCATTGTATACGTTGAACTTCCCACGAAGGAAAGTTACGAATATATTTTAGATTTATTTCGTGATAAAAATGATCTTGCGTGTTCGATAAGAGGAGAAACGAGCCGTTAGTGTGTGTAAAAATGAACGAGGTATTAGTTTTCATATCGTTTATTTACGCGGTTGTAGGTAACCTTAATTTCGCCTTTCTTCGACTGTAATTTTGAATTATACATATAAGAATTACATTAATTGTCATGTCTAAATTAATTTTATTTCCTCCTAATTATCACTTTAAGATATGTAAGAAGTGAAACAATAGCTCGTTATTACTAATATCACAATACAAATATGCAAATATATTAATACAACTAAATAATATGACATGTAATAATGTGTTATGTTATTTACTTTTAAAATGGAGCAAAAGTTTATTTTAGCTTCAACATTAGTTTCATCCATCTGTTGAGTCTTATTAGTAGTTACGTCCTCTAATAAAGACGATAGCTAATGGATCTTAATCGCCTATAACACTTTTATTTTCAGTTATCAAGCTGTCCATTAAAGTTGAAAACTCTTCTGTTGCATTATCCTTAATACATGGTAAAAAATGGAAATGCGTTTTGAACGAAGTAAGTATGTGCAATAAGTTTACTAAATAGTTCGTGCAAATTATAAATTTTTATTATGTCGGCTTTTACACCACAATAGTAATAGTAAGAACCACAGAGCTTCATGGAACTATGTAGTTATAGATGGTTCCTAAAGGAAAATTCAAGTCTTAAATTACCTCTCCTGTTAAATTTATTTAGTAGAATAGAAATTTGAAACTCGAGTGTTTTAAACTTAGAGAGGATCAAGTGGCATGTAACCTACCTCTCTAAGCCTTTTAGAAATAATTACTTAATATTTATAGAAATGCAATAATAATTTCAAACAAGCATCACAAGTAATTAAAAACGTATTCAATTTTAATTTTTTCTACGGTAGATCCAGTGAAGACATCCACGATGTAGAAAATAAATCGATCGGAAAGGCAGGCAACTCTAAATACATTTCATTCTCATAGGACAGCAGATCACAAAAATTTGTTCCCATTTTTTCTGAAACTTTTATGATCATTTGAACTATAAAAAAGAAGTGTAATTACCTACATTTACGACCGGGTGATGTTCCGTGGCGTTTAGAAAAACGCTCACATGATTAATGCTTTTGTTGGCAGAACTCGTGTAATGTTCTTTTTATAACAAATGATATAATTCATATGGCATTAATTCAGCATTTAATATGCAGTATGGAATTTAGGAGTTCAAACGGTTGGTAAAGGGTCCCAGGGGCAACCTAGGTTGTCTACTTATCTACTAAAATTCAACATTGCATCATTGGATACGAAAATGCAAAGCTATGGGAGCATGGCTGAATATCGATCTTCGGTACCCAATGTTATTTGCGGATGACAAAATATTAACAGCAGATGAGGAGCAATGGGAGTATCAATTACTAGTGACCAATGGAACTAGAGAAAGTCATAACAACAACTAAAAAATTTCACCATGTTCTTTGGAATAATGTTATAAATAACCAAAACAAAAAATATATTTCCAAGACAATGGTCGAAAGCGTAGCAATATGGATCTAAAGTGTGGGCTATGGACCAGAGGCTAAAACAAAGAGTCGAAGCAGCTAAGAGAAGCTACTGGAGAAGAAGCAGCAAGCTTGCATTATTGGACCATATTCTAAATGGTGACGTAAAATGAAGGATGAACGTGACAAATAATGTTACAGATACCGTAGAAAAATGCAGCTCATCTGGTATGATCATCTCAGAAGGAAGCGAGAAAACAGAATTTTCTGTAAAGCACGGAAATGGACCCCGGTGGAAAGAATGGTGGTTGACCTAAAAAATGCTGGAGAGATTGCATCCAGAAAGCTACGGATATAAGAAGTTTCAGTGATGATAACTGGAAAAATAGGGAAAAGTACCTTATAATATTACCTTTATTTCAACATTTCGGAATAGGGGTGGTTTCACCCACTTCAACGGGCGGTAAGTAAATGGGGTGTTCAGTCAACGTTTTTAAGATGCAATTAGTATCTATATTTCAAACATCTTCGCGATACCCTAATTTATACTTATTTTTTGAGGACAATTGCACCCTACCTTATATGAAAAAAATTTTATAATTTTATTGTGGAACATTGGTAATTGCACCCACTGTAAATCTCAATTTTAATCAATAATATTTTTCTATAAAGACTTCAATTTCACACTTTGGCTGGTTGAAAAGGGCTACTAACTTCAAACCAGTAATCTCCATCAGTAAATAAGTAACATCATCACTAACAATCTTAAGTAAATTTCTTCGATATGTCTATATGTTTCAATATTCTCAGGATGAAGTAGTATGTTATGTCATTAACTGCCTACCTGAAAATATTCGAAAATGAGTGCAGACTTTATTGTAATGGTTTGAATTATATTGAAAGACCCAACAGAAGGGTGATAGTAAAAGATCGCTACTTGGGGCACCCAAGTAAGAAATATTTAAGACAGGTCTAGACACTACTGTGGAAGCTAAAGGAATACTCCAGCGTGAATTGTTGTCAACTACTGTCAATGTCAACTATTTAACCATATGGAAGCTTATAGAAAGTTTTATAAAATTCTAAAATGAAAGAGACGTAAAATAATGAGTTAAAAGAACTTAACTGAAAGGTAAAGTATTTTATAACACAGGTAATTTAAAAATTGTCTCCACGTTTCATAAAATAGTATAAAACAAGAAATTTGCCTGAGGTCAGCATATTCCTGTTTTAGTGAAAATTGTAACAAAAATCATATCAAACTTCATTCCGAACTCTCCCTATTGCAAAATTAGGGCGTAAACATTAATCTTAAATATGTTCCTTTACTATGTCTAAATATTTCAATATTGCCACGACTAAGTAGTATCTTTTGTTATAGACGAATATGATGAATTACGCCTATAGTATGACTTATTTTACAAAAAAGTTCCTCTAACTGCAACGTGAATACAATTTCCATTTAGAAATTGGAGATGAAATAGCCCATCGCCATAAGCATTTCACATAAGTCTCAAACTGAAGGAAACTGTGCGTTTGTTAAAGTTTTGCGTAAAATGGACCTACAATTTCAGTTCATATCTGCTGCCGTTTCCATCAACCCAACAAATTTTTAGGCATTTCAGCGAGGGAGTAATTTATTTCTGGGTAGCAGTAAAGCTGTATATGCAGCAGAAATAACGTATGTGTACATAAAGTAAGTCCTTTTTTTACGAATAAAATCTTATAAGGGTGAACGTTCGAACCGTTATTCATTCATGAAGTATTCGGCGAAGGAACCTCTCCTTCTTTCTTTCTTCTAAAAATGAAAATATTTGAAGGTGATTTGTATGTTACATAATTCATTTGATCCAAGTTATGAATAAATTTCGCAACTCGATTCGGTCGGTACATTACTGCAAGAAGAACCTCCCGAAGAATATTAGCATATAAAAATATTTCGTAAAACTTGAAACCTATTATATAGCGGATATTCCCAGCGTTTCCATCTCACAACGATGGCGAGCGGCACAATTGAAAAAGAAACTACTTTTGTTCTTGGACTATTTACGCGAAAGCAATTTCGCATTGCATATTCCTTAGAAGCTTTTAGTTGTGCACTTTTACGTATAAGAACAAAAAATGAAGCTAGGAATAAAACCCAAACTCTAACTCGGTTTTAATAACGGAATAGTTCTGAAATGGATTCGTGTACCTTTATGAACGCAGATTTTAATATCTTTTCGTTTTTCCCTTCCTGTTGTTCTGGGAATGTGAATTCTATCTTGCAAAATTGTACGGCATGTATTCGACTTTACCCGCGGTGGTATTTATCTCACAGCTATTTAAATATCAGAACGTTACACACTCAGTTTTCTACAGTGTTTTAAAATGAATAATTTAAATAAAACGAGCACTTGCCATAAGTATTGATGGAGAGCATGGAGGCAAAGCACACCGAGAAAGACTGAAAAGACTGAAAGAAGCTTTTAATTTTTTATCGACATGATTCAGACACTCTACTGTTTTAAATCAAAGTTGTTTTTAAAAAAAAAGGGGCATTTGGAATCTTCCTTCTGGATTCATAAGATTTTCTTTCGTTTAGTATTAAAACTTAAACGGTTGAAATTGCCACAAATCTCTTACATTCAATTTTAAACCAATTAAATTCCAGACCTATAAATGAACCTCTGGAGGTGATTTAGGCTTAGGCATATGATTTAAGAAAATCTAAATTATTTCTGTGGTGCTCAACGAATGAAACAATTTAAAAATTGCCTTAAAACAATTAGATTCAATTAAAACCCTCTTTAGCCATGAAAAATTGTGAAGCAACCTCTAGAGTCCTATATTGCTTGAATAAGAGTTTTCACCATTTAAAATCACAATGAAAACGTTACGCTACTAGATTCCTCTTAAGATAGTGTAGGAAACTCGAAATGTTTTCTAGTCTCTATGAACTAAATATTGTATGTCGCTGTGAGTAAAAGTTAAATAGTGATTATGGATATCATAGAAAAAAAACGGAAAACGACGTGACTATTAGTATTAGAAATAGCCATAATTATCATGTCAATACTTTAATGAAATTTAGGAATAACCGATAACTCACCTACTTTATGATGAGTCAGCTTATGGGATCAATTCTCTGTAGGAGGTTTTTCAGATGTGTGTTAAACCAGATCATCGATTTCATAAGTCCGCATCCTTTATAGCACTATATTTTATTGCTAATTTATTACGCCAAAAACGATTTTATTACTTCACCCCTCTCCCAGATAAAGGGGATAATCTGGCTTAATACTTAAGTCAAGTCACCCACACCCCTGTGTCTCCGGAACCAATGAAGATGCAAACATTTACCAAACGTCATATTTTCTGGGCAAACCAAAGCATGGATAACTTATTGCTAATTTTTCGAACGAACGAACACTTTCCAATTTTAAACGAGTTTGAAAACGACGATTTTGCCTTTTTTTAAACTTTGGACTATTTTAAAAAAAATTTAATACGAAGGATTCATGGATTTTCCATCAAATTTTCCAAACTTTCAGGAAAACAATGGTACAAAACAATACAGAGTATTTTATGCTCCATACTTTCGCGATTCGCAGAAATATTAGTTGATAAAAAGGAAATCCTATTCGGATTTTCGCTACGCCAAAATGCATGTAGATGGCTTTGAATACGATCAAACATATCGTAACGGTTTTGAAGTGGGCAGGGTCGATTTTTGTTCTCAAGAAATCAAAATATCTTGCGCTTTATTTACAAAAAATTTCAAAAAATATTTGTTTGCTGTTTTTTCATTTATCGAAAGTTGAATTATAAATTTTCTTAAAATAAGAGACAAAGTTCATCAAAAATCCTACGTTTTATAAAAGTTTTTAGGTGCTCTCTAAGCAAAGTTACTACTATTTTAATAATATACCAAATGAAAAGTACCAAAATAGTCAAAGCAAGTCGATGTTTTTTTGAATCTTTTCTTAAAACACTGTTGTTCAGATCGTTGATAAATTTTTTAAATAAGAAAGTTAAAATTTAAAAAGAAAAAAAATAAATTTTAAAACTTACACTTTGAATCGGAGTATATTCTATCAGATAATCTATCAGAGTATATTCTATTAGATAATCAGAGCATATCTACAAATAAAGTCCATAAAATTATTGTACAACACCTTTATTTTGATCGTTTATACGTTTTTTCAACGATCTGAACCAAAGTTATGTGTTTTAAGAAAATATGCAAAAATGAGTCAATTTGCTTTTACTGTTTTGGTACTTTTCATTTAGTACATTACTAAAATCTTCATAACATTCAAATGAAATCCTCATATTAAATTTTTTTTTCAAAAATGTCCAAAAATGAATAAAAATTCGAATTCGTCATTTTCAAGCTCATGTAAAATTGGAAAACGTTCGTTCGTTCGAAAAATTAGCAATAAATTCTCCACGCCTTAATTAGCAAAGAAAATGTCTTCCGAGATACTTCGGGAGGGGGGGTGAGAAATCTGCTAGGGGCTGAAGGGGCGGTTTTGGGAAATCGCAATTTGACTATATCGTCAACAATAAATTAGCAAAACAATCGGACGTTTGGTAGATGGTTGCGTCTTCATTGGTTCCGGAGATATAGGTGTAGATGACCTGACTTAAGTATTAAGTCAAATTATCCCCGTTACCTCGGAAAAGGGTGACGGAATAAAATCGTTTTTGGCGTAATAAGTTAGCAATAAAATATAGTGCTATAAAGAATGCGGACTTATGAAATGGATGATCTGGCTTAATAGACGTGTTTTTCAGATAGAACAGTTAAATTACTCCATCGTGTGCAATCAATATTTAGAACATTTCATATCGAAAGAATATATCGTGATAAACATATTTAGTAAATGTTATGATTCCTAATGAAACCAAATTCTTATTGGAGTATATTTCATGAGAGGGTGCCAAGGGGTTTGACAATTGCAAATAGGTGACATGGCGTAACTATTAATATGTTACTGTTTAATAGTCTTTTTGCAACGTACCTTACCAACATTTTGCAATGTTCGTTTCTCACAAGGATAATATTTCAGGATAACGGATACTTATGAGTATATTAGATCACTAGGTAGCCTATTACATTATCGAGCTGTGAAGAATGCTACGTTACATCTCATCAAATTTTTACTTTTGTTGGTAATTACCCAGGGTACCTAAATGTTCCTATTGGCACGGCAATGCCATCGAATTCTACTGACATAATGTACTTTATGCAATAGGTGAGCTGCGTCTACTCGCTTCCTTATGTGTGTAAATTAGGTGCTGTAATTCCAAAAGTATGATAGATTTACACTGATTATTGGTTATTGACTTGTATGTATGTGAAACGTCTTTCAGTAACTAAATTTCCCACAAATTTAACTTGTTAACAGTTTACTTTCAAAAATAATTTTCCAAAATTTCGCTTCATGACTAGTAAAATAAAATAATAATTTTTATGCTGCTGCTCCGGTCTTTTTCGGTTTATGCACTTTCGACCCTAAATGTCTAATAATCACTATAATTAATAATCGTATTGGAAAGTATAGATATTCACATATACATTAAAGCCGATATATTTACTTCAGCCAATCGACAGTGCCCAGTTCTGTTCCTAAGAAATGAACCTAACCGAATATTCGCTTGGGGGTGAATTCATCCCTAAATAAAAGAAATTCAGCCGTAAATATATGCTATAGAAAAATATAAACAACACATTAGAGACAACGGTAGAGTTGTGGATTGTATTTAAACAATAAATATATTTCTTTCTTTTCGAAATGGTTTTTCGTATCGTAACTATAATAAGTTATCACTTGCGCGACCGTTCGTCACGTAAATCAAGTATTAAGAACGTTAAGGACGTTCCGTGCTGTTCAAAATACATAGAAATCGCGACATATAGTAGGAGACTCTGGAACGTCCCGGAATAGAACGCGACATATATAAGGCCGATGGCAGAGACATAAGAGTTAGTCAAGACACGATATTTCAGGGAACCGAGCGTAATTAGCGGCGACCACCAATACACCCGCATACCAATTAGTATAATTCCAGTTGTAGTGTTTGAATTAATTAATCACAGATTTAGTGTAGTTCGTGTTTTAGTTTAGTTTAACACGCTTAACAATCCAGTAAATTTACTGCATTTATTCCTTGGCAAATATTAGTGCTTCGAAATGCTGTTATTATTTATATTGTTTTTAAATAATAATTTGAATACATCGAGAAATTGATAAAGACGACAATCTTTGGAAGAATGGGATGCAATACAAATTAAATAGTGTAATTAGGACTGTATTCCTTTAAAAATAATCGATGATCGTCTTCCTTGAAATATGAAAATTAGGGATTTCCTGTAACTGAATGAAAATAATGAGCAAACATCTTACTGCCGAATTTCCAAGCCTGGGTTTATTGAGCAATTTATGTATTTCCCGTATTAGAGGCGTTATTCTTAAATTTCATTTAAATCTACATCTGTTCATTATAACTAATTGGAGTAATAACTGAGATAGCACTAGAATCGCCTTATTCTTCAGTTCTTGATTATGCCCGAAATAATTTTTGAATTTTTTTAAGCAAGTTACAATAGTATACAAATTATATTTTTGAAAATTTAAGTTTATTTTTGAAAAAAGAAACTCCATAGTTTTCGTCGTACACATAAGATGAACTGTCTAGTGAAAGAACGTTAAAAATGGATTGATAGATTTGTTTTCTAGATCTCGGCGACAATTACATTGTAGGTATTTGGATAGTTTAAAGTATAAAACAACATTATTCACCACCATTCATACCTTTGTTCACCACTAAATTATTTCTGGGGAGCATGTTTCAATGACACTATTTCGCTCTATTATAGGCGAGGCTACAAGGGTACATTGCACAACCTTTAAGGCGATTTCTCTTAAACGGCTCTTTTATCGTGTTAGTGGTCAGAAAGTGAGCTACATTGACGTTAAACCCTTATGATTGACAATACTAGTTGCTGACCAAAATGTATTCATGAGAAATTTCGTGTAAAGTGATAAAACCCGCACCACATTTTACACTACAAATGTCTTATTGGTTGCAAAGTATCTAACATCCAATGACAATGCATGAAATAATGTGAATAAAGTGACTTTAAAAAATGTGGCACAAATGTAGCTAACAGAAAATTGGTTAGATCTTAGTAATAAAACACTTACTAAATTTTGCTTTTCAATAATAATTTGAATTGTGAAAATACCGAAAATCGTATTAATTTGGTAAGAAACAGTTAAATATGTCATCTTCGATAAAATTAAAACATAAGTTGAAAGCCATTAGTGACAGGATCTCAAACGCTTCGAAAGCTGCCCGTTTATGCGTACCATATAGTGACGTCACGTCAGCCGCCATGACAGATAAGAGCGTTTTCGCGATAAAATTAAAATCAATATGAAAATATTGTAAAATATTAAACAATATAAAATTTTACACTTATATGTTAATTTTTTTCAAGAATATTTTTTGGCAGTAGTACGTGCAAATGTACAGCAGTAATTAGTTTTTTAAAGTGAGTCAACTGCCACATTAGTGGAGTGAATTATTTCGACACAACAATCTTTATTATTTTTTTCAAAAAAAAACATGAAATAAGTTTACTGCAGTAATTAAAGCAATTTATTAAAAAAACACTACGAGTATAAATTTGAGTGTCACATAACCTTGGGCATGAAGCGGTTAAGATCCTGGTGGTGATTTTAAATATTTTTTAAGAAACAATTGTTAAGTGAGCAATGAACCATTATACCATAAATATGAGATTTGAGTCATTTTTCAAACTTCAACTCTACATCCGCAGACAATTAAATACATCATTAACGATTAATTGATGTTCTAAAAATAAGTCATTATTTTAAACTTAAAGAGAATTTTAATAAGGCACAATATACGCAGCTCCTACAGCTTTCTAGTTAAATACATGGTAGTTAAGTCACGCGACTAGAGTCAGGTAATTATTTGTTAAGCTCAATTAATTACACTCAGTCATTATACCCCAATTGTAAAAACTAATACTTTTCGAAATACAAGGATTTGAAAGTAATACAAAATGGTTAGGAAATAGTGGTATAATGCCAGGGGATAAAAAATTCCTAATCTCTAATTTCTAATTTAGCCTTTCAGATTTAGCCCTGCCAGGGCTTCACTAAAGAAAAATCGAAAAAGAACCGCTTTAATGCTCTCGGATTGAAGGCATCAATCATACACTCCAAAAAGCTGTCCAGAAAATTTATTACGACGTGGAGTCCAGTGTAAAAAAGGGGAAACTAAATATCAAGCTCGTTTACGGTCACCAAGGGTTTACGACAAGAGTGTTGCATTTTCCCGACGCGACGTTCCTTAAATTAAAATGTATGTTGTAAAAGCATTTTGGCGGTGTACAAAACCAAGAGAGAAATGCAGAGGAGTGTACAAAAAACTTTTGAGAAAAAGTTTCATGCACGGAATTGAGAGTACAATGAGGAATTTTTTTGATGTGATGAATTAATTATACAAAGTTTATTAGGGATTCGTTTCGGTAATGTTGAGGAATGCTACAGTTTTTTAAACAAAGTGTCATTTTGTCATGCAACGTGTAATATAGAAATCCTCGAATTAATTACTTATCTGTATAGCACATCCACTTTATATGCCTATGTGTATATTACATTAAAATTAAAGACAAAAATTTGAACACTTGCTTGTATACAGAGCGGTCCAATCATGGTGTAAAAATGTCCGGTCCACTACCGAACCAAATGTAGATTTTACTGTAACTATTAATATCACCGGTATTATTCTATAAATACATGGGTTTATTGTTTTAGACACTCTAATTGCAATATTATAATGAACGTCGATTGTTTTCAGTCGATAAATAATCCCTTTGTGCAGCCTGCATCATAGATACGGAAATAAATTACTCGTATTGTTGCGGAAAATATTTAATATTCTCAACACGGAAAATCGAAATAAAACAATGATTTACTGCATCGGAAATTAATTGGGTTTACTTTTAATTACAGTCTTCGAAAAATAATGATTTAAACGAAACACTATCCCATAGTACTGATGATTAAAAAATAACTTAGAATATTGTTGAAATTCAGTTGAAAGAGTATTACTTAAATACTTGTTCAAATTAATGGTAAACATTTTTCTTCAGTAATTCAGATCTCAAAAATAGCAATTATTTTTAGTAAAAGAGGACAGTATTAAGGTGCTTGAAAAAAATAATTTTAACTGGAAGAAACCAGTGGTTTTTGAGGAAAAATATAAAATGTGAGAAGTTTCGCCAAATTTCCCGGTTTTCAAAATGAAATTTTTAAATGTTTTCGCATGTTGTTCTCGAGGGTTAAACGACAATAATAAAGTATGGTTGTTCAACTTTACTCTGATATTCAAATTTTGTGAAAACAGTGTGGAGAAATGAGTGAAAAAGCGATTATAAACGGAACGCTTTTGGCGCCTTCGCCATTTTGAAATTTTAAATGCGGGTGTGCTTAGCGGACATACGGTAGTGGCTAAACGACCGTCGTCGTTTATATCGTATGTCGTTTATGTCGTACTTTATAACGTTTCTATATAAAAAAACACAGAACCAAACTACCTAACCTAACTCTGCCTTCCGAAGGATTCTATACAGGAACTGGTACTTTACAATATTTCTAAAAGGAAATACAACAGAATTACAAATTAATACGGTTTAAATGCGTTCTCCTCGGTCGATTAACCACTACCATTTAAGTGTCATCGTCGTGTGAAAACTCTGCGATTATTTTGAAGTTCCAAGTGAAATGAATGGAAAATCCGATGAAAATGGACATGTCCATAAAAATTTGTTAATTTATATGTGTTATTGTGAAATATCGTGTGAAAATTAGTGCGACACGGGTAGAAAACATTCCATGAATCTAGCAGAGTGATACTTGCCATATCGGTTAGAAGTCGACGAAATGGCGGTTCACGGAAAAATGAGGTTAGATGGAAAATAATTTTTTTCTCAGAGTAAAAGGAAAGGCGGAAATTGAATGCGCGCGTCGTTTTCTACCGTTTTTTATGGATCAGTGGTGATTTTTTGGTGAATTTTTACTTTTCACGCTGTTAACCTATTATGGAAAATCGCACTTTCAAAGGATCATTTCCTCAAATTAAAATTGATCTTTTTGAACTAGTTATTTTATATACTTTCTACTCATCAGCTTTTATCAAAATTCCAAATTACTATAGGTAAAGGTTTGCCAAATCAATAAGAGTAAATATAATTAATGATAATCTTGATTCGCCCCTTTGTGCATTTTAAGCCTTAATATATAGTTTTGCTATCCGTACCTTCGTAACGTAAAGTCGGAAATTATTTTTTGAATAATTTATTGAAAAATAATGGAGCTTTTATGCAGGAGAACTTGGTACTGCCGTCGTCAAACTTTGGCAGAAAATTTTAATTAGTTTTTTTTCTGGAAGGTATAAAATGGGACCGTGTTAATGTATGTTGGATCTGTTATAGAACAGGGTAAAAACAGCAACGTAACGTTATGCATGTAATTTCCTGACGACTATGGCTACGTTCGTTACAGGATATCACAGAGTAATTAGAATTTCAAATATTCGCATCCAATTATGGCATTATTAACTGTTCGATTGCGACAATAATCGATATGAACTCCTCACTTTCACCCATCGATGTTTGCATTTTGCAATGGTGGGTCTTATCGAAATTTCGTTGCCAATAATACAACGATAACGTATAGCAAGTAAGCGCGATCAACTAATTTTAATTTTGTTTGGATAAAAGTCATAAAATCATCGCTTGAAAATAAAAATACATTTCGCTTCGTTGTAAAAATAACTCGAGTGAGACATAAATCCTCCATACTCGTTATAAATAATTACGTATTTCGTTTCCCGTGTGTTTATGTTCGATGGATATACAATGCCGATCATGATTAAATGAGTTGTTTATTTCAGAACTCCAAATGACGAAACAAACGGTTGAACGATCATGTCATCGATCAATCAACTTCAATATCTGATATGAAGTTGAAACAAAATAGTTCTATCCTGATAACCGGTGTAATAATTTTGGAAAGAAAATAGTTCACATTACTTTCAATAATTTCCAGAAATTAACCGAAAAGTGGAAATGCTACAGAAATTTAAGAAAAATATGGTTCATGCATGGATTTGGTAGAAAATGTATAAGGGACCACCAATAATTTTTGGACAACTTTAGAACTGACAATTTTTGAGACAATGAAATTTTGGAAAAAGAGCCATCTTTAGGCTAAAAGCCTATCGATTCTCACAAGTTAGATCAGAGTTTTAAAACATTTTTCACCTTTTGAAAACCTTCCGATTATTTTAATGAAGAAGGAAATAAAATGTGAAATTAATAAGGTGAAAATATATACTCTTGAATGTTATACTCCACTCGTGTGAAGATGTATACATTAAGTAATTTTCGATGAATTTGCTGCACATTTCCTCAGTTTCATGCCATTATACAACCACTCAAACCCTAAGGATCTTTCTGAATAACTCATCGTTATGTAAGTTGCATGAGGAACAAAAAATTATAAAAAATTTTTTTTGATTAGACTTTAGTATACAATTTTTCGTGAAATATTTCGGTTTTCGTCACATCGATTATGAAATAAAACGTTAAGTTTTTACGCCAAAAGGAAAAAGATATTGTCATTAGCACTTTTTGAATCCTCGTGCCATTCTCACACTAATTTATATTTTGCCGTATGTGCATTTCCATTAAGGAAACCACATCACCATACTAATTAAACGGGCAACCCATAATGAATAAACGTAATAAATAAAAGAAAAGTCAGGAACAAAAGGTTTAGGAATGATATACGAACGAAATGAATCAACAAAAAAGACTAAGAACCATCAGAATTCTTTTGGAAAACACGACTTTTCATGAAAATCTGTAATGAAGCTTATTTCACCCCCTGCTTTAAAAGTTAAATGATATGGTATGTAGCTTTCTGTTCCTTTGGGGTGCAAAATGGAGCCGTTATAAAAAAACTGCGGAATTAAAGATTCAAACGTTATAGAAATTGGAATCATTTTTAAATACGAAGCACAAATATTCTTTCATGTTTTAGAATATAATATATGATATTTTACCAACTTTCAACTTTCAGAAAACTTATTTCTAGCAGCATGAAATGTTTTAATGGTGATTTTATAATGAATTTAAATACCTCAACTATTAATAATATAAGTAATGATTATGTGCCATCTTCCTATCATTAAAAACCACCGCATATGAAAACATTGTGAGAATTACGCACCCAATTACAAACATTTAAGTTGATTCGTGAAACATTAAGGTGATTAGTTTCATTAATTTCTTCATCTTCAGGTATCTTTTTTACACATTTAAATTATTGTACAAAAAGGACAATTTTTAAGAAATTTCAAAATTAAATTTTAATTTGGATGAACCTTTTTTAAAACCAAGGCATCCGGAATCAGTAAAACAACTTAAACATATTGCTGAAATTCAGAGTAATTTCCAATGGATTAAGTTTAATTATAATTCTTGCACAGATTTTTTTGAGGAAAAAGGCGAAATAACCATTTTGTCATCACTCCCTTAGTTTTTATGGTAACAACTTTTACGAAAGTTCGTATAAAAAGTACTTAAAAATGGTTGTATATATTTTCTATAAAGTTCTATTTATTATCATTTTTGTTACAACCTAATATTTCTCAATTATTCACAAAAAATGGTGCAAGAATATTTTCGATGAAAAATAATGATTTTTGATCACGAATAACTTAAAAAGTATTGACTCTACGAAAAAAAAATTATAGAACAGTTTATGCTCAGAATGGATTTTTCTATAAATTCCTGTAGTTATATTTTTATGAAAAATGTTTACACATAGAAGGGATGACACCTATCCCCCGAATAAAAGCGCACTTTGGTTTCATGTAATTCTGTGCACCTGTCTTAACTTAAGTATTAAGTGCTTATCGTCTTTAACCGCATACCTTAAGAGGAATTCCTGATACTTCCCAGTAACTTAGAAGAATTTCTAATATTCGAAACCAAAACAAAAATCTTCTAGATACTACTTGATAGAGATGAAGACTTTAGAAAAATCTAGATAGTTTCCATCGTTCTCGGGGAATTAAGAAAATTTGAAACTGGAGCAAAACTTCTAAATTCAATTGCAAGACAATTTCAGTCATTTAAGGTTCTACAAAAATCTCTGATATATCTATTCCAGACTCTATGTAATTTTTAATTTAAAACGAAATTCTTTGTAACTTCGTTAGGTTTCTATGGAAACTTCCTTCCAGATCCTTCAAGTTTCCTAAAGTTTAGAATTCAAATTGAAATGTTTGGAAATTCTATGATTTTAAGGCACTTTCAGTAATGTACGGTTCTAGAATAGCCTGTGGAATCTTAATGTTGAATCCATTCTAATACCTAACGCTAATATAAAATTGCTGGCAAGTATTAAAACGGGTTTAGAAACTAATTATAATAGTATGTACAACGGTTATATATAACGCTTGGTACATAACGCTTGGTAATCCGGTACACTCGGAAAATGCCTTATCAGAAACCGCGAAGATCGGGAAATTCGCGGTGTTTTCGCTCGGATTTGGTACGCAGAACTCTCTCGAACACGGTGAGATCGGAAAATGCCTTATCTGTGACCGCGAAGATCGGGAAACTCCTGGATTTTCCGGAGACTCTATAAATCGTTTAATGGGACTCCCACAAATGTAATGCGGTTAGAAAACTCGCAGAATATTCGGATGTGCATCAATTAATTATACTCCCCAGCATACCTAAGTCAGAAAGTGTGACATCATAACCCGGGAAAGTCGGAAAAATCGCGATTTTTCCAAATATTTGACATTAATTAGTTATACTCCACCAAATACGAAACGGACGGAAAATGCCTAATCACAAAGTGGGAAATTCTGAAAATTCGTGTGGTTTCTTAGGACATTCCCGAAATCAATGAAATATACTTCACCGAATATAGCGCAGTTAGAAAATGCGTAATTAAAAACCCGATGGCACGCCAATCGGATAGCGTTATTTCTATTTCCCATGTATTATTCGAGATGTATTATTCACAGTCGAGAAATGAGGATAACTTATAAATGTGGTGAACCCCAACGAGCTCGTCAACTCTCCTGGCCCTTCCTGAGTTTCTCGACTATGTCGATAAATCATATATAGCAAAATTTCTGATTTTTCATAAATAACTTTTTTCCTTTACGTTTTAAGAAAGAAATGAAAGGGAACTCAATTGTAGAGCTTTTGAAGACATACAAAAAATCGAAGTAACATTTTCGTTTCCGAAAATAAAAAGATACGAACTTTTTTAGGTTTGACAGGCCGCCATTTTGTTTCTATTCGGCGGATTTGGCTCAACGAACTTATCCAAGATATTTACACAATCGATTTTTGCTCCAAGTGTGAATGCAATACGTAAAAAATTACGCACTCTATCGAGCTAACAAATTTCGTTATATTACATATATAAACATATACTTATACTTTATATATATATACTTATATATATATATAAACATATACTTATATATATATATATACTTATATATATATATATATATATATATATATATATATAAACATATACTTATACTTATATATATATATATATAAAATATATATAAATTTTGGAACGGAGGGTGGTTTTGGCATGTAGGGACTCCAAAACGAATAACTGCCGTGAAATTTTTCCAAAGTCGTGTCATACGTACCTCCGCAATAGCCTATATTTCTATAAAAATATGTACTGGGTACATATAGAAATGAGGCTAAAACCAAAGAAATTTTTGGATTTTCCAGGAAGACTGGAAATTAGCTGACTGGTCGAAAAATGCACAATTGTAAAGTCGGAAAATTGGTGGATCACCGTCGGAAACACGGATATTCAGTTATCAAGGGAGTTCACCTTGTTGTTTTACAATAAAAGATTATTACGATTATAATAAAGATTATAATGATAAATACAATGTTTATCATTTGTCGATTTCCACGAAAAATCGTCCGAAAAGTGGCCACGAAATGCACAAAATTTAGATCCCTCGGCACAACTTCTGGAGTCGGTTTTTTTTCAAGTTTTGGGTCCTAGGAAATCATTGAAAATGGTGAACGCGCGAAAGAATGCCCCCGTGGGGGGTTTTCAGGCGAAAATGCACTTGTATTTTAATTCAAATTTTGCCGAATTCCCGGTTCCTGGGATCATGTGTATACCGGCCCCGGAGTTTCTTTATGGGGGTTTTGGGCCGTGACTATATTTTTCGGTTGAATGAGATCATGTCAGGCCTCGTTGGAGGGAACCCGGGGGTGGCAAGGGTTGGGGGTGGAGAAAAATGGAAAAATTCAAAACAAAACGGTTTTTGTGATGAAAATAATGATATCAGGGCCCTTATGCTTTGTTCACATACCTTCGAGTCCAGGAGTTTTCAAATGGCATGCAAATGTGTCTATTTTTATTTTTATGGTTTCCAGGAAAATAATTGTGAGATATTATTTCGAAACCCTGGAATCGTTGAGACAAGAATGGAGATCACGAAAACTCAGTCTTGTAATACTTGATTTTCGCGGTGCGCGGGGGTTGCCATGATCCGTTGAATACCAAACATGGAATCGGCGCCCCTTATGAAAATCAATCCTGGGAGCATCGGAGACATAAAATGACCACCCCACCCCCACCCCTCTTCCCTTCAATTTCAGCCTGAAGGAGGTACGGGTGATCCACTAAACCCAAAAAATGAGATGACCGGCCTTCTAAATCCACAGACAGATACTTTGAAGCCCCGGGAGCTCTAAATCTACTCGCCGGACACCCCCCTCCCCCAAGATTCCACCCCCTCAAGGGCCAGGATAAGTCCAAAAACGGACTCGGCGGCTGTCGAAGCGGCCCAGATGATCATTTTCTGAACCCTCAGAGGCTCACAACCCACCCACGTAATTGTCACCGCTAATTCTCCGCCCCCAACCCTTGCCCTTGCCCTCCACCCCCGGGTTCCCTCCAGCGAGGCCTGACATGATCTCATTCAACCGAAAAATGTAGTCACGGCCCAAAAACCCCCATAAAGAAACTCCGGGGCCGGTATACACATGATTCCAGGAACCGGGAATTCGGCAAAATTTGAATTAAAATACAAGTGCATTTTCGCCTGAAAACCCCCCATGGGGGCATTCTTTCGCGTGTTCACCATTTTCAATGATTTCCTAGGACCCAAAACTTGAAAAAAAACCGACTCCAGAAGTTGTGCCGAGGGATCTAAATTTTGTGCATTTCGTGGCCACTTTTCGGACGATTTTTCGTGGAAATCGACATTTATAATATAGTTTACTAAAATATGATTAATTTCATTTTTATTTTTATATTTCTCATGAATCGAATTTATTTAATTATTTTTTTTATATCGAGTAATTAAATAACGTTTAGAGAATACATGGACCAATTTGAAGATGTTACTTTCCACATGATCAAGGCAAAAATATTTTCGAAATTATAGGATATGATGAACTTATATGAATGGTTTTCCATAAATTTTTCGACATTATCATCTATGTCGAGTAATGAAAAATCGTTATACAGTTGTAGTCCAGTTTATAGTATGTTTTTTTTTTGGTAAATAAAATTTAACAGGATATGGCCCAAAAAACTCAAATCAAATCAACGATGATAAAAACCTGAAATCTAGACAAATGCGAGCTTTGCGGTTTTTTTAAACAATAAAAATTTAAGAAGAAATAGGTCGTTTTTCGGTTTTTTTCGCCATAGCGTGAAAATGAATGGTGGAAATGCAATACGTTGTGCAGACGATTTGTAGAGAATTAAAAGACCTTCAAAATGAGCGTTTCTAAAAGGTGGTCGGAGCATTTTTCATCGAGAAAACTCGAAAAAACCGTTAAAAAGGAGCATTTTTCAAAAATCCACAGCATTGCCCGGTTTAAAGCTGAAGCGCTAATTTTGGACTAAAACATTGATTCATTTTAAACAAAGTTTATGGTCCGTCTACTGTTAATTTTTATCTACCAAAACAGCTTCTTTTTTGCTCTATAAACGGGGCTATTAGATTTGGATGTAATTGTCTGATTTAGGCAAGCAACAAATTAATTCTTCGATTTCGCGAAAAATATTTCTAAAAAAGTCAATGGAAAATGTTTTCCAACAGCGTTGGTAGGAAACTACTTATGGAACCAAGTACCTACTCTGATATTGCCAAGAATAGTTCAGATGAAACTGATGAAGATCATTAGTACCAAACACGCAAAGATGAAGAATGCACAAATTATTCTTTTAAATTTTACTTGTACGTGTAGACATTGTATCTTTCCTGAGGTTACAATTGCGTCAGTCAACATAGATTTTAAAAATAGATAGTTTAGGCTTAAAAACACATACATCTACATGCATACAATCTTAATAATTGTCGTTTATTTTGAATTGAAAATCTCATCTTTTGATTTTCATCAAAGCATATTGAGTAAGTGTTCTCATCCAGTAATTAAACATTTGTTCTTTAGGCACCTTGTGAGGACCCAGGAACTGCATGTTGGTGTTAAGATTTTTCACTTAAAATTTTTCAAGAAATATCGGCAGGTCTCGATTTTTGCCAATATATACATACCCCGTATTTATCATTACTGCAATAAAGAAAAATCTAATATAACTTTGTTGAAGACAACAATATACCACCCTTTTCTTTACACTTTCAATGAACTTGAATGTAATAAACACCTAAGTAACTACCTATTGTCATCATCGTGATGTAATATTTTATTTATTTTATTACTTAGCAATAAACATCGACGATCAATTAGATTTATTGGCAAGGTGTCACCATTCGTCCGTGTGCTTCGCGGCGTGCAATCAGGATAATAAAATTTATTGCATTTACCGTTTCCAGGCTCTGAATTAAATTATTTCGTTATTTAAGATCTCAAAATCACCGGAGCTTATCAGTGCTATACAAAGATCAATACGTACATATATCTTAATTAAATTTTGCTTAATTTCAATTACACACCTTTGCATTTACGCAGATATTTTTTCGAGTAGAGATTCCGCAATTAGCAATTGATGTTCTTCAACAAAATTTAGTGCGACATTTCATAACACACACGGGAATGTTGTAAACTCATTAATTGCATGAGAAAATATACTGACGATTCAGTGAAATTAATTAGACAAGATGAAAATTTATCACGAATAAGAAGGTGAAATCTAATATGATTGTTTTCTTAATGAGAGAGAAATCCGTTGTATGAGATATATTAACGACGAGTTTTTATTTCTTAGCGTTTTGAAGCGTTTTCAGATATTGTAAAAGCTAGATACATCTGAAAATTGAATAGGTAGATAATGTTATTGTTGAGGGTTATAAATCAGAAAGTTCAAAAATTTTAAGGAAAGAAACATAAACGTAAGAGTTGCACTAACTTTTGAGTCTGTAACAAAAATTACAGTTACTACTTCAGTCCCCACGCCAAGAGGCATGCTAACTAGCATACTCTGACAAATTCGAATAATTTTGACTACTTTAGACAACGTTGTGAACTTTAACTTTCACGTGTTAATCATAGGAGATTTAAATTTATCCTATTAGGTGCTAGGAACTGTTGAAAAAATCATTACCTCAATATGTCTCTCAGTTTTCATAATCTATAGCAAAGTAAATAGTATACTTAACCACATGGAAAGAAACTTTCCATTTAATTTTCTCCAATATATATCCGCCATTGGAAGTGCTAAGGTGTACTGTACAATAATTTTAATACACCTCCTAAGTATCGAAGGTATTTTCCACCAAACTTTACTAATATTAAGCATACAAATAGTTTACATAAGCTGTGAAGAAAGGACAATAATACTGTAATGAGTAGGTTATATTAAGTAAAGTATATTGGGCAAAAGATTTTAGATGAGGTTAGAGCATTCTATCAAAATATAGAGAATAATTTGAACTTAATTCGAGCGGCATTTGGTAGGGTATATTATTTCGGAAAGAAGAGCGAATTCAATATCAAATTATGTTGTTTATAATGGGGATATACTCAATAATTCCCAGTTAATCGCTGACAATTTTGTTAGTTATTTCAGTTCGTTTTTCCAAAAATTTACATCATCTGATCTTCGTAAAAGACAATGCAATTTTAAGTTGTTCTATGTAATGTCACAAAAACTATCAAGAGCTGTAAAGTTATGGAATCAAAAAATGTGTTGGTACTGACAATTTCCCAATCAATATGTATAGAGGTCGTGCCAAGTAAAAAGTCTTGTTAAAACTTTTAACACAAACTTTTAACACCCCAAATGATAAGCTTTCAGATAGATTGAAAGAGGTACTTATAGCTCAAATTTTCAAATCAGGTAGTGTTGAAAGGATTGACACCTACAGATCTATTAGCGTACTAAATTCCCTGGCCAAAATATTCGAAAATACTTGTTTCACATGCACTGTGCCAAATAGTGCCAGAGCTGCATGGAATTTTGCCTGATGCCTGAATGCCCTATGGTGAACCATAGGCTTCTAGTACAGAAACTATCACAAAAAAATATTATTAATAATATTAATAACATGGTTCATCAGTGTAATATACTTACAGTTATGGAATTGACGTCTGTTAGGCCATTTCATAAGTGCGCATTCTTTATAGTACTATATTTTATTGCTAATTTCTCGCTAATTTATTACGCCAAAAACGGTTTTATTGCTCCATCCCTTTCCGAGATAAAGGGGATAATCTGGCTTAACACTTAAGGCAGGTCGACCACACCTAATGTGTCCGGAACCAATGAAGATGCAAACATTTACTAAACATCATATTTTATTTAAAATTTTTAGAGCGTTTTGAAGTGTTTTTTTATTCATGTGAGCCTAAGACTACGGAAGCCGAACCTCAGCAAGATATATTTTAATCTAGGCTTTTTTGTTACTTTATATCATTTTAGTCATTTTTTAGTACATTTGAGTCGATTAGAAAAAAATTAGGAAACGTTCCGTTTCTCAAACTCATTTCTAATTATGATCTTAGCTCGGACGAGTATGTTTGCAACATCATGAATAGGGTCATCAACCAATATCATAAAATAATCTAATATGTAAAAATGACTTTTTTACAAGGGCTCTTATGATAATGTCGCATATAATTTCGATTTTCATTGAAATATTTTTCCTTACAATTCAATGTAAAACAATAAAACTCAATCAATTTTAGCAAACAAATTTTTTTCTCCCAAAATAGATTTTAAAAAAGTCGTTTTTTTGAAAATTAGTCATACAGTACATTTTTTATATTCAGAGTATTAATCCGTATAAACTTCCCTATATTTGAAAGATTATAGTGGTGGCAACTATAAGAGGTTCATTCTTGATTATTAGGAAGCATTTTATTACTAAGTCATATTTAAACTGACCTAAAAAGTCTAAACATACCTATCTAAACTATACATATCTAAACCTAAAAAAATAAACATTACGTCAATGGAAGTATTTTTCTTTCAATACTGTCTATGAATAATATAAAATCAAATCACTATTGGCAAATTTAAAATTCCCAAACTCTTCCATTAATGAAGTCTCGATTACAGTCAGAAATTTGTTTACATACGAATATTTTTGCTACTCTAATTGATTTCCTTCTTAAATCTATTCAATTCTGTGAATCATACTTGACGGTTCATTGGGAATAAAAAAAAAATCTAAAAAGAATAAAATAATTTTCTTGTCTTTAGTTGCCGACTTCTGTGTTAAAATAAAATTGATATTAATGTTAAAAACAGCCTTTGTAAAAAAAGCTTCAGAAACATGTTTGCCACTCTCTTCTTCCTCTCAATTTGGAGATATAAAAAACATATTCTAGGCTTATTTCAGAAAATATCCGGTCGTCATATAAGAAAATTTTAATTCTACAGAAAAATGTGCGTTCGTCTAAGCCTTTCGATTTTTCCTCGTAAACGTTTTGCCTATTTCACTTTGCATAATTATCCAATTAAAAATTTAACTTACCTTAAGGTTCTGTATCTTAATTTGTACTTAAAAATTCATACTTAACGAACCGGCAAGTATTGTTCACGGTATTGAATGGATCCATGCTTTGCTTTGCAAAGAAAATGTCTTCCGAGATATTTCAGGGGGTGAGAAATCTGCCAGGGGTTGAAAGGGTAATTTTGGGAAGTCGCAATTTGCCTATATCGTCAGCAAAAATTAGCAATAAAATATGACGTTTGGTAAATGTTTGCATCTTCATTGGTTCAGGAGATACAGGTGTGGGTGACTTGACTTAAGTATTAAGCCAGATTATGCCCCTTTATCTCGGAAAGGGGTGGAGCAATAAATTCGTTGTTGGCGTAATAAATTAGTGATAAATTAGCAATAAAATATAGTGCTATAAAGAATAAGGACTTATGAAATGGATGACCTGGCTTAATAGACGTATGGAATTGTCAAATAAATCATAGTATGCTTCAAATACTTAATTTCAAATTAAAGTGTCCCTGTAACTAACTGCTATCTGTTTTGGTTAAATTTAGTAAATAAATAAATAACAAGAGCACAAACCTCCCTAGCAGTGAAAAAAGTAGCATTTACTTACGACTACCTGATTAAGCATGTCAGTTGTACTACGTGAACACTTTGAGTATCAAAAATGAACTCCATTTTTCGTCAAACGAACTCAAGGGTGTAATAGCCAATTTTCGATTTTAATTAGAATATTGAATTTCCTGATAATATCCGCATAGTCGCCGTAGATGATAGACCAATTATTATCAGATCGCGTAACGATCCGCTCGCGCGAATCCAAATTAACCTGTTTTCGGTGGGAATAAAAAGCAGAACATAGCCCGAATGCCATTATGACACAATTGTTTACCAAAGAGGAAACCTTGCCCCCTGCAATTACAAGCGATAATACAAATTGTACGCGATGTTTTACAGGGGAACTATTCAAATCGTAGATGATGATCATCCTAATGGCCCGATGTAACGGATGCAGACATTATCATGTGGACGTACACAAAAGGTTTCTGCTCTAACAATAGTTTTAGACGTAAGCATAACGCGCTTGTGTGTTGCGCAAAAATTTCGTTAGCATCTTACTGTTTTGACGTAATAATGGCAATTGTATTGCAGAGATGAGAGGTTTGTTAAGGTGAAGATTTAAGTCACTTCCGATGGGTGGAACGAGTTAAATTTAACCAAAGCAGATGGCTCAATGATGTAGATTTCACATGTAAAAATAAAACTTTGCAACAATCAAATAATTGAAACAGTGAATCAACGATTATAATCACTTAATATGCAAGACACATATGAATTAAATCTAGGGAATGCACTGAAGATTATCCCCTACTGTTACATCAAGGGGCGGTAATTATAATATGATTAACAGCAGTTCCTCGTTGTTTATTCTTCGAATAAAAGTAAATAAGTAGTAAGTAAAAAGTAAAAAAGTCGGTAGTGACGAAAAAACAGAATGTACATACCTATTTAGGTTTTCTCCAATTAGTGTTCATTACTATTTGAATTATAAAGAGTATCATAATAGTTCGTACAAGGTCGTCATGGAACACTTAACACCTTGTACATATGCCATGAAATGATATTTTTTAGCTCTTTTAATAGGGAATTATTCACATGTTCATAAGTGAGTAAAGTCAGGCGCAATAAATATTCCCAAATGGACATCATAGGGTTAATTAGAATCTACGTCACACCGTTGGGAATTTCGTGACATCTTCGCAATTACCCTCAAGGGTAAAGTTGTAGCAAATTGATTGGCGTTTAAAATGAATTTTAGTTTTTCAAAAAGATTGTAAGAAATCAGCTGTTTGGACAAAATTTGGATAAATTAATATCTTTCTTTAACAACGAATAAATGGGAGGATACGCGGTACCTAATAAATAGTAGAAAAAAATATTTAAAAATAAATTAATAACGTCAATTATATAAATAAAATAAAATTTGCCAACAATTGAAACGAAATTAAAAAGAAACTGTTTTGTTTTTTCATATTTTAAATTCCATCTATTTCATAAACTACGTTTTTCACTCCTGAAAACTTTGTAAAGGTGGACTGGGTGGAGGGAGGAAAATACATTCCATAAACGCCTCAATTTTTATTAAACTCAAAGCAATATTTTTGTGAAGAAATGGTACAATTTCAGGTTCTCTAATTTTGTTTTTGTTTTTTTGTAAACTACTTCCAAACCCTACAATTCGATAAAATACGATCGTATCGCCGAGAAGAGCTTAACGAATTTTCTCTTGGCGCGAGAGAAAAGTCACGAACGAAGAAGAAAAACGGAAACGAATAATACGAAAGAACAAACAATATTATTAATGTAAAGCAGAAGAACGGTATAAAGAAACCGCAGTGGTGTAAGCGATAAGGAAATAAAGGTAAAGTCGAGAGGAGGAAATCAGATGAAAAGTGTGTATTTATAGAAGTCGCCGTGCTAAGTACATGCGCTTATCAGTTTTGCTCGAACAAGTTTTGTACATTCATATATAATTTTTAAAAATTATATGAGCTCTCGACAACTGATTAGAATAATATATTAATGGAAATGTAACTTCGTAATTGTTGAATTACTTTTTCTCTTCTCCTTTTAGGATCTCAATTTATTATTTAAATACGTGGGTATTTAGATGCAGTATAATTATAAAGTTTGGAACAAAATCCACATTAGGTTATATAGTTTGTTTTAATTACTCTGGTGCCACAAGAACCCAATTTAAAAATGCTGAAAATTAAGTTTGCGATTAATTAAGATGGCGAATATATATTAGAAACTATATTTTTTATTTTTTTTTTATTACAAAAGGAAGTATATATATATATATATATATATATATATATATATATAAATGCATTGAAGATTTTCCTCATACGTCAAAAATGATATCGATATTATCTATTTCAATCCATATTATCCATATAAAATTTGAAATTTTTAAAGATTTATTTTACATTTTTGTCTAAATCTTTTATAATTTTTCTTTGCATTTTTTCAAAATTTCAAGTGCATTTTTCGCTATTTGGTAATGACTCTATTTTTGCTTCTATTTTCGTTACCCCAATCACAAATAGCATTAAAAACCTACATTACGCGATACTGTGCTTTCAAGTGACTAGAGTTTTCTTTTAAATTTTAAAAAGCGTTCATGTTACTTGAATAGTTTATTCTTATTCCATTAGTATAAATTAGCAGTCTATAATTGCAGCAGGCCCACTGAAACAGCACTAAAATTATTTTTATTTTTATTAGCTTTAGTCAAGAGGAGAAAAATATAAAATAAATGATGGCAAAATTAAACATGTTGGAAAAATAATAAAACTTTTAAGCAATTCTCAACCATTAAAAAAATGAAGGATATCAGAAACTAAAATATAAATAATATTTCCAATTGGTGGTATTTATGCAATGGTGGTAAGTTGAATTTTTAAAATTTTGTATTGTGATTTTTTCTAAATGCATATATGTATATTACAATGCCTAAAAGTATGATTTTAGTGCTAATTTCGACTGTTTTTGGTGCATATTTGCATTCCCTGTGACCCTTAAAATTCACTGCAAAACTGTTTTGGAGCGATTAAATGCTGTGAAAATTAATGAAATTACCGTTGAAAAGTCGACTGGATTTTTTCGGAGAGCACCAATGAAATATATCATATAGAAATAAAAAACAATCTTGACCATTACTTGGTAATTAAATTTATTGTGTAATTTTAATTAGACACGGTGCCTAATTTTAGTCACAAAGGGGTGGTGGCTGTTAAGGGTGGAAATGTCAAATTAAAATTATATTATAAATTCAATTTAACTGCATTAATGAAACATTTTAAGCCGTCGAAAATTATTTCCCTTTTAATGTTTTCATAAGGGGTTAACATAAAAACGTTTTGGGTTGAAACCTTGCAATAAACAATAAATTATATTATAAACGGTGATGGAATTTTTACTTTCCTTACTTTCCAAGATGCAATAAAAATATTCTTCGTGATTTAATCATAAAAATCACTCTGGGGTGGTCTGCAAGAATTAAAACATTTTATAAATCGTAAAATTTTTTATAAAAATCAATCTTCTCCGAAAGAATTCGGAGATCAGACAATCAGAAGTAGTTTGTGCGTAGTGATGATTTATGCGGTCCTTAAAAATGACTTCTTAAATTCACTTTGGAAAAATTTTACCTACTTGCGAATTTTATGCTGATCTTGTGATCAACTCATAATGCTATTGTAGTAATTTTTATGTCAAAAGGTGCAGTTTTAATGAACAAACATTGATGTACTGACTAATTTACATAATATAATTATAAGTTTTATTTGTGGCCACACAAAAAATGCTTAGCCGGTTTAAGAATTGAGTTTTACAATTCTTTTAGGTTATTAATCAGGAACTAATTAAAAGATTAATTTAGAAATGTTACAAAGTTCACGGTTTGCCAAAAGGTAAAGTTATAAAACATGACATGAAATTGTAAAGTAAAATGTTAAGTGTATTGTTAAGAGTATATTATAATTATTGTAAAACTCATTAAATTAAAAGTTGTAAAATAAGATATAAACGAGGAAGTAATTATTATCATTATCAAAGTGGCCGAAATGTTTAATAATTCATAACCCATAAACAGAACTTGTAAAATAGGAAACCTAAGAATATAACCTTTGGATTATGGTCGAAGCACTTATTACTCACACCGCTTAATAGACCAACAAACGAGAAAGTTTCATGATAAAGTGCGGGAAAACCTTAGAGGGTAGGGGAAAGTATTATTGTAATAAGTAAAAAAATTCTAAGGCCCTCTATGTTTTTTGATGATCGACAGAGGTGGTAGTTACTTTGCAATAAACCACTAAAGTGCGAAATTTGTCTTGTATAATTTTTTTTTTTATTTCATTCCCAGGGTGTTGATTATACAGAAAAAAATTAACTGAGTGACTTGAAGGTCTCAGAGAAACGTATAAAATGAGATTTTCTAGAAGTAAATCCGTAAATTAGTTATTACAAAAAACTTAAAAAACCACTGTTTGTTTTTTAGCAATAATAATTGTAAAAAGATACTTTCCTTATTATAAAGTTTAAAAGGTAGCCCCTTTTATGATAACATAAACGAGAATTTTTAGCACGCTTACTGCAGTTTGTTGCTAAGATACGTTTATTTGTTTATCCCAACAGATATTGTTAATAATGCTTGCATTACGATTTATATTAGTGTAATTTTTAGGTTAACTAATGTTGGATACTTCGCTTTTGCATATACGAAGTCACGTTTCCACGATTGGAAAGCTTACAATTTTACCTACTCAGCTCGAAGTACGAAATTGCGCATTTCGCGCAATGTTCAATGCCATTTTTCGCACTTTTCTCCAAACGTATATGAAAATCGAAGATACCACGTTGTAGGTTTTGATGTTCTCTGTTAAAAACCGTTTGAGAAATTAAAATCGGCCCATCTCAGTTAATACGCCGAATTTTCCAAAATTTCGGTGTGTATTATTAATATCGTAATTGTGCTAAAACTATTCATCCCACAGCATCCAACTTTTGCATGCTTGAAGTAGACATAATAATCTAACATTTCACGCAAAATTAGCGCTTCAGCTTTAAACTGAGCAGAGTTGTGAGTTTTTGAAAAAGGGTCCGTTTTAACGGTTTTCCAAGAGTTTTCTCGGTGAAAAATGTGCCGATCACCTTTTAGAAACGCTCATTTTGAAGATCTTTTAATTCTCTACAAATCGTCTGTAGAACGTATTGCATTTCAGTCAATAATTTTCTCGCTATGGTGAAAAAACGGAAAAATGACGTATTTTTTTTTTAAATTTTTATTGTTTAAAATAATGCAAAAGCTCAGATTTGTCTAATTTTTGGGTTTTTATCATCTTTTATCCATTATAAAAAGTTTCCTGGTCCGTTTGCTCTTAAATTTTATCTACCGAAACAGCTTTTCTTTTGCTCTATAAACTGGGCTACTTGGCGCTTTCGCTTTTCGAAACTGACTTCGCCGTCCAAAAAATTTGCAGTATCTCCATTAGTTATCAATTTTGTTCATTTTTCTTTTAATCTGGGGTAACTTATTGAATTAATAAGAACTACAATATTGGATATAACAAATCATAACAACTATTAGTTATAAACAACTTTTTTTAGAAAAATTACTAATTTTCGGGCATTTTTTGATAAACATTCGATAATCGTATATCAGTAATAGAATTTTTCATAAAAATGTTTATAAGATTTTTAAGAAGAAAAAAATATCTCGGCTTCTGGTGGTCGTACATCAACTATTTTTTTCTAAAGATTTAAGTAAAAACGTAAACTTTTCAACTGTAAAAACTAGAAGTTTGTATATGCAATAACGAAGTCTCCAGCTAAGTTAGTTGCTAAACTTAAAGTTACTAGTAAACTAAAAATTACCCTATATTTAACGTTAAAAACAAGTATTTTATTATTAATTTACGTTTTACAAATTTAATAGGAAGGAGCTGTAGGATATCTCGAATAATTTGAGCCATGGTAAAAGGCAATACACTCATATAAACCGTAATGCAAGCATTATTAACAATATCTGTTGGGATAAACAAATAACGTAGCCCATCAACAAATTACAGTACAGGGTGCTAAAAACTCTAGTTTTTCTTATTATAAAAAGAGGCATCTTTTAAAATATTTAAAATAAAGGAAAGTCGCCTTTTACAGTAATTATTGTAAAACAACAAAACAGTGTTTTTGAGTTATATGCAATAAGTAATTAACGGATTTACTTCTAGAAAATCTTATTTTATATGTTCTTCTGAGACCTTCAAGTCAGTCATTTAACTTTTTTTCTTATATAATCAACATTCGAGTGACTAAATGAAAACAACTCGAAAATGACACATTTTGAACTTTAACCGTTTATTACAAAATATCTCTCCCCTCTATCGACCATCAAAAGAAGTAGAGGGTTTTAGAATTTTTTATTTAGTAACAAAACTTTGCCCTGCCTTCTAAGATTTCTAATATCCTCTAATTCTAGGAAAAATAAATGATCGTTACATTATAACGACTGAAAAAAATTATTAAATTGATTTTAAATTAAAATTAGTAATTGAAAGTGAATCAGGAGCTTGCGTGTATTTAAAAATCAACTCCACGAACAATAAATTTTTTGAAATGTTCCCATTCCAACGTTCATACTAGCCGAAAATAGTTGCCACCCACCTTATTCCTCCAAAACACTCTCATGTTACCGGTCCAAATCCAACGATCCCTCACAATATAACCATCCAAAGGTCACAAAAAAACTAAGAAAAATTTCAAAAAATAGTCGAGCATCCGAATCAAGAAAAAGGAACCCGAGCGCAGCCAAAACGAAACACGCACACACCTGATCGGACTGTCAAAAAAGTATTCGACAAACACCAACGCACGTGCTTCCTACGACAATATCCACGACGTCCGCAGACGCGCGAATACGTCCTGAAACGCGACCGACGAGCGAAACACTGAGCGAGGGACGCGAAAAACGCCGGCGAGCGGCGACGGCGTCGTCGTCGTCGGCGCTGATAAGGCGTCGCGACGCGCCCTCCTACCCGGCGGTCGCCGGTTACAGTCAAATTAGACAGGTGGTCCGGGGAAGTTACAAGAAATAAACTTCTAGGAGCATAACCTACATATTTAGGATGAGAAATAGGTATCTGGTAAACATTTTCTTTAAGTAACTTCGATCTCAAATATGGCAATTTTTTTAGTAAAACAAGACAGTATTAGGGTGCTTAAAACACAATTTTAACTTGAGGAAACCAGTAGTTTTTGAGAGAGAAAAAAAATAAAATGTGAGAAGATTGCGTGAGAAATATATCTTTCTTAGTTGCTAGTAGATTAGTTTAGTTAAAATTATCTTAATTGAAACAAGGATTGAAGTTATATTACTTGTAAATATTCTAGTCATCAATAGCTATTATCAAAATTGTAAGTGGCCCAAGGTAAAGGTTTGGCAAGAAATATTTAGACGAGGTACTCTGCTTCCTTAAATACAGTCAAACCTCTATTTAACGAAGTCCTAAACCCGCTGAAAAAACTTCGTTATATAGAAAATTCGTTATATAGAATAATTCGGTATATATAGACCGAATTATTATGTATCATACGTATATACATATATAAATGATGTATGTTTAATCGACATAAAAAATGATTTTATAATTGAAGTTGTAGTTTTAAGTGAAGTTTAATGAACGTAATACACATATAATAATACATTATACATGTAATATATGAACTAATATGTATTTACATGAACGTGCATTATGTATGATTAAACATATAAGCTATTATCAGGGCTATTATACATAATGTACAAAGAAACAAAAGCCGTATTAGGTCCTCACGAAAACATCAGATGTGGACTTAACTTAAGAATTCTTAAAGAAGTCTGTAATTTTTGATTGCGCTTCGCATTTAAGTAATACTGCGTTTTCAAAAAATACCTCGCACTGATTTAAAGATTTAAACAAACTCGCTGGAACATTTTCGCGACTTTGCAATGCACGACGGATGGTCTCGAATGCCTCAAAAGTTTCGCGGTCCGACGGCGCGATAACAGTTTCACTTTCACCATTTTCCTCCTCGTGCAGGTCCTCACTGTCGTTTTTTCAATTTTCAATTTGCGGTACAAACTTAAATCAGCTTAACTCTGTGAAACTAAACAAACAGTCTGAAAATATGCAGGCAGCAATACCGCGTAATGACCGCATTAAAAATCTAGGAAAGGATAAGAGTGAACCTTCTTGAAATTCAGACTACCGTGTACCTGCTATGGGTTTATAACCCTAACTGTACTTTGTTAAATAGAGATTGTCTTCGCTAAATAGAGAGAAATTTATTAATAAATAACATCGGACATTCACGGTTCTAACCAAAATTTCGCTAAATAGAGAATTTTGTTAAATAGAGGTTCGACTGTATATGGTAAACATTTTCTTTAAGTAACTTCGATCTCAAAAATGGCAATTTTTTTGGTAGAAGAAGACAGTATTGGGGTGCTTAAAACACAATTTTAACTTGAGGAAACCAGTAGTTTTTGAGAGAAAAAAAAATAAAATGTGAGAAGATTGCGTGAGAAATATATCTTTTTCTTAGTTGCTAGTAGATTAGTTTAGTTAAAATTATCTTAATTGAAACAAGGATTAAAGTTATATTACTTGTAAATATTCTAGTCATCAATAGCTATTATCTAAATTCTAAGTGGCCCAAGGCAAAGGTTTGGCAAGAAATATTTAGAAGAGGTACTCTACTTCCTTAAATATTTGTTAAATGTAAGAAAAATCTTTACTATTAGCCTAGTTTAGTTTGTTTTTTTTTTTTTGGTAGATAAAATTTAATAGTAGACGGACCAAAAAACCTTATTGAAAATGGACCAAAGATGATATAAACCCAAAATCTAGACAAATCTGGGCCTTTGCGTTTTTTTTTTAAACAATAAAAATTTTAAAAAATTGGTCGTTTTTCCGTTTTTTCACCACAGAGTGAAAATTATTGACGGAAATGCAATACGTTCTACAGACGATTTGTAGAGAATTAAAAGACCTTCAAAATGAGCGTTCCTAAAAGGTCATCGGAGCATTTTTCACCGAGAAAACTTGGAAAACCCGTTTGAATGGACCCTTCTCAAAAAATTCACAGCTTTACCCAGTTTAAAGTTGAAGGGTTAATGAGTAAAATGTTACGTTATTACGTCTACTTCAAACATGCGAAACTTGCATGCTGTCGGATGAACACTTTTTGCACAATTACCTTATTAACAATATACATTGAAATCTTGCAAAATTCGGCGTATTAGCGATTTTAATTTTTCAAACGGTTTTGGAATGAGGACACCAAAACCTACAACTTGATTATCTTCGATTTTCGTATACGTCTGAAGAAAAGTGCGAAAAAAATATATTTTTTATCCTATTTTCACTACTTTCTTGTAAATTTTGGTTATTTTGCAACAAAACTATTGCATTTTAAAATTATTAAAAACGCTATATTTCAGATAATTTGATTACGAATTTTCATCTCTATACACCTTTCCTTTAGAATGAATATTTAAGCAATTATGAGTAAAAGAATGGAAAAGATGTTTTCCCCTTAATTTTTCACTTTTTTTTCATTTGCTTAGCACTTTTTAAAGTTACGCATACAGAAATTCTCATTTCTGACGTCATTTTGGGGACATTCACTACAGAGTATCGTGCCCATTTGCCTTAACCGATTTTGTCCAAAATCGCATGAAACCAAAATTTCAGGGGGCCAGGCCCAAATGCAAAATTTAAGCTTTTCACTATTTACAGTTGCTGAAGATAAGTTGATCACACACTATCACACAACACACAGCAAAACGCCCCGAAGAGCCACTACGTCAAATTCCAAAAATCGAACTCAATGCTATATTTTTTATAATAAGAATAAGCAAGCGAAAAAGGCACTTCCAACAAACGTTGTTAATAACTTACAACGTAACTCATCTGCACAATGGGTTGAACATTTGTAAAAAAATCACTTCGTTTAAGTTTTCCTTAACTTGTGCCTCAGGAGTGTCAAAAAGTTACTTTTAAATATACATGTAGTTGGCAAAAGTTTATAGAAAAATGTTATACTATAAAATACCCCCATTACCATATTTTGAAAAACACTAACCTTGAAAGACTGCTGCTTCGACCAAGATCTGCCAGGACGTCCGCCAGTACATGAGGTTGGTGCCTGAACAATAATAGCAAAAATGATAAGACAAAAAACCGTAATAAGATAGAAAGAAAATAAAAGATCCATATTAAAGAATTGTCAATTTAAAATGAAGTCAAAATACTAACCATTAAACCAGCATTTATTTGCCATATTTGCTCCTCTGCCCTTCTTTAAAATTGTCGTCCGCCACTGCTGCTAGTATGAAGGCTTCCTCATAAACTTCCTGATAAAATAACAAAAATATTAGCATCATAATAAGACAACGAGTAATTATAGTTTCGAAAATAACCTAAATGTACTTACCATAACAAACAACTACTTGTGTATTCCTTCTATGCAGACATCCATCATTTGTGCTGAAATGACTTACCTGAAAATATAAATAGCACATAAATAAAGTTAACTTGCCTTTCAAAAATCTTAAGAAGACTACCTTATAAAAGTTACTATTCTCGTATAGATCTGCCCTTATCTGAAGTTCCATGCCATTGTCGTAGATGAATACTCACCTGTAAACAGAACAAATCAGGAAATTACTAAAATTCAACTGTAACGATGTAAAAGGATAATTGAACTGTTTTATCAAAATAGTTGAATAAAAGAACAAACCATATGACAATGACATGTCGGCATGAAACCCACTGCTCCCGCCCCATCTGCCAAAAGGTGTCCGACACTGCAAACAAATTAAGATTATTAAAACATGTATTAACGCAGGACGATAAAACAAATGGAAATTAAAAGTAAAATTAAGGAAATTACCAATATAGTCCCTTCTGCATTTAAAATCACTACACCCGCGACCGCGTCGTTAAAAACATTCGTGGGTCAAGCCAATAAAATAATCTAATAATTACGAAATTACACTTGAAAATCAATCAGTCGCGCCAATAACATCGCCGGTTAATGACGAACACCGTGATCGAAAAACTAAAAACGATGTAAAGTTACTTAAGAAATTTGTTCCGACACGAATGTGATAATTCCCGAAATTTTAAATAATTTCCAGGTAACATTTAAAACGCGTCCACTCTCGGCGGCCGAACTACACGAATAAATTGTCCCTTGGCAACCGAATTGAAAAGTGAGGAGTTATTTTTCTAGTTTAGGCGACAAAAAACTCCCAAAGTAGAGACAAGTTGGGCAGAAGAAAAAAAGCGTTAGTCACTGATAACGACGATGCAGAGACGAGGAAATCGTAAATAATTTCGTAAAATACGGAATGTCATTTTGAAGGCAAATTATAAACGTGTGTATTTCATTTACAATAAAGTAGAATGTTTTAATAATGGAATAAGAGTGAATACATTAAATTCGATTGGAATCTTAGGTAGATCATTCATATTACATACAAGGAGGCATAGGCTGAAATTGAAATTAGTTAATTGATCAATTGAATGAAAATTAGATAATATGGTAACGAAAATTTTTTCAAAATAATTGAGAACAACTGGAAATTTATAAGAGGAACGTGTTATTTATGGCCATTTTAGACGCAAAAAAACGTTTCAGATAAAAGTTATAGATGTTAAATGGGCAAGTTAAACTACAAAGTCTGCAATAAATTACGAAAGTTTCTTATAAATAAACAAAGAAGAATTACAAATTCAAGACAGTTCCGTTTAGGGTGCGTATAGTAAAAAAATACTTGAACACAAATTACAGCCATTTAAAGTAGTAGTTCAGATGTGACATTTAGTAACAATGTATGATGCCGTTTTGAAAAAAGAAATTAGAGAAACTGAAAATTCACAAGGGCAAAGGACTATCGAAGTCAAGATAATGATTAGGAAATTAATATGAAAAATAAATAATATGAAGAATAATATGAGTAATATGGAAACTAATATGAATGAAACATCAGAACATACAAAGTGTAACTATGTCAGTGTCAGTGTAAAGACAAGTATTTCAGTAGGCATGTGTTTAGGGTCAGTTGATAACCTCAGAAATAAGAATTTTGATATGCGTAACTTAATAAAGTAGTGGTAAACAAATGAAGAATCAAAATCTGAAGAATTAAGGGGAAAACAGTTTGTTTTTTTGGGTTCTATTTGCCCTTAACTTTCTAAATATTGATTTTAGTGGGAATGTGTGAAAAGTGAACAGTGAAAAGATTCGTAATTAAATTATATAAAAGATAGCGTTATTTAATAACTCTAAATTGAAATAGTTTCGTTGCTAAATAACAAAAACTTAACAATGAAATAGTAAAAAGATGGATAAAAATATTGTTTTTAATTACTTTAATAAATTATTTAAATTACTCTTTAGACCTTCATATTCGGCCAAGAAAAAAATATATAAAATAACAACCCTCGAAATTTCGTCAAAATCGGTTCGGTACTTTTCTCACAATAATTTTGCAATCCGGTCTAAATTCCATGAGAATCTTAGGTAGATCATTCATACTTCAAGGAGGCATAGGCTGAAACTGAAATTAGAAATGAATCAACTGAATGAAAATTAGATAATGAGGTAACGAAAATCTAGAAAAAACCGATGATTTAGAAAAGAAAAAATTATAAAATTCTAACAGTCGATCAAGTGGAAAAATTCATGAAAAACCCTTTTAACGTGACATGTTTCGTTAACAAAATTGTAGTTTCTCTGTCCATTTCAGCACAAGGTATTTTCAGCGAGCCCGACAGTATGATAAGAGAAAAGGGGTAAAAGGGATGTCTC
The DNA here is from genome assembly GCA_963576515.1 of Cryptocephalus primarius. Taxonomy (NCBI): domain Eukaryota; kingdom Metazoa; phylum Arthropoda; class Insecta; order Coleoptera; family Chrysomelidae; genus Cryptocephalus; species Cryptocephalus primarius. Next base: position 15,298,592 of record OY754940.1, on the reverse strand, counting down.
GGACCACTTACCCGATTTTGGAAATCTTCCGCGCTTCCTTCAGGTTCTTAATAGTCCAATCACAATGTTTTCCCCTCTGAAAACTTTAAAACTGCATCGATTGATTTCAAATTTTCATAGTGTATATAAAATAATACAAATAACCAGTGACTTAGTGCCGATATGTGCTTGGACCTCAAGGATGAATTCTATCCATTATCGGGGGTGAAAATTTAACAACTCAAAACAACCCCGGGAATCGAAAAATAATTATGTTTGAAGACACAAATGAAGAATAAAGTTCTTTCGATAACTCAATACCTTTCTAGCTATTCGTGTTAGAAATGTCGAAAAACGTGTTTTTCGACGGTTTTCCGTGAATTACTCAAAAATTTTACGTTTTGTGAAAAAAATTATTCTTATCAAAGTTGAAGCATACAAAAAAAACAAAAAAAATTCGTTGATTTCGTTTAATGTTGTATCTCATACTGAGCGAATTTATGACTGCTTGCAGCAATTTTTTGTTTGCCGTAAACTTATTCGAAGATTTCAACGTTAAAAGACGTGAAATTTTTTCGAAAAAACTCTCTATTTTAAAGTACCTAACTAAACCTTTCAAATGAGATTAGATAAAAGTCTGTAGTATAAAAATCAAAGGAGTTATAATAAAAATAAGAATGAAACTGACGCCATTGCTAGTAGAATTAAAATCAATCGTAACCTAAAAAGAATTTACTTTAATCACCCACAAACATGTTCCAGGAGTTTGAATGGTTCAGAAAGCACAAATTTTGAAAAACAGTAGTTTATTTCTAAACAAATTAAGTTTTTCCAAAATAACTTAAAAAATAATGAATTTACATAAAAAGCTGTTAAAGATTTAGCTTTTTTGCTGAAAATTTTGCTTTTGTTTAAATTGATCTAGCTTAGAAATTAAATGAGATACGTTCAAAGGTTCGATTTGCATGCAAAGGGTACTTTTGCCCTTCAACCTCAAAACTTTCGGAACCTAAGGATCTAAGAATATCTGTACCTTATAGTTTATGAAATTCCCTACAAAATGATTTTTTAATGAATAAAATATCTCAAAAGGGCGTCGAGTTTTCGTTAATGAATGAAATACATTTTTGAAATATTTAATTTTTGACCTACGTTGCGTACATTTTCTACATGTATATCTGAATACGTGAGTGATAAAAACGAAAGTGATATAAAATAATTTATATGATATTGGAGATTCATAAAATTAGAGATACAATTACATATATTATTATTAATATTTACTTTAAAATACAACTTATTCTTGTAAATACAATTTTTTTTTAATTTTATTGCTACTCCATTTTTTGGTTCATTAGTATATAAAATGTAGCGTTAACAGTAAAAAACCAATGCAACCAGGAAATTCTTAATAAACGACTTGAAGCAAAACCTTCAAAAACAGATAACAATAACAAAATAGATAATCAAACTTCTAACACATGTTACATGTAACACATGTTAACAATATGTTAGGCATCGTTATTCCAAAGGAATTCAAGGATTCAAGTTAAATTTGGTCGTAAATTCATGGAATTCTTCAAACTTTTTGATTCGCGAAATGATCCACAAGATTGTCATAAAACTGTTCGTTTTTTAAAAGGTTTTATACAAATTTTGTCTGTATAGCCAAATGGACTCAAATGTTCCTTAAGCGATCTCGACTAATTTATTGCGACTATAAAGCATTTTAAAGGAGATAAACTACGCTCAGTGGAGGCTGAAGTCGCGCATATAGTAAATAATATATAATAATAATATAAATAATATATAATCATAATGTAAATAATATATAATAATAATGTAAATAATATATAATAATGTAAATAATATATAATAATGTAAATAATATATAATAATGTAAATAATATAATAAATATAATGTAAAATAATATATAATAATAATGTAAATAATATAATAAATATAATGTAAAATAATATAAATAATGTCAAAAAAACCTAACCAAAAAATGTTCTACATTTCTATATACCATTTTGGGGGTTAAAATAATGAAATTTCGATTTTTTTCTAAATATATGCATGAAATATACGTCTCAACGAAAAAATTGCGTTCCGGTTGAGCCTTTTGCAAGGACGCTAATTGGGATAAATTTTATACATTTTAACAGATTAATTAAATATCACCTAAACTAACTAATATTATTTAATGAAATTTTAACGGTAACTTAAAGGTCATGAAAGGCACATTTTCTGAATGTTACAAGTACGTAGATGATTTTCTCAGAGATTGAAAACTAACTGAAAGTTTTATCAAACATTTTAGTCAAGCTATCTCAAAACAATCGATTTTTTCGCTAATTTTGCACACTAAACCATTGTTTAAACAATGTTCTGGATGACTAGAATTGAATCCCTTGGAATGCCATATACTTCATCCATAAATATATCGATGTTTACTATGAGATCCCGAAATAAATTTCAATAAGCGATTTGTTTAATTGTACTGAACTATATAGAGAAATTGTTATCATGCAAGTTCTTCAGGGGGTTAAGTGTGAGTAGTATTGGCTAGAGGTCAGTTCTAACCTACATTTTAAAATTTGTACCAGTAAAGGCGATTATTATTATTGATGCGGACACAAAAAGCGAGGAGGTAGAGCAGAGGACTGTATGAGTCACTTGCTATTTAAATCGTTTTTATCTCACCACTAATACACTTTACGCCAGGCTACTTACAAGAACTTTCTCGAATTTGTGCCAGAGTGTTGAGTCCAGAGTTTACTTGTGAGAGTGAATACCTTCCTCTACGCTACGCTTGTCTATTCCGTAGTGTTTCACCTAACGTCTTAACGTTACGCGCCCTTCCTCCGCGTTCGTTAAGTCCCCTCCACAACCCTGGGAGGATATAAACCACAATGTCAGATAAGCTGGGAAGGTTTACTCAACAGTTATTCATTGCACAATTATCTTTAATACTCGACAAATTGAAGGTAATTCTGCTTCAAACATGCTACATTAAAATTTATTCCATTATTCATATTAAAATGCCAAATATTTGAAGAACCACTTCAAACAATCAATCTAGATCCTCCAGTAAAGCGATAAACCCCATAAACGTTTAAACATACGAAAGTTCAGGTAATGAGAGTAGTTACTGTCGGCAATTTGAACCGAGTTCAGACAGAACTGAAGCTTTTAAATAAATTGTTTATTCAAACGAAACACATCCAATATCCTTTCGTCTTATGATAATTACTCGCTAACAAAAATTAGATTTTCGAGATAAAACAACACAAGATATTTAAAAATTTATAGAAGGAGATGGAAAGTGGAAGTCGAAGAGAAATTATATCTCCTCTTTCTGCACAATGTATTTTTTATTTGTTATAGCTTGTCGTTTAGGGTTCATTTGCAACCACCCATGTAATGTGCCTTAAGTTTGTATAAAATGATTGTGATACGGCTGATCATGAATTTCGGAAAATCGATTAAATTATTAGCGTTATACCGTTTTTATTTTTAAAAATTTTCCTTCGTTCCTGAAGGTACAACTTAACAATTCAATAGCAAAATGATTCGGAACTTTAGAATGCCCAAGTCAAATAACAAGATCACCTTGAAACAAACAAAAAAAGTGCTGTTACGTATTTGTTGTCAACTGTAAATTAATTTTTGAGAAACATAATTAAAGAATAAGGCTCTTCAAGCACCAATAGCTTCTTAAGTAAGGTCAAAAATGTGTGATTGATCAGTAGTCTTGCAACATATCCCATGGGACTGTATAGCGACGTAGTCAGACTCTCCATATTAATCTAATTTATATTTTAATGGTATTTGGTTGTTTTGACCAAATTAATTGAATTGAAATTGTCAATACGGATTTAATAAAATCAATTTAATCTAGAATCTCTTTGACTGACGCGCAGCCAATGTGTATTTAAAATAGCACCTATAATTCGTCGCATTTTACTTGAGACTCGAATTGTGGTACGTGTTACCCGGACCCCGATTGTAAAAGATTACAAACGAAGAAGACGAAGAGGTTTAAAAATTGTTATCCGTTCGTAGTGGCACAGTATTTACATATATTAAATGGACCATACTTAGAGTACTTAGACAACAGGGGCTTCAAGAACTTATAAACTTAGAAAGAACTTATTCTCACTGATGAGTCGTGGTGTAAATTTAAATTGCATAATAAGGAGGTAAAATTGTCTTAACGGTGGGTGAGATACGGACTGAAAATATATTTAGAGAAATGGTGTATTAAAATAAATTTATTTTACTCTGAACTTGACAAGTGTTCGTTTCATAATTTTTAAAATGTGGCGGGCCTTGATTAAACAGAGAACTTGAAATAAATCAAGAAGCAGGTTCAGATGAAGAAATAGCAGGGGAGTATGGCGAAGGACCAGAATTAGATGAGGAAAAATTGGAAAATGTCGACGACATAGAATTTACATCGCAATGGCTTAGACACCATATACAAAAAAAGAAAAAAGGAGATGATTTTAAAGTTTTCCATGTGATGGAAATGATTAATTTGTCTGTGATCACTTAAAAATTCCGGTACGGTCCAAATATCCCAGACTACCATTCGAAACCATCTCCTATTCGGCGATAAAGCACCTCACCTTTCTCCATTCAACAGATAATCTTACCACGTCTTGTACCACGTTTACTATAGTTTTGTCACAAATAAAATGCGACGTATACTACCTCTTTAATTTTCCACTTTGATTTTGTTTCCATACTACGAAAGGGTTAGTAACCCCCTCGTAGGGTCAGTTAATATGTCCTAACGTGCAGCAAACCGCGTGAAACAGAAAAGGCCACCCTTTGTAGCGTCAGATGTTCTCTTTGTACAATTACCATTCTCGGTCTGGCGGGGATGATATCTTCCCTCTTTTGATGTTTCTCGCGTGTTTTCTTGCATTTAACGTCGATAGGTACGCGATAACATCTCCGTCCTCCGTTACCAGTCCTGGATACACTGCAGCCTTGTTGCTTTTAACATGTTCATCGACAATTAGTTACGCTTAATTAATTGACTGTCGCGTGAACGTGCCGGATTTTTCTTCTAACCGGAAAAGTGCTATCGATTAGAGAGTTAATGGCGGGACTTTATGGGATACGAACGACGGCGGGAAATAAAGGGGAAAATGACAATGAGTTTGGAATTCGAAGGAAAATTTGCTTAGAAAGTTTAAAATCCATAACAAGGGGGAGAATTTAGGCAACAAGGGGTATTGTAGGCTACAAGCAACAAGGAAATTTCTGGCTCAGTTGCAAATTGGATTGACGGATAGATTTTTATTTATGAAGGGTTTCTTCCCCACAACAAACTTGTGTTTTTTGGAGGACAATTTCTATACGCTTTGTCCACAATAAATGAGATTAACGGATTAACTAGAGAATGATATGTGTTCGTTTTACGGCACTTGACAGGCAATGTCAATAAAGTAATACATGAAGAAGAACATGAACTTTAGAATTGGAGAAGGTTGTCCAGGTTCTCAAAACTGGTTATCATGGTCAAGAGAAAAGAAAGAAACCCCAAGTCTTTCCAACTGTTTTTCAAAATACTTAGAAAGATTTGGAGTTCCTCTCTTTTCTCTTAACTTTATACTTCGTAATTCGTATAGTGCTTGCATGACAACAATGTTTTATTGAGTTTAGTCTCAATTATTGTGGATACTAGGCTCTGTCGTATTGCCAAGGAATTTCACCTTTAGATAGTCTTTTAACGTGTGTCTCGTATGCTAAGATGCATCGTACTTCTGGGTATTCTGAGCAAATTTGGTAATACAGGTTAATGACAATTTTCACTTCACTAAGGTTCTGCAACGAACTGTTAACGGTCAGAGTCAATTGTTCGTTGTAAATGTTCTTGAATGCACCTTTTCTCTGAAGAAAGTATGAAGATAACACCCAGCTAACGTTACCATGTGGAGAGTGTTGGATTCCAATATTTAAGAAATACCTACTCCAAAATTCGCTAGACAATGTATCAAAAACATCTTGTAGATGATTGAACAGGTGCTCTAAAATCTTTAAGGTAAAGCTGCATGACACAGTAAAAGAGAGGAATAGATATCGCGCATGATTGGGCGGGGCTACTGACGTCATATTGTGGACTAACAACTCGTAGTACAACGGAAATTCTTTGTGGGCAGCGTTTTAATAACTAATGTTAATTAGCACACCTATAAATGCTGCAATTAATAAATATTACATCAAATTCCAAAATACTAATGTGAAAAGACGTAGCAAATAACTCGCTGTGACGTCACATGTGCCAACCAAACGAATTTCGTACGGTTACGTATCATACCTTATCTTTCATTGCATCTATACATCACCGTTTGGAAGTACATTTTCCTCGGGTAAACTCATCGCTTTCTTTTCAGTAGGTATCTAGCCCAACAATAATAAAATTATAAATTGCGTCGAATACGAGGAATAAAACAATACTGAAAAATCCTTTGTTATTGAAAAATTCACTGTCGCCTAATGGTACGTGTTTCCTATGCATAACTCCGACACAATTTAAAAACTTCCAACGATTTCAATAATTCTTGTCAACAGTTTTCTATTCTGCCTCGTTTTAAGGCAGCTGAAAAGAACACCCCTTTCCCCTTTCAGTTTTATGAATGGTAAGGTTCATGGTGAATGAAGCGTAGGTACAAGTTACGACAGAATGTGTTCACAGCACAAGAAATAAGGATGTCTTCAGCATGTTTTCATGTCAGCACGGCTTATAACAGCCGTGTTACACCTGCATTCAAAGTTTCAATATGTCGATATCACCCCTTTTTAAATTACTGCGGCTGTACCGGTTTTTGGAAAAACCCAAAATTTTCTTCCCAATACCATCAGTTTCTTTTAAAGGATATTTACTAATACGGTACAAGCGACATTTCACCTTCTTCAGATATTTGGGTTTCGACTGATTAACAAACTTTCAGTGTGGAAACGTGAAATGTTCCAACTTATATAATCCAATTGTTCCTCACGTAAAGAAAATATCAACAAATAGCATCAAATAAGACGCGTTAAGTCTAAAAGTTCATGTCACGATAATCTCGATAATCTTTTTTATACAATCTTTTGTCACATAACCGGAGAAAAGATAGAAGAGAAAGATACTTTTATTGCAGTTTTATTTACCTCAGTCCTGAACAAATCCTTGTTTTTCGTACGTCTCACGTACCTCACGTCTCACGTACCGTATATGTAATCGTACTTTCGCTATTAAGGTGATGTTTTTAACGAGCAATTCATTAAAACTTAATAGGCAGCGAACGTGAGAACACTCGTTTAGTAAGACTGAACATACTTGAATTAATTGAAAATGAAAAAACCGGGTAAATTTTGCATTCACGATGAAAACGAAATAATATTTAATTGCAATAAATTTTGATTTTTAGTTGTTAAAACAAACACAATTTTTTAATTGAAAATTGTTTAAGATTTGAAAAAAATTTATACCACCCGTTGCGCGGATTACTTTATTAAATTCCTTAAAAATTACGAAATATCTACTGAATTCTATTAAAACGACAAATATTTAATAAATGACAATCCATTTGAAGTAACATTGCACTAACTTCACTCAAAACTAGTTTGGTAATGGCCATTACAACACCGCGGAAACACGTTGTGGTTGGTTTTGGGAGAGCTCTGAACCCAATTTCCCAGACCTTTCGTGGAAAATAGATTAAAAAAGAAAACTCGTTTACGTAGGACAAAAAGCGCGCGAGCTTTTATTGGCCCGAAGTACAACTGACAATTTAATCTGGGCACACAATTTCATATCAATGTTATTGGAAAAGTTTTTAAGACACGCGCGCCGACGTAATACACACAGAACACACCTGAAAAGCTTCCCACTATGTACTGTTTCCATTTTCGATATGATCGAAATACGCTTTTCAAATAGAAACGGAGAATTTTAAAAAAATGTACGTAATTTGACATTCCTTTGTTCTTACTAGGATTACAATCAGTTTCGAGTCCCTTTAATATACCTTATCTAGCGAAAAATGAAATGTATATTCACAAATATATCATAGGTTAGGTTAGGTTAGCAACTTAGGACGTTCCTAAGTATTCAGATAGCGATTATGCTAACATGTCGGGATTTGGCGCATTATGAGCTAAAAAATTGTAAGGCTAAGGTGATGAAGGTTCTGTCTAAATTAAGACAATAAACGGTTATTTTTGTGAAATAACAATTTAAATTACTCACCATAATATTAGAAAGTCCTAGAAAATATCACAGATTCCCTAATGACATCAGTACAGAGCTAAAATACAATAAGAATTTACAACGCCTTACCAAACGACATGATGATCGAATACCAGAAAACACTAACAAATCTTACTGTGTTGTCATGTAGACACTATTCCCACAAAATCTTTGAAAAATTTAGTAGAACATGTAAAAAAAATTGAAAATTCATATGTAACTATTAATGTAGCGAATCCACTCATAATAAGGCTAAGCCAAGATAGTGACAGCGAAACAAAATAAAATGTTTAATTTCTTTATACACCGTTGTTTCTAAAAAAAAATACATTTTGTTTAGCCTGCTCATCCTTTCTATTCAGTGTGCTCATCTTTCTTAGACTTTTATCGGGGGGGGGGGGGGGGGGGGGTGGTGTTAATAGGATGGCAATGAAATTTAATTATATTTACCTGTAGAGTTAAAAGTCGCTATGCCCAAAATTTATTAACGACTAGACAATATTTTAAAATATATTTCATTTTAAAATTACAATATGATACAAATGAACCTTATTAATATAGCATAAAATTAAATCGTATCACCTAATCATACATAACAGTTTTAAATAACTAAACAAAAATCACATATTTACAATTTTTTAAAAGAGTATTTCATTCTATTTTTGTATATAAATCCAGCCCAGCAAAAGTAATTTAAAAATAAAATCGGAACCCATTAATTTCTGGTTTAATACGAAATAATTAAAAGAAAAACAATTCATTATAAAACAAATTTAATTACAAACGTAACTATAAATTACGGTATTATAATAAATGCAGAGTAATTTGCGTGGGAAATTTACAAACTACACTAGCAATCACAAAAATTGCAAGAACTAATAGTAAAACGTGAAATGTGCAATCACCGGTCGAGCTATGATAACGTTTACTGGAATGATAGCAACAATTTTGGGCTATATTTAGTCTTTTGCGCAAAAATTATCACATGATATACAACAATAAAACACTTTAGAACACAGTAACATGAACAGTTAATTACACACTACATCTGATATCATGGAACTTCAGTAACAATACAAATTTCAAAAGTATTAAACATAATGACAGTCTTCTAGCCAATCCAATGATTGCATTTTAAGTTATTTAAAACGCCTTTCGACGATGAGTAAGCACAACTTTTTTTGTGATAGGCACTTGGTTTTTAAAAAGTTAAAACAACCGATTGATGAGTTCAAAATTGTGTAGGTGTGTAACACTCGGCTCACATTAGCAATACCACCATTTAAAATTAATAAAGGAAAGTTAAAACTGAAAAGTCCCGTCCGCCAATAAATGAATGAAATTAAAAAACACTGTGTTGACTCCAATGAAATTAATAGTTCAACCTAATATTACTCTCCAGTATTTAAATTTTACAAGTGATCTAAAATGCCGTGAACAAGAGTACAAAATGTTTTGTGGTACAAAATCATATAACATTATCAATTCCAGCTTGATAATGGGATTTTTCAGTTAGTGTAGCACTAAAGTGTTGGTTTTATTTTGTTGTCAAAATACATGTACTTTAAAAGTTAGTCTTGAAAACACTCCATGTCGCTTTTGATTACAAGCTCTTTAATAAATATTTGTCAAACAAGAAGTTGTAGTCAAAACTGATTTGTGATGAATTTTTTATCAATAATTTGTAACAGATGTTTTAAATTTGTTACAATTAAGACTAGTAATGTAAACATATTAAAACTCAAGTGATATTTGTGGTTCTAAACTCTCACAACTCCAGGTTTGTCCGTCAGTTAAAATTTTTAATTCTATATATACAAACATAACTAACCACCATGGTCATATTGACTTATTGCTTTGCGAACCTATAATACAGTTGAAAGTGATGTTGCGTTATAAACTAATCGTAATATTACTTAACAATCATAGTTACCGTTAGGTTCTGTAACTGCTTATGTTCCTCACCTCATTTTAAAAATATTGCTCTTCTTGTATTTTATTTATAAATCTGTACACATACAGCAAGTGAATATATAAACAGCATAAAAATATATAGAATTCAAGAAATATATTACCACCTTATATACCTATATCTTTTATTTGAAAGGTAGATAGCATTCAAGATAAATATCAACAGTATAATTAACACATAACTAAAGGAATCACAATATGCTTGTTGTATCTCAGGATAGGGAAGAGGAAATTTTCCCATCCCCATTACTTTTGATATGAATAAATTGAATAATTTGGACACCGCCAAGAAAATTTAAAGATTTTAATACAAGAAAAATGTTTCTCAGACTACAATTCATTCCACTTTGAGCTTAATTTAATTAAACCATTTGAACTATCTAAAATTGCTGCTAAATAGAAAACTTTAACACTTAACATTACTTTCTCATGCTTAACTCCCGTATAAATCGACCCGACATCCCCAAAACTCTCAACAATCATTATAATTTGCCCATTTTTGTTTCAAGCAAAGCAAGTTTAGTCCGAGGGAATTAACCATTAGACTTAGTGAGAAGAAATGTGCGCATGTAGATATTGACTAGCATAGAGGCACTTGGGAAACAATAACAAATGACAAAAAATAATTAAGAGCAGATGAAAGGCACTTTTGACAGTCTTGTCCGAATAGATCTCAGAATAGCTGTGCAAAATTGATATGAGAGAAGAAAACGTGGTTGGTTGACTGGTGCACTACTGAAACGGAAATAAAAATAATTTTAATACAAATATATGCCATTAAACGAAAGGAATTATTATTACAAACAATTTTTAAGTTATAAAAGAGAGTACTGTTCATAATATTACAGTAAAGAGGATGTAATTTTAGTATTAATAAATAGTTAAATGTTTTAGGTCAGCAGACGGTAAAATTGTTACAATAAAATGTATTATAGAACGAAATAAGGTTGGCCTTGCGATGCACACTGGAGAAAAGTATAAGTAGTGGGGACAATTCATTATGTATCAAATGTGTGTTGAGTAAACATCTGTGCTAGGGTGTTTAAAATGCAAATTGTGTTAACTGTGTTGCCATGTTCAGCTCTGTTAGATTTCATTTTCAATGGTTTACCTTTTTCCGTTTCCATTTTTTCACTCCCCGTTCTACGCACCTCAACCGCCATTCTTATTTCGTCGTATTACAATAATCTATCAATTGAACTAAAGAGCAGAAGAAACTGGTAAAAATGTCCAGTCGTGGTACAATAGATTATTACGGTACTAGATTTAAAATATTCGAAGAACATTTAGTTATACACTGTTTTTTAAATTAAATTATAGAATAAAGCAAATAGAAAAGAGAACAGAGAGAAAAGAAGAATCTGGAATGAAATTGTAGAGGTGCAGCAGTTTACATACAATGGGATAAACAGAAGTCAAGTAAATAAACTGAATTCAAATGAAACTGTTTCCAAAATTTCAGCATATTTTGCAATGGACTTGTGGTGTTCATTTCTGCAGATTCACGCATTCAAATTCTGACATACCCAATTTGATACATTAAGTGCCAATATGGTTTATACAAGAACCACACTGAGAACCATATATGGATTCATTATATCATTTATTGGCTGTTTAAGGATATTTAATACCGAGCAATTCATTTTGATTGTTTTTGATTTTCAATGTAAAGTAAATCCCATGTACGCCACGGATTCCCAACTTTGTTGTCACACTGTTGAATATGATAAGGAGTCTCATTAAGAACCATCTATTAGTTGTAAGGCTGTCTCAGATGTTGATGAAATTTTCTTTATGAACTGTAGGCACTATACATTCACACATATAGAAAAATCACCGTTTAATTGTCTATGTTAACCATATAAATGTTATTAAATGTACCCCACAAACACTTCTGCATGTGCAATCGAAATGAGCCGATGAACTTATATGATGGCTCAAATTAAAGGCTTTTTAATTATATGTAAATTTTAATTGAAACAAGCTTTTACAAAATGAATACGGAAGCTTCTATGTTCAAAAAAGTATTTTATGCTACATTCAAACTCCCCTCTCTGAAAAATATGCCAAAATATCTAGTTGAACAACTCAGGTTTTTACTCGTTTTGAACCCCCTCTAACCCTGGTACACTCAAACTTCATTCTCTACGAAATTGATAATTTTTGCTCCATTAATTGGACTAGTAGGACAGAAAACGAATTGCTGATCTAAATTTAATTTTATGGGACCAAAACATATAAGAAAAAATATTAAGTTACAATACTACTTTTAGGAATAAAATTACTCGTATTTACACAGCAATAAAAGTACACCATCTTTTTGGGACTGAAGAGAGAAGTTCAGTTAAGTAATGACTGGTAATAATAAAGAACATAAGAGCATAACAATTGATAGGGTATAGGCAAGGACAGTTACTAAGAATAGACTCCCTAAAAAGGTACAAACAGGAACCCACAAGTAAGCAAAAAATGAGGTAACTCCAAGAAATAACTATCCTAAGTGAGAATTAAAGAAATATAAGAAATAGTGTTGAAAGATGTCAATAGTAAAATCAAAACAGGTAGCAGAGACAACATAAAATGTTATAGCCTAAAAATGAATAGACATCCTAGGTAGAAAACAGATATCTGGTATTGACTCACCTTTTTCTCGGCTCACTCGACGGCGAATCCGCATGTCTCCTCGACTGCCTGCGTGAGCTTATCTAACAGCACCTGGTACGACTCGTATGGCGGTATATCGATCCTATTGAAGCAAGTGTGCGCCTTCGGCAGGTTCTGCGGCGGTGCGTCTATGCAATGTATAGTGAAGAGCCTGGGCCCGGCTGCGCCTGTGCTACCCTGCAGCGCCTTGAAACCCTGCAGCGGTACTCGCGAGCTGCCCGTCACGAACTGCAGCAGCCTCGCTCGCATCTCCTCTGGGTACGACTCGACCGCCTTCCAGAACCACTGCACGATAGGCGTGTCAGGGGTGCAGTGCTTTAAGCGAGTGTGCGAGCGCCAGTCGGCGATGTCGATGGAACCGATGCCGCTGATGACCAACTCCAGTTCCCGCTCGTCGAACGGTCGTAGCGCGGTCATCGGGATCAGTTCCGTGAAGCCTTTCTGTAGAGCGAGGAATTGCTGTTCGATGCCCCGCATGAATCTGTAGTTGACGTACAGTTTGACGTATTCGCGTTTGTTATCTTCAGTCACTGAGATGGAGGCGCCGCTGGGCTTCAGCTCGTGAACCTTCACCACGCCAAAACTGTTGTTTTCGACGGAGAATGTCGTGTCTAGCACACCGTCGATGTTGTTTTCCCTGCAAACAATTTTAGTATGTTCAAGCAATTACATTCAACAAAACAGTTATAATTTTTCCCGTTCGATGTTATCCCCACCTTCCTTTATTCCTATCCCAAGTATGTTTGAAAGTATAACATTCACGAGTTCTCTAGTACAAACTTCAGGTGTTTTCATTTCTGATAGTAACTATTGTAGAAAATAGATGTGGTCAGATAGCTGATTTGCACAGACTTACTCGTCTTTCTGGAGGCTGCGGTAAGAAACATGGTCATACTCAGATTCCCAAGGGTCAAAAACGTAACAGTATTTGTTTTTTTCGAACCGAAGCAAATGTTAAATCAACTCAGATGTCAGCGGACTGTTAGCAGTTCTCCTGACGGTTTGCGCATCGCTGTAGTTCGATTTTGCTACAATTACAAATTAAGGCGCGGGCACAGTATAATCAAGTCATTCTGTAAGGGAGTTAATGCCGATATATTGTTCTGTAAGAGAAGTTTAAATAATTGTCGTAATAAAACATTACAAATTGAAGTTTAAATCATACAGATTTTGTAGTGCACACGATACATTTGGGGGGATCAGCCTCCCTTTTGTTACCAACCACTCGATCGCCAATGTTATAGCAACGGTTACAGGCTAACAAGCCAACGATACAAGAAGTTACAACCTTGACTACACGAAAATAGTGTTCACCCTCACAATTGAGAGTGTTGGGTCTCATTTCGATACTGTTATCATGATTGATCCTTAAATCCTCTTAGAAAATAGACCTTAACTGAAACAATACTAAAAATATTGCACCCGCTCTAAATCTACCCATATATATTTTTAGACAGTAATATTTTGCTAAACAAAACTATGAGTATGAATACATTAGTAGTCTTATTCATAAACGAATATTAACGTTAAAATGGGTTTTAGCTTAGTGCGTTTAGAATGTGTTTCACGGATGTCACTACAGTGTGTTGTTCCATGTATTCTTAATATGGAGGTCACTATAGTTACCTTATTGAAGCACATTCTAAACGCATTTTACGCTAAAACCCATGTTAACGTTAATATGCGTTTATGAATAATATTTTACTTTAAGATACTTTACAGAACAAAACATCATTAAAACAGACGTTACTTATCGTTTATATATGCATTCATGCACATTATATTAATAAAAATGAAATCAATCATTAAATATATATATATATATATATATATATTTCATAATAATCATTAAAGTCTCCATTTATGTAGTTTATCACCTAGATACAACATGACCGAAATCGTGCTTGCAACCTCCATAAGGTTAAAAAGTTTATAGAAAATATCCATCTTTAGAACTAAAACCAAATAACTCCGTTTAAAGAAAAATTGATAAACAAAATATGAAACCATATCATCATTAATTTTGAAACTAAACTGATCTCAATATTTTAAAACTTACAACATCCAAGTGAGACTTCGGTGTAACTCCGGATCCACACCTTCAATATCTTGTAATGTTATTGGCTTGTTCAACAACTGCTTATAAAATGGTAAGGTGAAGCCACCTTCCAGCTGATGGTTATGGAACACGGCTATGCCAAGAATCCTACCGACGAAATGGAAATAGGAAAGATGCTCAGGATTCACAGACGAATCTGGATTGATCTGCAATGTGTAATGATCATCACGGCTGTATTGAAATAACCCATACTGAGGATTCAACATTTCCCTGGAGAGCAAATGCAGCCATTCCCTCGCCACGCCTCCATAATCAAGACCTTCTTCGCCTCGGAACTTCACCATCAGACGTTTACGCATGTCTTTCGGTCGCATTTTCATTATAAGTCTGGAAATAAAAATAATTCTAATTAGACAAATGAAAATACTAACGTAACTGACAGCCTTACGATTCAACTTTGTAATTTCTACATTTTAAAGTTCCTTTTAGAATTTCCTTTAATTTCATTAGTTTAAGTACTAATATGACTCAAAACCTCAATATGTTTTCTATGTTGACTACGATACCTTCGAATTCGAAAAGAACAGTATACCTGTAACTCTCTTCGAACACTTCATTTCTGGACACCTCCAGCCGGCAATGTCCGCTCTGGGGCTGCAAAGCAGTCAACTCCGCCCTCAACGCTTTTAACTTCGCCACCAAGTCTCGCCTGTACTTCGGTAAATGTTCCGATTCGTTTAATAAACTCTGCGGTAAATCGTCAGCTGTGGGCCTCATCCTCGGAGATGACACCGGGGCAGCAGCAACCGCGACATTTTGAGGTGGAGCCGATTGATCAGCAGCAGGAGGAGCTGTTACGATAGCCTCCGGGGCGGGAGGCGGTGCGGTCGTGGTAGTCGGCTGGTTGTTGTTGGCCCTTTGAAGAAGGCTATTCAGAACTTGGGAGTTCAGCCTAGGGTCTGTGAACTGGGTTGTACGGTTGTTGTGATCCACAAAGTAAATCTTGAAAAACAAAATGATATGAGATCATTCTACTAATATTATAACACTTTTATTTAAAACAGTATACCATTTATAAGTCTACAAGTTTCAAAAGCTTAAGGGTTTTAAGTTGTACTTGAAAGATATACATTTTATTTTAACATAGATATCGAAGTCATAGGATCTGGTATTTCAAATTTCATGGTTCCCTCTCTTGTGTATGCCTCCATCGTTATTTACAAAATTGGCTTGTGATAGAAGGTGGACCATAACTCTAAAGTGGAAGAATAAATAATCCAATGAAACGACTTAAAGTCACTCTACCAATTGAAATAGAACAGATATTTCCAAACAGTTTTGTTCCTGAAGAGTAAAATAGACATGTTTTGGAAAACTAGTATAATCAGCTTACATTGTACGCAGAAATTTTTTTTGTATAACATTCAAGAGGTGTTGAAAATGAAATGTACTTATAATGGTAATGTAGAGTAAATAACACTAAATAGAAGAGAATCTACTACATGATTTCACTCTACACGAAGTAAGTACATCTCATATTTCAATACTTGTCTTGAGTTTTACACAAAAAAAGGTTTCCTCCTGACGATTGACATTATATTTCGAAACGTGTGTATTTTACTCTTGAATAAAAAGAATACAGTTTTGTTTCAATTGGTGGAGTGACTTTGAGTGGTTTGTTGGATTTTGCAAAATTTAATGTATAGATACATATTTAATGTGTAGATAACATTTTACAATACAAGCAATATTAAGAGGGTGGCTGTAAATTGACTAAAATTACTGCTTTTGTTCACTTCGAAATAAGTGGAGGTTATAAATTTAACTTTACTGGCTATGGATACTTTTCGAAAAATTCGGAAATATACTGCGCATGCGTACAGCGAGTACTAAAGTTGCCACAATTACTCCACCTCGACCTAGGTGAGGCATTTGAAGTATCAGTACAATCGAAAAATTTGTGTTTTTGATGTCACAGTTTATGATTTAGTCAATCAGTAGCAAATTAAATATTTGAACTTACCCTTCCGGAACTCGTCTGCCTCATCTCCCAACCAGGTGGTAGAGGCCCGAGATGATCCAAACCAAGGCTAAGAGGGGCAAGATCTTTGGGAATTCGTGGATCATGCCAAGTGGAAACACCCGTCGGGATGTGGTAGAAGTATACTTGGCCCTGCTGCGTCGTTCGTAACTCTAAACAATCATATTTTACAGGAAAGTTCTAACGAAATAAAGTGGAATTTATTAATATTAATATAACTTAATTAATGTCATAAATTAACAAATGAATTATAAGCTTGCATTGCAAAATTTTGGTTTACAATCTATTCCTGATGGAATTCCTTCAAAAATAAAC
This sequence comes from Cryptocephalus primarius, assembly GCA_963576515.1. NCBI lineage: Eukaryota > Metazoa > Arthropoda > Insecta > Coleoptera > Chrysomelidae > Cryptocephalus > Cryptocephalus primarius. The sequence goes on along the minus strand of OY754940.1, from coordinate 15,281,311 downwards.
TGTTTGCAAGAGTTAAGAATCATAGGCAGTTCCAAACCCATTTAAGACATATTCTATGCTCAGTCTGCGTCGGGAAGACCTTCTTTGTGTTTTGTTTAAAATCTGAAATGACCATAACCATGACAAGTAACAGATTTTCAATTGTTATTATAAAGGTCATCATTGGTTACTCCTATAATTTTATGTGTAAAATCCAGGAACTGATTGTTCCTTTTAAATGACTTTAAAATATTGACAAAACAAATTGAAATCAACTGTTGTAATTGATTTGCTTACCGTAACCTGGTGGCAAATCAATCTTAATCCCACCACCAATCCCATTAGTGGTAACAGGTTGAGAAGTAGCAGCTTGAGGACCATTGGGGGCATTTCTATTTTTTGGTGTTCTTCTTCTATTACTACTATCCCTTCTTTCTTCATTGTTCGTTCTCTGTCTCCTCTCTCTAGTCGCAGTCCTTTGAGACTTCTGGGCATTTTGAGGAGCGGCCGGAGTATTTGTGGGAGAAGTAGCTAGAAAAGATGGTAGATTTGTTAAAGTGATTCAAACATATGAAAAGAAAATGAATAAATATTTCTATAGTGAGAAGATTTTTAAGTGATTATTACTGAACTCACTGAACAAGACTTCATTTAAGTATAACTTCAATTTAAGAAAACACGTTCTCACTTATGCCAGTAGTACTAGCCCCAGTATTTGGTACATTACAGCTGACGTTGTTTGGAGCTGGAATAACAGCTGTTGTAGTGGGTGAAACAACAGGAAAGTTGTGTTGTTGTTCAGGTTGCTGATTGGTAGAAATACTAGAAGTTGACCTCAGCGGAGTTATCTGTTCTTTCAAGGGGCTGATTAAAGGTGAAGTAGGTGAAGTGCTGCTGCTGCATGGTGTTAAAGGTGATTGTACTTGCTCGGTGTCATTGTTGTTGTTCGAAGTCAACTCATCGTCCCTAAAGAAATTAAAAGCTTGAAATATAGAAAACAATTTGAAACATTATGTGGTAGTTTTTGATAGAAGGTAAGTCAATTAATTCTTGTAATAATTGGTTAGAATATGTTTCATATTAAATCATTTTCAGAAGATTTCAGATAAATATGTGTATCACTAAATTATATATGGACTCATAACGGATTTATTGTAAATTAGACTTGTTTAAACTCTGATTTCAGTTTTGACCTAAACATATATTGCTCAATTGAAACAAATAAGTCATACACTGGGTGTGTTTAACTTGAAGTTTAAAAATTATTTATATGATCAATAATTAGATATTTTCCAATAACGTAGACAACATACTTCTAAGTTTAGCACAGCTTTAAAACGAAAGTGAATGAATTTCAAAACATATCCTACTGTAGGTCAATTTGTTACAAAACATTAAAACAATACTCTTACCTGTTATCATTGATCAAATTATTATCTGTTGTATTGACATTGTTGTTCAACCGGGGCCTGATCGGTCTATTTTTATTAGTGATCTGTGGCCTCACCCACTGCGTAGACCTCGTGATATGGTTGACATAATATAACCGTCCGTTTTGCGTCCTCCTCTCCTCCCATTCGGGCGGCAGATCTTCCGAATTCGTACTATTGATGTCCCGATCGGAGGGTCCCCTCAGGTCGCCGAGGGGACCGACTATGGCCAGAGGTGTCCCGCCACAGGGCCCATCTCGGGATAGCAGGGATATGATTATTTGACCTTTGACAGGTTCTGTGTCGTCCTGGGAGGCCTTGCCGAGGTCCAGGCATTGGTCTGAGGAAAGACACAAGCTATTAAATATATACACGAAATATTTATTTAAATAACTAAGAAAAGTTCTGATTTTACAAGTAACAGCTATTACAACTCAAAACTAATGCAAATACACATATTTCTGTATCCTATTGAGAACATTACAATTAAGTTGTTTATTAAAGTGGCTTTAAGATTTCAAAACATGTATGACCTACTTAGACGTAATTTGAAAAATAATTTTTACAACCAAATCTTGGTAAAAATGGTAAAAAGTTGTTACGTGCCATGAAAAAGTTATGCAAATTTTCTCTGTCAGGAAGTTAAATTTTGATGTATCACATGTTTTAATTACATTCATTAGCCTATGTTTCAGAAGTTTTAAAAACAAGCCAAATTTCTGCAAAAATGTGTATATGGTTGAATACATGGAGTACAAGCAGTACATTTTTGTCATTACTGCCTTATTGGTCTTACCAGCAAATAGAGTTAGAGCTGAAACACTGTATTCCTTAGTGGCACAAAAATGAATAACTGCTGTTAAAGACTGATAGAACTCAATTTCAAATCGAAGAAAACCTCAGATAAGTGTTAAGTTAGAAACTTCAAATAGATGGAATGTAACACTGTATGTGAAATGTATCTGCTTTTTATTGCCCATTTCTATAACTCCAACGGACTACTTGTAGAGCGAGGAGGCATGTTGGAAAAGTGACTACAGTTCTCCCACAAGCAAGTGGCAATTAGATAATCATTATTCTATCAGATCTCCATGTCCACTTCCACTTCTTGCACTTGATATGTGTACTCCTTAACCTGTTACAGTTTAATATTGAACTGAATAATCGAGGTACTGTTCTTGATATTAAGCTGTTCTCAACATCTGCCAATCAAGGGATGTGCTTATGCCAACTGATGCCCATCATCCACTACTTGAGACGTGAGCGCAAATAAGGACAAGCATTGATAAGTCACATATAAGATATTGATATATTGATAAGTCACAGATAAGAATATTCTTTTGATTTTGCCTTCATCCTGTTAATAGGGATGCCCTTTCCCATGATAAGGAGCTATCTGAAATGTTACATATTTTTTATGCTAAAATGTATTACATCATGGAAGTTTTGGTGCCACTTAGGAGGTTCTCCACGAGATTATTTCCTTCCTGGTTAGCACCCAGTTAACAAGATTGATCAATACAATCCCAAAATTATCCGAGAGCAGCATTGCTGATTAACTGACCGATGAGTGCTCGGAGTTACTAATTTCATATCAGGTTTTTTTTTCAAGCCATGTGAACTAATTTTGATAACATATGTAGATTATCTGTATGGGCCAGTGGTGGACTCTATTCATATGAATTCTATGAAGGTTTTCAATAGAATACATGATGAGTCCCTAATCCATAAAAAAGGTGATTTGTATACAAATAAATTATGGAGCAATTCATGTAAAGAGTTTATCTCAACATAGGTTTATGCGTTTTAGATAATGAGGAGATGGTAATGCAGACTCATCTGCATACAACCCAAATATTGTCCGACACAGTCTGCTAAAATTGTCTTCAGTGAAAAAATAATCAAGTAATTAATCCTCCTACAAAAACAATTTGATTCTAAACATAATTGCCATGTAATAGGTTTCAGCTGTACCTGAGAATGTAGCATTTCGTCGATAATAAAAATTATTCAGAAGGTAATCGTTTGCACAAAATTCAGCCCTTTTTAAAATAACTTCCCCAAAATTTGAAGAAATTCACACTCCTAAGTGTTCATGTAATATTATTTCTTTAAAAGTTTGCTTACTTTTTAAGTCATGCAGTGATGAACTTAGGTTATACATAGAACATCAGAAATTACAATGACAAAAACAGCTAGAGTAATGCTTCCGTTTCAACAAACACAGTGCTCAGCTTATGAAAGCAAATACTAATTTCATGGAGTTGGCCAGTATTCTAAATTGATAACCAAACATATATCCCTTATGGTGGGATACAAATCGTAGCTGATAAAATCATGCAATAACACCATATAATCAAACCTAATCAACATTAAATAAGGAATCGTTTATAAACCACATGTCGCATTTGGGGGGAAGTATGTATTAAAAGATTACTTTAAGTCACTTGGATGAGGATAAACTCCAAAATTTGTCATATAATTTGAAGAAGACGATATAAAGATAGATTGCCCGATGCTGTACCTCTACTTTGATGTTCTGATTTATTAATGATAGGCTGTTCTCACTCTTTATAACTTCATGATTTAGAAAAATAGAAATTTATCAATTATTTATATACTTCACTTATATTTATTACACATTTATTGAAATTTAGCATATATTTGTATATTCACAATTTAACATATACATATCTGTATTTAATTTTACAAAAATTAGACCTTGAGGCAGTTTCAGTAAGAAGCCTACATGTCTCCATACAGGAGTAAAGTTAAAAATATGCCCCAAATAGAGCCACATTGTTTATAAACAATCCCTAAGCACAAATCACGAACCTACCTATACAATCTTATATACTTACATCCTGTATCCTTTAGCCTTTGTATTAGCGAGTTGACTATCCGAACACAACCTAAGAACCCACTGCCCTGCTTCTTGTGTACCTTACGATGATTCCAGACTGATATCGTTATAGTATCAGTCTTACTTATGTACAAATCATAGTAAGAGTTCCACTTTGGATCTAAAGTGTTTTTCACCGTTTCTGTGGAATGACACTGACCGCTACCGTCTACGGATATTTTTGCGAAAGGATCCGGCAGTCCTGGAAAAAAAGAGACTTTTTATTAGGTTAGGAAACACAAAGTTGATTGCAGTAAGGTAAACGGAGTCAGTTTTAAATGATAACTAGCAATTGGTTTTAATATGAGCAATTATTATAATTTTGATGATCTGTCAGTTGAGTTAACAGAAATAATCAGGTTAGCCGGAGTTTGGATTAAGGAAGCTTCATTATATTATTTCGTAAAGTATGGTTGTTTAATTAGGTACATCAACAGTTTGTTGGTAATAATGGATTATTTTGACTTAACTGTAGAGTGAATTAATTCCTCTTGCAAATATTTTGGGGTACAGATGATGCACAGTTACGTAAATAACAGCATTCACAATCAAAATTGCCCTAACAAGTCTGCCTAACTAATTTGCAAGGATGTAATTAGAGTTCGGTAAATTGCAACCTAGCAGAAAATTTATGAAAAAACTGCATGGGTACTTACTGAACAAATCCTTCCGGACCAAATTCCTTGCGCAGAGGACTGTAACAAGAAAACGAACCGATATTAAAGCCCCGGAAGAAAATTATATCTGGGAGGTAGAGTCCGGGAGAAGCAGTGAAGCCATATTGTTTGACAGTTCAACACACGTTCGGTTGAAAGCGTCTTGCAGCGCACGAACGCAAGGATACTTACTCGTTAAACGTATCTTCTGGGCACCATTTCGCCGATTCGACGGTGCACTAGACATTTTAAACGGGATTATCAAATTATTGTTGACATAATCCGGGACGAATTCTTGACAAACGCCATTGTAACCACATATGAAATGTGAACTGTCACCTGTCACTATCACGTCATTCACAGAACTAAATCTCAGAATACCGATTAAAAGTATAGACGACACTTATCGAGAAATGAGAACATTACTCTACCGAAGGACAGTTTGTATTGTTCGACAATTTGAATGCACTATCTTATCCTTTTGATTAATAAATATCGCATCTAAGATTAACTTCCAATTTATGTTTTTCAAAGATAGAAAATCATAAGATAACGAATCAAGATATGATTCTGGCACCTATTCCTTAATGTGGATAATTGTAATTACCTAGGGAAATTTTAAAATTACCGTTCCACCAATAATTACCTAGATGGTATTTTCCAACTAGACGGAATTACATTTACCTGAACAATTGAAGGGATTTTTTTTTGGGACGTTGCCAATTATTTTATGTTCATTTGAACTAATAAATATGTATTTTAAGGTATTTTAATCTGTTTTGTGGTTACCTAGAGGATTTCAAGAATATGATTGAAGTATTTACCAAGGGAATTGCAGACATTTCCCTAGGGAAATTACTTTACCTAGTCTCAAGAACTGGTGCCCTGTAGGTTCGCAATGAATACTATAGTTGGTATAAACTCGTGATTCGGTAGCATATACATATATATACATATATATATATATATATTTAGTAGCATATATATACTATATGCTGTATGCTATATAGTATAGCATATAGCATAAAGAATTAGCCAAAACAGTTTTGTTGGCGACTTAGCATACAGCAATCGTAATGGGTTCGAAATCGATCACACACTATATATATAAAATTATTTTATTCAATTATTTCCTTGACATCGTTACGATAGGATATCTTGGCAACACTGTCAGCTATATGTGATTGCAATTGCCATTCAATGAGTCTATACGCAGAATTTATGCTAGGTGGCGCACACTCTAGTAAAAAACAGACATATTCCAGCAAAGGAGCAGAGCCTGCACGCAGGCATTGGGCTATCTGGGTATTTGTATAATAACGTAATGTTATTCTTCAATTATACTAAATATTACCTTTATGTTTGTAATGCTTCGGCATTTGCTTTAGACATAAGGTGATGTGATGTTATAAATAATAATAACTTCAATATTAAGTATTAAATCTAGCCCACATCTCCCAACCAATTTATTTATAATTTCTTCAGAATCTAATTGCACCAGATCACAATGAAGAATCTTTAAAGCAAAACCTTTAGGTCTTTCATCTTAGTTTGTACCTCTTGGATTGGCAACGCTGGTTCACAGCGTTGTTGGTCTTGTACAGATTATCGAAGTCGATTTTCGTTATGTAAGGTAGTAGACCAAAGATAGTAGACCAAAGATAAAGTAGGACATCTTCTGCATAGAATCGTGCATCCACGTTATTACCCTTGATAATTATCATTGTTTTGGTCTTTTTGGCATTCAAGTTATGCCCGTACTCTTTGCCAATGCTGAATATTCATTCTATGAGCGTTTGCAATCCTTCAGCAGTATTTGTAAGCAGCACAGTGTCGTGTGCGTAATCTTAATTAATTTCTATGCTGTTGACCTTTATGCCTTCATTTAGCTCACAAAGAGCTTCATCAAAGACTTTCTCCAAGTATATCTTTAATAAAAGTGACGCAGATGAGAATATTAAATAACATCACACACTCTATACGTGAAAAGGATACCTGAAGAAAATGTTTGAAGACCAGAGGGATAAAAGTTTTACCAAAATGGTAAATGACATTATTATATGACTCTAAAAGAATTTCATCTGTGTAGCTTAAATCGGAATCCCAAAAAAAGCTGAAAGGAAGAAACGTGAGGAGTACTTCATGATCAATTTTATGGGCCTTTCTCAAAAATTATTCATAAAAGCTGATTCATATAAGCTGTGCCAAAGCCAAATATCGCCAAACTTATTTGGTTTCATAAATACCACGGGAACTTTTCTCAGTCAAGCTTATATTTTCAAGATATAGGGACATGAACTGAGACATTTCCTTAGGCTTAATTGACTATGAGAAAGCATTCGATGGAGTGATGCACGACAAGATGATCGAAGTATTGAAAGAAAGAGGCATTAATAACGTAGATCTCAGAATAATTGGACACCTTTATTGGAATCGATCTGTAAACCTTAATGCGAAGAAGAACACACAGAAAACGTTTAAACCAAAGGCTGCATACTTTCTCATCTAATCTTAAACTTATTGTCAGAAAGGATTTTCTGTAAAGCTTTGCACGAAATGGAGAAAGGTGTTCTGTTAAATGACTTAGGACCAAATGACATAAGATATGCAGATGACACTATGGTTTTGCAGAGAATTTATAAAATCTACAAGCGATTATGGATAACATCAAGCCAATGATAATCAGCATGAAAGAGTTCACAAGAAGTCACTTTCGTACCAATCAAGCTCCGATTGGAAGGATAAAACGATACAATTATTTTGGCACCATCATTAACGAGAATTGGAAAAACTAGCAAGAAATGAAATCTCGCGTTGGAAAAATCAGGCCGAAAGGGCGCCTTCTTCAAGTGCCACGATCCATCACTTGACAAACATCAAAATAAGACTTCTGCGCAGCTACATTTTCTGTGACCTCCTTGGACAAACGAAGAATTCCTCAGAAGTATGAGGAAAGACATAGAGCACCATGAAAGTATAGAATACCTGAGGCATGATATGCAAAATGAGACCGGGTACGTCCTTCTTCGTTCTATGTTATAGGGAAGAACGTTTAGAGAAATGTCCAGGAAGAAGAAGCATACCCTTGCTAAAAAATCCTCAGCACTTGGTCCAACAGGACTTTACCCCCAACTCTTTCATATTGCTGTCGATTAAGTAAGGATTGCCATGGTAATCTTCAACATTCATTACGGATAAGCACCTTAAGAAGAAGAAGGGTGTTATTGCATAGGCTTATGCTGGGGGTTGTAAAATTTGCGGGAGAAATCATCAGTTTAAAAACAATTATTGCGTTGACAAGATAATCTGTTACAATCGTCGAAGATTAGAGGCTCCGAAGAGCGGATAGTCAATAATTCAAGACCAGCAGTTGCAAACTTAACGAAATGGTGGAAAGCGAAATTATTATTACTAATCACAAAAATATTTGGAAGAAAATGAGAATTTTCGTACTTGGTATTGCTCTAAAAAGCCATATATCGTTGATATTACGTTATACGCGATTTTTTCCTGGTGGCTTCTCTTGAGGGCGCCTAAACCGGTCCTTCCCCCTGTTACATTTATTTCTTCTTCATTCCTTCCATGTGTATTTTGACATACTGTCTAATTTCGAAATTCCATGTACACATTTGAGCGTCAACCCCAATCAGTGACACCAACAGCGACCTGTATATGCATTTACATCTGTATGCGTAAATGCATACACTTGCTTAAACTACAAATATCTTTGTTGGGCGTTTCCTAGGAAACTCTAATAAATTTTATAGTCGTTAAAGCAATTACGATTAAAAAGACAAAGTGGTATTATGTACATATGCGCTAATAATAAAGATCAGTGCATTTATACCGGCGTTACGTACCTTTATCGCGTGGAGTTATCTCCCAGCAGTTTAGTAAATTAATCGTTTTAGGTATCATTGATTTATCAGCGAATATATCTTGCTGTTTTAAAATACCTTGATTAACAGTTTGCTTTATCAGTTTTTGATTAACCTCTGAAGATGAGGCTATCTTTCGTCGTTGTTGGTGCTTTCTTAGTAATTTACAAAGTTGTCGGTAAGATTAAAAATTGGAACACAAATCGCCTGATTACAATTACGTGTCATTTGTTCTATTTTTCGTTAGGAATACCGGCAAACTCAAGAATCGTAAACGGAGAATCAGCTGAATATGGAGACGTGCCATATGCTGTGAGACCTGCACGTAAATATTTGTGAAATAACTATTAGCTTCCAAATATTTTCAGATATCTTTAAGATACTACAACTGTCATGAATGTGGCGGTTCGATAATATCACAAAACTGGGTGTTAACTGCTGCTCATTGCATTTATCCACAGTTAGTCCAGTTCTGAGTAATCAAAATTTTTGTTGTTATCCAACTTTAATTTTTAGGGCAATTAATGTTTCGTCTGTACTTTACGGTACAAGCAAATCTCACAATTGTGAAGAGGCTCCATGGTATACCAAAGGAGTTAAGAGAGCCGTACAACATCAGTCATACCAAAATTATGGAGGATATTTTAATGACATTGCTTTAATACAGGTGTGTTTTTCTATTGTCTTTTGCCTTCACCGAAATAAATTTTTGTATTTATTTTGCGATCGCTTTTGACTTATCAACTTTTAGGTGGATGAACCATTTGTATTCAACCATCTAGTAAGTCCGATTGCTTTACCAGAATTACATCAGGAAACTCCTCTGGTCACTGACGCTTTACTCGTCGGTTGGGGCTATGAATATGATAACGGTACAGTCCCTGAACATCTTCAGAAAGTTATCATACCGGTGCATGCAGACTTGTATTGCGAATATTATTTCAACGTGAATTTTTCTGAGGTTTCCCACATTTGCGCTGGTGGTTACGGAAGAGGACAATGCTCGGTAAATATATTATTCTAAAATTTTCTTACTAAATATGAGGTCTTTCTGAATTTAGATTCCAACTGTTGATATACTTTAATGGAATACAAATCGAAGATGAATTTGTCGTGAAAAAAATTGGGTTTCCATATAATTTAAGTTACGTGAGACATTAGTAGATCGATAATTTTAGAATGAACAAGATTTGTAATGATAACTAATTATGGACAACGCAGATACGATAACGTTCAATTAAATCCCCGTGGATGTCAATCAAAATTTAGTGCATTATTGTATTGGCCATGTGAATCTACTCATATTTTTATTAAGCAAGTTGTTGCATGTTTGATTTGTGGTTTTTGAAAAAAGAGGAAATGTGGGCTATATTACAGCAAATAACATTTAATGGTCCTTCGAGCCGATTAGGCACTTTCAACTTAATCGTTATACTTTAAATTTCGATTATTTTTCAACCAAACGCAAAATTACTAAACAAACAACTGATTTTATTTCTATTATAATTACAAATATGCGACAATTCAAAATTACTATATAACATAAGGCTTCTAGAACTTATTACGACCGACGACTATGGACGGACAGAGAAATTACAAGCTGCATGGAGGATTCTTTATATAATATTAACTATGTTGACTATGGACCTTTTCTTTGGTATATTAAATTATTTACGACTGTATTTATTGCAAACTATAAAGTTACAATCGACGAGCTGTAATGTAAACGAACGTAAAGAGGAAGCTCAGTGTTGCCAACATGACATGTGTGCGCGAACTTGCGTCTGCGTATAGTAGTTGTTTGCCTAAGCTCCGCTATAGTTGCTGCACATATGACGTCACTGGGTAACATGAACTGTGTGTCATTAATAGCTTATATCATTGTTGTCAATAATGGAACATGTACTGCTGTCAATAACGGATCTCAACTATATGGCTCTGATGCCATATTGACCAATCACTTAGTCATCTTGTTTTGATCCAGCTTTTCCATTAAAATCTCTCGTCAATATGATTTCATTTATGCTTTCGAGATAATTTCTGTTCGAATTGTTTCAAATTCATATTTTACTTTAAGGTCAAATCATTCGTTAAACCATATCTGGATTGATGCTTCATCTTATTTGATCAATCGTTGATGTATTTTGTATACCTGAGTCTTTTTACACGAGTGGAAGAAAAAAATGTGTATTATATTGTCGGTGATAAATAGGTTAAGCGTTTTTTTTTACTATAACTTTTTGACAGCTTGAATAATTGTGACGGACAATGATTCAATGGATTGCTTACTTCATCAGAAGTTTAACTGCACTTGTATTGTCACTTGCAATCTAATTCGATGAAATTAACCAGTTGGGAAATATTTTGAATTTCTCTCCATATTTAAATTAGTAAAGCTAGGATAGTTAGGTATGAACAAATGTTAAAAAAGGTAAAATAAATTTAAAAGAGGCACCAAAAACACTTATAAAAAGACATAGAAAAGGCAAAAATATTGGAAAAAAAGCATACACTGTTACTTTGTAAAAAACAACTTTTCATTTGACAAAATTTATTTATAATGTGAAAAGCTTCGTTTGACTTCACATGATGTAAAGGAATTTTGGAAATTTAGTTGTCTTACCTGTAAACGGTAACAACAAATTCATTTATACATTTCATATTTGTGTTGCTCCTGTGGTTTGTGTGGCTTTAATCGATGAAAAAGGCGTCAAAAATTATTTTATGAAGAAAAGGCAAAAACAATTAAAATACTTGAAAGAAGACAAAAAAAGGCAGGCAACAGGCATTTGCCTAACTATCCTAGTTGCAGTAAGTAGTAAGCACATTCGCCATTTCTCATAAATTGGGCTAGTTTTGTGGAAACGTCTCAGAATTCCCTGATAACATTATTGTTATTACAACATCTTTTTAACCTTCGCCATCATATTCTCCTTGGCGATATGTAGCTTGTGGAATTTTAATAATTTTTAACAACCTGTGATGAATTTAGCCGTTTGGACGTTGTAATATGTTACATCCTGTAGGTTTTATATAATTTTTTACATGTAGGCGCTTCGGACTGATGATGAGCACAAACGACCCGAATCATATCTCCCATTAATACGAAATACTGTTAACATCTATTTTTAATATATTTTTGAAATTTACGTTTTTGTGTGAAGAAAGCAGAGTTTGAAATTAGATACGCCCATTTGCCACAGATTTTTTCTAAACTATTGACATTTATAGAATTTCAGCATTTCAAGAGAAAGTTGAACAAGTATTTTTGTTTCAGATTTGTTTGATGTTTTATTCTCTAAATTTCCTTAAGTTAATATCTTTCAGATATCTAATAAGTGCGTCATATATTATTTTGTTTTAGGTTGACCAATATGACTACCATATTTATTTCTAATGGGATTTGGCGATCTTTGTGGTTCGTGAAAATTATTTTGTGTTCGGTATATGGTTTGTTCGAGATAAAAACATGTGATTCAAATCATAAATGGAAACATTATATTACAAAAGGCTGTTGGTGTCAGGAAAATTTTATAAGTGAAATGGGAATCGTCATACTTTCTTGACGTTTGGAATTTGGAAATGTGGGCTATTTGGGGTAGACTCGTGGGGTGTATCGTTACATAATGATTTTTGTACTATAAGGGATAAGTCTCCAATGTTGTCCTCAGTTGATATAAATTTGATTCTTAGCTATATTTTTAATAACATTATAAGATTAGAGCTTATTAATTTCAGGCAAGGTAGATTAGATTTTGGGTAAGTTCTTTGCTATTTCATGCCGATTAATTCTGCAGAATAACCATTAGCCTAAATAAATATTACCTCCACTTCAATTTGGTTTACACCACATCTATGATTTTTGATACTACAGATATTAGATTACATTACATATTCTGAAAAATTTGTGTTATTTAAAGTTCCTAAAGCGGGTTTAGAGTCGCAGATTATGGGGATACGTTTTGGTGAATTAAAATCCAAGAGCCACTTTAGGGCATTGCCACTATTGCTAGGAATTCCACAGAGTACACCGAACAGAAATTTGTGATTCTACTCACGTAATCATATTTGGTGTCAGTACCGTAAAAGCAAAACCCGTTTTGTGGACCATCTTGGAACCATCTGTATAAATACGAAGAGGATGAGGGAATTTACTCGGGATGGACTGAAAAAGATTTGTATTGTAAGAGAGGATTTGGGATAACGACAGTTGGTTGGAACTTGATAGCATCAAAACATGAGTAAGAAATGGGAAATCTATCAAGCACGTTATTGAAGTTCAGTCTGGCTCTACGAATGCATTCGCTAATAACACACCAAAGGAATATAACGTTAAACCCTAGAGCCATGCCCTACTTATTACCTTGTTAGTGTTATTTGAGTTGAAGTTAATAATAGCGTGCCATACACTTGGCCACAATATTTCAAGACTTTCCTGGTCGAAGTAACACATGTCACTACTTCTCGTGGCGAGCTTGATCATCCAGTGATTAAGCTTTGTCCGTTTCCAATATCTCATTAAAAGCATCTGCTATTGGTGGGCTATAGGTCGCGTCCACTGGTTTTGTGTTGTCCATGATTATTGCAACTAATGTTTTGTCATTTGAATTGAAATAAGATAATATTTTAGGGTGATTCCGGAGGGCCCTTAACTATAGACGGCGTCCAATATGGCATCGTATCCTGGTCAAACAAACCTTGCGCGACTTCAGCAGGTGTCCTGACGAGAGTGGCAAGTTTCAGGGAATGGATACGGGAACATACCGCGGTGTAATTGTTCGCAATAATATTTTTCAAATTCTCAAAAGGATACTATCAATAAATCCTAAACTCCAAACTCCTAGATGTTTAATTAAAAATTCCAGAAGTTCATATCGACTCCATTAAGTTAAGGTTAATAAAAATGCACGCAATTATATGAGCGCGTTACCAATAAATAGAATCGAATTAATAAAATAATTTTACAACTTCACTTAAAATGGATATAAATAGATCCAGCGACATGTGCTTCCAATTAAGTGATGCAAGATTCATTCACTCTTAATAAAAGTCATTTAACAAATTCGTGATATCTATACAAAATGTACTTAGAATCACGTGCGTGTTTATTTGAAAGTTATACCTACTATTGTCATTCACTAGGAAAGTGTAAATTAGGATTTCATGCAATATTTTTCTATAATTTCTTCAAATGTATAAATAAAGGTACTTATTTGAATACGGCATAAAACGATAAAGGTGTTTCAATATTTTTTATAGCCGTGATGTGCTACTTGCACGTGATCAAGAATACTAATGTGATCTGATGAATTTTATTTACCAATGAAAGGCGAGTTCGATTCAGATTTTGATTTGATGAATTCAAGTTATGCAGGGTAGATATACGACAAATTTCAGAATTTTGTCAAAGGATTTTTTTACGAACGAATCTAATTTTCGAGTACGTAATTATTGCATTTATGAAGCGAGAAGCCACTGTTTGAATTATTAACCAGACTGCAATTTAAATTGACTAGTTGTGATGTATTGATGTTTTCAAATGCCCACTGGTAGAAGCTCGAAAGTTCCTTGCAGTAATTGGTCAGCCTTTCTTTTCACAGACTCTTATGTTTAAATTGCGCCATAACGGTTGATAATACAAAAGAATACGACGATTTTTATCAGAAGTGAAAATTTTCCACTTCTAGGTAATTTAATTTGTTTTTATTTTGTTTAAATGTTTATGGAAGCTAAACTTAAATTGGGGATTTAATCCAATTATACAACGTTTAATTATAACTTGTTATTGTTTTAGGAGACTGGAGATTAAATATAATTGTAAAGTTTATATTGTACTCTAAAACTGAGGTACAGTTGCCATGGTAAACCAAGTAGGTAGTTGCTTAGCAATTTATGACGCAAACCGTCTTCAACTTAGCTTGATCATATAAATACTGGATAGTCTAGAAATGATTGTTTTATGGCATTTTAAAGGAAATAATTTGAAATAACATTTTTAGCTATTATTTTGTAACTATAGATATTGTCTTTAGTATCTTCTACATGCACATGCATTTCCTAGGAATGTTTGATTGAAGTAAAGTAGTTCAGTAAAATTGAATTTTTTCGTGTTGCATTGTTTTACCCTCACTTTTCAACCGTCATCGCCCTGTGAGCAAATGTTCGTGTGTTTCGAATAGCGATAACATTATTTTAGTACAAATGGCAGCAGAATAAATATAAAAGATTTATAAACAATTCTTAAAACGATATTCTGAAAACGATGTAAAAGCATCATTCAGAAATGATTTTACCTCAAACATTATAATAAATTAGTGGACTCCACAGACGCTGTCCTGCATGAATGTTGGATTTTCCTTTATGTGGCATAATTTATTTCTACGATAAAACAAAAGTATGAGATCATCACAATTACAAATTCATAATGGCACTCTGGGTACGCCGACCAATATTTCCTCCTTCTCCACTAACACGTGGCTTTGCTGTATTTATGAAATTAAAAATTAAAATATGGAAACAAAGCCAAGCTATTTATGTATATGTAAGTGTCTTTCATTGGCAAAAATTTTGTACATCGCCTTAAGAAACCCGGAATTCATAATATTTGTGTAATTTACCAATTGGACATCATTTTTAATTTATAATTACGATTATCTCAAATTTTTTAATTTTCAAAATTTATTGAGCCTTTAAAAACCAACAATTTTTTACTTTATAAAATTAAGAATTATTTTTTGAAAGGAGTATTTATTTCTTTTGTTATATATTTTTAATTTTCAAAAAATTTAATTAAACAAAATAATTAATAAAATTCCTGAAACTCTATCGCAGCGCCACCTATATGGTTCAATTATGAATCTAGACTATCCAGAGATCCACTCAAACACACAAAAACTTTCATAATTCCCCAATTCATTGGCCCCTTGATTTGGAAGGAGCTTAGTGACACATGCGCACAGAAGATATTTATATATATATATATATATATATATATATATATATATATATATATATATATATATATATATATAAAAGGTTTAGCTGAAAATATTAAATTATGTTTTGCATATTAGGTAGTAGAATTAACATTCAAAGTTTGGAAAGGATGTTTGAGCGGATTTCGAGAAAACTTCAAAAAAAAACGAAAAACGATGAAAGTTAAATGCCCTTCAGAGAAGATTCAAAAATTCAACCAGTGATATTTCGAATATGATCACCTTTTATATATATATATATATATATATATATATATATATATATATATATATATATATATATATATATATATATATATATAAATTATATAAATATATATAATTATAATTATATATGTATATATATATATATTTATTATATATTATTATATTATAACATATATATATATATATATATATATATATATATATATATATATATATATATAAATTTCCAGCTGTTCTCAACCGGAGATGCGACTGAGAGACATTTTAACTTTCGGGTGCAGTGCCTATATAATAGAAAACAATATACCATCTAGGTGTCCAAAGCTAGGGTTATGGTACCCATCATCGATCGTCAGAGCCTCGTTATTGAAATCCGAGTAAACCGCAGGATGGTGATGTTGACATTTGAGAAACCCCAAAATACCGCGTTTACAACGTTATACATTCTGAAAAATAGTTTTCCACTTTTTTGGGCAGCGTAATTGGACTGCGCACTCATTTACGAGCATGAGTATTCACATACAGGCACGCCCGGTCACCTACGGGCCTGTGCACTCATTTCCGCCTGTGCTCACTCACCTAAGCGCATATACACTCATCTATACGCATGCGCATTCACATACACCCACGCGCATTCTCGTAAGCCCCTGCGCACTCACGTATGCCCCTGCGCATTCATTTCCGCGCATGCTCACCCACCTACACATGCAACAATAATAAACGCAAAAATTATTTCACAAATTTTCTAATAATTTTTAAGAAACTTCCAATAATGTTGGCACAAATTAATGTTTAAATTGAATGACTTTGGAGATGGTTAATTTTTTCCGATGTTTATTCAAGCTGTAGTACGTTTACATCTCATTCGTATTTTGTTTCACATTTGAGTGAGCGGTTGCATCATTACATTATTTTCATAGCGTCATCACTTTGTAATATCTCGTCTCACTGAGTCTTTCAAGTTTTTTTTCCACATCTTTTGTGTGCTTCATCGTGTGATCATAAAAGTCACCATATTAACTTTATGAAAGATTTAGATGATGCTCTTGTTTCCAACCAATTAAAAAGCTTACATTTATTTCTGTTGGTATAGTATAGTCGTGTGACACGCCAATAAATATGAATAGTACGCGCGGTCGAATCCTCAGTCGCTGATTAGCCGTCAGTTAAGCAGTTTTGACTTACGACGGTGTAAAAATTTTTTGGAAAAAGTCATGACAGTGGACGGCAAAGGCAGCATTTTTGCCGGTACGCTGCCTCAACTTACGGCTGTTTTGGCAGGTGAGAGATATTTTCTATTTTTAAAATGAGTTGGCGAACTATATATTTTCAGGTGCAAAATTTTCGTTTCGACCGATGGTAAAATATTGCAAGTTATGTTGCAAGTGGTTTTGAAAAAAGATCAATAAAATGTTTTATAAATCATAAGAAAATTATTTTGAATGTTTTGAATGTTATTATAATGTTTTAGGGCAATGATTCGAAAGTTTTTTAAAAACCTGGTTTTACCTTCACCAGTTTTTGTGGAATTTTAACAATTTAAAAACGTCCCATAGAAAATATTTTAAATATTAACTATGACAGATTTTTAAATGGTTTAAATATGATTTTGAGATACTGAGTTGGAACTTTTGTAAAAATCTTTTGGGGTACTATCATTAGAAGCTTCTCATCTACTCCTTTTAAAATGTAACTCAACTGCAATATACTTTTAGAAAATTGTACACACATGTATACTCTCTATACTATTAATAGTTTGTCTGAAAAGCTGAGCCGATTAGTTTAAATTACTAGTGTCTCTAATATTAACGGTAAGCATGAAATCGTATAATTCTATCAAAACGAATTCTGATTCATTAACATCAATTAGAAAAAAAATACATATTACATGGAAAGTCATCTGTTTCAATAGAACGTAATATGTGTTCAATTTTTGCAATTCGTAACTTGCAATACAACTTAGTAAATGAATTTTGGGAAATATTTTTAAGTAACACTTTACAAGTGGCTATGATTTTCATTTTTTTCTGTATTTGATTTAAGTCGTTAACTAACCATTATAACGTACTTAACGCAATCATCAATTAACTCTACAAAGATATAAATAACATTTTTATTCGTTTAAAATTATTTTTGGTTTTACATTAAGGATTTTGAATTTGTTTCAATTTGGTGAAACATCTGTCGATTTCGTAGGGAATCATGGATTCTGCGCTATTTAATAAAAAATATTCCGATTAGTAAGAAAAGTCACATCTGTCTTTTGCAAACAAAAAATATCACGAATTATAAATATGATATTCTTTTACTCATAAGTAGCATGACCATAGAAATTGTTTTAACACGTGTTTATCCTACATGGCGAATTTAATACATCAGGAAGCAAAATAATGAATCATTATGAAATTAAAACAAAAAGATATTTCATCAAAAGTTTCAGTGTTGTGACAATGTCTCAGTGTTGTGTTATGAAACGTAATTATTTTTCATGTGTAGTCACATTTCCATTATATTACACATGCCACTAATTACAACCAACCGTATGAATTGACTTTTTAATTTATATTTTAAGGTAATAATCAATCGGTATAATTGTCAAAATATTTAAAAAATCATGGAATTTCTATTTTTAATAGATGTATACTTATAATTCTCTTCCTCTAAGGAAGAAAGTAAGTGACATAGTATGGTTCCATCTAAACCTCTTAGACATCTTTAAGCTGTAAAAGAATCATTTGTGGGTATTCTGAAATAAAAAACTATTATTGGAGTTAAAGTACTTCTGAAACATTATTATTTATGTATTATCAATGTCTAAAAAATTCTAAATGGCCGATATTTGCGTATTCAGATATTTTGCTGGCACTTATCTGATAACAATTACAATTGAATGAACAATCAGTAATTTTAGCTTTTTTTTTTTCAAAAATTGCGCTGTAATTAGAATGTTTTAGAATTTTAATTAACGACGAACTATTTTTTCAAATATTTTATTTACGAACTCTGTCGAAATATGTAACGTCCATGTGAATATACAGAATAATTTGCACAATTTATTGCATATTTGTTGTATTAAATTACAATGATGCCTCCATATCAAAACTGGAAATATTAAAGATAACTTTCTTCGAAATTTTGCATATAAAAAATACCCGAGATAAGGCTTACACATCTGAACCATAGAGGTAAACAATAGTATGTTTATGACATACTATTGTCAATATGACTATTGCCAATATGACTACATAAGTTTCATACCCCAGTTTATAGAACAAAAAAAGCTGTTTTGGTAGATCAAATGGATCAAAGACGATAAAAATCCAAAATTTAGACAAATCTGAGCTTTTACGTTTTTTTTAAACAAAAATTTAAAAAAACTGGTCGTTTTTCGGTTTTTTCACCATAGCGTGAAAATTATAGAGTGAAATGCAACATGTTGTAAAGATCATGTGTAAAGAATTAAAAGGCCTTCAAAATGAGTGGTTTAAAAGGCCATCGGAGTATTTTTCTCTGAGAAAATTTTGAAAAACCGTTAAAATGGACCCTTTTTCAAAAATTCACAGCTTTACTCAGTTTAAAGCTGAAGCATTAATATTTCGTAGGGTATCAGATCATTATGTCTACTTTAAGCATGCAAAAGTTGGATGCTGTCCGATGAATAGTTTTTGCACAACTACGTTATTAGCAATATACACAGAAATCTTGCAAAATTCGGCGTATTAACTGAGGTGGGCCGATTTTAATTTTTCAAATGTTTTTTGAAAGAGGACATCAATACCTACAAATTGGCTATCTTCCATTTTCATATACGTAGGGGGAGAAAAGTGCCCAAAATGGCCTCGAACGTTGCGGTGGGGGATTCAAGCAGCATAAAACGGTATACTTGCACTCACCACTCAGCTCAAAATGTGAAATCGCGCGTTTCGCGCAATGTTTGAGGATATTTTTCGCCCTTTTGTCCTAACGTATATGAAAATCGAAGATAGCCAAGTTGTAGGTTTTGATGTCCCCTTTCAAAAACCGTTTGAAAAATTAAAATTGGCCCCTCTCAATTAATACACCGAATTTAGGAAGATTTCGATGTATTTTGTTAATAACGTAATTGTGCGAAAAATGTTCATCCGACAGCATCCAACTTATGCAGGCTTAAAGTCGATAGAATAGCTTAATATTTCACGCATACTTAGCGCTTCAGCTTTGAACTGGGCAAAGCTGTGAATTTTTGAAGAAGGTCCATTTTAATTACGTTATGGTGAAGAATGGAAAAACGACCTACCTTTTTTAAAATTTTGATTATTAAAAAAAGCAAAAGCTCAGATAGTGTCTAGATTTTGGGTTTTTATCATCTTTGATCCATTTTAAACAAAGTTGTTTGGCCCGTCTGCTGTTAAATTTATCTACGAAAAAAAAAAACCTATAAACTAGGCTATTAGAGAAATTGCACAATTGATCAATTTTGAATTTGGAAGTTGTCAAGGGAAAATGTAACGAATTTATTTATGTATGTTTACATAAACCCACAAGAAAAAAATAACCCTTGTAGAGCAAGTAAAAACCTGCATTATATTAGCAACCTGTGGTTTATTTTTACTTATTACGAATTTTTCTCCCAACGAAAAAGTACATGTGTGGCGTGTTATAAAAGATCGTATGTGAGCCATAATTATTTTAGAAGCTTTTTGCAAAATTGAAATGAGAAACCTACATTCATGAAAATTGGATCAGTTAATATAGGGGAATGGCAGTATTACTTGCCTTGATCTTAATTTCCTCCATTACATTCTATAAAAGTGGTACTAATCATGGACATGAAGAGGAATTTATTGTAATAAAATTTTACGAATTTTACGAATACCACCTTTTCGGCTGCTTCATAATTCCTTTCAGAATCATTGTTTATATTTTTTCTATTATTTATTCCATACTGATTATCGAGATCGCAATCTTGGCTGAATTTAACCTTAAAAAAATATCCTTTATAGCGTGATAAATAACCTTTGGGAACATTCCAGGTACTTTGGCGGCTATCAGCGACGGCATGCAGTACGGTTGGACGGCCCCGGTCCTACCGATACTCCTCGGTCCTGATTCCCCGCTGAAGATAACTGAAAGCCAGGGAGAGTGGCTGGAGAACCTCCTCATGATCGGTTCATTCTTCGGCCTCCCACAGACCGTATACCTGGTGGACAAGATCGGCAGGAAACGATCCATTTTGCTTTCGTCCTTCGTCACCCTGATCGTGTGGATAGTCACGGCAACGGCCAACAGGGTGGAGTACATTTACGTGGTGAGGGCCTTCGCAGGTGCCGCAGGTAACATGGCATTCGTAGCTGCCCCGATGTACATAGCCGAGATCGCCGATCAGAAGATCAGGGGGTTCCTATCCAGTTTGATTTACTTAATGATGCTCCTAGGAGTGTTCCTCGTTTACACCATAGTGCCTTACACCCCTTACTACGTCCATTGCATCGTCGGCGGTGGCTTGGTTCTGCTGGAGCTCATCATTTTTCCATTCATGCCTGAATCGCCTTACTATCTTCTATACAAAGATAACCCTGAAGAGGCGAGACGGTCATTGGTGCGCCTAAGGCCGAAAGGAGCCGATATTGACAAGGAGCTCAAGGAGATATCCAAAGCTGTGGAAAGGCAGAAGACAGAAAAAGGTAATTATCATATCAATTTATTTGACTAGTGATAAGGCACCGGTTTCACTATGCCCTTAGCTACAATAAGCAGCTGTATTTAACGCCAACAATTGTGGTGTTTGTATTTGCATGCTTCATTGGTATTTAATATTTGTCAAGCAATATTGATTTCAAAATATTTGCACTTTTTTATATGGTGGCCAATTTTTGCTTTATACTTCCTTTATACTTTATACATTATGACTCGCCTTGACCAGAACTAATTATTACTTTAAATTTCTGTTTCACAAACAATTGCTTAAAATATTAATGGAAATGTGACAGAATTTGCAAAAATTCCATTTTTCTTCTGTGTACTAGTACAGTCATCAAATATTTTCGCATAGGATTTTGGGAATCAAGCCATCACTTCTAATGGGTAAAACATTTTTAATTAAAATAAACCCGGAGATAGATAGACTGACCAATTCTAAGCAACTTTTGTTCTATAAAGTTTTTTTGTAAAGTTGATATTTTTTGAGTTATTCACGATTGAAACTATACATTTTTTAACCGTTTTCACGAATAACTTTAAAGGGTTTCATTTTATCAGAAAAAACAATCAGAACAAAAATGTAGCTAATAAAAAAACAGAGATTCGTTTTCGAATGACCTCTGTAAACCCAATAAGCGCTGAGTCATTGCTCGTTGACAGATGGTTATTTTTCGAGAACCCCAAAATTGAAAATTTTCAAACTTCATTAACTTGAAAATGGTGAAATTTTTGGGGAAAACTCAATAGAACTTTTTTAAAGTACGCAGAGAACCTTTGAAATGGTAACACCTTTCTTTCTTTAAATTTAAAAAATACACCCTCGTCAATACCACCCTGATAAAAGTTAAGTGTTACCCACTGGTAATTAACTTTATTTAGGTATTATTGATATGATCCATGTGGTTTAACAAGTTTAGAATGCTTGTTTTGTGAAAAAATAATTGTTTAAAATGAAAATATTATTTTGGTAATTGTGGAAAAAGAATGCATTTTTCTTATATAAATCAAAAACTATTCTTTATATGAAAAAATGTTTCAAATGTGTTATTAAATTATAAGTCATCCAAGCCTTTTGAACGCAACCCTTTTCAAAACTACGGGTTGTAAAAACTTTTAACTAATTTGATCTTAAAACGCTTGGAATTCACTGCAAAATGCAATTTTTAAAAACTTTCTAGCTTGGAAAATAAGGAAATTATCGTCGAACAAAGAATAACTCATATTCTTAGAGGATGATTTATAAGGGCTAAAGTGTCTGAAGTGTCTCGGTGTACTGTCATTTAAATGAAGTACAATGATTCCAATTTAATATAACGCAATTTTCAATCATTTCAAATTACACAAAAAATATTTAAAACTATTTTTGAAAATTGCTACTATCAGGAAATAATTTACAGGGGTTGCATTTGTCGCAATGATTATAAACTTGGAGAATGTCAAGAAATCTACAAATAATTCATTTAAACTTTACAATAACCAAATGCATGCTAAAATCTACGATTTTTTAATATTCTGCAGTAAGGGATAGTTTCCTCTCCTAAAAAGTAAAAAGCACACTTCGGTACATCAAAATTTGAAGAAGAGGGTAATTAGAGCTTAAGTCCACATTTTCGTGAAAATCGACGTTGATTCCCAAAATTCCACAGTTTTATGGTTTTTTACTGCTGATGACTGGACATAGGTATCTCGATTACTATTCATTTTAGAGAAAAAATTAAAGAAGAAAACAATTTAATTTTAATTTCACTACATGATCGATTGCAAATCGAAAAGGTAGTAGTGTTTAAAATTAGTACCAAATTTGTAACAAGTAAAATTAAAGGAAATGGCGATGTTTCGTGTAAATTTCTTGTACGAAGTACGCGCCATTTAATGACGATGATATTCTCAAGAATATCATCTCAAGTGTCCTATAAAAAAGTAGTGTCCTTTAAAAAAGTGTTTCAAATGAAAGTTATAGGCATTAAATTGGTAAATCAAATTTCAAAGTCAGTGATAAACAACTGAAAAAGTTTTCAAGAAAAATAAGGAAAGCTGAGAAATTTCCACAGATCAAGAACCCTCTAGGGGAATTTAGAAAAAAAGATACTTTAGCATTCTTTTAGCTTTCAACAAATCTTTTGGGTGCCGAGCGCTGGTCAAAAGATGTTCAAACAATTTTTTCAACAAATTACAAAAATTACAGCTTTCGGTCCGAAAATTTTTTTAGGATTATTTGACCAATGTGATATTTTTATGCTAGGCATGCATTTTTGAAATCCCTTCAAATCGTACGTACGCAAAGGAATATTCTTTATACGTAACCAAATATCAAGCACCTTAGCTTGTCATATCGCTGCGGAGATTCATACACTAGAAGGTAATGAAATATTACAGACTTTACTGGATGCGATACGACAAGCAAAGAAAACGATCAACCACAGAGAAAAGTAACTAGCAACCTTTTTTCTTTAGAATGTCTCAAAGTAGGTAAAATAATTTTATCGGTGCGAAACAGTTAATTTTTTCAATTTATTTAAAACAATTTTCTCGCCATGCTGGCACTTAGCACCCTACGAATTCATTGTAATGGGGCACTTTTTGAGCAAAATAAAATTCTGAAGCGTTCAATAGTTCAATCAACACCAATAATATGAATTATCATTGAAAGATGGTAAGGCTAAAAATGATGTTAACGTAAAATATAAAGATTCTGAAATATAATAAATATTTTACTGAGAATTTTGAAAGAAGTTTGATAAATCGAACAACTACAAGAACAAAGTGCTCTTCATAGAAAACTTTGTCATGCATGGTTTCAAACATAATTCTATTCAATAGTAGAATAAACATTTAAAGTTTATAAAATAACCTTGAAGCGAATTTCGAGAAAAAAAATTTCAAGACGAGTACCCTTCAAAGGAGGTTTAACTAAAAACTTTCTGAAGCTTTATTATACATATTCAATAGACACTAGAGTGGCTAATAAAAGTTTATAGTACGGCGATACATATCTATCATATATGGTGCTATTCAAAGTTAGATAGAATCTTGCTTGCCTAGTGAATCCTTCAAAAATGATTTAGACACAAGTTAATAGCTATAGTATCCTAGAATTTAGAATTTTTATGTATCTGGAATGTGCTAGCAGTGACAGGGTAGTACCTAATTGTATAAAAAATTTAGAAGCTATACTTACAAGAAATTATCCCAAGTTAAGACGTGAACGCCATTCTACAATACCCTACTGAAAGATCGGTAGTCTAGCAGAATACTAGCTAGAACATAATACCAGAATTATCTAGGAGATACGGCGTACATCTATCTCATACGTACGTATTACATAGTAGTTTATATTAAGAAACTAATCTTGTTTCACTAAAGCAGAAGGATCTAGACACCAAATAGAAATTTGAGTGTGTTACAATTTAGAATTCAAACATTCCTGGATAGTGTTGGCTTTGACACAACAGTGCTGAAATTTAAAAAAGAAAAAGAATATGAGAAATGGGTATACTTTAAGTTTGTAGTGAGAAGATCTGGGATCTAGTAATAGCAACTCACTAGAATATTAATATATGGAATTCGCGTAGGACTAGAAATATGATAGAATATAACACAAACCTATCAGACATAGCACTTGCTAGGTAATTACGAGCTTGTATTTAAATTGGAATCTTGTTATCTTTGAGTGGCCCAGAAGAAGGATCTCTAACTGGTATGTATCTACATTCACACCCTAGCTTCTTAGCATATCTGGGACATGCTGGCGTTAAATAGTACTGTACCTTTTAAATTATGATTTGATATATGGCATTATGGCATATGGCTATATGGCATTAGAATGTGAGAAGTTATAGAGTACATTATGGGCGAAAATGTGAAAGATATGTTATGAGAAATATATAATCAGAAATGAGGTGAGCTATATTCTACAAAAAAGCATGTGTTTTGATTTTCAGTTGAAATCCTTATTAAGAATATATACTTACCTGAAATACTGTTTTCAGAAATACCTGATTTATATTAACACTAATATTAGTTTATACACCGTCCTGAAGAATAGGAAAACTTTGTCTAAAGCTAATTTGTCCGTTTGTCTAATTTTTGTCCGTTTCTTTAACTAAACCTTCATTAACAGATACTTTTGAAGATTTATCGTTTCGAAGTATATTTTTATATAATTCGAAAAGCATTTGTAACAAAATTTCCGTACGTTTGCAAGTACGGAAATATCCAGACGTATGGCAACACTGCTTGGGTGATTTGCACTTAGAAATACAAGTTTATTTAACACAATGGTAATTTCTCTATTAATCTCCGAGTCATCTGAATAATTTACAGCTTCTCCTTCTAGCGAGGCATCATTTTTGCCATTTGAATCTTCTATTGCCAAACTCTTCTCAGAATCGATTTTTGACGATTCACTGTATTTATTGATTATGGTATGGATGTTCTGCATCACTCCCCTCTGCAAACAGGGCCTTCGCTTCAGCTTTTAGCTCTTTATGAGTCAATAATCTGCGACTCATCTGCAACAAAAATACTTACTGGGACACATTATAGCCAATAAAAATATTAAAATATCTATCTGCTCGATTGCATTAGTCCCACATTCATTGCAACTCGATTCGTAAAATTTATATCTTCGTGTACAGTGTAGGTAACAATCCATCTCTTTTTCAAAATAATCGCAGTGAAATCTACTCAAAAACCAATCAATTGCAAGAGAAATTCATGCAAACATGGATGTGAATCATGAATGTAACGCCCTGATATTGGGCCAAATTTGAAACTTCGTAGGAAACTGCATAGTGCGTAGTGGGGTAATGGTAGTGGGGCAAACGAAATGCATTTCAACCATCAGACTTTTAGAAAAATTACGTAAGCAGTATACGTTCCAATACGCTCTAAGAGCTTAAGAAATAACGAACGTTTAGCTCAGTAATAGTGATATTTCAAGTAAACTTGAATTGTAGTTGAAGAATTTTTGAAGTAATATACTTACTTATAATAATTGTTTAGTAGTAATAATAAAAAAAGCAACGTTTAACAATTTGTTGCTTCTTCACCTGAATCAAATTTTGCTTCATTGCTAAAGTTTTATTCATCAAACATTGTGTTAACCACATGTTACGTTACAGGCAGACCTCAGGATCTGTTCCTCGTCCGCAGCAACAGAAAAGCCATCTCGATAATGGGTCTCCTCAACTGGTCCCAGCATTTCAGCAGCATCAGCGTGATGCTGATGAACCTCCACCTCATCTTAGAAGCAGCCGGTTCGGTCTACGTAGGCAAATCGCTGGCCGGAATATTGTTTTCTATCATCATGGTCATATCTGCGGTAATTGCATCGTCGCTCATGGACAGATTCGGCAGGAAATTCCTGCTAATCTCATCGAGTCTGTTGTCCGGATTGGCACTCTTGATCCTGGCTCTGTTCTTCACTTTTCAACACACAGGGTACGACGTCACTTCCATTAGCTGGATTCCTGTTATGTCCGTGATGATGTACGCTTGTTTCTTCAAACTCGGCTTGGGAATGGTGCCCATCGTGCTAACGGCGGAACTGTTCCCTGCCAGGATAAAAGCTTTAGGCGTCACGTTTTCTGACACGATGTACGTCGTCTCGTCGCTACTTTCCCTGCAGATTTACCAGCTCATGAAACACAACTTAGGCTGGGAGTTTCCGTTCTACGTATTCTCGTGTTCGTGTTTCATCGCGGCGGTGTTCACTTACTTCTTCATTCCAGAAACTAAAGGCAGAACTTTGGATGAGATTCAGTTTATTTTGAAAGGGGAGACATTGGACCCTAAAGAATTAGTGGAATCTCAACAGAATATCAGTGGAAAATCATAGAAAAATGAATTGTTTTGTTGATGTGAAAACTGGGCGATATAACATTTATATTGTCTAGTAAATATGGTGTTTGCGATTAATGCTGTTTTAGTCAACTCTATCATCAATTCCTGTGTTAATTGTTTAATCAAATATTCCACTTTGCCTGTCATGAAAAATATTTATTTTTTTTTTAAAATCTTTATTTTATCAGTTTAGTAGCATTCCAGTCAAATAAATCTAGTTAACTGAAATCATTGATAATAGCATACCAAAAATTAATTCATTCCTGCCAGTCACTTGAAGATGCATATGTAATATTTGACAGCAAGTTTTAGTGTTTTCAATTTTTAAATAAAGAAGGCAAATAAAGTAAAACGGTATAAAGGTAGACATATTTAAATTGATTATTGAAATGTTTTGAAAATATTGTAAGAGGGTTTTACCCAAAAAGATTTCATAAAATAATATTTTTTCCGATACTTGAAAAAATTCTAGTGATACATTTACAAAATGTATGTTTTATAAATATATTTAATATAACTTTGAAAATATTTTATTTATTAAACATTTGATCCCTTGACGTAATTATAATATCTTATTGGGCAAAATTTCAAGAAAAATTGTAAAGGCATTAATGCTGTTTCCGAAATATTTTGTAATATGAATATTTGAGATATTTCTGCACATCTTTTTTGTTATAATCCCGTTATAAAACGTTTCATATTTCAAAACTTTAAATAATACATTTCCCTACAACCATAATCTTTTTCCAAAAATGTTTCCATAATATTCAAAAATATTTTTACAGTGTAAAGCTCTAAAAATGGGAATGTTTTACTTGGAAAATACTTATTCCATCTTAAAAGTATTGTATGTGATAAAGTATTCTAATATAAATATTATATATAAAATATATCCTATATATAAAATGTAATAATTTTATAGATGCCTTCACAATCGTTTCAATAAAAATGATTTTGATCATTCTGTTTTATTTTTAAAATGTTATTTCAGTCCATTACTCTTTTCAGTGATTGTGGAGTGTGGGTACATACTTTTAAGTATTTTAAGTCCACTTTAATAAGTCTGAGTGCTGTAACAATACGTATTGTGGCTTCAAATAACTATTAGCTATTAATACACGTAATATAGCATCTTGACTATCAGATAAGTAGCGAAATTGTGATAGGTCATGTCGTAAATCTGGCAAGTGAGTCAGATAATTTTAATTATTTTCATACTAAATATAGAAGTCATACTGCATTTTTAAAATGTTATCTATTTCCTATTTAAATAGTACGTGACATTGACATAGTGATTCATCGATAAAGTTTTATGGAATAGATACATCAATTACCATTTAAATTATGGAGCATTATTGTTGTTATACATACTTACAGGATATAAAGCTATATAAACATTATTATTTTATCATAAAGGTGAATTATGCGAATCATATGAAGCAATTTTGCAACAGTTATTGACATAGAATGAAATTTTATAAGAAAACGTAAATTGACGTATCTAAAATAAATTAGGCACTGACTAAGGCCTACCTTTCATGGTTAATACAATTGTAGCAATAATATTAGCAAAATATTGATTCCAGTTGACTGGACATATATTGTAGAGATATCGTCGTATCATTTTACCACAAGAATTGGCATAAAATGAAATCTACAAGGTTTACACATTCTTTAAATAATTTTAATCTAATTTCAAACGCTAAAAAGAATATCGCAGAAAATCTGAATATGCCGAAGAAAATTTTTGGAAATTTTGGAAGACCAGAATGGGTTAAAATTGAATTTAGAACGTTTATGGAAACTTTAAATGTGCCAATTTTATTTATAAACATTGCCAAATTAAAAATATTTTATGGAACTACGGTATTCATAATTATTTCATATTTTATTTTAATTTTAATCGATGTAAATACATATTCCAGATGTAGTTGTAGAATACAATAAGACCGAAACTGCCTAAAATATAACTCAAAAGTTCTATTAAAGTAAGTTCCCCAAGAGCTATTGAAAAACATTTAGTTTTTTTGTGACATTTATTTTAATAAAAGAAATACAAAATTGTATTTAGACATTTCGTCTAAATTGTCCCAAAAATTGAATAGTTCTCCGAATATGCTCCGTCGTAAATAAAAACACAAGCGAAAAATAAATCTATGTAAATGAATCAGTATATGTACGTATAGTGTTAGTGTAAAATAAATTAAGATTAATTAGTTATAGTTGGTGTTAGTTATTAAAGAAAATTAAGAAACCGAGAAAGTTAAAATATTTTGAAACTCGTAATTCAAACGTTCAAAGAAGAATGGTTTAAATCATTGCGATTTTTATTTCAAATGACTCACTAATTTTTAATTTTCAACATGTTGCTTCTAAACGAAAGGAAAAAATGTTTCTTGAAGGCAAATATCCGAATATTATTCTGATAAAACGTATACTTTCGAAGATATGAATTATTTGAGTCTGTTTTCGATTTCCAAAATCTTATTTTAATTTCAAAAAATGTGAAATTACGGAATTGAAATTTGGTGAAATTTGGTGATATCACTAAAATGCATTGGTATGACATATCTTGCGAATTTCATTTCGTAATTTAAAACTTCAAATAAAGTGTAGTTTAAAATCTTTTAAAAATTGTTTCAAATTTTTATTTTAAATACTATTTCGCAAATGAAACAGGGAAGTTTCCTGATACCGAAAGTACATAAATTGATCCAACAAAATGTTTCTATTTCGAAATAAGAATTTTTGAAAATTCTTTTTAGAAATTAAAATAAAATTAAACAGAAGTATACACATGACCTTTTGAGAAATGCTTTCATTCCAAGTTTTAAAATTGAAAAGAAATTATTTGGAGCATTTCTAAACAAACAAAATTCAATTTTTGATCTGTTCTTGCCTGTCTAATTTCTAAAGGAAATTTTTGTCTTTTTAGGCACAATTAAGAATTTCTAAAATCAAACATAAATCTCGAGGATTTGACTTTAGTTTAGGGTTTAATTTTCTAGAAGAATTACGATTTTTTACGAGAATTTTCAATTCTTTGTAACGTTCAAAATTGTACTCTTTTCACAAACAATTTTAAACCATACATTTAAGCGTTATCTTGATAGAAATCGTGTTTTAATGTGTACAATAAATATTTTTCATGTTCTGGGATACAATTTATGATGTATTGCAATGTTTTATCCCCTGAAAACGACACTTTATGACGAAATTTACAAAATAAATTGGAAATATTTATGAAAAGGATTACTACAATATAACCTACGAGTTACAAATGTAAATTCAAAAAAGTTCCGTAAAGAATAGTTTAATACATTGTAAATTTAATTTCAAAGGAATCTAACACTTAACTTTCAACATGTTACATGCAAATGAAACAAAAACGTTTATTGCAAAGGAAGTGACAATATTATTCTAGGAATTTATTTACTTTCCAAGATATGAATTTCTGAATAGTCGAAATCAATTAGAAAAATAGTGAAATTATGGAATTAAAATTTAGTGCCGCCACTAAAAAATATTAGCTTAATATATCCTTGTGAGTTTTGATTCGAGAGTGAAGAGCTCAAAACGAAGGGAATATTTAAGTCAACATTTTTTTTAAATTGTTCCAAATTACAATTGGAATTCTGGCTCAAAACCAAAAGGAAAGTTCCTTAAAACTGAAAATGCATCGTTTGATGTCAAAAAAAATTTATATTTCGATATGTGAACTTTTGAAAAAAAATTTCATAAAAAATGAATAAAAATAGTAGTAATTTTAAATGTATCCGAGTTCAGAAATGTATCAAGTTTATTTTTCGTGACACACTTTGATGAAAGTTTTTTCACGTTACTTGATATCAGATTAACAAAAAAATGAAATTAATTTCACGTATAAGGAACGTAATGTGGTTAAATACCCAAATTGTTACGAAACCGAATACAAAAACATTCGTAATTTTGTTTCCACTATTAGTTGTACTAACGACAGTTCATAAAACTTCTCAACAGTCTGTTACAAATAGAAATTCTCGTGTAACTCAACGTGTAGCCAAGAAAAATCCAATATTTACATTACATAATTGCCTACACATGCAACGCTTCTATTAGGAATTCAGACGCGATGAAACTTAATGCGGCTTGTTAAACGTATTTAAATAGAATCATGAAATCGATCCTTTCACTAATCGTCGGATGACTAAATGTTTTACTCCTGCTTTCATATGTACGAAGCGTTCTTTTGATTTCAATGTCATGATCATCACCTACTCGTTCCCAAGGTACAAGGTCAGGAACGCTGGCCTGACAAAAATAAGAAACAAAAAGTTTATTGTGGGCTGATGTATTAAAAAAAAACAATATATGCGTTGTTTGGTGGATTAAACGCAATAGTTTCATCAGTGAGAACAGAGGATTTAAATGTATTTACATAAATTATACAGAAATTGAGTGACAAGAAATATTGGTCCATAGAAAACTTTTGTTAATAACCTCCTGCATTTGTTATTAAATTTTTAACAAATATGTTTTTAACTTTAATATTTAATTGTACATCAAGTTTTCTTTTATGTATACGTAGATAGTTTGAGCAATTACTGTAAAAATGTAAAGAAAATGTGGCTCTGGTCAACTGAAATTTAAGGCTACTTCCATTCTTAATAAGTTGGAAGTAAGAATGCCCCACAAACAGCAGCTCGGAAAATTAGGTACTATTAATCCCAAGTAACGGCGTAATACATTCAATACACTATTTATCACTGAAAGCATAAAATCTCGTGAT
Source organism: Cryptocephalus primarius (assembly GCA_963576515.1). Lineage (NCBI taxonomy): Eukaryota > Metazoa > Arthropoda > Insecta > Coleoptera > Chrysomelidae > Cryptocephalus > Cryptocephalus primarius. Next base: position 15,248,973 of record OY754940.1, on the reverse strand, counting down.
GTTAGTGATATGTGAGATTAGTGGTTCTGAATCAATAACGAATTGGTGAATGCCAACTTTTGAAAGTATCGCGCAGATTATGTGAATGTAAAAATGCACAATGCGTGTTGTTTCGGATTTTCCTCATAGTTAGAAATACATTCGAACACGTGTTTTAAATAAATATATTCAAGATCGATGGAATAAATTAATCAAGAATTTTTTCATGCGCACAAAACCCCACACTGTGGCTATCTAGTTAATAATAGTTCAGGCAAAATATCGCAACACATTTAGAAACGTGAGAACTTACTTCTACTATCTACGGTTTTGAAGATTCTTAGATAATTTAAAAATATTTTACGTTTAAAGGTATGTGTTTAGTTAACTTGTAAGTATTGCAAATGAAGTCCTTTCAAGATTTTTAAGAATTTACAAGCGTTTTATTTACAGGTCAGTTCGCTTCACTTTAACATTGAGCTTTACTTTATGTTTATGTTATAAATAAATACCTTCAAAATGTTGCACTAATCCTTACAGTAGTGGTATCGTAATGTACACATACATTTATAAAGTTTTAAACAATTTTGTTTCAATTTTGAACGTTATGAGAGATTGAGAATGGATATTTCTAACCTTTCTAGAGCGTCAAACCGCCAAAAGTGCTTTAACCTTAAATCTGAGGGGTTTAAGTTTAAGTTTAGAAAGAGTAAATCAGGCAAAAAAACCTAAAGAACTTTGAAGGGATAAAACGATTCTTAAATTAAATCTACTAGGTTTGGAGACGTTCCATACAATCCCTTTTCAATTTTAAACGTCAGAACGTTTCACTTTTACGAGTTCACTTTTGTTACCCAAGAAATAATCCTATTTTAATTTGTTAATTTCTGAAAATATTTCGAAAAATTAATATTTCACAATGTAAACCTTTTGTTCAATTAACTTATGCACTTTTGGTATCAGGGAACTCTCCATTTTTATTTTGAGCCACTAAATTCGAAATTTGGAGCAATTTTCCCATCTTTAAAAAACACTCTATATCAGAATTGAACATATTTTAGAATAATTCAACCACCATTGGCTTTAGGGAATCTTTCTCATTCTTTTGAGTTCGAAAGGCCTTAAGAATTTTTTAAACCAAAATTAAAATGGGTTAAACCTTCCAGTACTTTGAATTATTTATTTTGGAGAAGAAACTCGGAGGAGAAACTCTATCATGGTAATGTTTTTAGTGATATCACAAAATTTCAGTTCGATTAGTTCTCTAGTTTTCGGAATATAGTGACAATTCGAAAACCCAAAAAAATTGTTTTCCACAAATTCATACTTTTAAGAATGAATGTTTTATTGAAGTTATTTTTCAAGAAATTATCAAAAGGATCTTAAATTCGAATCTAGAAGGGTAATACAAATTTCGAATTTACTCTCTGAGGACTAGAGGAAAATCTAGATTTTACTAAATTTACCTGAATGAGTCCCATAATCTTCCCGGTTATAATTTTCGACATTAAGACATGGGTCATTTTGAAGAAAAATTTTAAAGTTTCCTTTAAAATTCGCTAATATCAGAATGGGTTAAAAATTGATTCTGGAAGAATTACGAAAAATTTCAGATGTGTGTAGTTTAAATAAAAACGTATGTACAACTGTTTTTAAATGAAAACTAGTTTAGTTTAGTTATTGGTAATTCCAAACAATTTCAAAATAATTTTATTCTTTAAAAAGAACCTAGAGCACATGTTCCAGAGGTTCTTTTGTTAGCTCTAGAGATCGAGTTTAACTTAAAATTGAATTTACAACCAATATCAACTAAAAAATGTCGGAGAAATTATAATGTTTGTGTTAACGACATTTTGATGAAACAACAAAAAATTCCTACTCAGGATAAACAAATCATAACAAGTGACGTCACGCGCTAGTGGGGCCAAAGTACTGACGTTTCTCGTAATTAAAATTATTGATTGTAAAAAAAAATTTCGTTTTGTCTCATTAATAAGAAAAAGATACGCCCTATTAATCTGTGATGGAAAAATCGATTCATATTTCTTATTTTTCCCCAACTTACGTTGGCAAATATGAAAGTCCCTAGAGTTTTGTCTGTGGGCGTAGCAGATAGAAACTTCTGTGAGTTTGCTACATTCAATCTGCAGAGCTTTGTCAAAAGTGTTTCTGTGTCGCTCCCTTTTCTAGTTGGCTTTTCCTATGTGTAATTATTACTGCAGTGATCTTTAGTGGCTAGTGCTTGTAGTCTATTACTTGTTTTATTTTAAACTTTTCATCGTTTATCACTTTTAGGTACCAAACGAATTCAGGCCTTTAATGGTAATTGTATCAAATTGTATTCGTTGCGATGACATTTTTCAAGATAAACATGATGGAACGAGGAAACCACCGTTTTTGCTTTAAACATGGGAACTTTGCTTTACTGATTTTCTGACGAATAATTGCCTAATAAAAGATTGTTATCCGACAAATTTGATTAGAAGATACTAGCGATTATTGCAAAGTAATTTAAAATATATAAAACAGTATTTTTCAATACGTGTTTCTTCTTATAATACAAAAAATTCTTTTTGATTTCTCTTTATATAATCTAATATTTCCTCATATCATTATTATAATATTAAATTTTTCATAAATGGTACATGATAGATATTGGTAGTGACCTCTAAGTATAGTTCATGTGTCTTTAGGTAAAAATGAACCAAAGTGATACATGTGGATGTTTCGAAATGAAATCACTCAATTCTGGGTTTATTTATTAAGTTATTAGAAGCGAAAGCTTTGAGAATCTCCTCACAATTATTTAATTAGGGGACTATTGATGTAAAGATATTTTTATTACAATGCGACTTTGAACGGATTTATAAGGAATCTTATTCAATATTTTTTGAGCTATGCCAAAAGAGCTAAAATAACTATCGAAATACAGGTTTTCTGTCATTGAAGAATTACTTTGTAGATTTTAGACAATTCCTTAAAGTGTTTACACATAAGAATTACGTAAAATAGGCAAAGTAATTTCACTTTGGGATATTGAAGCACCATAAATCGCTCTAAGAATCCTATGTGAAAAATTTATTTTTATACTTCTATAACTCTGTTACATATAAAATTTCTTTCGACCAATATTTCAGGAATCACCTCCGTATGTATTCATCTTTTCTGAATTTTTTTACGCTCGTTATGACTCTTTTACCCGCCTGCGCGCGTCTCCTCCTCCTCTCCAACAATTCTCGGTCCCTCTTCGTCGTACCTCCTCTCGCGACTGGTTAAAGTGCCAACAGGTTTTTTTTCAGGGCACCCAAGGTCGGATCAGACAATACCTCCAGAGCTTTTGCAAAAGAAACGGAGCGTTTCAGTCAATCCTGCGCAATGCTGCTGCCCGCCAGCGTGACCGACAAATTTAAGGGAACCTTCCCTCAAGTGTTGGCCGCAGTAACAGGTGGGTACTGGTTTTGCGGGAGGGAAAAATTGTGATTTTTCGGTGAGTTCAGTGTGATTATTTTCGTGATTTTCTGGTTTTCGTCCAAATTGGAGTATTTGATGAAAGGCTGTGGTGATGTTGCGGTAGATATTTTCATAGCTTTTAGTACTTCACCAAATTCAGTGATAACATCTTCTGATTTGTTTTTAGAGCCAATCGCTACACATTAACGTAGCCAAAACTGCTTTTATTTCCCTAAATTTTCATTCAACTCAAACGTCACTTATTTTTATATGTTCATAGAGGGCAAAAATACTCATTCGTAAAAAAATCTGTTTTCGTCAACAGTCTTTATATTTTCATACATGTAAGTAACGTGATTCGTGGTTACTCATGTTTCAGATTTTTTTAAAGAGAATCCTTGAAAATTTTTATCTTTCCGCTCTGAATATCAAGTCGTGGATTGCGAATAACGGCCTCCAGCAAGCACTGCATTCACAAGTAAACAATGTTTTTTTTTATGTTTAGACATACATTTTTTTAAAGAACTCTAAGGCTTTTTTCAAATATTTGTTGTGTAACTTTGATTTAAAACTAATTGTCTAAAAATCTCTTAAACACGATACTTTTCGCACCTAAAAGTGAAATATGTACTACATCTTGGATGTCAAATATTCGATACCACATTTTCAAATGAATTTATTTTTTGATAATTTACCACGTTTGGTACGTTTAATTAATTAGTATCAAAAAAGTAATAATTAGTAAAAATCACCTAATTAAATAATTCTTAGCGTAACTCCTTAATTAAAACAGTGAATAATTCAAGAATTTCAACTTAAACAAAGCATCAAATATTTGTTATATAATTTTGATTTAAAACTAATTGGCTTTAAAAGATGCTCGTAAACACAGGAGGCTTTTCGCACCTGAAAGTGAAATATGTACCTTGGATGTCAAATATTCGATACCACATTTTTAAATGAATTTATTTTTTGATAATTTACGACGTTTTGTACGTTTAATTAATTGATATTAAAAAAGTAGTAATTACTAAAAATCGCCTAATTAAATAATTCTTAACTTAACTCCTTAATTAAAACAGTGAATAATTCAAGAATTTAAACTTAAACAAAGCACATAATTGTATAGGTTGAAGTTACCTATAAAATTCTAGATCAGTATTACATACTAAGCATGACCTGTCACCGACATTGTTAAGGTTATACTTCCTGTACTTTCAAATACTCATGAAATGCTGCTATTGATATACATGTCGTCTTAATGGTGTTTACATATTTGTCATGCAAAAACGTAGTAGCTATTATTAAAATAACTTGTTTTCATACATGGTCATACCTGTATTTTCAAAACCTAAGAGGAAACTTTTTGGAGATAGCAATAACAAATGCAATTTATAGGAATGAGGACAACTGAAAGAATTTAAATGGTTCCAACTTATGTTCTACCAGCGATTACTTTTTAGCACGGTTTTGTCATCATCAATTAAATATTGCATAATGGGAAATTAGGTATGCAATGCCTACCCCCATAGGACATGCTTATCAAAATCCTACTAGAAAATTGGAAAGCCATGTTGGTCAACTGCCAGCGTACATACTACGAATCGTTACATTCACATGCAATCATTACATTTGCGAGATTAAACGCTACAAGAATTTAAATGGTCATTTCATAAGTATTTCACTCCAGAATTCCCGCAAGAGATCATCGAACTTTACCAACGATGGTTCTTCTTTTGAATCTGTTCATTTGCCCGGTTAGAAAAACGAAGAACGTCCATAATGGCCGCAAGTGGCGTTGCGTTATTATAACCAGTTTTTTGGGTTTTATTTTCAATTGGAAATTACCTGGTAGAAATGAAATTAACCTCAGGGATTTCCGAGAGAGTAAAAATCGCGACAGTCGCCATCGGGGCTTAATTAACATGTATTACTATGAAATTTACAGAAGCGTAGAAAAGACGAATGATGTCATTTCCGAAGAAACGGTAATGGTAAATGCTATTCAGTAAATTTCTTGCGTTAATTCGATATCCGATAGGAAAAGCCAGTGGCGTAGCTATCGATATGCCGAGCACACGATAATAAACAAATGCTTTTAGAATCTCTCTTCGAAATGAAGCAGACACTCTAATGTTTTAGATGATAATGAAAAATTCTGCTTGCGACCGCATAAAAAATGTAGATGTCAATAATCATTGGATAATTAAAAAAAAATAATTTTCCATTAAATCTTAAGGCAACTTCTAGAAAAACCTCTGCACTTTGTAGTCTTGACTCTTTCTAACATTTGGAATTTAAAATGAAATTGTTTGGTATTTCCACAAACCAAATAAAGCGTTTGGAGAGAGCATTTGATATTGAATGATCGAGGAGAACCTCTGAAGTCATTCTATGAGATTCCTGAAACTTGCTAACCTAAATTATGGCAGATGTGGTACAAGTTTCCATGAGTTCTCTATATAAAACTTTTACCAATTCTCCCACCTCAAAATTCTAAATGAATTTCTAGTGTTTTTCCTCAGTATGCTTTAGACGCCCTCAGGGTGGTTGCTCTTAATTTATCTTCTCTTATTCGCCTAATTTTCATGTTTTCCCCAAATGTTTCTAGCCACGATCTTCCTCTACTTAGTCAGTTTTGTGGTTCATATTCTAGTGCTATCCTTGCCCATCGCTCTTCATTAATTACACTTACATACCGTACCATAGGAATTATGTTAATTCTATTCGGTCTGCATATGTGAAGTCTCTTCTCGTTCGTCTCCTTATTTCTTCATCAGGTATGTGTTCTATTCTTGACGTTCTGCACGCTCTTCGCAGATAACCCATTTTCGGTTGTGGCTATTTCCTTTTTACGTTATTTTGGGAACTGTCAACACTCACTGCAAGAAGTTAGAATATATTATTTTGTTGTTTTTCCTCTTCCGATTGCCTTTTAACGTTACTTCGTCTACAATTTATTATTACTTCAGCCATAAGAAGATGATGGAAGGATACACATTCCTTGCTTCACTCGCCTCACGTCTGCGATTTTAACCGTTGAGTTCTCTTATTGGATGACGTAGTCGATTATATAGCGTAATCTTTTAGTCGGCTGTACGCTGGTAAATTTGAGGATGACTTTGTGTGAGAAGTGCCCATTTAGTATTTTCTAAGAGGCGTTATAGCAGAAGCCTCTTAGGCACCGCCCATTGTGGTTTATGGTTACTTCACTATATTCGACCTACCATTCGGTTCTTGCCTGGTTCGTCCTTTCAGGGTTCCTAGAATGAATATTTCTTTGTTGTTTTTAATATTGTCCAGAATGGTGGAGAAATTTTCGTAGAATTGGTGCTTTACTATTTGCCAGCGTCTTCACTGGGGGAGCATACACCTATTATGACAATTCGTCTGCCGTTTTTGGTCAGTAGAAGTTTTATTATCTGTTCATGGATATCTTCTCACTTTTTAATACTATATATTAGCCCTTTATGTTTTATTACTGAGACACCTCTTTTTGATCTCTTGTAATTTTTGAAATGTTTCTCTTTGCATTGTTCTGCACTTAAGATCATTAAAAAATTTCAAAATTTCTAATTTTGTGGTCCCCGGTGAATCACATTTTAAAAACAATTCAAAGGCAGTTTTGGTAAGTTACCCTTCTCGAGAAAGACTAGAATCTTTAATTTGTATTTATTATTAAATTTATAATTAAACTGTAATTGCTTGGAACCCCATAGATATTTTAGATTTCTTTTGGAGGCAGTTTTGGATGTTGAAGGCTCCAAAAGAAGCTTTGCTGCAAGAATCTAGAAGAAGAATCAGTCTTCTAGATGCCTAACACTGAGAATTAAAATAGAAACTTTCGAAATTTCCGTGAACTTCCCAAATTATATTGTAAAACCATTCTAGCATCCCAAACTTCTAAAGTAGCTACTAAATTTTTCTTCAGCAACATGAAGAATTTTCTAACGTTAAGATTATATGAAAGCTTCTAAAACACATTTGAGTGCGTTTAGGGACATCTGGATTTTTTGTTGTCCTCGGTAAGTAAAACACTTCGAAATTTGCTTAAACCTCCCGGAATTGAATGAAATGTACTTTGGAAATTTAAATTTCTAGGAAAATCTCTGGAATCGTAGCTTTAGATTATTTCTAAGGTTTGAAATGAAAATGAAATTACTTGGAATTTCTCTACATTCAGCTATAAAGCAACTGTAGTCTTCTATAATTCTGTATGAGATTTTTCTCCGCTTGATTTAGATTACTTATTATTTGAAATCGAAAAGAAAACGCTTCTAGATTCCACTTAAGCTAATTTAGAAAACCGCAGATGTTACATATTGATCTTCGGGTAATGAAAAAAAAAAAATATTTTCTTAATTACCCTAAATTAGACGTTAGAAGTATTTAAAGCTCAGTGAGCCCTGCGTCATCATACGCGTTTAGACGAAAATATGGTCAGATTGCCAAACTATTATCACGACTAAAAATGAACAGATTGCCTAACTGTTTTAAATGTGGCACTTTATTTTTTGAAAATAATATTACAATCTTAGGTCGGGACATCAAATTCTATGACGTCACCGACGATAGCGTGTGGTTCTATTTTAAAAGATATAATGATTTGTTTAATTGGTAAATTTGCAAAATTGCCTGAAGGTCAATTAACCTATGAAACTAATTCCTTCCTTCGTTCAATTTATAGTTTTTACACATTTATTTATTTATTTTATTTATTCATTCATTCATCCATCCATCCGTCCGTCCGTCCGTCCATCCATCCATTTAATTATTTATTTATTTATTTATTTATTTATTTATTTATTTATTTATTTAAGTGGTGATTTTAATTTGGCCACAGTCTTAACCTTAAGCTTCCTCACCCCTTTCGACTATACATCAATTTATAAAAGGAAAGGCCGATTCCAAACAATCTACTCTTTTTATATACAATATATTTCCCTCAGCAAGAAAAGTGTAACTAAAAATGCTCACGAGCTATTGTAAACAGTTATTTCAAAAGTACACTTAAAGAGTGTTATATTTATTCAAAATATCCAGTAATATATAAAAAAATATATATTATCTTTATCCTAATAATTAATGTTAACTGACATATCAATAATATCTGTAAGCAAACCTTGACCACCAAACAAGTCTTAACACCAAACCGTGTTAATGTGTCGAAAATAACTCACGTGACGTCACATGTGCCAAACAGACGAATTTAAAACGACTGCGTATCATACCTTCGTTTTCATTCTATGATGTTCCCATCCCAGTTGTAACAGTGACTTGATTGGTATTTTCGGTATCAATTCGTAAATATTTAAATGGTTTTGCAAGAAGTTCACGCTACTACAGTTTCACAGCATATGGAACTAAGACATTTTTGGTGGTTTAAATTTCCATGAATAGAAATTTTTATTCTAGATACTTTGTAGCGTTCAAAATTGAAATGTAATTATTTGAAACGTCTGTACACTTCTTGTATTTGATTGGGGAGTTAACTTTTTGGCAAAAAGCTTCGAAAAAGTTGGGTCCTGCAAATTTAATAAAGTGAAGAGTGCTTACAACCCTCTGAAAAGTTGTGAATTGCATCATATTGCGTTCAAATATACAACCCAATACAAATATAGGATTTGAGAAAAGGTGTGTTTTGACAAATTCAATGATAAAATATTTTATAGGATTTTACAAGCATGCATCTACATTTACTAATTCTGTATTCAATGTGGTCGGAATGGTTTACGTGACACAAATGGGAAACCTTGAGGATATCTTATAAACCACTTTTTACGAAAAAATGCTAATATATTATTACTTTAAAAAACGGGTTCTGTACATTACTGTTTGAATTCTGAATAAACTGAATGAATTGAAGTGTGGGTATTCATCTTGCATATTATAGCACTTCTTAGTGGCTGTTGCTCCTAGGTGGTTTGAAATTGTAATATTGTTTATTTTGTAAGATAAGATGAGCTAGTAAATAATTTTAAATTTTGTAAAATTTACTTCATCGTGAAACGTCATCGTTTGGCCCTTGGAATAAATAAATAAAAAAAGTCTGGTATACTCTTGAAATTTTGCCAAAAAACTAGTTTGCCTGTCTAGAAAAGAACATTTAAGGCAAATAGTAAAACAAGGAAATGCATGTTTTTAACGATATAGCCGTGTATAGACCAAAAGAAAGCTGTTTTGGTAGATAAAATTTAACAGTAGACGGACCAAAAAACTCTATAAAATGGATCGAAGGTGATAAAAACTCAAAATCTAGACAAATCTGAGTTTTTCCATTTTTTTAAACAATAAAAAGTAAGAAAAATAGGTGATTTTTCGTTGTTTTTTTTCACCATAGCGGGAAAATTATTCACGGAAATGTAATATGTTGCACCTACGATTTGTAGAGAATTAAAGGACCTTCAAAATGAGTGTTTCTAAAAGCTGATTTGAGCATTTTTCACCGAGAAAATGCAACGGCGGAAAACCTGTTAAAACGGACCCTTATTAAAAAAATCTCAGCTTTACCTAGTTTAAAGCTAAAGTGCTAATTTTGCTTGAAAAGTAAAATTACTATATCTACTTCAAGCATGCAAAGAAGTTAAGTTGAATGCTCTCGTATGACTAGTTTTTGCACAATTACGTTATTAACAATATGCATCGAAATTTTGCAAAATTCGGGGTATTAACTGAAAGAGGACCGGTTTTAATTTTTCAAACGGTTTTGGAATGAGGATATAAAAACATATAACTTGACTCTCTTCGATTTACATATATGTTTGGAGAAAAGTGCGAAAAGTGGCCTCAAGCATTACGCGAAACCGGCGATTTCGCATTTTGAGCAGAGTATTGGGCCCAAGTATACTGTTTTATTCTGCTTGAAGCCCCAAGCCTTTTTGAAGTTTTTTTTGTTCACGTTTCAATACTTTAAAATGCAAGAGAACTAGTTTATGGCCGTTTCTTTGATAAACTAATCTGTTGAGAATACAAAGACCACTATGGATTATTTCAGATTTTATTAAGGTATAAGTGGGATTAGGAACTAGAGAGGCGTTTTTTGCCTTTAGCGTCTTAATATAGGGAGGCATACCATATATGTTTGATTTCTGGACTACAATAAAGCATTTGAGACCGTTAAAACTTATAGAACTACTCAAAAATAAAAACAAAAATAATTTGTACTACCGGCAAGAGGCCGTGATACATGTACATAATGAGGTAGTAGGCAAAATGAAATTAAAAAGTGATGATAGACAGGGCTGTGTCTTTTTACTATCTCTGTTCAATCCACATTCTGAAAAAATATTAAAGAAAGCACTTCAATATGGAACAGACGGAGTAAAAATCAAAGGCCCAGCCCATCCGTAATACGATTCGCAGCAAAAATTACACGTGAAAAAGAAGAAAAAGATGTGTTTGAAATTAAGAAAGCTTATTTTTTGACCCCTTTTAGCGCTTATTCAGCCTTCTGTTCTCGAAGACATCAGTTCTCAGTATTTGCCTCGTGATACCTCCTCCCCTTAGGTGTAGACCTAACATTTAAAATTTTAATTGTTACCTCACTAATTACGATAGTTACAGAGGTATGAGTATTTCAATCGAAAGGTGTTCATTTCTTATTCCTATGATTGTCAAATAATCATAACAATCCGCCTATTAGAACCGTAGTTAACTCCCAAAAAATATATCATTAAGGAAGTTGGTCCCCAATCCCACTTTATTAAATAGTATTAAGTAATCCTCCAAAATGTGATCGTTACAAGGTTACTGTATTAAAAACAGATTTTCAATTTTTTATATATATATATGTTCTTACTGTATTCCTTTCTTAAACATATTATAGAAATAGAAAAGGTCCTAAGAGAATAATTATTCTTTCTTGTTCTTTAAACCACATCACTACATATTTCACACACATTAATAAAAATCTCAGGACAGTCCGCCATATTACTAAATCCAGTGTAAGAACCATGCTTTGCCTTTTGCTTATTTCACTCAACCCTTATTATTTTCAACAGGTTCATTAAATTTTGTTTGTGCTCTAGGGACCCTCTCCGCGGTGTCAGATGGCATGCAATATGGCTGGACGGCTCCCACCGCCCCAATACTTCTTGGAGAGAACAGTCCCATGGAGGTGACGAAGCACCAGATGGAATGGCTGGAATCGATCCTAATGATAGGCGCCTGTTGCGGTCTTCCTGTCACCATGTACCTAGTGGACAAGATCGGCAGGAAGAAGTCCCTCATCACGTCTGCCGCCACCACGTTCATCGCTTGGATCGTGATGGCAGTGACGCCGACAGTGGAATGGATATTCGCCGCGAGATTCTTCGCTGGAATGGCAGGGGACATGGCGTTCGTCGCTGCCCCGATGTACATAGCCGAGATAGCCGATCAGAAGATAAGAGGGTTCCTTTCCAGTCTTATCTACGTCATGATGCTCACCGGTATCCTTCTGTTGTACTGCGTGGCACCGTTCGTGCCGATATGGGCGCCGTGCGTCATGGGGATTCTCATCAATTCGATAAGTTTAGCCGTTTTCCCTTTCCAACCGGAGTCTCCCTATTACCTTCTTTACAAAAATAAACCAGAAGAGGCCAAAGCGGCACTAAGGAGACTGAGGCAAGCAGACGATGTTGAAAACGAATTCAAGGACATCGCAGCTGCGATTGAACGCCAGAAATCGGAGAAAGGACGTTTCCAGGACCTCTTCCTCATAAAGAGCAACAGAAAAGCCATCACTATAATGTTGGTGTTGAACAGTTCACAGCACATGAGCAGTATCAGCGTTATGCTGATGAACTTGCACTCCATTTTAGAAGAAGCCGGGTCGTTCTACGTTGCGGCATCTACCGGTGCCATCGTGTTCTCAGCTACCATGTTCTGCGCAGCAATGTCAGCTTCCCTAGCCATAGACAATTTCGGTAGGAAAGTCTTGCTGTGTTGTTCCGGTGTCATGGCTGGAATCTGCCTTATGACCCTAGCCGTTTATTTCACATTAAAAAACAACGGAGTCGACGTCATGAAAGCCAGCTGGCTCCCTCTGGTGCTAGTCATGCTGTACGCAGCATCCTTCAAATTCGGTATAGGGCTCGTGCCTGTGGTACTGACTGCGGAACTCTTCCCAGCCAGGGTGAAGGCGTTCGGTATGACACTTTCAGATTTATCTTACGTAGGTTTCGCCGTTATCACGCTGGAGATATATCATTCGCTGAAGAACGCCTACGGCATCCAAGTTCCGTTCTATATTTTCGCTTGTTCTTGTTTCTGCACCGTCGTCTTCACCATACTTTTTATACCGGAGACGAAAGGAAAAACGCTGGAGGAGATCCAGCAGATATTGAAGGGAAATCCAGTTGAGGCCGCTCCGAAGAAAGAAGAGACCGTCGAGGATAAGCCCAAGGAGGAACTGGAGAGTAAAGCGTATAGGAACGAGGCGTTTGTCCCATGAGATTTACAGCTGGCGATCGATTTGACTGAAAATGCAGTAGGGTAATGTTAAATATTTAATTGTTGTTAATGGTAAGGCGAATTTGTTATTGTTTATAAAAGTGTGAATAGATTAGGTTCTAAGTAGGTTGTCGAAGAGGTGTTTTTGATGTTCCATAATTACTGAGCGAAGGTATATTTACATTTTCCGAACGTTACGTACGTATTTCAAGAGTGGAATTTTCACCTTAGTGAAGCAAAAGTTGCTGGTGAAAATTCAATGTTTCGGAATAATATATTTATGTGTCTTGGTATTAAGTAAAGTTCTCTGCAGTAGAAATATGTAAAGCATTAAACTAAAAATATTATTAATGTGGATATTGCCTTGCAACAGTAGTTAAATGTAGGTAATATCCAATCAGAAATTATTTTGTGAGCAACGAGATCTGTGCATTAAAAAGATGTTGACAAATATTTAGATTTTTGGTTTTTTATCAAACTTTTAAAAAAATTGGGAGAAAAGCTTTGATTGAAAGTCAATCAATAAGACCTTATCTACAAAATTTCTTTAAAAAATTTTTTAGTATTTGAACGCTTTACAGACATAATATAGCATAGGCACATAGCCGAAATAAGCATAATCAACGGCTAATCAATTAATAATTCCAAATAGAATCTCCAGAAAGTTATAAAATTAATACATTAACCAAATTACTAGAACTATTAGAAGTAAAACTATTTTTTGATTTTATAATATTAAAACGAAGGGGTTCTCACTTATTAGGTGGAAAATATTGACATGTTGCAATTTGATTTTTATTTCACTTGCAAATCAGACAATTTGCTAGAACTACAATAACGATTGTAGCGTAACAAAAATTTGTTTAGAAGTACTTTGAAACGTATCCTGGCGAACAGTCATTCCATTTACAGAATGCTTTTAAGAAATGTTAAATGATTCTTAATTCTTTTACGCAAATACAAATAGTAGATAAAGTGAAAGGCAGATACAAGAGGCAGGTGAGTGAGTAGCTTTTCCTCGGTAAATTTGTTAACGATTGAAATGACAATTGATTCGTATGCAAATTGTAATATAGCGAAGGACTTAATGTCGTCCTTTTTTGAATTGATCAATTTTTTGGAAATAAATTGCAACGTTACTGAATTTATACTTCGGTTTTTAGCAAAAATTTTGTTTGGAAATCTTTAAAATACCATTTTGTCAAGCATTAACAGTTGTCAAAATGAGCAGGTTAATAGATTTTCAATTGAATTGGTACAAAATTTAGTGAGAAAATTTGAAAATTTGAAAAATATGAAATACATTCTTAACATAATTTTGAATCAGAACATGGCTCTTTGATTTCGGTATTAAATAAATTACACCAACAAGGAAAAGCTCAATTTTTTTCCTAAATAGGTTAGTCTTTGAAAAATTGACCAATCTCTTTGATAAATTAAGATATCTAAAGAATTTTTCAAGTAAACATTTTTCTCCATTTTCACTAATCAACATTAATAACAGAAAATCAGATTTTTTCCAAAATTTTCCAAACTACAGGCAGTGGCGGTCATATACACTTTGAGAGGGGGGGCATGGACCAATTCGTTAACTTGAAGTGGGCTTAAAGTAAGCAGTACCTAAACACTGAAAATGAGACATTAAGGCAAAAAAAACGAGGAAAAATATATGTGTAGTTTGGTTACGAAGTAGGTACCAGCATTTCACAAATAAAAATATATATGCAACTAGTTTTGATAACTTTATTCATAATAAAAGCCAAAGTTTAAAATTCCTCTATAAGATCGCGAAAAGTATTTTCGACTTATTTTATTTTAAAGTGTTTTTTAATTGTTAATTACATATGAAAATAATTACACGAGGATGTTATTCATTTTAATTTCTGAACATCTGCGGTTGAGCTAAGCTAAAAATCCTAAACCATTCCTGATACACGTAAACATCACTGCATTATTCCAATTTATGAAGAAACGATGGAGACAGTGGACAGTGGCGGACATAGGGGGGCATGGCCCCCGTGACCCCCCCTATGACCGCCACTGACCACAGGTCTCGCCGCTCGTTAAAGAATTGCTTATTGGGTAGTACATGTATTTAACTATTTGAATCAAAATTTGCATCCAGAGAAATAATTTGTATTTATGGATTAAATGGGAAAGGGGGAAGGGAAGCAAAGTGCCCCTCCTAAAATCAATCTTAACATACCCAATCGTAGAAAGGAAATTAACAGGGATTAATTAGTTCGCCAATCGCCCACCGCCGTATCGGTGAAGATGTTAATTTGGAGATTATGTCATTCTGTTAGCCATGTAGTGTATGTAATGTATAAGTGACGAATAACCGGAAGTGTCATATATTGCCTATCTCGTGGCGTTCTATGCAGGAGGTGTAATTCCAATTCTATGACTTGTACTCCTGACAACTTTAGAAAAATATTTTTAATTGGACTTATAGGGCATTATTTGGTGTTGTGAGTTATAAAAACTTTATTTCGTTTTGTGCAAAGAGAGCTAAACTATTCCACTGCTTTTCCAATTTTTCGGCAAAGTTATTGCCTTCAAAAAATATTTTGTCGTGAAAATAAAATTGGTTTCTCATTCGTTAGTCCTCCAGATAATATGTAAAAAAGCTGTCGTTATTCAGAAGGTCGCCTTATATTATCCTATATTCCCTGTTTTTTTTTAAGATTTTTTCCCAACAGAATTTGTGCCCCAAAAAATATTTTCATTAAAAAAGTGTTTAAGTCGTGATTTCATTGAATCAAATTTGAAAAATGTGAACGAAAGATTCCTTCATCATTCTGCACTTTTCTGAGTTTTTGCAATTTCTTCGAATGGGCCCAAAAAGTTGTTTTTTAAAAAAAATTTTTTGGGTCGTGAGCACTTTGGAAAAATCTGAAATAATTCAGTAAAATCGTCTTTCCCTATTGTAAACTTCCCTGATTTTTTTAAAACAAATTGTATGACAACAAAAATTTGGTAAAAAAAGTAAACGTGGCGCTTTTCGGATTTTACTGTCGATAAAAAGTATCAAAATCGACATAGATTAGATGAGTAGAAAATTAATATTTACATCCACTCCAGCGCCCCCTTGCGGATCATAGGTCCGAAATTTTAGTTAATACTGTAACAATGTTGAAAAATCAATGGTGAATTATGCAACTTAGAGACGAAAATTGAAATTATATTCGATGGGAATCTTTTTACACATTGAATGAACACCATACGTTTGTCCTTAATTAAATGTATCAATTTAAGAGCTGAACATGTAAATAATTAATAAGTACGTACTTTGTTAAATTTTTATTATAAAATTATTCGTTAAATGAAGGAGTGACTCTCTTATTTAAAAAATAAATGACAAATATAATTCTTTTGGAAATTTTTCTAGTTGTACACTGTGGATCAAAATGATAAATATGCATTTGAAATATCGGTGTTAAAAAGTTGAAAAGGGGCACAAAAAATTCATATCAAAAATATCTAAAGGTGACTAGATGTAAATAATGTTGTCCTGCACTGTATAATAAAAAAACTAATTATTTTTGGTGATATGGGAAGAAAATCAAACAATCAAAAGTTCACAATTTATTAAAAATACAACGAGAAATAATACACTTGTTTAGGTAAGTAGTGGTTGGTCTTATTAACATTTCTATAAAACATTTGCTAATTTAATGTCGCTTTACCGTTTTGATTCAACATTTTTAATGCTTCACGTTTCAGATCGATCAGGTTACTTTTATAAACATTTCATAGAAAGTAATACAACAAATTATTTCAAGGTAGGTAATTAATATGAATACATTATACATACAATGAAACGCAAAACCGTGACACACCCACAATTATATTTCCTCTTAATAGGTATCCGTATAGACAAGAGAATAATTTTTCACATGTTTAACACTTAATATACAGATTGGTAAGTGACTTTGGATATCGTAATCAAAACCGTTTATATAACACAAGAAATAACGTAACTACGAATTAAAGACGAGATTTTAAAACATGTTGAAAATTGGTTCAAAATGTTCCAATTTACACTCGTTACAACTTTTTTTCTTTCATTTACTCTCCTTCAGTGTATGTGTGAACATTCTAATTTGTATAGTAATAATTATACTCCAAGCAATCAAATCTTCAATACACACAACTGGTTTCTGTCACTTAAAGATAACTAAGGATTAAATCGTTAAAACAGTTTTAATTACACGAAGCCTGAGTAGTATTTCCGTTGGTCATCATTAGCACCTAACTGCTAACATTTTTTAAATTATCTTTAGACGAAATGCTGCTGTAAATCAACGGTTCCTCCTTCAACAGACGTTTTGAGGCGGGATACTCCTCGCCCTTTAATATAAACTGGATTTCTTCGAGCGTCTTCCCTTTAGTCTCAGGTATATAATAATACGTAAAAACGGCGATTAGGAAGCTACAGACGGCAAAGAAATATAATGGTACGTGTATACCGAAGAAATGGCTCAACCATTGGTACACTTGGAGACTTACAATCGATCCAATGACGTACATAGCGTCAGCTATGGTCATTCCAATTGCTTTCATTTTGGCGGGAAACAACTCTGCCGTCATTACTATGGGAACAATCCCGAGGCCCAACTTGAAGGTAACGGCGTATACCATTATTGACGCTATGGGAATCCAGCTGATGGACCTGACGCTGTAACCGTGGAGTTGTAAATCGAAGTACACAGCTAAAGCTAGTAGGCATAATCCAGTAAAGAGGGCGGAAATAATTAGTAGCGCTTTCCTTCCAAACTTGTCCACTTGAAATGAGGAAATCTGCGCTGATATCAACATTAGGACCGAGAAGATAATGGCAGCTACGTTGGAATCCATGTAAACTGACCCTGCCGCTTCTAGAATAATATGGAGGTTCATCAAAATAACGCTTATGGCGCCTAGATGTTGACCAATGTTAAGAACAGTGAGTATGGTAATGGCTTTGCGATTTCCTTTGACTAAAAGTAAGTCGCGGAGCGTTCCTTTTTCGGTCTTTTGCCTCTCAACAGCAAAGCTGATCTCTTCGAATTCATCATCTATTAATCTATTGGGTCTGAGGTACTCCAAAGATTTCCTAGCAGCGTCGGGTTTGTTTATGTAGAGAAGATAATATGGCGATTCAGGCATAAACGTGAATGTCGATAGTTCTATTAATAAGACAACACCAGCGATCGCCGGAGTGACGAGAAAAGGAAGATAAGGCCCAACGCTGTACACTACAATAAAACCCACCAGCATCATAATGTAGATAATGCTGGACAAGAATCCTCTTATTTTATGATCGGCAATTTCTGCTACGTACATCGGCGCCGATACGAATGACATGTTCCCAGTTATTCCAAAGAAGAATCTCGCTATGAAAATATACAGCATTCTGTTAGCAAGGGCTATCGTTATCCAACCGAGGAGGGAAACTACGGCCGCAAACAACATCGATTTCTTCCTTCCTATTTTGTCCACCAAATAAATAGTTATGGGTAATCCAATAACGGACCCCACCATCAGAACGGTTTCCAGTAATTCTGCCTCGGTTTTAGTTGTTTTGATGTGACTTTTCTCGCTGATTAGATAGGGGATGATTGGGGCTGTCCAACCGTAGGTCATGCCATCAGAAATAGCGAAGAGAGCTCCTGGAATATAAGTAAAATATTTGAAACATAGGAAATTATTCAAAAGTTTGGTCGATAAAAAAGAGAAGCAACTAACTAGCATGGGGAGTGGTGGTGGTAAATTCTGACAATCAAAATACCGAATAATCGAAAGTTACTTATTGCTCAAATCTTTTGAAATGTAAGGGTGTCTTCAAAATATGCGCCGTTTACTTCGAGTATTTGAGCACTATTAAACGAGGTGAAATTTGAATAATATTTATTGCCTGTGACAAAACATATCATATAAGCGTCATTTGAAAATTATAGCATAAAAGAATATTATTTGTTATAAATAATAATAACAGTATATCTATTAAGAAGATAAACGCCATTGACAACTAATCGGCGGTATAACATAAAGCACATTTCTTTCTCATTGGTCAGGATTTCATGTTATCCCTGTAAAAATTTTATGATCCCTTTACTGATGAGACCGAAATATATTCAGAGTTGTTTGTCTTTACGACCGGTTTTAGATCCCATGGCGATTTTCTTCTCACTGGATCTACTATAGAAATATACATATGCGCATATCTAGTGTTCCAAGCAATTGGGCGAATCATTAAAAATATGTTTCGTGATTGAGATAATGATGGAAAAATTATTTAATTACAGACATGAATGCTGTATATAGTATTATGAAATTCGACAAAATCCAAAAGCACAAAATCCAGGTTAGCAGAAGCTATGCGCCTTTACTATTACTGTGCTTATAGTCCGAGAGCCAGTGACAGATTTATGTGCCCAAAGCCCATCCCGTTTTCTCTTGTTTATTTATTTTTTTAAGTGGGTTGTTGCCGTTGTTCAATCCACAACTACGGAAAGGAAGTTGATGCAATATTTATTACATGTGACAAACACACTTCATAAGAACATCAACTGAAATTTGTTGCATATGGGAATAGTAATTGTTATAAATAAAAATAAATGTAAACGCTATGGGTAACAAATCGGCCATGAAGGCAGGCACCTAGGTACCTTTTCTTCCCACTAGTCAAGAAATAATACAATACGTAAGCCATGCTCCCCCCTTGAAATTTTTATAATCTCTTCACCAATGTGAACAGAAAATATTTAGAGTTGCCTACCTCTACGACAGCTTTTGTTGCTCAAGCCGTTTCCGAGAAACAGTGGATATTCCGGCATAATAATTATAATTATTATTAAAAATATTATTTTTAGCATAATATTTATAAACATTATTAAAAATATTATGCTTAAATTAAATAATATTAATATTATTATATTTATAATACTGTGGTCTCCCCTGTATCTGCTGAACGGGATGAGATATCGATATAATTCCAGAAGCATATTTTGTTGCTAATTTGTGCTTTCGTAATATCGTTAGCATATCCCTCAAAAATTTCAATTTCCATTTATAAAAAAGTCAATTCCTGTAATAACAAACAGAATCAATCATTTAAATTTGACACAAGAGCTCCGAAATAGAAAACCCAGCCTGAAGAACAGATCGACGACCACACATAAGATTATACTGTACACCATATTATATTCTGTATGTTTGACAATCGTTTTATAATTATTTTATTTTAAAAAATTTTGATATTTTATTCCTAGTATTTATATGTCGTTTAAAATTATGTGAAGCGCTCTCGAATATAATAATTTTAAATATTGATGTTATTAACTTCACAACTATTAATTACTCTCAATATTTTACTATACTATTTAGTTAATACTCTTATAAATATTTTATGAAGGGGAGGTATAATTTTCCATGCTACTTGATACCTAAAATAATAATTATATTAACTAACATAGTCCATACAGAAAACGTTAGAGAGAGAAATCTGTTTCTGTTGCACTTGTAAGGAAAATTTCTAAAAGAGAAATGTGGAAGATATCTTGGGGTAACTGTGTTACGATATTATTGATTTTGCCTATATACTGACTGTTCGAAAGTGCTTCCAAACAGCAATTATGTAGTATTTTTAGCGTTTTTCATATCTACCCTAATGTAAAATATGCACCCATTTTTTAGTATTGTATCAATATTACGTACAGTTTGTTTTAAAGATATTAGTTATAGTGGTATGTTTTTTTAAGATTTTAGAGCTCTATTAAGGTCAAATGGTCAGTATGTTCTCAATTTTCCTCCTGAATGCAAACTCTTTTGCTCATGTCCGTAGTTTTTCGTTCGCTTAAATTATTGCATTAGTGCACTGTGTTGCCTCACAAGTAAAAGAATCTTAATTGGCCGTGTTAATCGGCAAATTTGGGGATGAGGGGGCCAAACAGGTAGTATCGATGTTTTAGCTTTTGGTGGGATTCTGATCATCGAGATTTTTTAAGTAACTCATAAAATAGGCTATCAAATTATTTGAGGGTATCGTTGCTACAACGGGAATATCTTATTGGATGTCAGAAATTTTAAGGTATGCGGTTAATAGAGATGAATATCACGAATCCTCTAATTAAATTATATAATTTATAATACATATTTTATAAAAACCTAATGTCTGAAGGAGTGGCAACCAACCATCCACGCAGTCTCTGTCGAGAAACCTGTAATAATGATCAGCGCTACCTCTATTGCTTGCTATTTATATTTTTGGGTTTTATAAAAAGGACAAAGTAATGCTGTATACAGGAAATTTGCTATAATTTTAGTTGATACTTTCAAAATTATAAGAAATTTCATAAATTTGTAAAAGGAGCATAAATTCTCACGGTTTACATAATATATCGAGTAACAAAACGAATACAAAACATTGCCAGTTATTATTATTTTCACATCTGTCATAAAATATATAACGACGACATTAAAAGTGCCGTAATTAGATACCAACTATACCATTAGATACCATCTACTTTCGAACTGAAAAACTAATAGTAATCTTTTTGTACATATATTTCTGTTTATTTCCCTAATAATAATGTCAACCTTAAACGATTATTGAATTTTAAATGTATTTAAATGAGTGTAGGGTCAATCTAAGATAAAACTTATTTACACGAAAAATTAAAATAAATAAACAATTTATTAATTACGACTATAATCAGTAACATATTTAGACGCCGAGCATGATAAATAAAAGTTTAATGGAATCTCTATTTCATTTGTTCCGTTTTTCATGAATATGATTGTAAATGCACTAAACTGTAATAAGATCTTAATTTGTGAAAGCAATTAATATGTATAAATGGTGTTTACATACACGTTGATCGACCAACTTGGGATTTTAACGAAATGAGATGAAACATTTTTGGGCCAATTTGATATTTCCCTATTGGTTTGTTATCACCTTGGTTTGGTGATAATCACAATTAGACATAACATTATGGACTCCGTGCCATTTATTACATTATTCTATCATACATCTAAGCGATTAATATTATCAATTTAAAAACACGGCATCATTAATTTTTTTTATTCAATAATAAATGCATAGTTACATATATACATATTGACACATACAAATGTGTAAATTAATAGAATTTGCTTCTTCACACTTTCTAGATGTCGCCAATATTTCCGTTATACAAAAGTTTGCATACTGAGATATGTTCTGTTCATGATTTGTAAGGTTATGTTCATTTACGTTCAATCCAAAAATGATTGCATCACACGTAGTATACGCTGAAAATCTTGTTCAATAAAGTACAATAAGTTTACTTGTATTTATTTAAAAATTAATTTAAAAACCAAGGGCGTCGCCAGCCGATGTCGCAGGGGGGGGCAAGTTGACTTTACATACTACAATTCATACTTTTCTCATTCTCTATGAATGAGAAAAGTAGGTATGAATTGTAGGTAAAGTAGGTATGAATTGTAGGTATTCTGTGACAGTACAGAGTCCAATGTGTAAAGCTACACGAGCACGAGCTCTTGACTATGCAATAAAAAAACTTGTAAATAAGTTATAATAACATTTATTAGAAAAATAGAATAAAAAGGAGTTTGAATTTGAATAAGTGTACAGCGTACAGCGTATTTTTTTTAATTATCAGATTTTAATATTATAATGGTCGTTGTTTGTTTATATTAGGTTAATTAAAATATAATTTTCGGGGATTCATTGTAAACTTCTCGACCACTTTATTATTAAAATCTTGTAAGTTTCCATGTATAAGTTTTCGGTGCACACTCATCATGGCCAAACAACCATTGAGGCATTTTCACACATAGTGCTTCTTAGCCAGGTTTTTAGTCTCCTGAGGCTGCTAAACGATCGCTCTACCGTACACGTCGTGCATGGAAGAGCGATCAAAATTTTCAACGCTTTTTCCGTGTCGGGAAAGAAGGTTTTTGCTTTAATATTAAGAGTGGAATTGGTGACTTCATTCGAGTTTCGACGCACGGGAATGATTGTTCAAGGCTTGAACTTCAAGCAAATCAACTCAAATACTTAGGACTTTGGTTGCATTATATTTGGCAACTTTTTTAGAATCTCTAGGGGGGGGGCAGCTGCCCCTCCCTGCCCCCCCCTTGGCGACGCCCTTGTTAAAAACTACAGCAGTGTCATTTCTTTGGAATTTTTAAGGCCACGATGGCTTTACAATGGAATTCAAAAGATTCCTGAAGCATCTAAACTTTTCCATTCTAATTTTAAACGTAATAACAATTAAAAGTATACAATTATATTCCTAGAAATCATTTTGAGAGCTTCAAACATAATGCCCCAAAATCAAATTTAGAAGGTTTACATAAGTTTCAATTCATTTTATTTTAATTTTCAACGTTATAAAGAATCAATTGACAATTCCAGGTTCTTCTAAAACATTAAACCATCGAGTGCCTTGACATTGATCTAAAAGCTACAAAGGAATTTTACAAGTTTTATGATTCGAGGTTCATATAATAAGTAGGTTTTTCCGAAAGGTCTCCAGTAGAATCTAGAAGAGTTTTTGGTCTGATTTCAAAGAATTCAACATATGAATCAATGGCGAACACTATTAGACGTTAAAGAGGAAATTTAAAATTCTACTATGGAATTACCATGCAATCCAGAAGGTTTACAGCAGCTCAGCAAGCAATTTCACTTCAATCGTATGCGAATTTAATGTAATGACCTCAGATGTTTTCCTAAATTTAAAATTACTAAAAATGCCTTAAAATCGAATCTACCAGGTTTACGTGTGTTAAATTGTTTCAATTTCCCAGTACCAAACAAGTCCAAACGAAAGACACAATTCAGGTTATAGCCGCAGATAAATACTTCTCATTATAATTCTAGGCATTAGAAATTTTGAATAATGGTGAAGAAAAATTCTAGAAATACATTTAGAAGCACGGCGGAATCTAGAAGTTTTATGAAAATTTCAATCGTTTCAAATTGAATTATTATCGTTAGTAAATTTCAGGAATCTGAAAGGAAAAATTCAGGACAGCAAATGTGCCTCACAATCGAATTTAAAAGTTTTGCGGAGGTTTCAGTGGTTTTTTCTTCGTTTTAACGATTACCATGGAAAATGTCTAAATTTTCCTAAACAGCTTCAAGTAAAATCTAGAAGCGTTATCGTTTTGATTTCAATCAATAATACACCTGAATCCTACCGACGAAAATTTAAAAAATTTCTTTCAGTGACCGGTGTTCGATAGCACGCTAGATACGCCACTGTACCTAATATATAATTTAACAATGGAATACTAAAAAGAAGTACACTTCCCCTCAATACCCACAAATAAGAAGTAGTTATAAAAATGTTAAATACCTGAAGCTGTTGCCAAAAACTGCGTCTTCGTTCCTGAGAGCATACTTCTACTCCTGCCATCACCCATTTAAAAACTGTATGTAAATATTTCAATAGATATTATAAGACAGTAATACACTTTGCGCTTTCTAGTCGACAACTGACCAGTCCCAGTTCGTAAAGGCCGTAAGTAATCTTAATCTTTTACTTTCGTATCAGAGACTTAAATGTTTACTTCTCGATTTGACGGAAGCGCGATAAAAAGTCCAAACGAAAACTAACATTTAATTTTTAACTTATTTGCTGATTTCAGATGGTGGAAATGGTGTGGAAAAAGTTGATAAACTCTGTTAAAGAGCCAAAGGTACATTTTCTAATTAAAAATTTCATAATGAAAACAAATGAAATTAATGTAACACTTGCGTTTATTCTCAATAGAACCATGAAAATATCATTAGAGTCTCTACGTATTATCACAACTGACAAAAATAATAGATCAGTAAGTGGTGCACGAATAGAGATTTCTTGTAGCCCGTTCAATACCTATTTATTTTACAAGAATTTTTCATAATCATCTCATAAAGATTTCATCTCTAAAGATATGTTTACTAGAACTCTCTTGCCTCAACTGATCGATCATTCTATTCTATAGGTGCACAGATCATAGAAGTTTTCATATCTCTTTAAATCTATCGATGAATGCAATTGACGCGATTGGTTATAGTGGCATTTGAAAGTTTCGAAATAGTGTTAAAAAGTAATCTTTACTGAAACATGAACCATCTTACTAATAAGCTAATCTACTAACAAAAACGTTATTTTATCACAGCTGTTCAGTCAACAACTTACTATTCTGCTGATAGTTATTCAAATACTTCTCACCCTTCATCAGTAACTGAATTTCCTCCAAAGTCTTCCCTTTAGTTTCTGGTATGTAAAATATAGTGAATAACGTAATCAGAAAACTCCCACAAGCGTAAATGTAGAATGGAACGTGAATACCGTAAGACTCCGACAACCATTGGTAAATTAGGATACTAATTATGGCGCTTAGTACATACATAGCGCAGGAAATGGTCATCCCTAGTGCTTTCATCTTAGCTGAAAATATCTCTGCAGTGATCACGATTGGGACAATACCAAGACCAGCCTTGAAAACAGCTGCGTAGACCATGACGGACACTATTGGGATCCAGCTTGCCCCTGCGACGTCGTAACCGTGTTGTTTCAGAGTGAAGAATATTGCCAGGGCCAGAAGACATATTCCACTACCGATCGTCGAGATGACAAGTAAAGTCTTTCTTCCGTACTTATCGACAACGAATGAAGCAATTTTGGCTGCGATCAACATTATAACAGCGAATAGAATACCGGCAATGGACGAATCCATGTATACAGACCCCGCGGCCGATAATATGGTGTGTAGGTTCATCAGTATTACGCTTATGGCACAGATGTGTTGACCAATGTTGAGCACAGTCATAATCAAGATGGCCTTGCGGTTGCTTTTGACTAAGATTATGTCCATGATCCTCCCTCTTTCGGATTTTTGTCTATGTACGGCGTTCATGATATCTTCCATCTCTCCTTTGATGTCCCTGCCGGGCCTGAAGTACTGCAGGGACCTCTCGGCTTCTTCAAATCTACCATGAAACGTGAGATAGTAAGGAGATTCTGGCATGAAGAAAGACACCGACAGTCCTATGATTATGATAACACCACCGATGATAGGCGAGACGATGTACGGTAGATAAGGCCCCACGGAGTAAATTATGATAAAGCCAACCAGCATCATTAGATAAATGATACTGGATAAAAAGCCTCTAATTTTATGATCAGCAATTTCGGCCACGTACATCGGCGCAGCTACAAATGACATGTTCCCGGCCATCCCGAAGAAGAACCTGGCGACGTGCAGGTAAATTATGTTGGTGCCAAGTCCAATTACTATCCAGAACGTCAGGGACACACAAGATGCCAACATCATCGACTTCTTTCGTCCAATTTTGTTCACGAAGAAGATCGTTACTGGAAGACTGAGGAGCGATCCTAGCATTAGTGTAGTTTCCAACCATTCCGCCTCGTACCTTGTCGCTTTTATGTGGGCGTTTTCTGATTCAAAATAGGGAATCATCGGAGCTGTCCAGCCGTAGTTCATACCATCTGATACTGCCAGAAGGGTGCCTAGAAGAAGTGGAGACAGAGATGTTAGTATCGAGAAATCATGTTTAATATTATAACTACGGCTGGGCATATATGCCGTAAAAAATAGCGATTTTACTAACTACTACTAACGAACTAAATATGCTGTATAACTCTAAAATATGCCTTCAAATATAGATGTTGTGACGTATTATGTACATAGTATGCCTAAACTTGTAAAGCTCGTACATAATATTATTTTGCTTATTTTTTATTGCCGCAAAAAGCTCACTTTCTTATAAAAGTAGATATAAACGTATAAATCTATTGGGAGTATTCAAAAAAGTGTATTTAACTAATCACAAGCAGCGATCACTTTATGACATCAACTTGATTTGCCTAATTCTTTCCGCAAAATTTAGAAACAACCATGTATAATACTAAAAACAAATAGTAAACAATTTTAAATATTTATTTTTTACTAGTAAACAAAGAAAAATTCAATATAAGTACACAGTACAGTAAGTATTTAACCTGATATATTTACAAAAAAATGAAAGCGATACCTAACAACCTAACTAAACAAAATTAGTGCAATACATAATCATGTGCTTTTCACGATTTTCTAAAAGAAAAGTTTTTGAAATGTCTTGTAGGATATTTTCATATCGCGAAAAACTCCTTTCAACGTCACATGACGTAATGGGGCAATATTTCAATGGGTAAAATTTTTCTAAAGCAATCTGGTTTCTGATTATTACATAATTTGATAGGTTCTCTCCATCAATCACTTTTCGGACATATTACAATAAAGCTAAAACACAGTTTCTTTGTGAACAAAGAAGTCAGTTTTTCAGATATGCGTGAAAGTACGACATTAGGGGACAATTTTATATGACCACGTAAATCTTTCAATAAGAGTGAAGATTTTGTTCTTCTAATTTTTTTAAAATTATTGGAATTCTACTAAAATCTGCTTTAATGAAATTTAATTCAGATTTTTCAAAAAGTTGTTTACAATCTGCTATACACTGACTGGAAATTGCATCAAAACTTTGAACTACATTTGTGAATTTTCCAATATGCTCAGCATAAAACAATGCTGCCACAATCCATGTTCCACACCTAGATAGGATAGGTTATTGTGGAAGAGAGTTGTGTTTAAGGAATTTGCACTAAAAATGACCAAAATATGCTCAGATATGCTCTTTAATGTTAAAATATGAAACCTGTATGCGTTTATGCTGTAAAACTCCAGAATATGTAAAATATGCTAATTAACGTTTAGTTTTTTAACTAAAAAATCATGTAATACGTAAATATATCATTATTATCTAAATATACTCATAAATAAAAAATATGCCATTATGCTTTTGCCTAGCCTTAATTATAACGCTTTAATATGCTTGTAGTCCAGGCCAATCAAAGTTGGTTTATGTTTGATTTCAGTTACAAGTTCCAGTATGTGAATTTCCGTTTAGCGCCAGTTGAAGTACGAACTGCTCAGGAGAAAAATTGACACAAACGGACTTAAAGTCTGGCCATCACTGAGGACCAATACTCATTATATTTCTACGACAATCCACTCTGTAACATAGATTTCTTCCACCATTATTTTTTAGGTTTCCAGTTGGTTTATAGACAACGTTAAGGTTTGAATAAATTTTCTTATTACATTGTTTTCTCCAATTTGAATTGCCTAAACATAATAATGTTTTACATCTTTTCGCCTTGTTCAGAAGGTACTTTCTCTAATAGAACCAGTAAAGTATATGGACGACCACACTTCTCGAAATTTTTGCAGCGTAACTGCGTCATAAATGAAATTTGTTAAAACATTTTAACTACAACAACATAATCGTTGATTATTACAACAGGAGCTTTCAATTCCTCTACAAAAAGCAGTACTTTCGCAAGGCCCTGTTGGAATCTATCCCTAGTGGGACTTTAAATCCAGCAGAATTAATGTTGTGAGTACGATAGGAAGAGAACCCATGGTGGTAGTCTGGACAGTTAAATACTTCAAATCTTATGTTTATAGTGTAAAATTTAATGTAGTTATAGATCATAAAAGCTCTAAATGTTTATTTTACTTAAAATAACTCAATTATCAAATTAATAACTGGTTAAATGGCTCCTAGAACTAAAGGAAGTTTATTTATTTACTTACTAAACCAGTTTAAAGGCACAAAGGCACAGATGTAATCACAGTTGTTTTTTTGTGAGACTGGTGCTTAATACTAATAATCCTCTAAGTAAAGTGCTCCCCTAATCATGTTACAATTATAACATTCATAATATAGTTTCGTTCAGTAATGTGTTATGCATCGTCTCTATTGCATATTATTAAACATTATCCGTTATCCATTTTGAGCTCTTTTCTCCATTTTTTAATATTAGGTGTTGTCTCTAATTCATTTGATAGTCTATTAAAAAGGACTTGTTGAACTGCAGCTTTTCTTTCAACTGATTATTTTCGTCCATTGTGGCAATTGAAGGCTCTAATAACATGTTACGCTTGCAGATTCCACATATTTTGTACGAAATGTTTCATAATGAGATTACAATATATTAGAGTGCATATTGTCGTTCTATATTGTAAGGGAGACTATTAATTACGTGATTATTTGCATTAGTTATCTTTAATCCGTAAAGTTAATAAAAAATAAACGAAATACATTTAAAAAATAATTACCAAAAAGACACACAATACTAATACTTCTCCCATGGAAATTGATTTAATAAAAATTAATCCAATGGAAATTGATGACAATCAATAAATTTTGGACCCTTCGAATCAACTTGATATGGTCAAAACCTCAAAACATTTACATCAAATCTCGTCAAAGCTTGGAATTAATATTTTATAACAATTATCGACAGTTTTTCCAAATTTGGTTATGCATTTCGAACATTCCTTATATCTTTGTGAGAACCTCACTATTTCGAGAAACATGGCCATATTATGTAAATATCAGCTACATCATATATTATGTATTTAAACCTCGATAGGAAAAGTCCTACTCTCCGCAGTACAAGTTTCTTAAACAAATTTGCCATTATGCAGCCGAGTGCTTTAAGTCTAAGAGCGTCTTGTGATGATTCTAAACCAGACTGCATTTGAAGAAAAGTAGTAGGTAAGTTTAAACGTATTTTCAAACAGTTTCAATACATTTTACCAAAGCCCATATACTCTCTTAAATTGATGCTGAAGGTCTATTATGTCTAATTTAGGATCGCCTGTGATCTATTATGAATTCG
Organism: Cryptocephalus primarius; assembly: GCA_963576515.1. Classification (NCBI taxonomy): domain Eukaryota; kingdom Metazoa; phylum Arthropoda; class Insecta; order Coleoptera; family Chrysomelidae; genus Cryptocephalus; species Cryptocephalus primarius. The sequence continues at coordinate 15,219,376 of OY754940.1, read as the reverse complement.
CATGGTTAACGACTAATAAACGTCGATAAGTTGTAATAATTCGTATTAATAAGGATCTAAAATCAATTTAATACTGACATCTGAAAGATGATTCTAAAAATTTTATTATTTGAAAAAAGTGCCAATGTTCAAATTATTAGTTATCTTTTCTGATAATGTGTTGATAAATTATTTATATTCAAAGATATTCTTATAAATCAAAAAGTAAGAATTTGCAATTTCTGACACAAATTTAAGTAATTTCGAAGTTTTTACGGACCGCTATTATTAGTCAGTCTAATAATAACAGAGATTGAGTGATTCTCTCTATCTATCTCTCTCTGTCACTCTCTCTTTACCAAGAAATTATATGACGTAAATTAATTATATACACAAATACCTACAAAATCTTAGAGTACTTATCTAACAAACGTTTCGGTATTAGTAACTATCAATTTTGTACCAAATTACACCCGTGGCGTATTGCAATTATTTGCAAATAAATTTTTATTAATTCTCTCTGCATGTACCTGTAGTAATATAAAGATATTATAAATCGTATTAAAGAATGCTTATATTATGGCAAAAATTACACTAACGTAATTCGACGTTTATACAAACTCATCGTTACTCTTCTCAAGTTAATCACATTATATCCGGTGATATAATGCAGACTCAGCGTTTTAAATAAGTGTAGATTTATAATTAATTTAGAGGACGTTTACACATTGTCTTGATTCAAGTTTTAATCCATCTTTAAAAAGTGAAAAAAGTTTTCAATATGACAAGCATAAAAGAATTGGAAAATGTAATTTTTCATTTGATTTCTCATAAAAAACGATAGGAGTTAATTATATTCGTATTATAATGGTCATGACTTATTAAAACTTCATTGATTATTGCTCGTGCCGCTAATATTTTAAATTGTACATAAACGACCAGAACGAATAGGATTTAATACGCTCTGAGAGTTAAGATACTAAAAATACTTTAACTAAGTAGAAATAATAATTAATTAAAAAATAATTTACCGAAAATTGTAGCCAGCAGTTGGGTAGTCGTCCCAGAAAAAATACTTCCTTCCTTATCCATGGCCATTCTGCGACTTCACACTTAACCATCAACCGAATCTCTGCTATTGAATGTGCTGATCGTTCGGCGGTTCGTTGCTAACTAGGCCCAAAAAAGTAATTACGTAACGGGTGGACGAAATAATAGCAATGTGATAGACGAGAACAATTACATCCATTTATGAACATTCGTGATTGTAGAGTGTTTGCAAAATGCCAAGATGATTATTCGAACGACGTTAATTTTTATTGGAATTGTTCGCGCGTTTTTGCTTTACAGCTTTTGCGATAATTTCGTAGAATGAATCAAAATCTTTACGTTCCATTGTTGTATGAAAACATAACATGTAAAAGGCAGTTTTAATCGTACGGTTAATGACAGCATTGTTGGATTGTTTTTGCTAAATTTTAATGCTCAAAATTCACAGATTCATATTACTGTTACTCGAAGGCCGAAGTTGCCAATAGGACATTTGCTTTATTGTTTAAGAAATTAATCCTTGTAGGACGTTCGCTCTTAAAAAAGCAGACATTCAAGCTTCAAATCTTCGAAAATTTCAGTTGGTCCAACGATATAACGTTAATAATTTTCGTTATTAGAAGAGAGCGCTGATCCTTGGGACAGTTACAACACCTTATTTAATTTACATATTTTTATCACTAGAGTCCGGACTTTAGGCAAATTGCTTTATTTTGCCTTTTTTGCCATTTTCATCAATTTTCGGCATTTTTTGCCTTTACTGAAAAAAAGGCCTATATGTGACTTTTTATTAAATTTCAAGCCTTATTCTGTAAATTTAAAGTTTAAAACTGCCTATATTTTATTATTTGGGCAAAATGTAGAAGATAAGCTGTTCTTCGAAGATTTAGGTAAAGCTAGGCTCGTTATTGTTATCCTGCAGAGTGGTAAGTAGATATTTATGGTGTTATGGTCGATTTTTACATTTCCTTGGCTGCGAAAGTGGTAGGGTTTGAAATATTTCATATTTCTCGTTGGCACTCAGTTCGTTTCGCGCTGTTGTTATTTAAAAGTATTATAACAACATCATTTGAAATGTCTTCTAAATTTCTTCATGGATACATCCTTACCCTGAGCTTTCCCTCGACGGTGATAGTGTTTTCTATATACCCTGTGGAAAACCAGCAAGTATTTTTTTATGTTTAACATAATATGCATTTAACTGAGAGTAACTTTATAAAAATTGTAATCATTTATGATGACTTTTGTAGATTTGCAGTAACAAAAAGTATTTTAACGATCAACATTGTAAAACTCCCTTTCATCAAAGAAATTGTGCGAGAAAAACTTCAAATGACAGCTCCAGCTTCCAGTTAAGCATGAGGCAATCGATTTCAGTTAATTCAAGAAAATGCGAAGAAGAAGAATTTAAATTAGATTTATGTCGATTTATTGTTGAATCGAATATTCCGTTATATAAATTAAACAATCCTAGTTTTAAAACGTTCATCGAAAAATGGTGTAGAAAAATTGCTCATGAAGAAAGTCCATTAAGAAAAATGAAATCAGATTGATGTTACACTGAAACTATTTCAAAAATTAAGACTTGTAGAGAAAAAAATATCTTATACATAGTCGTCGATGAAACAACTGATACATGCGGTCGCTAAATAGCGAATTTATTAACTGGCTTTTGTCTGAAAATGCTGCAAATACACCATTTAATAGTTGCTGTGAAACAATTAGACAAAATAAACAATGTAACAATTAGCAGATTTATTGAAGAGGGCTTCACAAATATATTTTTACTGAATATCGTACCCCTTGATAAAATCGTATTAATGTTAATCGACGCCGCACCATACATAGTAAAAGCTGCAGTTCATTTAAAGGTCTTTTATCAAAATATAATTCATTGTACTTGCTAGGCGCACGGCATAATCAGAATGGCGGAAGTAATTCGCAATCAGTTTCCACTTGTAAACGACTTAATTAATAGGATAAAAGAAGTATTTATTAAGGCACAAAAAGCTAAGCAAATTTTGAATAATGAGGAAATCAATCAATCAATATCTAATAACACCATTTATAAAATAGTTGTTGATACAATTTTAAAACTTGAAAAACAAAAATTCTTTTATCAGATTCGGTAGAATTAATAGAAGAATTGCAAGTTAACATTAAAAACCTTAATGATCCAAAAAGGGAAATTACATAAAAAAAATTAGATAATGTACTGAAAAAAAATAACGGTTTTAAAATTTTGTGCCATGTCTCAAAAAGCCTAAACGGCATGTTTTTTGACGATACCTATGTAATACCTTCCCTGAAGTACGCGCCAATTACTTCCGTTGATGTTGAGCGTAGTTTTTCTGCGTATAAAAATATATTAAGTGACAGAAGACAAACTTAAAATTATTACTTTGGAAAAGCATTTAGTAATAGGATACAGGAGTAAGTACTAATTGTTAGAATAAATATAATGTAATGTATAAATGTATAAATATAATGTTTTTATTTTAAATTAGTTTTATTTAAATAAAAAATATTGTAGAATCTTGTTTAATGATTTATCCGACATTTCTACATTCATAAAACCGCATAAAAACTATAAAAGTGATCAAAATTCACATGATCTAATTTTATCAGCGTAAATGGTACATAAAACCCCTTCAAAAATTTTGTAGTTATCACTTATCAGTTATCATGTTATCAATAGAGCCAGAATTTTAGGCAAATTGCCTTTTTTGCCTGTAAAACTGCCTTTTTCTGATTTTTACTACCATTTTGACCCAAAATTTATAGGCGCCTTTTTCTGCAATTTTTTCTGCCTATAAATCCGGGCTCCATTTATCACTTTTGGAATTTCCTTTTCAATGCCACCAGCTTCATAAACGTCTTGGTAAATATTCACTGGTAAAGCTTTGGGAGCTTAGCTTTTGGACATGCAATGATTACTTAAGGATGACCACCAGAAGGACGGATTGGTAGTTTTAATTTTAGAAGCTCTATTTAATTTTTTGATTTGCTCAATCTTCCATATTAGCTATTGTCGACGATTTTACTTCAAAGATTAACGCCTTACGGTGAAAAAATCTTGTGTTGTTATCGATGAGATTTTCAGGAATCCTCTATGGAAGATCCATAACTGACTAAATATTTGCTATGCACCTTTAATAAAGATGTTCATCATCATATGCCATCATGTATTCTTGGATTTCCAACAGGAGATCGACTAAGTCAACCAAGAACTTTCATGGACGAGCAAGCTGGAAATGGAAATTCCTCGTAAATTGGTTAACCTGGCTAGGATGTGCAATGACAATTCTTCAGCAAAAATAATACATTCAAGTGTTTAACAGGGCGACCTTCTTTCTCCACTACTCTTTAATTTGGTTTTGGAATGTCATCAAGGATGTCCCTTTCGAACTAACATTGGGCTTTTCGGCAGAAGATTAAACGTTCATGTTGGCTTTTCTATACGATATATATAAGCGTTTTCATACCACCAGGGGAGTTAAAGACATGTCCTCTTCCTTTGAAAGATTTGCTTATCGAGTGGGACTGAAATTAAACTAAACTATGACCAAATATTTGACAACCTCCAAGAACCACAGAATATTAGCAAACAGATCCTTGTACGCACTATCAAGCTTCTCGAAACCCCAACCCTTCGCACCAAACACCAAAACTTAGTTGTACAAAAATGTAAATCACCCATACTTAATATTTGGCAGTAAAGCATGGGTTCTTAATCAAGAGGAAATTAATAAACTACTTGTGTTTGGGAGGAAAATTCTAGGAGTTACTTTTGGGCCATGTCAGGAGGCTGTTAGAGATGCCATTACAATCAGGAACTACACACTTTGCATGGAGAAGAAAAGTTTCAATGACAAATCGATTGTAATGGGCAGGATACATTATGAGGAACGACAACCAAAGACTGTTAAACTTAGTACACAAGGTAAGACCAGAAGACCAGAAGATAAGAGCGTAAAACGATTGGAGTTAAAAGCACAGGATAGAGCTGGATGGACGGCGATAGTGAACGAAGGCTAAACTTATCCAGAGTTGTACTGCCAGGAAACAGGAGAAAGATATAGCATATAAATCAATAGAATAAATGCCTAGTAAAGACGGTAAATGTTAGAATAGTGCCTTGGTTATTTTAACGATGCCTACAGAACCAGTTCTATTTTAACCTTGTGAAAATAATTCAATCCCACGTTATAATAATCAAAAGCATTACTGAAACAAAAAAGGCTCTTACTCGACGGGTTATTGGCCCAAATGGCACTGCTTGCGGCAATTTTAAAATGTTATGGTCTTCATTTGGAAGGAAATTATTAGCTATTTGGGATTTCTTCAAATAATTGGCATTAAATTCGGTCCGGCCACCATTTACTATTAAAATTATATTTACGAAAAGGTACTGTAAAAACAAGGGTAGCCGGAGATACTCAGCTATAATCTTAAGAGATGACAACTCTACTTGATCTGTGACGTATTCTTGATGCAAGTACTATAATAATACTCTATTGAAACAATAGATGGCGTATCAGTGTATTTATTTATGGTTATATTTAAGGTGCATTCACACTTACCTAGGTTTACCATATTCCTTTTCTTTGAAAGTTTCTCATTGGCATTATAAATTATGTGTTAAAATGCATGTGAGAATTTTATGGTATTTCGCAGCTACAGCTACACTGCAAATTATTTTGAACTGATTGACATAATAAAAGACAGGTCACCGGTGGGCCTAAACCCCAACGCATTCCAAAGTAAAGAAAAACATCGACTTAAGTTCAAGGCACCTTCAGTTATTTCCAAGAGACGCAGCCACTCTCTCTAATCCAGCGAATAACCACAATCAGAGAATACAAAATAAATTCAAGTGAAATAATGTATTTAAATAAGAGGTAAAGTCAAGGGAAGAGGAAAGTAACTGCATACGCCTACCACCATGATGCCATTAAGTCATGTTTTGTTTGCATGAATTAAATCACGGACTCTCATTTCCTCCCATGTGTTCTTACGTTGTCTATCTATTAATTACTATCCCTCCCCTTAAGAGAATTAGTGCCAACTAATCGTCATATTTTCCTATGTACTAAATAAATGTACTATTTGCACTTTTTAAATTCAATGGTGCATTTTTGACTTGCACATCCTCTAGATTTTTTTTCTTGGTACGTTAATAAAGTTATTATTCTGATTCGCTGCAATGAATTTTAAGAAACAAATTAAGGCAAACTAATTAGGTTTAATTAATGTATAATTAACAAATAGAAGTACCGTTAAATATGACTGGACTATTTTTCTACTTTTTATAGTTTATTAAACCTAAAGGAGCTACCAATGGAGCAACTATTTTCTAACTAAAGACAATACATTCGTGGTTACCTTTACCTTCGTTACATTTACATTCTGGCGATTTGCTCCATTTCAGTTACAACTTCAGGTCATTTCCTTATCTTCACATATTCCTAAGATTTATATCCTCTTCGAAATGCGATTACCATCTATTCATCGCGCCATCTTCATCTGTAAGTACATTACTCTTTATAGTTTAGATACTCTTCATAGTACAGTTTGTTGGTTTATTGGTTGATGGCACAATTCAATCTTATTGTGCAGATGAAAGCATCTATTTCATACATAATAAGCTAGTTACGAAGTACTACCTACTCTGTTTTTACGTATCAACTATGCTCAATACCAGTAGCTACCTAGATAAATTGAAATTTAATAAAAATCAATTTTATTGAAAAACTTTAGACTCTACGTTAATAAATACATGGAGTTTCACAATCAGTATCACAATACTTCAGTTTGGAGTAACTTGTTCTTCTGCTGCATGGACAGCAAGTATTTCTTCCCCTTGAGCAGCAATTGTATCTCTTCCAGGGTCTTTCCTTTGGTCTCGGGGATATAAAAAATAGTGAACAACGTCACCAAGAAGCTGCCAGCGGCGAATATGTAGAAAGGAACGTGGAGGCCGTATAACTCGAACAACCATTGGTAAATCTGTATGCTTAGTATGGCGCCGACGACGTACGTACCATCAGCGATAGTCATCCCTAGTGCTTTCATCTTAGCGGAGAATATCTCGGCAGTAATCACCATGGGGACTATACCCAAACCGGCTTTGAAGACAGCTGCGTATACCATGACTGAGACTATGGGGACCCAACTGGCGCCGGTGACGTCGTAGCCATCAAATTGTAAGTTGAAATAGATGGCGAGGGTTAGAAGACAAACGCCGCTACCGATAGTAGAGAAGACTAATAGGACTTTCCTTCCGTACTTGTCGACCATGAACGAGGCGATTTTAGCCGAGAAAAGCATGATGACTGCAAACAAAATCCCGGTCACCGAGGAATCCATGTAGATAGATCCGGCTGAGGCTAAGATGGTGTGCAGGTTCATTAATACCACGCTGATAGCGCAGATGTGCTGGCCGATGTTGAGCACGGTCATGATTAAGATTGCCTTACGGTTGCTTTTGACTAAAATTATATCTTGGATCCTTCCGGGTTCGCTTTTTTGTCTTTGCACGGCACTAGCGATCTCCTCCAGTTCCTGTTTGATGTCTTTGCCGGGCCTGAAGTACTGCAACGATTTTTCCGCTTCGTCGTATTTGTTGTTGATCAGCAGGTAGTAAGGCGATTCGGGCATGAAAACGAATATGGCCAGGCCTACGATTATGATGAGGCCACCTATGATCGGAGAGGTTATGAAGGGCAAGTACGGCCCGACGGCGTAGACGATGACAAACCCGACGAGCATCATCAGATAGACGATGCTGGATAAGAACCCTCTTATCTTACGGTCGGCGATTTCAGCGATGTACATTGGCGCAGCTACGAAAGCCATGTTGGCCGCCATCCCGAAGAAGAACCTGGCGACGTGCAGGTAAACCAGAGTCGGGCCGAGCCCGAGCACTATCCAGAACGTCAAGGAAACGGACGAAGCCACGATCAGCGACCTCTTGCGGCCGATTTTGTTGACGAGGTAGATGGTCAGGGGAAGTCCGAAGAACGAGCCTAGCATGAGGGTGGTTTCCAGCCATTCCGTTTCGTATCTGGTAGCCTTGATGTGGGCGTCTTTGCTTTCGAAATAGGGGATCATCGGTGCCGTCCAGCCGTAGTTCATGCCATCTGAGATGGCTAGTAGGGTACCTAAAAGGGAAAGAGTCGTTATTATTTGAAAAAATTATCTAAAATTTTGCAATTCAGCTTCACAATTGACCAAATTAAGTCGAATTTTCACGCCATTCCTCATTACTAAGGTTGCGCAAAAGCATAATCGCATATTTTTTATTTATGGGTATATTTAGATGAAAATGATATATTTACGTATGACATGACTTTTTTAGTTAAAAAAAAATAAACTTTAATTAGCATATTTTACATATTTTGGAGTTTTACAGCATAGGCGCATACAGGTTCCATATTATAACAGGAAAGAGCATATCCGAGCATATTCTAGTTATTTTTGCTGCAAATTCCTTATTAGGAGTGGAACATGGATTGAGGCAGCATTGTTTTATGCTGAGCATATTGGAAAATTCACAAATGTAGTTCAAAGTTTTGATGCAACTTCTAGTCAGTGTATAACAGATTGTAAACAACTCTGAAAAATATGAATTAATTATTCAGTTAAATTTTATTCCAGCCAAATTTAGCAGAATTCTTCTCCTTCTATCAGAGTCACTCTCATTAGTGCACATGATTATTTACTGCAATAATTTTGTTTAGTTAAGTTGTTTGGTAACGCTTTCATATTTTTTGTAAATATAATATTTCACATACAAATTTTTTTGGAGTTATACAGCATATTTAGTTCCATAGCTACTCCAATAGCTATTTTTTACGGCATAGAAAGTGCGTATAATGACCAATTTTTACGGCATATTTGCCCAGCCTTACTCATTACAGATAAAATTTCTAAAAATCTAATCCATGAGCCATGATATTTCTCGTGCTGGTCGGGACGCTTATGAGCTTTTTGGAAATTTTAGTCGTCGCTTTCTCGTATAGTACTTTCTCAGTACTATTGTATAATAAAATCAATTTTAAACCTTCAACAATCCTATAATTTATTTCTTAATTTTGTCCTGAAATGCTTATTTATATCAAATTTCGAAAATACAGGAAAATCAAAATAAGTCAAACAGTTTCAGCGAAATTAGCAATAAATAATAGAATACACTTACTTTATATATCGCACTATAAATGTATAATACATTTAACCGGTCTATTACATTATAGCCATAGAGTGAAAAATACGATAGGCAAATATCAGACAAATTACCTGTATTTTGAGTATACCTCAATGGAATTACAATGGCCAATCAAAGAATAAATAAATTAATTTGAAGGCTGATACCGAGAAAGAGAAAGATTTAAGTCTTTAATAATGGGGGGGGGCCATTGATGGTTATCTAATGAACATTTTTTCATAACCGACGATTCCTTTGTTTTCACCTGATTGGTCATGTACCTAATTTTCCCTCTTTATTTGATTAACGAAGGTGTTTAATAGATTGATATTATTGAACGATATTAATAATAAATGTGTCTATCATATTATGGGCGCCATTTATAGCCCAGTCAAATAAAATCTTAATACACGTAAATCTCAAAACCTTTTTAAAATCCAAGTTTAGGTAAAAAGAAAAGATTTTCAAAAAGTATCGGTTTAAAATGACGGCGCCATTGTTTAAACAGTTTAAATGGTGAAAATTGCAAAAGATGAGTTTGTTAAATGTACTAGAAAACACATATGAGAGGGAGTACTAAAGTTTTTTCTAATAGCTGCTTGATAAAGGTTTCATTTCAGATCTGCTAAAAAAATATAAATAATTTATTTAAGTAATTGCAAAAAACCACTGAAATTTGAATTTGCAATAAACAAAGATAAAAACATAAATTATTTGGAAACTTGCACAGAAAGTTGCCTTTTGCTATCCTTAAGATTCCCTTAAAATTTGGTTAAAATATATTAGCCAGTTTATGAAACGGAAACATCGTTGTTTGGTTTTTAGCCCTCATTAGAAGCAGCTAAACGTCGGTTTCCATTTAGTAAGGTCAAATTACAGCTTTTACAATATAATTCACACAATCACTTTACGATTATTTTATCCAAATAAAAATTGTTCAAAGTGGATAAAAACGTAATAGACGTAGCAGTGGGAAGGGATATTGCAGCCAATTGTGCTGTCTGTACTATTACCGATGGCATTAAACCTTTTGTTGAGGTTGAAAAAATCCAAATTTTGGAGGTTATGGGACTAACTGTAGCCAATAAGACAGTTAATTGTGCGCAGCAACGTGAATCAAAGCTTCAGTAGAGCAATGAAACGTGCTCAAGAAGGAAAAAGCGACAGAAATGAACCTTTTGAGTAGGAGGAATTTCTAATTGCATGCATGGAGATGCAGGCATAAATGCGTTTAGCAGGTGTTGCTAATTGATCGTAATTTTATAACAATTTTACTAGCAAATAGATGGTAAAAAAATGAAAAATCCGCCAATTTATCTCTATGTTATACAAATTGTCTACTTTTACTACTAACGATAACTTCTTATATTTTAAAATAGATATATGGATAGAAGGTCCATTATGGTTACCAATTTTTTACCTTAAATGAACGAAAGTTATTTTTTTTTGTTAAACTTAATATATATATTTTAATGAAAAAAATTGTAAAACATTTGAATAAGTATTCATATAAAAAGCAAATTATTAAATTTTTTCGCTCCCATAACCGTTTACTACATCTTAGTGAATAATGATCTCACTGACAATGTGGCACTGTTTAAAAATTCAGTAGGTAGGGATAGTTTTTTGTGATTCCTAAACGTAATATAAGAAATATTTTCATCATACCTTATAGAAGGTTTCCTGCAAACCATATTTTTTAAATTCCAGTATATACACTATTCCATCTGTCTATATATATATATATATATATATATATATATATATATATATATATATATATATATATATATACACTATATATGTCTATATATATATATATAGATCCATCCTATATTTGAAATATAAATAAACAAAAACTTTAGTTATCACAACTATTGCACTTGAAATACTGGTAAACTATATGTCCCAAAATACAAGAAAAAATTAATTGAGATATATGCTGCCTGCCAAGATCTAAATTGTACAATCAAATCAATTTAAATCAATAACCGACACCCAGTTTCGTGTCAAACTTAAAATCATATTGTTAAATCCAGCCTATTGCAGTGTAGCGAAATTTTTGCCTAACATATTTTTATTATATACCTTGTCTCATAGTCTGTGTTGTTATATATTTGTGACTTGCCCTATACATATAATTGTCAACTGAACAGAAAAATTATTCTATGCGGGGTTTAACTGCACCCCAATAATAAATTTAAAAGTTGTCTCGTGCCTCGTGTTTTAATATTGTCATATTCAAAGCATGCAAGAAATGTAATGTTGTTTATTTTAATCTTAAGTAAAAAAAATGTACCCAGCATCTATTTTCTAAGTATATCTTACTGTCTTTTGTTTCACCTTTTAAGGATTTTAATCGAAAATGGGTAAATTACTCATTTCACACGATCTTTAAACAAAGCTTACTTAACCATATTCGTACATATTTACAAACACGTGTAGTTGATCCATACAATTATTTCCAACAATGCATCAAAGTATTTATCTAAATAAATCAGCCGACTGTAATAATGGAATAAAAATATGCGTACCTACTATCGATGTTTAGGTTAACAATTCCGATAGGAGAATGCAGGCTTATTAAATATAATTGCGAAGAGGAATCAGGTATGAACATTATAGGAATGATATTTTTTCTATCACTATTGTGTGGTTAAATAAAATGTATGTGGCTTTATTTCAATCGTAGGAAATTTCAAATATGATTATAAAAATAAATCTTGGTATAGGTGATTCAAAAATTTGTCAATTTAGTAATATTGTGTTTCGTTAAATTAGTTATTTAATATTAGTAAAACTGTGAGAGTAAAATTAAACCATAATTAATTGCACAAAATATTAATAACCGGTTGTAATATTAATGACGATAAATAATTTTTATGACACTTACTGATGTGATTGTGTTTATAAAAATTTAAATAGTACTGTAATAATAATAAGTTGACGTGTTGGTATTAATTCAAACATTATCAAATATTAAAATTTAACAAAAATGAAATAATTAGTATCACGACAATATTACTAAAGGTTCAATATACTTTTAGGTAAACTGTAATGACTAAAAGTCAGCCAGGAAAAATATTAGGACAATAATACGTTGATACTTCGTTTCAATACCTTTTTCAACTATTTATAACGTTATAAATATCTAAACATAGATTGATTAGGATTGATAGGGGAAATTTAGTTGAAATCACACGAAATGTCATTTCAACTAAATTTCCCTAATTCTACCAACTAACGTTTCACCCCGCGTACTGGAAATAATTTATCAATTGTAAAACTGTTTCAAAAAATTACCTGAAACGGTCGCAAACAGCTGAGTTAACGTCCCTGCGAAAATGCTGCTCCTGTCGTTTTGCATTGTATCGTAGAAAGGTTAACTAATAACTGAAACTCTTCCATTCGGTATATACGTTCGTACGTTTAATTCCCGACCGATCAAACCAAAAAGCAATAGTAAAGATAACGGGTGGACGAAATAATAACAAAGCAGCAACGGCCATAAAGTGACGATAGCATTGTAATGAGGATGTGATATATTGCGTGACACGAAAAAAAAAATCCTGATGTAAGATCAATTGGATTTCCTTTGGTTATATTTTGGGTATTACCAGGTTCCGGGTCCGCTCCATATCGCGAAGAGATCACATATTTTAAATAATTTTATGCGATATGCATAGGAAGAAGGATTGAATTAATGCAGCAATTGTTATTAGGTAAATTGGTGAAATTTCGTAGATTTTCGTTAGAAAATCGCAACTTCTCACTCCATGTATGTTAAAAGTTATATTTTTCGTTCGCTTTAATTGATGTGAATCGAATCAATAAATCTGCGCTTTTACAACGCTTTGCATGAAACTTCCTTATTTTATTGTTAATTTATCAAATTACTCTAACAGCCTATCTAAATTTAGATTGTTTCTTTTCCTAATGCAGTTGAAGATTTCTCATTATGAGTTTCTGTTAAGTACGAATGGTATATTTTTATACAAAATCCAAGACATTGCCATTTCCCCTAAAATTCTCGTAATTGTATTTAACATATTTTCAGCACAAAAATATTTTAACGACACAATTATTTTAATGGTGAACTTGTTAAATTTAAAGTTATATTTCGAATCAAGTGAAAAATTAAAAACAGATACTTAATTTAAAATAAATGTTACATAAAATTATTGATATTTTTAATATATCCAGCTACTTTCCTTCTTGTTTATTAATATACTGATGTTTCATAGTAGCATAGTATAGCATAGTATTCATAGTAGAATAGTGCTTTCAAATACTTTCCAGTAGTTATAATGCAATAAACTCAATACGTATGTAAAATATGATGTAAAAGTAATCAACGCTAAAATGACATTTGTGTAATTGCGATTATTTTTCACTTTCCACTAAACGCAATAAAAATATACCTATGTTTAAAATTTGCATGAAATCACAATTAAATCCATATGAAATAAAAATGTCCTCGTTTTATGTAAACCTTATCATTGTAAAATATTTAAAGTATGGCTATTGACACTTCTACTGCATGGCAATTAATGTCAATAGTTTCAACCTTCAAGAATTTATTTAATCGATTGGTATTGATACAGTTTCGTTTATGCATCAGCTCATGTCAAACTTAAAATACTCTAAAGTGGGGTGGCGTGGTCCAGTTCTGAGACATTTTGTCTCGTAGATAATCTGCCTGAAATGGTGACGGGGATGCAAACAGGTGACAAGGATTTTTAACAAGTTTTATACCCGAAGTTTCACAATCAAGACCTGGAAGATATTATTTTTAATTTCTCATGGGACGTAGGTCATGAGAATGTGAAGTTGTTGTCGATTTTTGGAATTTCAGGTATAGGCATTTTAGAGGTTTTGAGATCTCCTGAGTTTGGGACACAAGCTTTTGGAAAATGTCTAGCCTAGTCAAATAAAATCTTAATACACGCAAATCTCAAAGTAATTCGTTTCAGGTTGAACCCTTTTTAAAATCCAAGTTTAGGAAAAAAGAAGAGATATTTTTCAAAAAGTATGAGTATAAAATGACGGCGCCGTTGTTTAAATGTTGAAAATTGCAAAAAATGAGTTTTTTGAATGTACTAAAAAAACACATATAAGAGGGAGGGATTAAATTTTTGTTTCTTATAGCTGCCTGAAAAAGGCTTCATTTTAGACCTGCTAAAAATATTATAAATAATTTATTTAAATAATTGCGAAAAACCATAGCAATTTAAATTTGCAATAAACAAAGAAAAAAAAACATATATTATTTGGAAACTTGCACAGTACGTTGACTTTTGCTATTCTTAAGATTCCCTTAAAATTTGGTTCAAAAATATTAATTAGTTTATGAATTATTTTATTTGTTTATTAAAAAGTGTATTTTTGCAACCTATAAAACGCGGTTGTTGCTGCCATAGTAGAACACTTCATAAGAGCTCATTTATTTCGTCTTGACCTATATTTTCAAAATATTCAATTGGAAATTAAAATTTTAAAGATCCTCCATCCTAAAATAGAGTTTGAATTATTGTCTAATTTGCTTACTATTCGATCGAACTAGATTATGAAGATAAATACAACGACATTGATCTAATGAAATTTGAATATGATCCCTTCGAAGAAGAACCAAATTTGTCAAAGCCCATTGAAACACACCCCACAGAGCCCAAAATAAGGTACATCAGAAATAAAATATGTCATAAATGTGGCAGAACATATGCATCTGTAGTGTCCTTAAATGCACATGAGTTAGTATGTGACGGTATCGTCAGGCACTGGGGCAAATCAAGGGCGAAGTTCAAGTGTGATATGTGCAACAAATGCTACACAACTAATAAGGTTCTGAAAGTTCACATGAAAAGTTGTAGCTTATGTGAACAAAATGTAATTTAAACCGACCAACAAGAATCAACACCAGACATTCAGTCACAACCAAGTAAGGAGCGTGCACGTTTCAGAACGTTATATGTGAAGCATGTGAAGCAAAATTTACCATTTTAAAAGACTTTCTAAAACACTGTGAAAATGAACAGGGCCGCCCCATGGGTATGTGCCGCCCGGGTGCAAGATATAATTTGCCGCCCTCCCCCATCAGAACATCAATGTTATATTCCATTCAATAATAATAACTTTTTTATAAACTTTGTTTCTTTGTATAATTTAAAAACTAAGTATTTGAAAGAAACATAAAAAAGATAATACTTTCATATAATACTTATAACAAAAACGAAGAACCTGCCTACATAATTTTGTATTAATCTTTTATTGTCATTTATTTATATAAGATTCAACGGAACGCAGAACTAAATACACAAATAAAGCACCTAAGTAGAAGAGATAAAGATAAACACATCATTGCCATATGTTACGAAGTACGAGCTAGTCGTCAGGAACCTGAAGAAGTGTTCAACAAAGCAATATATATATAATCATTAGAGATGAAGAAGCAACATCATAACCGATTGCGAAGGACAAAGGGGGACCGGTAGACAGCCCATCGTCTTACAGGCCCCTGTGCATGCTAGACACGGCCGGCAAGCTCCTGGAGAAGCTTCTTCGACCTCGCCTCCATGCGGCAATCCGAGACGCCGGAGACCTCCCCGAAAGGCAGTACGGCTTTCGGAAAGGGAGGTCGACGATCCATGCTATCCAGGAGGTAGTCGAGGCAGCCAGAGGTACAGAGCGGGGGAACCATTTCTCCTGCTGCTGGTCACGCTGGATGTGAAGAACGCCTTCAACTCGGTGCGGTGGAGCGATGCTTTGAGCGCGCTGGAGCGGGATTTCAGGGTCCCCAAATATCTGTTCTGGATGTTGGAGGATTACCTGAAAGACCGCTCCTTGGTGTACACCACCGCGGATGACCCGATTAGTCGGGAGATAACGGCAGGGGCAGCCCAGGGCTCCATGCTGGGTACCGACATTTGGAATGTCACCTATGACGCGATTCTACGTATGGAGATACCCGAGGGATTTTTCCTGGTTGGGTATGCGGATGATATTGCCGCCCTAATCATCGCGAGAAGCGTTGAGGCGGCACAGATGCTGCTCAACCAGGTTATGCGTCGAGTCCGCTCCTGGATGGACGACCACGGCTTGGAACTAACGCTGGCTAAAACCGAGATCGTGCTGCTCACCAAGAAGCGTATCCCGCTTTTGCGGGATATGCAGGTGGGAGCGGCGACGGTCCGGACAAAGGCGTCTGTAAAGTACCTGGGGGTGAGCCTTGACTCGAGGCTCACCTTCGGGGAAGAAATTAGATCGAGAGCGGATAAGGCGGCTGCGGTGACGACGTTGTTGAGCAGGGTCATGGCCAACATCGGCGGCCCCCGACCCTGCAAACGCCGTCTCTTGCTACACACCGCCGAGTCCATAATGCTCTACGGCCCCGAAGTCTGGGCCGGTGCACTCCGATATGAAATATATCAGAAGCGCACAGCCGATGTGCAACGGAGAGGGGCCCTTCGTATCGCTTGCTCCTACCGCACGGTCTCGGAGCCAGTGGCGTTGGTGATAGCCGGGGTCATGCCCATTGACCTCCTCGCTCAGGAGCGGATGTCCATCCACCAGGATTTCCCTGAAGAGGAGGACAGGGAAAAGAAGAAGGAGCTTGCCAGAGGAACGGTATGTTAGGGACCCGCGGGCCAGGTGGACAGCGAGACGCATACCTCGTTTGGACACCTGGGTAAACCGTCAGCACGGTGAGGTTAATTTCTACCTCACCCAAATGCTGACGGGGCACGGGTATTTCTGGGCCTACCTCAGTAAAATAGGGAAGGTACCGAACCCGTGCTGTTTATCCTGCGGGCCCCAAAGAGACGACGCCCTCCATACTTTCTTCGAGTGCGAAGAGTGCGAAGTATGGAGGGCTCCACTAGAAAGGAGATATGGGAGAATAACCCCGGAGAAAATCGACGGGGTTATGCTCCAAAATGAGGAGGCTTGGGCGCAGGTAGCCACCTTTGCGGAGGTGGTCCTCCGCCACAAGAAAAGAATCATGGAGAAGGAGGAACGGGCCCCATAGGGGCCCCAAGGATAAAGGCGTCACCCTGAAGTAATGCGAAAGCGGTTCCGGGGTGACGCCTGGTGTAATTAGGAGGAGGTTTTAGTGGGTAGGCCCGAAAGGGGAGTCCCACACTGGCAGGGGGATATTTCATTTTTTCTTAGCCCCCTGTCGTGCGTAAAAAGCATTTCCCACTTCAAAAAAAAATTATTATTAATTGATCGAGCTACAAGAGGTGGGACTCCGAATTCAACATCTCAACGAAAAAGGCAGTCTCATTAAGAAGCTTTTATCACCTAGGCGGCCTACCTACAAGGTCCGGACAACGAATTCTGGCAAAATACTGCCGGAGTCCTTCGAGGAGTGCAGAAAGCAGGTAAGGAGAGAAATGTTATTCTGCAAGACATCTTGGACAAGCTGGACACGGCAAAATCGTCGATCAGAAATAACTACGTTGAGCCAATAAAAAAAGGAGTCCCTACAGCATTGTGGAAGGTTAAAGAGCTTATGGACGAGATCAAGAGGGAAGAGAGCAAGAGGAAGAAGGAGAGACTTGGCGAATTATTCCTGAGAAAACTGGCGGAGAAACTGACATTCATTGCTCAGCAGAGGAATAACAGAACAGAAATACCAGGTACAGGCAAGAGGAACCTTACATGCCCACCAGGAGGGGACTCGCAGCGGAACAAGATCCCCAATACTGCAAAGGATAACCAACTACAAGTAAGTCCTACTAGAGAAAGATTAGCAAGTACTACGTCGGCCAATTACCAAGAAGAAAAAGAGCCCTAATCTCGAGCACCTCCTATATACGCGGACTCGGACAAAGCCGCATGGGAAAACCCAACGGAACGACGCAAGCAGCAGAAACAACAGAAACTCTTAAAGCGAACGCAGAAAAACAGCGCTAATCCTGGATACAGTGTGACACAGGAAACAGCTCCTCCGGAACGCGACCAGAGAAGAATGAAGAATAAGAAGAAGAAAAAGAGGAATATGAAATCGAGACTTCCACAAGACGCGGTACTCATCAAGCTTGCATCAGGGAAATCCTTTGCGGACATCCTTAAAGGCATTAATGAGACAACGATGCCGGAAGATAGACCAAAGATAGCAAAATACACCAAGACACGGAAGGGAGACACGCTGATTAAATTCAAAGGAAAGAAGGGCGATACCACGGCCGCAGCCACTGTTCTGTGCGATGCAGTCGGAGAAAGTGGCGAACTACAGAGCTTGCTAGCCATGACCACAGTCAGAGTTTTCGACCTTAATAGCGGAATCAGAGTAGCACAGATACAAACAGCTGTGAAAAAAGTTGTGCCGGAATTGACAACCGAACCTGCAGTCACACTCTCGAATCCAAACCAGAGGGAAAAAGAAATAGCCTTCATTGTTTTACCAGCTAGGAGTGCGGATACCTTTGCCAAGACTAAATTTCTCACGATTGGTCCATTCAGCTGTAGAATAAGACACTACAACCCAGTCAGAAGGTTCTATAAATGCCTCGGTTATGGGCACACCTCCCATACGTGCAAAGGCCCAGATAGAACAGAACATTGCTACAAATGCGCCGAGAAGGGACAAAAGGCGACAAACTGCAGGAATGAAGAGAAATGCATTGTATGCATGGATGCGGGAAAACCAGAAGAGGACACCAAGCACCGCCTAGGAACAGGCAAGTTCGGGCGGCATGTATCGGGAGGCATGGAGGGCGCCTAATATCAGTACGGGGGGGGGGGGGGGGGCACGAGAAGATGACCAGAGTGCTCCAAGCCAACATTCGTCGTGGCCCAGAGACTTTCTCACTTCTAAAGGAGAAGGCCAAAGAAAAGAGAGTGAACATTGTACTCGTGAGTGAAATAGGTCAAGTAAAAATGGACGGACTTAACTGGGTTTCGGACAATCTCCAGAAAGCCGCGGTCTGGATCCCAAAACCAGAAAATATGGCTATTGACGAAAGTGGCAAAGGAAACGGATTCGTATGGATCAAAAGCGATAACATCACCAATGTTAGTTGCTACTTCCAGCCTATCACTCCCGGCAAGCCAGACAGCATCAGTCTCCATCTTGATGGATTGGAGGATGCACTACAACAGATGGAAGGAAGTATTATCGTCGGAGGAGACTTCAATTCCAGGGCCCTTGAGTGGGGATCCGAGGAAATTGACCGAGAGGACAAAAGATCCTGGATATGTCATCCAGGCTTGGACTCGAGATACTCAACGATGGCACAACAACGTTTAGAAGAGATGGTCAAAGGGAGACGGTGCCAGATATCTCTTTTGCCTCAGAAGATATATCAGAAAAGATAAATGATTGGAAAATTTTAGATGAATTCAACTTCAGCGACCACGAATATATAATGTTTTCCACTGGTCACCAACAGCAAAAACGCAAACAAGAGCAAACAAGCTGGACAAAGAAAAATTCCAGCTCACTATACAGCAAGGAGAAAGGACTCTGGTAGAACTCCCAATTGAAAATGCAGAAGACGTAGAGCAAGTGGTAGAGGCAACCATGCAACTCATTGAGCTCACATGCGGAACATCAATGCCAAGAAAGACGGATAAAAAAGGAAGATCTCCTACCTACTGGTGGAATGATGAAATTGCGAAACTGAGAATAGAATGTCAACGCCTACGAAGAAGAACACAAAGAGCAAGAAGAAGAAATGATCGAACCGAAACCGACAGACGTAAAGGCGAAGAGGGAGCAGCAAGAAAGCATCTGAGCCTAGCCATCAGAAAGAGCAAGCTAACGTGCTGGAGAGCACTCTGTGCCGAAGTGGATAACGACCCGTGGGGACTAGGATACAAAATTTTCCTAAAGAAACTGGGCAAATATTCAAAAACACCGCCACGAGACGTCGAGGTGATGGAGAGGATAGTCGCAGCTTTGTTTCCGGAACACGAGGAGAGACAAATTCCAGAAATAGATATCTTCACTGACGAGATCCCTCTATTCTCTAAACAAGAACTGATGAGAGCAGTGCGATCGATGAAGAACCAGAAAGCGCCAGGGCCAGATGGCATCCCCTCAGAAATCCTCAAGATGGTGGCAGGAACAGCTCCCTCTATATTATTGCGCATGTATAACGCATGTCTGAAAACAGGGACGTTTCCAAAAAGATGGAAAAGGCAGAAACTAGTTCTTATAAACAAAGGAAAAGGAGACCCCAACAGTGCATCAGGAAATCGGCCTCTGTGCATGCTAGATACTGCAGGCAACGTGCTGGAAAAGCTAATAAGACCAAGGCTCCAAGCAGCGGTAACTGCTGGTAGGGACTTGTCTGATAAGCAGTTTGGATTCCGAAGAGGCAAATCAACTGCCGACGCGGTCTCAGTACTAAAAGAAACGTTCCAGAGAGAACAAGTGAAGAACCAACGCTCAAAGGAGGTTATACTGCTTGCTACGATCGACGTTAAAAATGCTTTTAATACGGCTGGCTGGAAAAGCATGGTGAACCCGCTTAGAGAAAAGTACAATGTTCCCCCTTATTTGCTTCGCATGGTGGACGACTATCTGAACGATAGACAGCTCTTGTACGAAACCAAGAAAGGCATCAGAGCCAGAAAGGTAACCGCAGGAACTGCACAAGGGTTAATTTTAGGACCACAGCTGTGGAATATATCATACGATGATATTCTCAGACTAGAGCTGCCCGACGGATGCTATCTCATAGGTTACGCCGATGACATAGCGATCGTCACCACTGGTATGACCAAAGAGGAAATTCAAGAGAAGCTAACAAGTGTCATGCGGATTTTGAGAAGATGGCTCGATGATCAAGGACTAGCGCTTGCGGCAGAAAAGACAGATTTTATTTTCTTGACTAGGAAGCACAAGACAAGTTTCGACAATATCCAAACGATACAAATAGAGGACCACGTCATAGAGACGAAGGAGAATTTTAAATATTTGGGATTCACCTTGGACTCAAAGATGAGCTTTGGTGAACATATCAGAAAAGGAGCAGATAAAGCATCGACAGTCACACAATCGCTCAGTCGACTGATGAGAAATATCGGTGGACCAAGCGCCAGCAAGAGGAAGCTTCTGATGTCTGTGACCAATTCTATACTTCTGTACGGTGCTGAGATATGGGGAGAGAAGACAAAGGAAGAATTTTACAGGAAAAGAATAGCCAGGGTGCAGCGCAGAGCTGCTCTTAGAGTATGCAGTGCATATCGCTCAGGTGTCAGAACCGGCAGTTCTAGTTATTGCGGGAACAACCCCAGTTGATCTGCTAGCACTGGAACGTAAGGCCATCTATGAAAGGAGACGCAACGCTGAAAGTGCCGCTGAAGGTATCTGCAGAGCCAAGATTGCGGAAGAGGAAAGAGCTAGGACCGTGGAACAGTGGCAACAGAGATACGAAGCGGAAAACCGAGGCAAATGGACTAAGCGCCTCATACCCAACGTGAAAGTCTGGATAGAGAGAAATCATGGGGAGATAAACTTTTGTCTAACACAGTTGCTGTCTGGACGCGGATATTTCCGCTCCTATGTTTTCAAACAAGGAAATGTAGAAAGCCCTATGTGCCTCGCTTGCGGACATGCCGTAGACGATGCAGAACATACACTGTTCACGTGGAACCAATGGAACATGCGAAGACGGGCACTTACAGAGAAGATCGGCTTTTTTACGCCCGAACTCATAGTAGAAGTGATGCTGAAGAAAGAAGAAAACTGGGACGTCGTAGCTGAGTTCGTAGAAACGGTTTGACGAAAGAAGAAACAAAATGGTCTAATTGACGACCAAACCACATGAAGAATGGCAGCACAACACAACAGTGAGAAATCCCTCAAGAGAAATTTCAGAACGAAAGCAAGAACAGAACAGACGCCAAACAGGCGAAGAACAGCCATCTTGAGTAATGCTAACGCGGGTCCAAGATGGATATCTCAACGAGGTTTAGATAAAAGAGGTAGGGTTTTAGTGGGTCGTACAGATGACGTACAACTCCACACACCGGTCGGTCTCGCATGGCCACCTAAGGTGCGGATGCGCATTTCCCCTCTCGGATAAAAAAAGTAAAAAAAAATTTATCGAGCAGGAGAGAATCAAGTATAAGTCATAAGTATAGAGTGATACGAAATAGTAGGGAAGTTTAAATACCTAGGATCAATAATACTAAATAACGCTACCAAATAAGGCAGCGACTAACAATGCCTAAGTTATTAACAGTAAAATTGATGAAAATCTGGAAAAACTCAATATAACTATGGGTCAACAGGAGGGTAATACGAGTCCCATGGATAATACTTCGTACAATTGAGTCTGTGCTTTAAGAGCTAAATATCAATACCATGGTCATTATAAAAGTGAAAAGAAATATTCTGAGGTATTTCGGTCCTATCACCAGGAGAAAAGAGGAAATAGAGAGACTGATTGTCGAAGGTAAACGCGAAGATTGAAGACCACTAAGCCATTTTCCTTCACAGTGATCTTATCAGATCAAAACGTCCACAAGGCTCTTGCTTCTAGAGGCATCACACCAAGTTCAAAATAAAGACGAATGGTCAATAACAATCAACCAAACCTCATGACGTCACCATATCCTTAAGTAGGATATCGGACTGAAGTGGGATATTTAATTTACTGTTTAATTAATACTGACTAACCTAATCATTATCTACACTGATCTTCCCTAAAGGACCATTTGCTAATTTTCAAATTTTATAAATTATCTCCACAACGAATTTTTATGTTCTGAATATATTTCTATATTATTTTATAAATTGTTTACAATTTCGCACTCTATATAAAGGGGACTCTACTCTTTCGAATTTTAGTCTCCCTTACTTTTCTTAAAAGCAACTGTGGTACCTACATTACCTTTATTACAAAATTACAGGCTTTAATTTACTTATTTTTTACCTATGAGTTATATTGGAATCTTTTGCTTTTAGAACAGTTCCAAAGGTGACTTACTCTTGAAAATTTTAATTTTTCTTCATTCTCTCCAAACGGCTTCATCAACATATTTCAACGGTGGCAATTTGACTTAGCTCTTTAACATCAATAACCTTTATTTCATTTTCCCCCTAAAACTATCCTAAAGGGCACTGTATTCTTCAGAATTTTTAGTTCTTCTTAATCTTCATAACAATGGCTCTAGTGGTTTATTGCAGTCTTCGCAGTTTGCCCCTCCCTATTTAATCGTTAAACTTAACTTTTATTCTCTTTACACAAGTTTCAAGCCGTTCATGATACTGGAAAACGACAATCTGTCCTGATGACTATTTGAATGCTAAGTAACTGCATAATAAAAGGACAATTCATTTTATGGGCAGAGTTGAATGTTGCAATAATGACTCTTACGTCTATTTTTTTTTCAGATTGCCGGTTATTACGAATGTTTCCAGGGAAGGTATAGTTTTGAATATATCTAATCCATAGGAACTTCCAGGATCTGTCCAATTTTCAAATTTAATTTTATTTTTGATGGTTACAAAATTCAATAAACTTTTAATAACGCAATGTTTTGTTCCCCTTAAAAATTGAAGAGGAAGGAAGGAAGGAGCTGTAGATTTCTTTGGATTATATTGTACTTGCGAAATGTACCCCACCGCTTGCATGAATTTTGCCCCACTATGAGGCACATTCAGACAAATGCATCTTTTTGGAAAAACCATAACTGAACGAAAACCACCGAATTTGTATGCATGAGATAATGCGAAAACAATAGAAAGGCTATGGTATCAGTAATACCTGAATTATGTTCAAAATTTTCACTGGTCTTTTAGGTATTAATGTTTTTGAAAATAACTGTACGAACCATTTTACCAGGCATTTAGGCAACTGCTTCTCTTCCTAGAGGAAATGATAGTTGTCATCACTTTTTTCTAATAAAAATATCAAAAATGATTGGTTGCAAGTTCTTTGTGCAATAAATATTGGCTCCTACTTTCTATTAAATGATAATATGATTTAACTTTCAAAATGGTAGCTACTGCTGTTATGCTTTTAGGAACTCCCATATGCTTAGTTAATTTACGGTTGCTCCAGTGTTTTTTTTTTAATTAAAGGCAGGTATTTACTATTCTATGAAAATAAAATCTCATGCAGTGCTTGATAAAACAAAGTGATTTATATAAGGGTAATAGGAAATATTTTTAAATCTTCTCATTACATTATATAACATTTTTGTAAAAACAACCCTTTTAAAGAACAATACTGCACTTAGTAGGTTATACTGGTATAATAGCTTACAAAAAGATCGACATACGTCTATAAATAAATATTTTTGTAAAGTAATCCTAATTTAACAAAAATAATATAGGATCCATTTCAATAAAGGAAATAACCTAATACGAATTAACACATCTAATAGATATTCTACAAAATATGTATAAAAATTTTCTCTCTAATAAAATATATTGTAATTTCTAGTAACAGTTTCTTCGCTGACTTATCATTGAAACAAAAACTATCTATAAATCAAAATTTGTTAACAAAGTAGTCGTTGCAGTCTTGCAGCTCGGGTCAATTAAAATTGGAGATTTCAATGATTTATTTAGCAGATTTAAGACCGATTTCATGGGGAAATAATTAATGTTAATTTGGAATATACTGTAAATGGGATGTCTTATTGACATCTGTCTTAGCAAAAGGCATAGTCATGTCTTTAAAATTAAAACTATTAAGTGTCTTAGGAAACTGCCCTTTAGTGCGTATCTTTAATCACATAGAGAATATACTGTGGAAACAGTGTTTGTAAACTGAAAACTTTTAAGGAATTTGTATTGATATCAGACAGTTAATCAGGTTTTCAGTGGAAAAGAGAGTGCGCATTGAGTAATTCAGTAACTTCCAATTCTAATTGACTTGAGGGGATGCGACGACTTAAACTACAAGGTAAATATCTAATTAGAAAGATCTTTTGGCATCTTCAGCTCGAGCGTAATCTCAAAAATCCATCAAAGGTTTATAAGTAAGGATTCGATGAACAAGCGATAGTAGTATATGCATAAAATTGCACTCGATAACGCTGAGAAGTATGAATTTACGGGAGTAAAATTTTAACATCGTTAAAAGACATCAAGACTTCTCATCCCGTAAGTTCGACGATAACCTTAAATATTCATCGTGCCATCTTTCTCAATTTTCTTCTCCGGTTTCTTATCCTCGGTACTTTCAAAAGTGTAGGGCAACGACTCGGATTTAATGCTGTTGCTCCTCAAGGGGAACGGTATGCCCTTCAGCAGATACTGGATCTCCTCCAACGTCTTCCCTTTGGTCTCCGGTATGTACATCTGTGCGAAAATGGCGGTTACGATGCAACAAGCGGAGAAGATATAGAACGGTATATCGAAACCTATAAACGCTATCAACCTCTGATAGACTTCAATCGACATCCAGGCGAAGAACACGTAGAAGAAATCAGCTAATGTCATGCCCATCGCTTTGACTTTAGCTGGGAACAGCTCCGCCGTCATTACAATAGGGATTATCCCCAGTCCGAATTTGAACGTGAACGCGTATATCATAACGGAAGCTACGGGTAACCAAGAGAAGTCCTTGACGTCGGTACCGCCTCGTTGTAACGAGAAGTACACTGCTAGCGCTAGTAGAGCTATGCCGGAGAGTAAACTAGAGACAATCAATAGTGATTTTCGTCCAAATTTATCGACGATAACATCGGCTATGGTAGCTGCTAGTAACATAAGTGCGGCGAAACATATCCCCGACACCTCGGAGCTGAGATACTTCGAATCCGCTTGCGATAGTATCACGTGGAGGTTCATGAGCATCACGCTTATGCTGCTGAAATGTTGAGCGCCGTTCAAAACTAAAAGGATCACCACGGCTTTCCTGTTACTCTTGACCAGCACCAGGTCCTGCGGTCGCCCTTTCTCTCCCTTCTGCCTCTTGACGGCGGCTACGATTTCTTGCATCTCCTTGTCGACGTTGTGGCCGCTCCGCAATCTCATGAGGTGCTGTTTAGCTTTCTCTTCTTTGCCCTTAGCTATGAGGTAATAGGGCGAGTCCGGCATGAACGGGAATGTAACGAGTTGAATTATCACGAGCGCCGCGCCGATTATCGACGGGACGTAGAAAGGTACGAAAGGTGCTACGGCGTAGATCACGAGTATGCCGACCAGCATCATCACGTAGATAATCCCGGCTAGGAACCCTCTGATTTTCTTCTCGGCTATCTCGGCTATGTACATGGGCGCGGCCACGAAAGCCACGTCTCCGGACAGCCCGACTATGAACCTAGCGATGTACAGGTAGATGACGCTGTCAGCTACGGCCAGGAGTATCCAGGAGATAAGCGCTACGACCGCTGATAGGATTATGGATTCCTTCCTGCCGATTTTGTCGACGGCGAAGATAGTTATGGGTAGGCCGGTGATGCCGCCGATCAGGTAAATCGATTCTAGCCATATCTCGTCGGTCGATGATATGTGGATTTGCGTGTCATTTCGTTCCAAGACTTGTAGTACCGGTGATGTCCAACCGTAGTGCATGCCGTCCGACACTGCACCGATGGTACCTAAAAGTTCGAAGAAAATATGTTAATGGAGTGAATTGTAACTGATATAATAGAGTCAACTGCAGCTACGTACAAGTTATAGATAAGTTCTGAATTAGAAAATAACTACGAATTACAGATACGTAAGTTATAATTAGAGCCCGGACTTTAGGCAAATTGCCTTTTTTGCCTTCTTCATCAATTTTCGCCCCTTTTTGCCTTTACTGAAAAAAACTGCATATATGCGCCTTTTTAATAAATTTCAAGCCTTATTGTATAAATTTTTTGGGCAAAATGTGGTAGATAAGCTGTTCTTCGAAGGTTTAGGTAAAGCTACCCCCGTTATCGTTTTCCTGCGGGTAGTGACAGGTAGATATTTATGGTGTTATAGCCGATTTTTACATTTCCTTGGCTGCGAAAGTGGTAGGGTTTAAAATATTTCATATAATGTGCATTATTTGTCATTTATCTGTCGTTGGCACTCAGTCGTTTCGCGCTGCTGTCATTCAAAAGTTTTATAACAACATAATTTGAAATGTATTCTAAAATTTTTCCATGGATACGTCCTCGCCCTGAGCTTCCCCTTGATGGTGATGGTGTTTTCTGTATACCCTGTGGAAAACCAGTATGTATTTTTTTTATGTTTTACATAATACGTATTTAACTGAAGGTAACTTTATAAAAATTATAAATCATTTATGATTTTTTTTTTAGATTTCCGGTAACAAAAGTATTTTATCGATCAGCAGTGTAAAACTCCCTTTCATCGAAGAAATTGTGCGAGAAAAACTTTAAATGACAGTTCCAGTTAAGCATAAGGCAGTCGATTTCAGTCAATTCAAGAAAAAGCGAAGAAGAAGAATTTAAATTAGATTTATGTCGGTTTATGGTTGAATCGAATATTCCCTTATATAAATTAAATAATCCTAGTTTTAAAACGCTCATCGAAAAATGGTATAAAAAAATGCTCCCGACAAAAATACATTAAGAAAAACGAAATTGGATCGATGTTACAATGAAACTATTTCAAAAATTAAGATTTGCATAGAAAATAATTTCTTATACACAATCGTCGATAAAACAACTGATGCATGCGGTCGCTATATAGCGAATTTATTTGCGTTTTGTCTGAAAATGCTGCAAATGCACCATTTTTAGTTGCTGTGCAACAATTAAATAAAACAAACAATGTAACAATTAGCAGATTTATTCAAGAGGGCTTAACAAATACATTTTTACCTAACCTAACCTGTGATAAAATTGTATCACTTATCAGTTATCATGTTATCAATAGAGTCCGAAGTTTAGGCAAATTGCCTTTTTGCCTATAAAATTGCCCTTTTCTGATTTTTACTGACTTTTGGACCCAAAATTTCTGCCTTCATAGGCGCCTTTTTCTTCAATTTTTTCTGCCTATAAATCCGGGCCCAAGTTACAATTTAATTTACCTATCTATAGGGTAGTTACAGAGTAAATTACAGAGTAGTAAGTCTACTACTCGTTAATTTTCTGTGTTTTGTCAGGCAAATCTTAAGGATTTAAAATGGAGATCTTGAAATGAGCAGTAATTGATTACTTTTCTTTAAAAGAGCACAGAAACAGTGAAAAAGTACAAACACCTACATGTGAACAAAGTTGTTCAGAATTATGAAAACTCTCAATAATGGTCTTCAAATTTAATTTAAATTGTTGTTGGAATTTCCAAATTTTCCCATTTTCATTTTAAATGACAAAAAACATCAAAGTTATAATAAATATTCTAAAAGTTATTCTGAAACTTAAAACAGCAGACATTGCTTGAAATCTAGAAGGTTTCCAGATCTTCCGATCAATTTCATTTTAACTTTTAACGCTACAGAAGTCACATTAAAAGTTTCTCTTTCTTCTAAAATCCACTAAAAGTGGCTTAACATCTAATAACTAACAACAATAACATTAAAGAAAATTTAAAATTTTATTTTGTTTTCCGAGGACCAAAGGAAATGACCTGTTTTCGTTGTTGTTAAACTACTAGAAAACCAGGATCGTTTCGAAAAAGAATCAAAAGATCCCTTAAGAATTTTAGACATGGAACGGATTTAAATTTAACCTATATTATAAGACTTACAAAATTTCTAAAGAATATAAATTTAGTTTTAATTATTAAAAAGAAAAGACTTCCATTAAATAATTAATGAGATTAAGAAGAAAGATTCTAGACACCCTTTTGGGATCTTCAACATCCAAACTGTCTCTAGGAAAATCTGGGTAATTTAAGAAAATTTCATACCATTTTGTTTAATTTTAAACGTTTAACCACAAAGTACCGAAATGCCTTTAAAAGCTAATTTAAGAGTCAGTTCCGAGTTTAATATTAAAATCTAGTAGGAGTGTGGAAATTTCAAACTTTTGAGTTTTGATTCTAAATGGTAGGAAGCTTAAAGAATCTAAGAGAATGATTCTATGAGATTCTAAAACAATCTAGATGATTGATAGAAATTTCACACGGATTTATTTAATTTTTAACATTTGGAAGGATCTAAAACAAGGAATTTATGGTTTCAAGTGTAATATTGATATCTAGAAGGTGTATGGATATTTCAAACTTTCCAATTTTAATTCGAAACCAAGAAAACTTCAAGAATCTAAAAGAAAGGTTCCACAGGGTCTTGTGGAACCTTAGCATCCAGAACTGTCTCTAAAAGATATCTAATATCTGAAGTTATCTTAAAATTTAAAGGTTGAAGGAATCCAGAATACAAATTCCAGAAATTATTCTTCAGAGAAAACCTCAAATGGCCTTAGAAGACACGTAAGGTACCTTAAATTCGAACTTAGAAGGTTGATAGAAATTTCAAGTTTATTTATTTCTCCGAGGATCCCTGGAAATTCTAATTTTTTCAGATACACCGTTGCTCATGTTTCATTCAATTTCAATGTGTTTCATGGTTAACTCTTCTTTTGAAATAAATTTTTGAAAATAATACCTGAATATGTCCACTGTTTATTGGTAGATTGGTAAATCCAAAGGGACGCTCATAGTTTTGCTATTATGACATGAAATTTTCGATTTTATGGCATCATGCCTTACTTGCTCAGAAAATACAGCCATTTATTCTGAAAATACTCCCATCAAGTCACAGAATTATTAAAGATTTTATATTGGTGCTTCACAACAACTTACGTACACCGTATATATTTGGAGTAAATTTTTGGAAATCTTAAAAATCTAATTTTCTTAGTACAATTTTTAGTTTTATGTAAATTCTCTTTAAAATAAATCCCCAATGGCATTAAATGTTAAAAGGTATTACGTTGAGTTTGTACTTTGAGTAACTAGAGTTAAAAGATAATCAAGTTATTGTCAGACCTTGAAATATTCGAAAATGGGTTTAAGGATATGAGAAGGGTGTAATATATTTTTTGAAGAACCGAATTGTAAAATAATTGTTTTACCCTAATCGGTTCCATGAATTACGCACTCTTTCATTACGTTCGTAAGTTACGTTACGTTTACGTATTACGTTCTTACCAAGAAATGATCCCTAGTCTACACCTTGCGTTAACGACAGTTGTAACTGCAATGAATTTTACAAAGAGGAGGCCCCTAAAATTTAGACTTCTGCAATAGCAATGACATGGGCGCAGAACATTCAACGTTGCAATTTTATTGTGAAGCAAGAAGCTAAATTTTTACTAATTTCAACGAATTAAGAGATTCAATTACAATTTTTAGAAGAGGAAAATCACAAGCAAACTAAATCGATTCGGGATCTTTAATTTGTGATGCAATTGAGCTACTCGGTCGAGATGTTCGAGGAATTAAATACGTAGAATTTTATACTGAACGGATTGTACTAGAGAAACTACTGTGCATTTCTTGGATATGGAAAATTAATACGTAGTAACATAGAAATGTTTACAAATGTACATGAATTTGTTAAAAGCTACAACGCTGAAGCGGTACACATTGAAGTTTTATTTGCGAATTTGACTTTGACGAAGAATTTTAGAAAGTATTTTGTAACGGACTACAACCTGTGGGTTAGAGATCTATTTCAAAATACTCATGAAGGTCTCTCCGTGCAAGAAAAAGGACCATTTAGAGACTTAACGACGAGTGAAGGCATTAGAAAACAATTCGGTAATGAAATCCAATTGGAGATTCGGGCTGGCGTGGGTAATGAATTTTTGCACTACTGTAGTAAATGCTTTTCGTACACTTTTACCGTTTCTTACAACTAATCTTTATGAATCCGGATTTTCTGCATTGGCAGCATTAAAAATACAACAGATCTCAGCTCAATACAGAATGAGAAAGTGAGACTGTTTATTTCCAATTTTCGCCATCCTATGAAATATAAAGTATATGGTATATACAAGGAACTGGTAGAAATGTTGCCGGGAAATTGGTTCATCGAGAAATTGTCCACTCGGGAAAAATTCTCGTTCGAGAATGAGGACTCGGGAGAAAGCATTCCGGAAAAAGTTTGTTCCATAATAACTACCAGAAAAATAGAATTAGGGAAAACGCTTGGGAATGATTTTAACCAGTCAATCACTAGTCTCAGAGTATAAAAGTTTCTTAGGAATTGGCCAATCTTTTGAAAACCTTTGACGTTTCACCCTTCAAAGATAACCAGTTTGGTACATTTCAGAAAAATTCAGAAAAATTGAATTAGCTGGTATCTTAGTATTTACCTTGAATCCATCTAACTCATTATACAAAGACACAATATACAAGCAAGTGAGTGGTTGGCCAATTGATGATATTCCATCCCCAATCATTGCAAACTTGTTTATGATTTTGCTAGAAGAAAAAGTTTTAAATAAAATACCGAAATGTCAAAACCACTCTGCTGCACTGGCCAAATTTAACTCTTTTAACGACACAAATCAATTCACATATGAGTTACCCAATGATGACACTGAAGTCTTAATTAATTAAAAAAGAATTTTTTATTTTTCTCTTCTTATATTTTCAAATTTACGCAATCATCCATATTTAGAAAAATGTCCAAATTACCGAACCAATCTCTAACTTCAAATAATACTTACAACATATCCATAATCTCCAGAAAAAGCAAACCCTTATGTGTTACAGTTCTGTCTCATAGTTCGTTAGAAAAAGTAACAATCAAATTGTTAGATGTGTTATGTAGCTTCTCAATTTATGATTGATTGGAATTCGTAAAATTAAAAGACGCGACAATAGCATGTACAGAATGTTGTGTACAATATAAAACATCAGAATTGCACACCAGAATCCATGAGTAACAAAATAATATGCAAAAGAAGAAATATATCCACATGTTGTACATTAAATATAACGAAGAAAAATGCATTATACTGTGGGCTTTGAAATATCCTTTAATAACAGTTATTGATTTAATTATTACCTTCATTACTTTTGTCATTTTCGTGTTATCACAGTAATTAGGCCAACGTTTTTTCTCTATTTAGTATATTTCTTCTAGTGTTTAATCCATATTAACTACCATACTCGTTATCTTGATCGATCTTCTCCAAAAGGCATTTTCCATTGTGCATTTTCAGTCTTTTTTAATTTTTTCCAAAGCGGCCATACATATTCACATTAATTTTGGCATTTAATCTGAGCGATTAAATTATATACTTATAATTATCGGTTGAAACATTTTTCTCTAAACGCGCCTAAATGGAGAGTAAGTATATTCAGTTTTTCACAATTTTTTTCAAAACATGCTATACACTGTATGTAGACTGCTACATTAAATGGCTACAATTTTTGCTTCATACATTAGGGTTCTCTAATGTGGCCTAAAGGGAAATTTACTTTAAATTAAGGGCAGTTTTTATTAATTTTTTTAAAAGTATCACTAGAATTTATTTGAGATTTCGTAATTTGACTTAAAAATTTAATACCTATAACTTGAAATGGAAATAATTTTCTTCTACAAGCGCCCTAAAATCCAATTTCTCCTAATTTTCTTCAAAACGGCTGTAGTGATTTAATTCAAACTCCGCAATTGTACTTACTAGTCTAATAGCCACGACTTTCATTTAAAATATTTTTTTCTAAATTCGCTCTAAAAAGCACTGTATTCTTGAGAATTTCCTAAGAGCTTGAAAACATGAGGCACGTCTCTTATACGGTAGGTATTGCAACAATTTTTTGCTATTAATGCTACGTTTCAATGGACTTTGATTGTTGTGAAACAGTACTTTTACACAAAAATATTCTTCTCGCTCTTAGATTAAGTACATTTTTAATTACACTAATTGAAACACTTCACTCAATTCGTTTGGTTGACAAAATGATACTTACGCCATCTCTTAGCCACACTTCCAATTTTACCTGAGCTGCCCACCTTTTGAGACAAAAATAGGTACTCAGGATTCGCACCTAAATTTTTTTTTAAATTATGGTACCTTTCCAGAAAACCTTCCATATTATACACACAGCGAATGTAAAAGTATGATTATATTATTTCATACTACTATGACGTATACTTATTGCATGGATACTATTCGTAATATTCATTTTTAATTAAAATATATGCAAATTAAGAGTTGTGTGTGCGGCTAGTAATTAATGTAATATTATTTGTTCGAAAAAGTTCACTTAAAATTTTACAATTTGGAATAAATAAAATTTGTATAAATAAGTTAAATAGTTGTACTAAATGTTTGAACTATTGGGGACGTTAAGATTACTCTAATGGGAAATTTGCGTTGTTTCGACCAATTGTGCCAATTTTGTTCCATTCAACGAGCTTTTATTCGAATATTACGTAAGACGCGTGTTCAACTTTTTAAATAGTACCAGAATTGATAAACTGGTGAATATGTTTTCCAGTATATTTTTGACTAAATGTAGGATAAATATTACTTTCATGAAAATAACTTTATTTCTGATTACTTAAAATGCCTGAAATAAATAGCTTAAACAATAAAATTTCCACAATGTTTTAGCTTATGAAACTTAAGTTTGGTTTGATATGGCGAGCGTACTGTAACATCCGTTTAGTGAGTGGAAAAGAAAAATGTTAAATTGCACTGCGTATTAAGCTGCAATACATGTTTTACAATTATTTCATGAAGTATTTATTTACTGAAATCAGAAATGTAAAGATCCAAAGTGGTGGAAGTAGCATATTTCGAAATTGAAAAATTATCCCCATAAAATTTTGAAACTTATGTTCTGCAGACGCGAAACCTCCCTCGAACAAGCCTAACGATTTTCCCTGGTGCCGCATAGACTTACTGCTCAGCACGGGCCATAACTGCGGCAAATATCGGCACACCATCCGAATAATCGTCAGCACTGAACATCACACGCTTTCTTCGGCGGTCGGGCGAAAAACTGAAAGCTTCAGCGTCGCGTTCCCCGTGTACTTACGCGACTTGCGTCTAAAATTAAGTGCGGTCCGGTTGGGTATCCGCGTGCAGTTTTCCCGTTTCCCTTTTCTTTTATTTTCCAGCCGACGGCCGCACTTTGCCAAGGACGCGCAACTCTTTAAGACCCACGTCGAGACCCATCAGCTCGTTGTTGTAATAATAATTTTATTATTAATCAGAGTTACGCGGCGTATGTATAAACATGCGGTAGAATATTTTGGCGAATCGAAGGTAAATATTTTTAGATAGGGATTCGCGGACCGTGATCGGTGCCAATTTCGTCAAATATCACTCGGATAAGGCAAAAACGGAAATACGTAGCTTTGTAAAATTGCAATTCTGCCAGCTGAAAATATTCCTTTAGTGAATCATTATTCGAACAAGGACAGTTAGATATTTTTTTAAATATTCGAGTATATGGTATATTTTTTTAAATTAATAGCAGACCCAATTTTAGCAGTCGTTTTAGCGTTCAGTTTAAAAATACTAACTATATTTTTCCTTTTCGTATTTTTTTAAAAATTTTTTGCAATGCTTTCCCTATTTATGCCAACAGTTATAAGAGGTTCTTTGAATTTTCCTTCACGTTTTAGGAGCCCCTGAATCGAAAAAATATATTTTTGAAGTGCCATTTAGCTGCCATGGTAGCCATTTTTTTTTTTGAAAACACGCACTGTATCTAATTTAAGTTTAAAATTTAAGCCTCTTGAAGCTTTATCAAAATCTTTTGAATGCATTTTTCCACATGTTGACTAAAATTTGCAGTTTGACCAACATCAACCTCTTAATATCAGCTGCCTAAGAAATCGCTTTAAGGGTAGTTACAAATTATTTTAATTTTACATTATATTATTTATATACAGTGAGATTAAAAATTCAATTTTTTCGCGAACTTTCTGGTCTGAGGAATTATCCTGAGAAAGATTGATTTTGTTTCTCAAAATGCCACATTTTGAAAGAAAGAAATGTTATGGTAATATCTTTATTTTTAATAGGGCTTCTATGGGAAACTCAGTAAATTAATTATATGCGCTACCCTGTATATTAACACTTACGTTTGCTTGTTATATTGTGGTTCAATCTCAAAACAGAATTGAAATAAATATAATTTTTTTATTCGCTTATGGAATATACCTTGAATTTATGAGCCGCTCAAAAGTTCGATTAGTTATATATAAAGAAAATACTATCAAGCCTTTGATTTATCAGATATCATCTCACTAATGAAACAGGTATGGCTGCAAGGAACGCCACGTTGTCATTCAAGGCCATAGCTTCTTATACGATTTGAATTTTTTGAAGCAAGTTTTATTTCTCCTTTATCCTTTAAAACCGTTTCTAGTACAAAATTTATAACAGTGAAGTGTTCCAATGCCAGTCTAGTAAAGTAAACTCCTATACAACAAAAGAAAACGCGTTTTCCTCATTGAATGTATGAAATTTTGATAAGGGTTATTCACAATTAGGAGGTGGATTTGACTACGATGCTAAGGCTCAAAATAGTTGGAACTGACACTGACGTTGGATATGGAGGAATAAGGCGTTGCTTGTAGGAAGAGCAGGCAATAGATTGTCCTTACCACAGGCCAGCACGGATAGTATACCCCATCAGTTTATCATCGATAAATCCAAAAACACACAAAGTAACTTCGAAAAAGCGATTACAAAAAGTTCGTCAAATATTTTTGTGGACGATTCAAAAACTACAACAGGAGCAGGAATATTCTCCAGAGGTCTGCAACCAAATACCAAGTGGTCTATGGAAAAGCATATCAGTATAGTTCATGAGGAATTTGTTGGTATATCCGTTGCTGCAAATGAAATTATCCGGAAAAACACCATGGACAAAACGATCACAA
Source organism: Cryptocephalus primarius (assembly GCA_963576515.1). NCBI lineage: Eukaryota > Metazoa > Arthropoda > Insecta > Coleoptera > Chrysomelidae > Cryptocephalus > Cryptocephalus primarius. Next base: position 15,183,436 of record OY754940.1, on the reverse strand, counting down.
TCAACTTAGACCAGCAATACTGAGATTAATGTATCTCAAAATTCACTAGTAGAATGCTACATCTCACTGATGAAAGCAGCCTACTGAAACAGAATCTCTGTCTCTTGGGTCAAAGGGCATGCTTAATATACAAGCAGCAACAAAGCAACCAAGCTGCCTAGGAAGGCATCCAAGTGTACTATCATGGACGTTGACAAGAATGATCAAAGAAATCAACCTGCCCGGCTTTACATCAAGATGGGATGAGGCAACAAGCTACAAACTCGCCAAGGAACTTCTATCCTATCCCAACGAGGGAATAGCTAAGAGTCATTTGGTTATGACTACAAGCAAGTTCAAACTCAGTGTGGGAGTTTTGACTTGACATTGCCCGCTAAGAAAACATCTTCATCAAATAAGGCTAAGCGAAGCATTTCTGTGTAGCGCGTATGGATATGAAGACGAAACGGTACAGGACTGGTTGTATGAGAATCTACGTTGGGACAACGGTGGCCAATCCTGGAGTTTGGGAAAACCAATTGGGCCTATGTGCAATGTCTTTTAGACACTCCCTTAACTTTCAGATCCAGAAGGGGTATCTACCATTCAGAGCTTTTTCTTCCAAACAAATTTTCTTCCCCTAAGAAGAGCGCCCAGCTGTGGGCTCTTTTGGTCCTGGGCACTTTTGTAATTTTCTGACAAGACGTTGAATAAAAATACTTTGATAATTAGGATCCTCTGTTATAAGGAAAACTGGGAAGTTCCTTCTTCAATAATCTACAGTGAATTTGTGACTAGATATGAATTAATAATATCAAGAGCGATGAATTCGTCGAGGAATCTCTCTCACATATCGATCCAATGGATATTTAAAGCCTAAGTCTTTGGTATGATAGTTGAAACTAGAGCGAATTTCGGATTCTTATTTGATAGTCTACCGATGAAATTAGGAAAAATCGAGACCAGCTGCTTTTATAAATAAGAGATAATTTATTCATCGCAGTGAATTAGGATGAATCTTGGTATTCTTAATTTGTACCATATCATTAGTGAAAATTCCAGTCCAAAAGGTTCTCCAGTTATATTCAAAGACACATGTGCAATTATGAGCATAGTATATCTATTGTATAATATGGAGAAGGTGCAGTGTTTAACTGTACTGTTAATCATGTTAATAATTTTATAGTCTTGTTCAGTAGACTCATATTAAACATAATTGCATTGTGGAATTTATATGAATTTATTGCATCGTAATGATTTGTATCTCTGTTGAGGACAGTTGCAAGTCCTAATGAAACTGAAGGAACATGCATAAACCATATATTTTTGAGGTCGACATTGAATATCGCTGCAATTAAATGTAATTAAACCTTACTAAATCTCTATCCAATTTTGGTGTACGCGCTTTTAATCCTACCACACAAATCAAAAATTATGATTTTAAAACTTGTGATAGAATCAACTGGAATAAATATGATACAAACCTTGATCCTGATTTAGCAGTTGAAACCCTAATTGTTGATCTTAAGTCATGTGTTGATCTTGCCTTATTTAAAGTACTGAATGAAGCGGTTCTTCAAAAATAATAAATGAACAAAATATTCTTAAAATAGTCCAAGAAATAATCCCTTCAAGTTTTATATATAAAGTTATAGTATATGTATAATAATATATATTATATATTTATCTTGGTTTCATCATGAATTATAATATGAAATGAGTCATGCAGTAAGATCTTCACATAAAATATATATTGATTTGATAAATGATAGTAATTTACAAAGTTTTGATCAATTGTACGTGAGTAAATGTATATTCTATCATTACGAAATACCTATAACTAGATGTACATCTTCTGCAAGTAAGACCAGGCTCTTAAATGCTGTAAGATAATATATTATTTTAACGCCTGCACACAGAGAAGCTTTGCCTCTCTCTTGCGGGATACTGTGTACACTCCATTTTAGGTGTCTTTCCATGTATATGCTAGATAAATAAATAAATGTGTCTTCAAGGGGCTGCAAATCCTTAGAGAGGCATTTTGGTGTGTGAATAAATATACTTGAGCAGATCTCCTTTCGTCTCAGAAATTGTGTTGAAACATCAAGGAAGACTCAATATAAACTGGAAAATCTTGCTTTAAATAATATCTGTAAATGTGGTTTTCAGCAAATCTTTGCAAGAAGTTATATAAATTCGTTGATTTATTTTAATGGTACATCAATACACGTTAATTAATTGATATCTAAATTATTTTGCATTAAATTAACTATAGATTCTAATGGATTGATCAAAAATGTGACATTTCGAATATAAATACTCAAATTAAACATAGCAATTTCAATTACTGTTCAACAACAACTCAAATCGTAAAGTCTCTACTTTCCAAAGCTAAGGTGTTCCATTTGAATGAAAATAGTAATATAAAAATAATAATTGTAAAGTTAGTTATTTTATAGTAGACTCGTAATTAACTTTCACTATACACATCAATTTACCTATTGCTATAATATGTAATTCCTGAATAATTGTTATCTAATATTAGAGGTATCATAATGCTGTTATCCTCTATGGTTTATAATGTGATATCGTCAATAAATTATTTAATAGACTTCCGTTTTACGCCTTCTCTTAAATTTGTTAGTTGAATAAACCATATATGTTACAGGCAAACATTTAATTTCAAATTTTATTTTTCCAGTTTTTTTTTTAAATAATTATATACATACACATTAAATTCGGCCAAATTTTTTATTTGGATTTTAAAATGTGTTGCTTAAGTTCACAAATATTTCCTCTAGAGAGCTCCTCTGGTTATGTATTTAATACAACTAACTTTTTATATATTTCAGTTTACTTAAGCTAACTTCAGTTCACAGAAATTTCCCCCAAAATGTTACTCTGATTATGTATTTAATACAACTAACTTTTTATATGTTTCAGTTTACTTAAGCTAGCTTCAGTTCATAGAAACTTCCTCTAGAAAGCTCCTCTGATCATGTATTTAACACAACTAACTTTTTGTATATTTTAGCTTACTTAAGCTAGTTTAAGTTTACAGACACTTCCTCTGGAAATCTCCTCTGATTATGTATTTAATACAACTAATTATTGGTATATTTCAGCTTACTTATGCTAGCTTAAGTCCACAGACACTTTCTCCAGAAAGCTCCTCTGATTATGTATTTAATACAAATAACTTTTTGTAAATTTCAGCTTACCTGTTAATACGGCAAGAAGTTGAGGAAAGGTCCCGCTGAAGACGTCTAACATCGATGGTTCCTTCATTGTTCTTTCAAGACTTCTTAACGCTTCTTACAGAATCACTAATTTCCACAATATTCCTCTTCAACTGTGCCTCCTTATCCTTCTTCTCGCCACCTAAGGTATAATAAGACAGTATTTAATCCGAGGAATGAAATATTTATAGCTTTGAGAGGGGGCGTTTCACGTATTAGTAATACCCTTTGTTTGATATCTTCTTTACTGTGATAGTCCCAGTGTAAACAAATAGGCAAGTTGAATTGTAATTGAATGACGTAACGTTGATTATTCAGAATTGCAGGTGTAAAGATAGATTATTTTTGGGAAAGGTGAGTGTTGCCAAGGTTAACGAAAACCAGGATAATTCATATCAGCACGTGCCGCCCAAAAATCAAAAACACAAGATGAGTCAAATTTAGGAGAGGATGAACAAAGGAATCACAATACCGGTAAGGTTATGAATGGTTTAATCGGTGGATAATCATGAAACTTTCCTGAAATTTTGTGTAAAAACTAGCGTCGTGTAGAATACAAATGATATGAGTTACTATTCTCGACATATGCTTAATCTAATTGTTAAGCCATGATTACTGAGGTTGCATTTTTGGTGAAATTTTCAAATTGATTAGTACAAAAATAGATTTTACTGTAAGGAGTTGGCGGTAGAAAGCAGAAAATTGAAAACTAAATTTCTCACAATACCAAATCGAATAAAAGTGGCCATTGCAAAAGGGTTTAGTGCAAGTGAACAAATGTTTTTGAAATTAACATCAAACTATAAATAGCGGCGTTGTCAACCGGAATTAACACTATTGGTTCATTATTTTAGGGCCGTATTTCCATTTTTTATATCAGTATTTAAGAACTTATCCTCACGAAACCTGTTATTATCGTTTGATTCACTAAATCAATCCGCTTACAATAAGAACATATCAGTTTATTTCTGTCTCTACTACGTCACTTATGCCAGCTTTATTACAGTCAATTTATTATTAAATACTAAATGAAATATTTACTATTTACTTCGATATCTGTTGCGTTTTTTCCCGAAACACGTAGTAATGCCATCGTAGTCGAAACAATACTTTTTCAGATTCGAAAGCTATTATAGTATTTTACCAAGTAACGAGGATGTAGTAACTAACTTGTGACACAACATTTTGAGAGAAAAGACGAGGCTATAAAGTATAATTTAACAAGAAATTTAACTGTGTAGTAATTGGTGGGTTAATGAGCAATTAGTGTGATTACGCATAGTTTTATGGTACCGCTTCATCTCTCATTTATTTCTCAATTACTTTTCATTTGTATTTCGGCGTCGTTGATTCAGTCCGTTGATCTGTTTATTTGAACAAATTTACTGCTTTATAATTTATTTTACATCCACTCGCTCAACATGGTCCATGCACGTACTGCAAAAGGTACGTTTATAAATCACTGAGAAGGAATTATTTTTTAAATTTTAGGTAGAATACATTTATTATTCATATTTGCAATCAATAAGTATGGAGAAAGGTCAGATAGTTAAAGATATCGCGGTGTCCCTTTCAAAAATATTATCAATAATAACTTTTCAACGTGTAGTTAATTATGCTAAGTAATTCGCTAGTCGTGAAGCGTGTGTAAGATATCGCTGATAATAACAATACGCGCAAATGAAAAAATCCCGCACCATAACTGGACATAATAAATTTTTATGTATTGAATATAACCGGTGATATAAATAATGGTTAATTGATTTCCATTACTTCTAATGAAAATTATATAATGTAGGGAATTTTGTTTTCAACAAGTAATAATCCATTTCTAGAATCTACAGGAATAGAATAAAGTACCTTTGTGCCATAAACCTGTATTCATCGCATACATAAATCTCACAGCAGGATAATTTTAAAACAAACTGCAACATACGTACATATTTTCATCGTAGGTGCACAGAAATAGTGAGAGATTATTGGAATTGCTTGTATAGCAGTTTATTCAATGCGTTTATTTATGAATATTTATTAGTTTTCCGTGAATATTGTTCGTACTTTATTCAAACAAATGTCTATACACTTACACAGCAATTATTACATAACACCTCAAGTAACGACAAGATTTAAATGGCGCACTAACTCTCACTAAGCGGAATTATTATAATATCTTGGAGTTGTTTCGCTTATATCGCACTATAAATTGTTATCATTACGATTCGGGATTACAGATCCCATGATTTGCTTGTACAACGTTACTACCTAACGCTTTATTTAATCCAAATGTTTTTGTAACTTGTCAATAGACCATATAAACTTTATTTGCAAGTGCAAATAGAGAACGTTTGTTGTAGTTTAAAAAAAGAACAGAATATTAGGTTTTTATTGTTGTTTTTCGTTAATTAAATAAATAGCTTTGCATTGGTGTTGTGTGAAAGAAAGAAAAAATATTTTTTAGGATTGATGAGAACAGAATATTCTTAAGGTAAATAATTAAAAAGGCATCGAGGTATCATAATAAAGCACTACTTCATTAATTATTTTTAATATTAAATGAAGAGAACTTGCAAATTACTGCTGCAAGATTTCTACAATTTATATCCAAATAAATCAAAAAAGCTTGATTATAATTGTGAGAAGTTTAAAGATAGAAGTTTAAAATAAATTTGGATGCACAAAAAAGGTTTTTTTGACACTTTTACATGTACTAAAACCTTTTACTATTCCATATGGGATCATTACATACGTTTCCAACTATTTTAAAATGTATCAGTGCCAATTTTTTTAGCAACTTGCGTCTACATAAGTGCCTTCTTCTCTCGTAAAGTTGACTGAAAATGGACACTAAGGGCCCAAAACATGTATTGAGAATTGAATTTAAAACGCATCAAACTTTCAATTTTTCCTAGTGGAATTGATATCGAGAATTTTTTTTAATTCACTTCCCTCTCTACGCTATATAAGACACTTTCCATTATTACTTCTTCCTTAACAAGAAAATTGAAGCAAAATTATTGAGGCCCAAGTAAACTGTAACTTTAAATCAGCATTACAAACTCTTAAGCTCATTTATAATTCATTGCAATTGAATTGTATCGCACGAGCGCCATCGTACGTCGAGTAGATGAAACATCGTCCGACAAAGCCCCGAAAACTCTGGCAGTTTTTCGATGTACCCCTTCTTGGGTCCAGGAGCGAACAGAAACGAATCTATAAATTCTAAAGACTTACCCGCAACCAAAAATCAATTTACTGTATGAATTAATATGTGTGCAAATAAAATATTTAAATGTTTAGTGTAGTTTGAGTTTATTAAATCAGACCACGTAGAAAATCTTTGGGGGACATCCTTTACCTTTTCGCAATGCTTGTCTGTTCTCTTCCTCATCCCCTTTCGGTATGATTACCTGATAGGGTTTCTGGAGGTTCCAAAGAGCAGGGGTTCTATCCGAGCTTTTTCTCGTTTTCTATCTCCCTGAGAATCTCTGCACGGTAGTTCAGGGCGTAAACCTTCCATGTCCGTTAGTTACTAACCTATAGACCACTGTCAATACACCTCATCACAAGGTGGAGTGGAGGAAGATTCAGCAGCATTTCCATGGGTATGGTAGGGGCATTTGACAATGTCCCCATAATTATAATGCCTGCTAGCCTTTGCAACTTATTTAGGCTAATCTGTGCCTCACTTTTGCTGACTTTATGCCACCCTACTAGAAATTCATATGTGACGATGGGTATTACTAGTTTGGTGAAAGTCCAAAGAGCCATTTCGTTAGTAGCCTTCTTGGTGGTCTCCTATATGTGAGCTGATGGTTAATTTGGTGTCAAGAGTTTGTCCCAAATATTTCATTTCACAGCTCATGTGGAGCTCCTATCCCCACAGTCTAAGTGTGCTGATCCCTGGTTAACCTTTGGTTTACGCACCCCTGTGGTTAATTCCTTGAATACAGATAATAGCGAGGACTCTGAATTCACGCTGTCATATTGATCAATACGTAGTTTCCCAAGGTGTCCCTTTTCAACATTGTACCCCTTATCCTTAATCAGTTCGTAAGAACATAATCCTTTGAACCATTTGGATGTGTTGCTGTTCCCCAGCCATGAAAAGAGGACATTTTTATCCTGGCTTGCTCAAGTCTTCATTTTAAGAGTGCCAAGAGTATCTGATGTACCTTTTTAACTCAACCAGCTACTTCTTTGATAGTGACGATACTGAATTTTATATCGTTATTACTCTGCAAACTCTACTCTACTATTTAATATAAACCCAGCATAGGTAGTCACAACTTTTACCACCATCTACTATATTCATCTTGGTATTGAAATGCCTATGGATTGAGTATTGAGTGTGCAAAGGACATACATCTGATGGCTTGTTTTTATGTTTCAGAGGGTGGTGTTTTTTGGGCGTAGTACAACGAAGGCGTGAGAAGTATTTTTAAAGACAAATTAATTTTATAATAATTTAATATAGTATATTAAATATGACAATGGTTATATAGCCCTCTTGGTATTGTAGGAGCATGGTAAACCGAATTACATATTTAAAGCTACTTAATGCTTCACTATGAAAGTAACAAATTAAAATTCGTGTGTAATTCAAATTGCTGTTCATACATATTCTAGTTCTATACGAGTAAATATTATTATTAATACATATGACCGAACGCTGCCTATTTACTCCCTTGTAATTAAGCTGACATTTCAACGGATTCAATTTCCTTAAGAGTTGATAACATTTTTCGACACGTCATTCGTATAATTGGAGTTAAACGATCGGAGACAATTGTTTGTGTAAACCCCTTTTACGATTCGCCGTTCGAATTTACTCCTTTGTTTTGTATTCTAAACGATAGCACGATAAATAGAACAATTTATATTAGTTCCCGTATGGCCGCTGGGGAAAGTTTATTGAGATCATCAGACGGGAAGCCTTTCTCATAATGTTTATGGGCACGAGCGTTCGAAATGATTAAGATTTGTTTAGTAATGAATGGGAGTTTTATTTATTCATATTATGAAATAAAACTTTGTAGACTGAGAATATGCTGGAATAAAAGCAATGACGGAACAACGCAGCAAGGGGCTGCATGCATCCTGGACCCTGGACCTAGACCATCAGGATTAATAATATAACAAAGTGTTATGAAAATGTTTAAGGAAAAAATCCAGGTTTATAGGATTTAAAAACCATTTCGAAAATTCACCAGGGAACTTAAACGATATTTGATACTACACTGTCACCATCCCACATCAGTTCCTTAAAATACGATCCAATAACTACATGTGACGTAAAAAGATCATTTTCCTTATATTAAGAAACTCTTAGTGGCAAAATAACTGTTTAAGATCCGATAATATGAAAACATTGCAATGTTACGAGTTAGCATTACAGTGCAAAGAGCATGTAATTGTAAATAGCTTTGATTGATTAAATGTTATATTTCGAAAATTTGTTTCCTTGGACTATTTTATATACATCACTATCTAGTTGACTTGATTTTGCCTTTTTTGTGCATTCCTACCTGCCTACCTTTTTTGGAATGTTATTTTGCCAAACTGTCCCAGCTCTACTGATAACTTAGTAGAGGATAACTGCGACGAAATTAAAATCTTATCGGTCTTAATGTCACCAAATTAAAGTTGATATGTCTATTCGTATTAAACAATTAGCTAGAGTTGACAAGGATGTTACTCATCGAGGAGAGTTTGGGAGGAGCGCTGAAGACGATCAGACATAGATAGAACTAGAGCTAGATTTTTGATTAGTTGATTTATCAGCTAGAGAGATTTTTGACAAGCGAATTCGGTTATTGGTCTTCCTAATACAGTAAAGGGAGATAAAGTCAGTGTCATGAGGTGCGGCGGAGACCGCAGAAACAAGAGTGAAGGGTGACCAGGCAACTGTACAACTGGATGTTGACTCCCGAATATTTGATTTTACCTGGATTTTCGACCACAGGGCTTATTCACTTTGACCGAGTCCAGAAAAGATTGCAGGATCCTATGATGAACGTCCAGGTCCAGTACGTCGCTTAGATTTAAGGCTAAGGCTAAGCCGCTAAGACCTAGGATATTGACAGTTATATTGTTGTTATACTCGTTTTTGTCCATATTTGTTTACAGTAAAAATAATGTTGGCAAAGCGTTAAACGAATAAACATTATTATAGATTTTCACGCGAGGAGGGGGTGAGAAATAAGTGGAAATCTGGATTGAAATTTGTCCGGTTCTAGCTGATTCACCCTGTATGCATACATGTCTCTTTAAAGGTGTCTTTAATTAAAAAACTGTAAATGTTGTTAAACGTGGCTTCGTTTTTGATTAAAACTATACAACCAGCTTCTGCTATTACAAGGTTAAATTACAATTCATGAAAGTCGTTTAATTAAAAATGCACCGCGTGCAATTAAGTAAAATATACACTACGTTTCATTAATCTGATTAGGAAGTAATCTCTTTTGAACGCTATCGTACCTTCTCGTTTAAAAATAATTTTCTTTCTAGTTTAGTACACTGGATATCGGGATCAACCGCTAGATTATGATAAGCGCTTCACGATCGACGAAAACGTTAATAACATAAATCTTTTTGTGATAAAAATTTTATCGAAGCTTTAATGACACGCGTGAGGAATGTATCCCCACAATGGAGATCTAAATACTGTGCAATTTGCTGTGAGAAATTTTAATCTGTTTTGAGGAGTAAATTCCGAAATGATATGGCGGATTAGGCTCGTGATTGATCTTTTTGATTTGGCGACTTTCGGTGGGCGGATCTGAAATTTCCTCGAATTCTTGCTAACAATACATTTATTAGGTCTGCTTATGTGTATTCATCATTTAATATTACATATGTATTATATTCATCTCCAGTGGTTGTTACATATTTTTTCTAGGTTGCTCAAGAAGATTAAAAATGGAGGTACTACGATTTCAATCAAAGTTACAGAATGAATGAAACTTGGAAAAGCATATTATTATTACCATTGAGTTTAAATAGAAATAATAAATATTTACAAAGTTATTGTATTAATTTATTTGTATAAATATATTATTCGGGGTTTTTAAAGTATTTCACACTTTTTTCGTCAATGAAATAAAACTATTTTAATTTTATAAATCTATATGGTCTATAGAGAGGGTTTCAATTTATTTTATTTTGTTGTCTAAAATAAATAAAAATTCTTTTACATTGTACCTAACGTTTAAAATCGAGGCTGCTTAAAAAACAGCATATTATAATATTACTCATGTTAATTATATACAACACAAATACTATTATTATTAACACAAACACTGTATACATGCAATTTATTGGTAACTTATTAATTGTTTTTTTTTTAAGGAATTATAGACTTTGCATTTTTCTCCTATGATTTCTTAGAGCTTATGTATAAAGTTGGAAAAAAGTATGAAATTAATATACTATAAATAGTAATATTATTACTTGTAAGATTAATAATCAAGTAAAAGTACTACATCCTTTTCTTTGATAGTTTGTTTCAAGAGTATAATATATATTTGCATAATTTTTTTTGCGTATAATTAGGGACAGACGAATATGTACATATATCCAGCATATTTTTAAGATTTTCATAATTTTATATATGAATATATATATATATATATATATATATATATATATATATATATATATATTATGTATATATATATATATATATATATATATATATATATATATATATATATATATATATATATATACCTTTATAAAATTCATATATAATTATAATAATTAATCTTAATTTTCGTCATATTTAAAAAAGTTATTGTACCTATTGCAGATAGTTATTACCTACTTATATTGGTTTTATATTTTATATACCATCAATTACTCTGTAGTATGTCTATCACCATGCACTAATTAAAATCAACTTGTTGTTGTAATATAATAAACATTCATACATTCTTTCTCTATTTGATACAGTGCTGACGCATAAGTCGCTACTTTGTCATTGCCTTTTGTCATGCTTGTTTTTCCCATACAATCTAATACCGTTGTTTCAAATGAAAGTCTTATGAAGATTAACCTCTTCTTCCCATAAACCATTCATAACCTCAGTTTATTTCATTATTGACAGAAGTGTTGATAAAGGTTGTAAAATTATTTACTCTTTCCCTATAAAATTTATTTTAAAATAATATTTTGTAACATATATTTCTTTGCGTCCAACTTAGTAACCTCAACGATTTGGTATACATTTTGAAAATATTAAATGTTTTCAGAAGTAGAATGTACATTGGAAGCCTTTAGATCTTTTGTAATTATTTGTAAATTATCCTTGTAACTGCACATAATATGTATCAACATTAATTCAATTCATTTAAGTGTTACCAAATATTTAAAATAATATAAAGTAAACTTAAATCAAATATATGTCTAAATATATGTTTAAATCAAATATAATATAATCCAAAATTAATTTATGTCAAACTATGAAAACGCTTTATCAAAGGATTGACTATTACGGACATATAAAGTTTATATATTCGTACAAGTTTTATTTTCTAAAATTATGTTAATTATGATGCGACAAAAAGAACTTTATTAAAAACGGGTACATTTTCCATTTAATCTGATTTTTCGAATATCCTTTTTGGAATATGGTTATACAGTTCGTTAATATAATTTTGAGGAATTTGATGCCAAGCATCCATGATAGCCTTTTTCAGATCACCTACCCTAGAATACCGTCTTGAATTTTCATACACATTTTTCGCAAGACGTCCTCAAACATTCTCAATTATGTTTAGATCTGGAGATCTTGGAGGCCACTCCAGCATTTTGATATTATGTTCCTCAAGCCAGGAGGAAGCCTCTTGCTGTGTGTACTCTAGCATTGTCTTGTTGAAAAATATATACCTCCTGTCATAGCTTTTTCTTGCTTTAAAATGATGTTGTTAAGAATATTTACATAAGTTTGTGCATTCAAGGTTTTTGTCAAAAAGTGTATATCTGTTTTTTTCTTATACCCAATCGCAGCCCATATCATGACTGACCATCCATCAGTATGACAATGCGAGAGAATTATCTCTTCCTTTCTTAAATCACGATAATAATACGAGTAACCTTAAGCAACGTCCAAATTAATTTTTTTCTCGTCGAAAAAAATTATTTTGTACCATTCTTTTGGCCATGACATGTACTTCTGGGCAAACTGTAACCAAGCATTGATATGTTTGAGAGTTAGTGAAGGTTTTTTATAATTATCTTCTGGAAATTGAGGAAGAAGCATTGAGTAATCTTTGTACATTTCGTACATTGGTCTGCACACGAGCTTCTTGGGCTATTGCCGGTGCAGAAAGCATAGAATTAGAGGCAAACCTTAAATCACTCTCTTTTGACGTTTGAAAAATGCTCGTGGGCCGCTTGGCGACCTTTTATTTCTATAATTCTCCTTATTTTACACAAAGTTCTCAACAACATTGGCACTTCTCTTAATTCTTTGTGATATGTCCCTGTTACTAAGACCTTCATTTTTAATGCAATAATTTGGCCTTTCTCCAAATCTCTCAATCTCATGCCTCGACCCGTTAGAAAAAAATTAAAAAAACACTAATGCGTCGTAATAACGAGCAAAATGTGATCACGCCTCCGTACCTGTATCTATCTTTTTCTCGCGTCAAAGAATAACCTTTAAGGTATTGTTTACATGAATTGAACTAACGAAGTTAAAACCATGTATTATAAGAATTGATAACAAATATTATTTTTCTAAGAAAGCATTTACAAGTATTATATTAAGTTTGTACTTATTAATAATCAGTAAATCTGTTTGCCTCTACCTTTTTGTCGTGGACTATTACGTAGTAACATCCTCAGCAATAACTGAATCACTATACACGTATATCCATTTATAAATCTAAGGTACAACCTGTTATCTAATTTTGTTTCAAATTTGAGCTTACCTTTAGCTTCCAATTTCAAGCTTCAAACCAGTCCAACCATCCGTAAGAACACTTACACTGCACAATCACGACTTCAGGAAGGATTACACCTTAACATTCAAAATTTATATATATTCTAGTTTCGATCTTCGTTATCAGTGTTATCGATGAAGCTTCCTTAATGTCGTTTCGTGCTAAACAACCTGCTTTATAAGCTAATCCGAACTTGTGACTTTGTCGTCACTTATCCACCTAATCTCACAGTTTGGCAGGACGTTAATCTTCCGGAGCGATTTAGGAGTGATAACATCGCGGATCCGCGAGGGCGAAACGATGACGAAACAAGTGCCAAGGACGAGTTATCCCTTTGGTAAGAAAGAATATCAATTAATATGGGAGAAGAAAGTATCACTTGTCCAATTTTGTTATAACTTCGACTAATCTCATAACCCCTGTCTATAATAATAGTGTTATAACAAATTACTGCAGCAATTACTTCACTATTATGCTTATTGATTACAAATGACTCGCTAATAATCCTAATCCTGAGTACGATTGGTAAATAAGGCCATTTTTAGGTGACGAAGGTTATTAGCTGAAGTGTAAAAGTCTCCAAAAGAGCCTTAAAGAAAAGTGAATTGTATTAACCCTACGTTCATTTTTGTCATATTAAAATTTTCAATCGAAGTATTTAATTAGTTCCCTAAGTGGTCAAAATATCTTAACAAACTACTTGGGGTATTAAAGTAAATTACAAATTTTTTCTTGGAAATGTTACATTCCTTAAATACCATTTTAACATTGTTTCATATTACGATGTTACAGATATGAAAGGATATACAAATTAAATAAAACTAATGATGCTTCTAATTAAAGAGAGAAATTAATTTTACTCTAAAACACGTCAGAATATTAATGTAGATTTCCTTAGATGTGATTTTAATTTGTACACAATATTTTAATAAATTGAATTGGATTTAATATTGATTAAAAATCAGTTCATGTAATAACGTGAAACAATATAAGACACTGTAACTTTTGGCGTCTTGAAAACTCGAATCCATGCGATTGTGGTTAAAATAGCTTAAGAGCAAAGGGCACTATTTTTAAAATGATTTTATCGTTTTTATACTTCGTGTGTTTAATCCTCTGTTTAATACACCATTGAAAACCATAATCGCCTTTAACTGATCTGTGAAGGACCCTTTGACCCTGTGAATTTTTGTTTTTCCCAATTTTTTCAAAACGGCTTTAAATGATCCCACTAAACATTTTATTTGAACTACTACGTTAAATGCCTATAATTTTTATTAAAAATATTTTTTCTAAACGTGCCCTAAAGGACACTACTCTCAAGAATATATTGTTTTTCTTAATTTTCTCCAAAACTGCTCTAGAGATTTAGTTCTAGAATTCTCCACCTAATACCTATAACTTCCATTTTAGGACATTTTTCTAAAATCGCCCTTAAGGGCACTTTGCTTTTGAGAATTTCCGAAGGGTTTGTAATCATATATAGAGCGCCACTGTTTAATCCACTGTTTAATACAAATTGAAAATCATAATCGCCTTTGACCGATCTCTGAAGGACCCTTTGATTCTGTGAATTTTGGTTTTTCCCAATTTTTTCAGAAACGGCTTTAAATGATCGTACTAAACATTTAATTTGAACTACTAAGTTAAATGCCTATAATGTTTATTAAAAATTATTTTTCTAAACGTGCCCTAAAGGACACTACTCTCAAGAATATTTTGTTTTCCTTAATTTTCTCCAAAACTGCTCTAGAGATTTAGTTCTAGAATTCTCCACCTAATACCTATAACTTTCATTTTAGGTACTTTTTTCTAAAATCGCCCTTAAGGGCACTTTTCTTTTGAGAATTTCCGAAGGGCTTGTAATCATATATATAGCGCCTGGCCTTATATACAATGGATTAATTTCAGTTATTCAGTATTAATTTTGTTATCAATATGCATTAGTAGATTTCTGAGTAAAAATTCTGGTTACCATACGACAAAAATGTATTACACACAGTCTGGTATTAAAAAATCAGAAAGGATTATAAATAACGAAAGATTAAAGTGACAAATTACTGAATTATCAAGCGATTAGGAGATTTGTCAGTTTCATCTGGTTAAAATAAAAGCTTTGCAGATACGTTTCAGTGAATGCAAATTGAAATTACTCCTACGTGAAGATAAAGAATGCCTAGACGGAATTTTGAGATTTTCTTTATCATTTATGTTTATAAACTCTACTGTTTTATATAACAAATAAATTTTGAATATTTGAAATGTGTCCATCTCACTACTTTCCATATTTTATTTAATTTTGATGATTATATATAAAGCTGACACATATTTTGAGCCAAAAGCTGTTGGAAATTTTGTGACATCTTCGCAATACAAGTTTTCTCGGCGGTATTAGCTAGATGATGAACGAGCTGTCATATAATGCCTAATATATTGTAGCGGTTTCTTATACAAACAGGCTTTATTCTTCTTAAATTACAGCAGTCTTTACACACAGAGATTTAGTTCTACACTGACGTCAGTATTTTACATTTCACAATTACACAAACAACACTTGTTTTTCCATAACAACGGCTTATACGGGGCATTCGCTACACTATCCCTCCCCGTCTTCAGCTACTACTGCTACTGCTACTGCTCCTGCTACGGCTACGGCTACTGCTACGGTTACGGCTACTGCTACTGCTGCTACTGCTGCTACTACTACGGCTAATGCTTCGGCTACTGCTTCGGTTACTGCTACTGCTACTACTATGGCTACGGCTTTTGCTACTGTTACGGCTACTACTACTGCTACTGCTACTGCTAATGCTACGGCTACGGTATAGGTATAGGTATAGGCTACGACCGTATAGGTCGTTGTTATGGAAAAACAAGTAGTTATTTATGTAATTGTGAAATGTAAAATACTGACGTCAGTGTAGAACTAAATCTCTGTGTGTAAAGACTGTTGTATTTCTAGAAGAGTAAAGCCTGTTTGTATAAGAAACCGCTACAAATGGGGGCTCAACCGGGATTTGGTGAACCGAAGTACCGGATAAAGGATTGGTGGACCTGGGATGGAGTACAGAAGTGATGGCGATGGCACGCGGCGGAGAGGCGAGGAGTGCAGTCTGTGCGGCGTTATGGAGTTGTTGAGCGGCTGGCGCGACTCGAGATTCCACAGGACTTACAGCTAAGTTAGATTTAGTATAACACTCGAATGGATTGACTGCGTGCGGTTGGCGCGCGTGGCCCGTTTTGAGTGCTACACTCACATTTGTAACTCATATTGGGAGACGGGCGCTGTTCATCTTTAGTTCAAGAATTGGTGATGGTTGACTACTGGGTTGTGCGTCTGGAACCATGAAGCAGTTGCTGGGGATTTCAGTAACTGCAGGAGCAGCGGAGGATTTCAAGAGACAGGTCCCTCTTCTACCTGGAGCATTGGATGGGATTGGTCATCCCTGGTGTCTTTGATGGTCAGAAGTAGGATTGGCCTGTTTGGAGGATTTCAAGAGACAGGTCCCTCTTCTACCTGGAGCATTGGATGGGATTGGTAATCCCTGGTGTCTTTCATGGTCAGAAAGAGGATTGGCCTGCTTGGTTTCGATTCGCTGCTGATTAATTTTTGTACAGGATTTGCAGTCCAACCCGCTCAATGGAGTTAATCGCACACATACACATACACACAATTACACATATACTTGCAATTTATTGCAAATGGATTTGGCAAGGATCAGGCGGAATCTCTGAAGAAGGGGAGAGCGGGAAGCGGTGTGCATGGTAGCAGTAGCAGTAGCAGTAGCAGTAGCCGAAACATTAGCCGTAGCATTAGCAGTAGCAGTAGCAGTAGCAGTAGCCGTAGCAGTAGCAGCTGTAGCAGTAGCCGTAGCTGTAGCAATAGCAGTAGTAGTAGCCGTAACCGTAGGAGTAGCAACAGTAGCAGTAGCCGTAGCTGTAGCAATAGCAGTAGTAGTAGCCGTAACCGTAGCAGTAGCAGCAGTAGCAGTAATCGTAGCTGTAGCAGTAACCGAAGCAGTAGCCGAAGCATTAGCCGTAGCAGTAGCAGTAGTAGCAGCAGTAGCAGTAGTAGCAGCAGTAGCAGTAGCCGTAGCCGTAGTAGGGAGCAGTAGCAGTTGCAGTAGCAGTAGCTATAGCAGTAGCCGTAGCAGTAGCCGTAGCAGTAGCAGTTCGCTGATATGGTAGTCATTCGCTGATGTGGACTGCTGTGGAAGTAGATCGTCCGAGGGTCGAGGGCGACACTGAAGACGGGGAGGGATAGTGTAGCGAATGCCCCGTATAGGTCGTTGTTATGGAAAAACAAGTAGTTATTTATGTAATTGTGAAATGTAAAATACTGACGTCAGTGTACAACTAAATCTCTGTGTGTAAAGACTGTTGTATTTCTAGAAGAGTAAAGCCTGTTTGTATAAGAAACCGCTACAATATCACACTGTACAATGTTTGAAAATATTTTTTTCCAGAAAACCATACATTCTACGTCCATAACTCCAATAGAAAAAAGACTCTTACTAACCTTTGCTAATAATGATTTTTTGATTTATAATTCTTTTCTTAACCAAACCATATTGATTTTTCAGTGATCAATCGACATTTCATGCAATTTATTTTAGGAACATTTGAAATAAGTCGGTAATTTGGTATAAAATGTTTACTTTCACCTGTACTCATTAGTGTAGTCAATCACTGATCACTGATTAATGTTAAAAAAGATAGGACTCTCAGTGCCTTAGCAGTTGTGCCATAAACACCTCTTGTCTTTAATTACACACTTATTTATGAAGTTATGAATTTCATTGCAATTGGTATGGTACATAAAAAAGTTTTAAGATTATGGGGAGGTAGGTTGACTTTATGACTGAGGTTTTCCCTTATATTGCTATAAAGGGAATTACACCTATTTGCAATGTCAATAGGTTTATTTATCTTCTGGTAATTATCTTCACATATGTAATTAGTCTGATGATTTCTTATTTTATTTTTGGCAAGTTTTTCATTTATTGAGGACTAGACATTTTTGGGACATCTTCATGTTCATACCTTAATTTTGCTTCACTTATAACGCTACTTAAAACTTTGGAATCATTAAGAGATTCCTCCTCTCCTAAAAATTTTATACGAGGTCTACCAGTTTACATGATTGCATTATTACATTGGTTATCTATTTTATTCTACGACATTCCAACATGAAATTATTCAGAAATGCTAAAATGCTAAAAAGTCACCCTTAAATAGAACGTTAATGTCATCAAACTGGTAGTCCCAAAAAATTATTTTGTTGCATAATTGTGACTTATAGAGATGAGATTCTAGTAATACATGAAAATTTCATCTAATAGAAAAAAATTTAAACCCATAGCAACACCTATTTTTTGGGTAAACAGTTGATTATTAAAGCGTACAAAGTATTAAAGCGATGTTAGATCCAGGACCAATAAGTTTGCTACCTATAAGTTCTAAAATATTAAGAAAATGTATCTAGCAACAACCTATATCTTCTTACCCAGTCAGGTTTCTGCAATGCACACAGCACCACACTACATCGTTATTGAAACTTTGCAATAACATAATCAGAGCACAGGATAGTAATTAAAGTGCACTTTTATATTCATTGCCTTTGGTAAATGGACGAAATAAATAATAACTAATTGATTGCAAAACTAAATTATTTCTGGTATGATGAAGTTTTTCCCTATCTGTTACCAAGATCGCTAACAAGTATTCTCCACTGGCTATAACAAGCCAGATTTTGATTAGAGTCGTAGGCTAAGAAACAGTCATTAGGGTCTAGATTAACTTTACAACTACAAACTGCACAATGATGATCAAATAAGAAACCGGAGAGGAGAACAACACAGCAAATAACCTCTGATCGACTCTCAACAGTCCTACTGTAGTAAACTTTGGCGACAATTTAAAGGCGTAATTCTTTAGAATAATAATTTCTTCCCTCAGGACGACGTCTTTGGTGCAGGACTGTAACAAATTGCAGTTCTGAATGAAGTTCATGTGCTTCTTCTCCACGTTGTCGCAAGTGCGTATAGTGCTAATTGCGAATAGCTAAAAATAATTGTATTGTTTAAAGTGTATTAATTTGTAGCATCGGACTTACTAATATCATCAAAAGGTACAGTATCAGTGGAAGATGATCGATATCCCCGCGCCTCTTTTCTTTCAAAAATATTAAATTGAACAGCTGTAAAAGCTGCAAAAAATTATTGACTATTTGCAAGGCAGTTGGTAGTCCAAATATTACTTTGATGATTTTGGAAATAGTATTAATGTGGAGTAATCCTAGTTTTAATATACAAATTTGTTTCCGAGTTCCAGTTTACCTTCAATAATACCATACCTGCTGATAAGCATATTCAAGAGACAATTCATGGCATGCCACCACCAAAATAGTTGATATGAAAAGTAAATTTTACAAATAAGTAGGTAATATTTGAAACAGCCCGATTGGCTGTAATGCTACGCATAACCGTATACCAAAATAGCTGTAGCCATAGATTGGGAATAGTACTAATAAAGAATCTGAAACTTATACAGTGTCGTGTAGGCATAGCTAGATTTGCAAGCTCCAAATCGTCAAATGTATGTACATTCTTCCACAGGGCGATCCACCATTTCCTGTAGTAAATCGTGACGAAGAAACTCGAAAAATGGTACAACGCTTCAACACATCTATTTATTAGAACTAATATGTTCTCCAGAATATTAACCTTTTTCGAGTCCTTTGGAACGGCAACGGCGTATATCCAAAACCTGGAGTAGCACAAAGCGGCTAAAATTACATTAACACATATTGTTTTATTGGTGCTCTTGATGTCCCACGGATATGTTCCTATGAAGATGCCTATCCTTGATAAAATGTAAAAATCTGAGACGCCTGTTCTATCCATAGTTAAATTTTTAGCTAATGTTACTACTATAGAAATTGTGAAGCGCTCTTTGTTAAACGCATGAGCAATTGTTTGTATACTACAAGTTGTCAATAATTCCTTCTTATAGTTATTTCTAGAACTCATAACATTTACATTACATCAAGTATTTATTACATATATTGATGAAAGTAACAACGACTCTTAGGCAATCTATTATTTTACGTTATGTGGCATAAGAGTACGCAGAGAGAATTTTTTGGAGACTATTGTAAAATATTTCTACGTTTTGTCAATAAACCTTCTTAGAACGTCAAGAGGTTTACAAAGTAAAAATCTTTTAAATTTTTGATCACGCAACTAGTACAACTGTTAAGTATAAAACGTTTAATATTCTTCTTTTTGGCGTGACACATTTTTAAAGTCAGATTTAAACATACGAGTAAAAGGATAGAAACTTGGATCGTAACCAAAAGGTCTACATCGTCTCGCATTATTAGACCCCTAGTTATATATTACATATATACACTACTATACTTAAATCATTAATCTAAATTAACTTTGAAGCCTTAAACTGTAAAATTATTATCAAATAAGAAACTAGAGAGGAAAACAATACTGCGAACAATCCCTGATTGACCTGAAACAGTCCTACTGCAGTAAACTTTGGTGACATTTTAGCGGCGTAATTCGTCAGGATTATAATTTCTTCCCTCAGGACGAGGTCTCTGGTGCATGACTGTAACCAATTGCATGAATAAATTAAGTTCCTGTGTTTCTTCTCGACGCTATCGCAAGTGCGTATGATGACCACAGCGAACAGCTAAAAAAAATAACGTTTATCAATTATATCGATTTGTAATATCAGATTTAATATTTAAAACAATACGTAATATAAAATATAATTTAGGCCTTTCAAGAATTCTATTGATGATTTTGCTATTAGTATAAATATTGTGGCAATATCTACGGCGGATCCAATTTAGAGCAAGACTGTTTTATCAGGTCAAAATAGACAGAATATAAACAAGCCCTGCTTACATTCCTCTCATTATTCCCTTTGAAAATTTGTAATACTGTATAGTATAAAAGCGAGTGATTGCAAATAACGAAATGTCTTAACCCCTATAGAACATAATTAATTGCCGAAACAAAATACAAATACGGAGGTAATCGAAACGAGTAGAGATTCCAAGGTCGATATATGAATCGCAGTACTGATCACCGTGGGTCACTATTGCACGGGCCCTTTGTGACTGTATCCCCTCTCTAAAAATGATTACTCTCTTTTAAACAAATAATGTGATTAAAAAACCCCTACAGCCCTCTCTTCGTAACTTTACTTGTAATATAATTTGGTAATGATTTATCAACTGGTTCCATGTAAACTTACTTCTTTTTCTCATTAAACTTTGTAATTTTCTGTGATTACGGAAATATTAAAATATTACATATGATATGCTTTATGGACTGCCTCCGAACGTTGATATTTCTTTAAGTATAAATTATTTTAAGAGGTTCTTGAAGCAGTATTTGCTGGGAAGGGCTTTTATTCGGACAATGGGTCTCAAAGATCGAGTTAAAGTAAAAGGCCCTTACAACCCACTTTTCATAACTTTACTTGTAAAGTAAAGGCTATCAAATAATCATTTAAAGGCTTACTTTCCATTAATAATTATTTGAATAAGATTTATTATTATCCTTTTTACTTAAATAGCCTATACAAGAGTTATTGAAGATACTTAAGCGTCGTCTCCTACGCGTGTTTTGCCATACACACCACACAAAAACATCTACACAAAACATTATTTCGCTACACATTTTTGTTGATAAAACTGTGTTTCATGTTGATAGAAACAGTATTTTGGTTTTCCGGGTCTGACGGAAAACATCTACACATTTTGCCCTCGTGCGGGTGAAGGGGGGCGAAGTGCATCCTTTTTTCAAAATTTCGCGGGTATGTCGCACTGGTAGTTACCGCGCTTTCGCTATCTTGAGGTTATTTAATTAGTTAAGTCAGTTGCGTGTTTGCAATTTGGTTGGGTTGTAACGGAGTGGAATAATAACGTTTGTTATTCAAAATCGATCTTCTATTCCTAATTCTTAATAACTATTAAAATTCCGAGTCACCAAATAATTTCCCTTGATATTAAATCCACGATTTTCAAGACTGAAAATACGTTTACGATTTCTTCATTTAAATCCATTTTGAAAGTAAATGCACAGATCTAGGTTATGTTAGAGTAGATGGTTTGAAACATCAAATAAAAAAGACGTGAGCAGGAGACATGTGTATATACACATAACATGTTTTGTGTAGTGTGTACGGCAAAACACGCGCAGGAAACGCGGCTTAAAGAAAACTAGATTTTTATTATAGTCCAGGGCATTTAGATGAAAATCGCCCGAATAGCGGAAATTTTGAGATCCAGCGGATATCCATATGCGGTTTTCTGCATTGTATTCAGGAAGGTCCCAGGAAAAAGTCTATATCGATTGGTTTAGCCATTTTTTGAAAAATGCCTTCTGGGCCGGAAAATACAATTTCCAATTGCATCATTCCTTGCACCAATATAGGAACGACTGGAAACTCGGAAAAATCGCTCGGAAATCGTTACTCGGGGGTTAGAATTTTAGAATTACCCGGGGGTGTACGGGGGTGGCTCTGTGGGGGTGCGCGAGGGGTGAATTGGAGAAGATATGGCAGCCTGCATTGAAAATCGCTCCAAACTCGTTACTCGGAGGTTTTCGGGGATGCCGAATTTAATTCTGGCATTGGAATTACCCGGGAGCGCTTGGGGGCGGCTCTCGGGGGCCATTTTGGGAGGGAAATTGCATAGTCCATGAAAATCGCTCCGAACTCGTTACTCAGGGGTTTTCGGTGATGCCGAATTTAATTCTAGCATTAGATTTCCTCGGGGGCGCTCTGGGAGCTTCTGTATCGACTGAAGAGAAAAAATATGGCCATTTCCCCCCACTTACCAACAGACAACCCCACAGAGGGACCCCCGAGGGCCCCCGGGAAAGTCTATTGCCAGAATTGAATGCGGTATCCCCGAAAACCCCCGAGTAACGAGTTTAGAACGATTTTAATGTACGCTGCCATTTCTCTCCCAATTCACCCACCGCGTACCCCCACAGAGCCACCCCCGTGCACCCCCGGGTAATTATAATGCCAGAATCGAGTTCGGCAGCCCCGATAACACCCGAGTAATGATTTCTGAGCGATTTTGGAAAATGCATTTTCCGGCCCAGAAGGCCTTTTTTCAAAAAATGGCTAAACCAATCGATATAAACTTTTTCCTGGGACCTCCCTGAATACAATGCAGAAAACCGCATATCGATATCTGCTGGATCTCAAAATTTCCGCTATTTTTCATAATTTCCCTAGACTATAAGTATTTATAGAAAAAAATTTCAACTTTACCTTGGAAATGTAACGTTTTTTAAAATTATATTAACAAAGGAGTATAAACAGAATTAACGCTTAAACTTGAAGTTAGAAGCTTCAGTTTGTTTAACATACTTCCTTAGTCGGAAAATTAAATTTTCATTTTGCTATTTACAGTAGCATACCTCCTCCTTTGGTTTCGACCAAGATAAAATAAATGGATGAATTTCAATTTTTTTTAATTGCAAATTAAATGTTATTATTAACTATTATCCTCAAATAAGGACTAAATTTTCTTATTTCTAGGTAGAAACTAGATGTAATATTTTCTTATTTATTTTAATTTGTCTAGGTTTGTTAAAATATATTGTAAATATTTATAATTGAGTGCCCCTTGTTTTCATACACGGATTAGTCCAATAATTAAAATTGTAATAAAAAATGTTCTAGTTAACCTAAATGGAATTATTCTTGTTGTAATTTTTCTTTTAATTAATTTAATTAAAAGTGAGATTTCTATATCAAAGATTATTAAAATAATTGCAATTAAAATGGATTGAACTGAAAATGGAATTGGAGTTGAAGTTTTTGGATCAAACCCACAATCTAATGGTGATCTTTTTCTCGATCGCTAAAAGAATTTTTTCGTTCCATACTGCCACGTAGACTTACTTCTTTTTTTCACTAAACATTGTAATTTTTTTTGATTACAGAAATATTGAAATATTACATATGATATGATTTATAATAGACTTCCTTCAAGTGTTGATAATTCTTTAAGAATAAATTATTTTAAGAAGCTCTTGAAGTAATATCTGCTGGAAAGAGTTTTCATTCGGTAGATGAGTATCTGAGGAGCTTGACTCTTGTTTAAATCAATACCTGAATGTCTTCTCATTTGTTTGTCTTCTATGTAACTAATTTGACCACTTTTGTATTCACCACCGTTATATCTAATGTCTTTAATAACCTACTGATTTATTTATATATAAGTGTATTTATTTGAGTAAAATAAGAATAATGGGGTGGTCGTAAAAGGTATCAGCAAATACCCACAAATTTCCGCTTTAGACCATAGCCCGTAACAGGTAATAGGCCCTGTTCTAAACAGGTAAATTCTTTTACGATGCTTACTTACTAAAACGTCCTGCAGGAAATTTACATAGGTCGTTTCATTTTCCCCAGGGTACAGGCGGTCAGAAATGACAAATTCGTGGGCAAAAATAATTATAAAGTAGCCGAAAAGTGGTGGCAGACGGCATCAAAGTGGTTTAAAAGTTTAATTAAAAAAATCATGAGGTGCACGGACAGAAGTTCCTTGAAGCTGTAGTAAATATCTTCGAAAATCTATTTGTAAATTGGCAGAATAAAACCTTGATTACAGACTAAAAAGACTAAAACAGAATTAAAATAAATGCAGACGGAATAACTGAAAGTCGCAAGGCACTCGAATATAATTTTTTGCGGTACTAATTTTGGAGTGTAAAATTTCAGACCGAAAATAAGGAAATAATGTAAAGATAAACGGTTGTCACCTCACTTAACGTGAAAGAAATTTAAAGGAATACAATTCTTACAAATCGTAAATATCTAAGAACTAGGGTTTCCAGCGAATAATTAACGGATTAAAGAACCTTTAAAAAAAGCAGCTTTCACGTTAAAGAGGCATGCGTCATTTAACTGACTGGGAATGAACACAAATAACTGTTGGACCGAAAGCTGATTGGTTGAAGGAAGAAGTTACTAAACTTATGTTGATACAGGAATTTACTTTCGAATGTGGTACTAAAAGTGGGAGGTGTCAAGAAAAAATGAATGAGGGAAGAGTTGAAATCAAGCTCTGAAGGCGATTAAACTTAGCGACAGGAATTGATTTTTGACTACTTGATTTATCTGTCAGAGACGCTTTTAACAAGCGAATTCAGTTATTAGCCTCTCTCATACAGAAAAGGTCTCAATGAGTGTTATACTAGTGAATTAAGAGAGTTTGCGTTTGTTACCACGAGATTGTGCTTCGGCCATTATCGTCTCGCACGTCACTTATGTTCACCGGAGACAATTGTTTGGGCTATTGAATTGTACTGCTATATTGTATTGCACCGGAAATTATTGACAGGTCGGCAGTCATTTTGTACAACAATTTCCTCCATTTGAATAGCCCCATGGCTGCTGCAACCCGCATGACATGCACCCAACATGAGCCGATACCTTTGGTTACATGACGACAGATTTTTGGGATCTATATTTACGGTCGATCCTGTTGTTTTGCGTTAAGTATCGTGAATTATTGATCCATCGGCGGAATATATTACACCTTGTATCACAAAAAAATTCATAAGTAAAAAGGTACTAAAGACACGACAGGAAATTCGAAACCGAAACTTTCGAAATATGTTTGTATTAAATATAGTTAATTACAATATTAGGCCTTGGGCCTAATATTGGTAATTAGGTAGGTAGATAGGTATAATTAGGTTGTTGGATAAGAATGGTTAATTTAATGTTGTTGAAGATAATGGTGTTAACTTAGGTATAATAATATTTCATTATATTTCAAAAGTGAAGTGATTGTAAATATTTCTATTGGACTGATCCATAACATCAGGAAGTTAAGATCATGACAATTTAGCGTTATTTTAAAATCGATTGTTAAATCGTTTGAAATAAATATTTTTGAGAACAACAGCAATTTAATATCTAATACTTATTTGTAATGATGATTTTTAAGCTTACCGTAAATATACACCATAGGACTGCGGTGTCAAGAGAGATACTGCTTTCCTGCTTCACATTTATTGTAGTGAACATGTCAAACACGTTCAGGACGCACAAGAAGCAAGTGGTTAATAATAAAGTTGTCTGTATCCCAAAAATATCATTAACGTATTGGAAATATGCATATAAATGAAAAGTAGTTTGCTTAATAGTAGCTAATATCCTATATTGATGGACAATGCTTCGGCAAGAGAATAAAGAACTGATTATATTTTCAACATGGGAGTACCTTGTAACCATTATTTCAAACAAATGTGGTATAACTGTTGCCATCCAAAATAGCTGATAAAAGAAATACGCGTCAAGAGCAAAATCATAAAAACTTATGTCAACTTTCTTAGAAAAACAAGAGTAAATGTATAAGGTAGCGAAAACATAAATAATCGTGCAAACATATAATCTGATCTTGAATCGATACGCACTTTCATTTCGTTTCAATGAAAATTTTTCGAGACTTTCATCGATTGTACTAATAAGTTCCAATAGTGTAATCCAAGTTCTTCTATTTCTAATGGTGCCATAGAAACAGGAAAAATTGAATACAGTTTGACTTAACGTTGTCAAAAACGGAATTGGCTGGTTAGCGATATCGAAGTACCGAAGGCTGAAATAAAACTTGGACAAATCAATGGCTATCAAAATCGATATTACAAAAATAGACTTCTTTACACTTTTCACGTCCCACGGGCAAGTTCCCAAGAAACCGCCTATCATCGTTATTTCCCCAAGATGCATTACATCAGGATATTTCATTTTGAGGTGTTTTTGTGTATCCCTGACGAAACAAACACGACAACTGTAATTGAAGTAGTAATATTGATGAGTAGCTATTTTGAAATATAAAGTACTGTCAATTAGTATATTAGCATGTTAGAGAAACAAATACCCATCAATTGATACGGGATTAAAGTAAAGTGATATAAATAATTAAATTGTTGTCCAATGTTTCGACTGTAATTATTTTTGTTTTGCAATGAAATAAATAGTAGGTTTTATTTTTCTAAAATAGGCCAAGTAATAGTGATAAAAAGAGCACCAACCCACCAACTGAGCTATTAGCAACTTTAAAACAATGGTTGATATGTATTTTAGATTTAAAACTAATGGACCGAAAAAGCATACAGTACATGCTACTAAACTAAACTAAACTAAACCTACTAACATGCAAAATATTTGTCAATATATGGGTAGCTAAATTTACGTTGGTAATTTATATCTATACAGCATGCCACATCGATTTGTTCGATTGTCCCTATTAATGCAACTGGAGCTTGTTTCATTAAAGTTCTGTATTGTTTGAGGCGACCAATGGACTGTTTTATGAGCTACATTAGACATTGAGTTAATGTCTTCTCTATCTATAGAGAATCTCTCTATCTAATCTATAGAGAATTGTGTCCCAGTTGACAGTGGAAAAATGGGTATGTTGGTATACACTTATGGTCTGGAAAACACATGGAAACCAAAAACCCCACTACACCCTCTGAGGACCACTTGACCAGAACTCTCGGAAAATTTGCAAGATGAACCTAGAAGGCATCACCAGATCAAAATGCAAAATCCCCTCAAAGATTTTCTCGAACTATTAAATTGATGTAGCGCTTCTCCAGGAATCTCATCTAGCCAATTGAAGCCAGTCCCCATCGAGATCTGTGGTTCCTGGTTACATGAATGGCATCACCTGCCACCATACTCTGACGCAATAACATATGCTCGCAGATATATGAAAAACGTGAAATTAATCTCTACTCCCAGCCAAGATGACATCCACTCTATCTCTGCTAAATTGGGAAATGCGCATATTGTAAATATTTATAAGCCTCCAGCAGCTGCATGGTCACTATATATTCGATGCATTTCCTTGCTCAGCCATCTATGCAGGCGATTTCAACAGCCCCAGCTGGAGCCATAACGATTCCAACGGAGAAGCATTGGTCGAATGGGCTGGTACATTAGACTACAGACGGTGGAACATCCTTTAGATCTGCTGCATGGAATAGACAGTACAACTCAGACTTAACGTTCCTGACTTGTAATAATAAAGGACAACCCATTTATGTAACCAAAAAAGATCTAGCTGAATTTCCTAACAATCAACAACGACCCTTATGGCTAGAAGTAGATACTCCAATATCTGTCATAAGATCGTTCCCCAGACAAAGATGGAACTTCAGGAAAGCAAATTGGGACCAGCATAGGGTGAAACTCTCCACATCGGTAGATTCCTCCCAAATGTTAGAAATACCACAGATTCAACGGTGTCCTTAAATAAATAGCAATAAACATATTGCTAGAGGCTATCAAGAGGAATGCATTCCGGTATCATACGGTAACATCGAAATCTTCTACCAAAATTTTTTAGTAAGCCGAGTCCCTGAAATTGCTGATGAACTTTATTCACTTAATGCAGTATGCAGGAACAGATGGATCGAAACTACTAAAAGCTTAAACTTATAACATACTAGTAGGAAAGCTTGGAGGCTGTTTAAAAAACTGGGCGCTAGTAATCGGGTATACCGCGGAAACACTGAAGTCAGCGCTAACTCAATTGCTGACAGGATAGTTTACTTATCTAGAGCATCTAGAGACCAAAAGCACATTATCACAAGTAAACTCTAACTGAGGGTTTCAAAGAACAACAGCCTTAACGAATGTCACCTCAACAGACCTTTCGATAGAGTAGAACTAACAGAAGATTTAGAGGGAATTAAAATAGGAGAAGGAGAAGGAGAAGGAGAAGGAGAAGCGATTTGATGAAATTCATAACGAATTCCTCATAAATACAGGTCCAAGTGTAAAACAATTGCTGGCAAACTTCTGTACCGACAAACCAAATAATAGTGTGATCCTTAAGAATATGAAATGACCAAGAATCATTTTCGCTTTAAAACTTGGTATATCAAAAGGTATGCCACAAAGCTTCAAACCCAAGAGATTACCAGGATCTCATAGAAACTTTACGGATGAAGTCATGTTTGGTACCATAACATGTGCTTCCTCTCCTCGAGCCTGGTCGTTGGTAATAGCCTGAGGGTAGGCAACCAAAATGAAGTGAAAGAAAGAGGAAACATACATCGAGGCAGGAATCCAGAAGCGTCTCAAGGCTCCAGCAGTTCTTACTGACTTGACTGCAGCCTACTACACAGTGAAGCGACAAGTTCTAATTCCAAACGAGATAGCTACACTACTAAAAATCATACTATGCGATAGGCACTTTTAGGTCATTATTGGTAACAAAATCAGCAAGATGAAAACGCTGATGAAAAGGCTCCTTACTAGCTATAGTGCTTTTTAACCTACATACATCAGATATGTCAGTAACAGCATCTAAAATATTCGCTTATGCTGACGATCTAGCACTGGCTATCAGTAAAAGAAGGATGGAAGCCTCATGGTTATAAATGACGACTTACAGATTTTGTTTAATCCATACGCAAATGGAAACTAGCAGCAAACCCCAGTAAAACTTAAAACACCTGCTTCCACCTGAAAAATAAGCTAACCAACACACAGCTTGAATTATTTAATGGTGCTACTCGTCGACAAAATTCGGCTCCAAAAGACTCTGGGGAATCACTCTGGACAGAACTCTTTTGAGACATCACTGCAAATATGAAAGACAGCTAACAGAATCCGTACAGGCCACAGATGATGTGTCGATCTACGGCATAAATGTAGAAAGATTCATTTGCTTCAGTGCAACTGTGGATCCGAACGTCAGACTGTGTCGCACGTAGTAACCCAATGTTAAAAACCAAAGAAAGTTACCTTGGAGATATGAATGACTTTAACTGGCAGGCTTTGATTCTTCCAAAGGACTGCTATTGTGTGAGGCGCTTTAAGATTTATTGGTAAATAAATTATGAACTAATTTACACCCCTTGTTTTTCTTTCCTGTCACTAACTATACGTTATAGTAACCAACATAAACAAATTTTTCCAACAGTTGATTTGGAAACGTTAAAGAAGTCTTCAAGACTTTCATAAATAAAACCCCGCCTCAATCTATACATTCTTAATAGAAGCTATTGTAGGGCAGCAATATTAAAATTATAGGTTAATCCGTGATGAATTGTTGTGATATCATGACTATTAGTACGGTCTACTACTAGATGTTACTATAATAGTATATTTTTCAAAACCTGAATAATATAAAGTTACATAATCACATTCCAATTTTAAAAACAGTGAAACAGTTTTGAATCCCTTGCAGTCTCTTCTGCTATGTTATTTTCATGACTCAAATATTGAACTTCAGCATTCAAAATTTTAACCTGTTATTTCATCTCAATAATTTCCTCATACCTGCGTTATAATTTACTCTGCAATATTTCCATCTCCTCAAGTTCATTATTTTGCTCCTGTACAATCCTTCCTATGGCTGAAATTTTCCTTCTCTTTGTCTTTGCCTTGTAGTTGTATAACTTTTAGATCGAGTGTATAAACCTTTTCCATATCTTCTTATTTGTTACATTTGTGTATCAATACAAATTGAGGCTTCGACATTATTCCATGGAAGTAAAGAAGGCACATCAGATAATTTTAACTGTTTTAGATTCTCACTCCTTTCAGGGAAAGTGCTTTGAACAAACCTACAACAATTGTTATTAATTCAATTACATTTTGTGTCATACTCTAGCTACATTAAAACATACCCGTACGTGTTTGCTTACAATCCACGGCTTATGGGTTAAGTTTAATGCACTAAACCACTTCTTATGACGCTTTCCATCTTTCGAAGTAATGTGAAAACACACTTTACATTTTTTTATTAGCTACCACTTACACAATGCTAACACCATATCCATAAATCGCGCAATATAAACAACAGTAAATCCAGACCCAAGCTGACATATAAACAATTGGAATTGTTTGACAGCATAAAATGATGCTTATCAAATTTTCAAAACACGAATTCTTTATTAAAAATGTCAAAAATGTACCTGAACCTGAGCTTCCTTCGAAACATCAGTTCTTATTAAAAAAAATATTTAGATTTACATAATAAAATAATTGCAATTACTTTAAAGTTGCCACCATTAAGAGTTTCTGAGAAAATCCTGTGTCAAAAATTCATCAAAAACGTATTAAAATAAAATAAAAAGATATAATAAAACGTATACAAAAAACTCTTGCATTGCATTATAGTAACATTTCTAATGCAATATATTTATTGAGGTGGTGGCAACTTTTTCAGAAATACATTAAAAACAATTCGATTAAAACAAGAAGCATAGAAATCCCCCAACTTTCTTGAAAGCACCACATTTCTAATTTCAACGGTTATATTTTCCCTAAACTTACAAACTCCTGAACTTTAGTTAATATTGAAACTCTTTAGTAACTTCATGAGTTACTCCTCATATTTCACATTATTTAAAATCAATTGCAGTTTATTACAATTTATAAAAAATTTTTTACAAGCTCAACTTCTGTTGAAACTCCAGATCAAATTAAACTTACTATAACTTAATTATTTAACTTTGTAACTTTAAATTTGGGGCTCAGTTATTAAGGTAAAATATTCAAATGGTAAAAAATTATTATTATTTTCTAAATTTTTAGAATATGAAAAAATGCTTTTCGCCTATGTTTCGAGCCCTAATAAAAGGAAAGAAGTTTCAATGCAATTAAAAAGTTAATTCTTCTTCGAAGTTGTTCGCCATTGCACCATTGAAAGACAGTCTCTTTTGCCTTTTTGTCTTTCTACGAAGATGTCGCCACCAACTCACCAAAGCCTTATCTAAAAGATAATGAAAAGATTTATTAACAACAACCACCCACAGCAATTTAAAATAATTGGTATTTCAAAAAAACAAAACGAACTAACCTTACAAACAGCTACATCGGTCTAACTGCCCTTATATGAAGTTCCATGCCATTGTCGAGTAATACTCACCTGAAAAATAATTTTATGGCTATATGTTAACTGTTACTAAAATAATAGATACATTAAAAACAATGGTCCTTTATAATTAAATAACAAAAGTACTAACCTTTAGACAATGAAATATAGGCACGATGCCCATTGCAACAACACCTCTACCAATGCGCATGTCACTATCACCAAAATGTTCACTGCAAACTACCTGAAACAATACTAAGATTAAATCATATGCAGTTTAATAAAATGCCATACTAGTAATATTACAAACGGAACCTCATGATAAAAGTGGTAACCCAACTTTTAAACGCGACTGGAAAATATTTGTTAATTTTGTTGGCTTTATAGTACGTGATGTTACTGAATTTAACAGATCTCAGTGATATTACAATTGTTATCTGTAATACACATGACAAGTTGAAGAAAACTCGTTAAATGAAGGAGTTGGTAGGCTTATAACTGAAATTATCTCTCACGAAAGAGAATATACAAGAGAAATTATAAAGCGATTTAAATAATACTCTGTTAATTAATAACTCTCTTCAAGTAGGTAAAATAATTAATGTTGTTTGATAATTGATAAAATCCAAAGCCGTATTAAAAAACCCACTAAAAGATATGAAATAAAGACAAATTGCCCGAGAGAAGACTAGGTAACCCAGGCTTAAAACCACTGAAAATTAAAATAGATTTTGTAAAGCCTGGAAAAATTGCCCCATAACTTTAAAACTGTGCATATAAAATATCCATAGAAACTATTAAAATTAATACCAAAACTTAAATACCAACATAAATAAGGGTTGAACAGCTAAGCTGTGATTATAACTAATGCTCGTTATTAGTCAATAGGAAAAGAATAAACAAAAGTAAAGGAAATCATTAAATTAAATTAATATTATCAGAAGACAAAATTATTAGCCTTCCATACAGAAACAGCTGATGGTTTCAGTGACTTTTTTTGTTAGTTGCATTGGTGTTGAATTCATATATTAGATAATGTACTAATGAAAAACTGAGTTCCGTACCTTATTCTAAGAATTCTGTAAAATTGTATAAAGCTATTAAAAATTGTGTTTTATTATTGTTAATAAAAAATATGCTCAAATATATCGTCTCCATATATCGATTCGTAAATGGGAAGACATTGTTTAATTTTACGAATTTTGTACAATTTTCGTAGTATACATATTAGACCAGATCCAACACTCTTTTGAAAAGAAATAATTACTGACAAGGACCAGCGGAAAAATTTCCTTGGTGAAAACAAAAACTATACCTCGGACCACGCAAAATGGTAAAATGGGGTTGCTGTTAAAGGGTTGAAAGTGTTTTCTTTGTGATTTTCTAAAATATTGTCACGAACACGAGACTTCGACGACCACAAATAAAAAACAAAGATTTAGGACACGGCCGGAGGCCACGGTCAGTTCGTGTGAAGAACGATAAATGAAAGCGAGAGTGTTTAACAAAACAAAGTATAAGCAAAACAAAAACCGAACATAAATAGAAGGAGGAAGTTAGTAGAGAGGACCAGTGAGGTCCAGACGTACGAGCTTGGACAAGTGCTGTCCAAGGGGCCGCCCGGAAGAGGGCCGTCCCTGAAGGGACCAGCCGGATGGCCGGTCGAAGAGAGGAGAGTAGAAAGAGCCCCGAGCGGAGACTGTGGTGGATCGTCGAAGTCTCCAGAACCCCAGCCGAACGCCCGAAGAAGAGCCTTCCAACCCCCCTGTCAAGAGGCCCTCCGTTATGGAAACCCGAAAGTCCGGACGACAGGCAACCCTGTAAGTTACCTTCCTCACCTCTCACGCTCCAGCCTTTTGGGATTCGCTGTGCCCCCCATTTTTCTTATTGTGATTTATTTTCGTTTTTGTGCCGACCTGACCCATTTTTAGATTCACCGTTTGTGGGGAATAAAGCCTTTTTTTCTCTGTTTTGTTTTAACCTGTTTTCGTCAATAGCAAGCTCTACCCCCGCAGCTACCAACCCCTTACCTCACGCAGCCGTGACCCAGGAAAAGACGTCCCGGCTCGCGACAATATCAAAGGCTGAGTTATTTTAAATAAAAAAAAAAAATGAGAAACATATACTGATGGTTTTAAGTAAATATAGACACAAAAAAATTCTGAGTTATTCATATAAACGTGGTCATAGTTTTCAAAGAAAGAAGATGCTTGGAGTACGAATTTACAAAGCTGCAATGTGAGTGTTACGCGGTTACATGCCGGTTATTAGCATTTGACTTTGTTATGAGCATTCAAGAATTCATGACATGTTATTTTTCAGCGAATTAAACATTTGTGTAGAAATGTTAAACCGTTTCACCATACCAGCTATACATGAATAATATACTGAATATAATATTAACGTATAGCAATATTTTTATTATTATAAAAAGAATAAGACCAAAGTCATGGCCAAAATTGAATTTATGGTAATTTTGAATCTATATCTATGAATGTTTACCTACGATATATTAAATTACATGTCATTGTATGGTCATAAATATAGTTCACTTTTAATTTTTGAAATGTTATTGGAAGGATTAAGCTACAATAAACGATGTGGCTGCCGAAAACCACGATTTAAGTTCAAATTTATGTGGTAAGTGTCATAAAAACTGCTCATATAGAAAAGAATAGACATTTGAAGGTTTGAGTGATTCGAAACAAATCATTCATAAAGAAGGTATGTAGATATTGAAATTGAAGAGCTCCGAGTAGTGGGTAATCTCAAAGGTCCCTCGAAATCTGAAAGTTGTATAGAAGAACAACTAGTAGAGTGCAAGAGAGGGAAAATAATTAAGATTTCATAATTTGGCATATATGTAAAATTTTTATAAAAAAGTTTCTACATCAAATATTGTGATGTGGTATATAATTGTTCAATAAATAATCATTTGTTCCAATTATTCCATTGAAATATGAAATTATTTATTCTTGTACTATTTATTTATTGATAAAATTTAAAAAATATACATTATATTCCTTAATAAAATCTCCTTCTGGCTGACAAAGTACGGTGAATTTAAGTACGATACCGTGCATTGTTATAAAAGTTTAACGATATTTTCCTTGATTTCCTAACTTAAATTCATTTAACTGTCTCACTTTTAACTGAAAGGTAATTCTGTTGTTGATAGTCAGTTCATTATTTACATAAATAATAAAAACAAACTGAGAAATTCTTGATCCAGCGATTTCAAGAAAAATAAGTCAACGATATATATACCATTTGAAAGTAGGTATCTTAACGGTTGCATTAAGCCTAAAAATATATCAAATTTGAAAAAATAGCAATAAAATTTTTCGAGGAAAATGGGGGTACTTTTTCGAAAAATGAGAATATCCCGGAAACTACTTGCTTCCCATATTCCAGTAAAAACAGATTTATGCGATGCCAAAAAAGAAATATTTTCAATAAATTTCATGTAAGTCGAGTAATCCTGAAAAATGACATATAAAGATTTTACGTTTACATGTTATCTACAATTCTGCTGTAGGACACTTCTCTTTGAAGGCCTCGTTTCGTCGAAAATCTTAAAAAAACGTTTTCATCCCCTAAACATTAACCCTATTTCATTATTTTGCATAATATCATAAATATTTTGCATAATAAGTTAAATTTTAGTTAAACTACTTTATAATCCCCACTAAATTTTCCCACTGGCTTTTCCATGTCATTACTTTTTTTAAACTAATCTAAGATCTACACAACAAAATTATACAAAATTCGTAGAATACTGTACCGGTGATGAAACGACGCCACTGTCTATTCCAGCATCGCCGAGAAACTTCGACTCGAGCCTCGATGTCTACTAGATTGTTCTACTCGATTCGAGAAATCGCGCGGAAGCGTATATAAAAAGACAGGAGCCGAGCGGGACAGGGAGAGAGAGACCGAGACCGAGAAGTAAACAAGCCGAGAAGCGGACGAATTCCTACCTGCGACTAAATACGTGATATATAAATTAGCCTATAGAGTTAGTGTAAATAAATTACATTTAGAATAAGAAAATAAATTACGTTAAGAACAATAAGTGGACAATTAATTTGTGTGAACCCGCGTAAAACGGAACAATACGATATAGTCGTCATCAGCGGTAAAAACCATAAAACTGTGGAATCTTGACATTAAACGTTGATTTTCATGTAAATTTAGACTTAAGCTCTACCGTCTTCTTACCCTCTTCTTCAAAGTTGGATATGTGCCGAAGTGTGCTTTTCATTTTATAGGAGGGAAAACTACCCCTTACTGCATGATATTAAAAAATCGTAGATTTTAGCATGTATTTGGTTAATACAAAGATAATTTATCCAATATGTAATACGATTATATAAGAAGAAAATAAAGCCACAGTTTTTGATTTTTTTAAGGAAAATGCATTTTTTTCCAAAATTACGAAAGTGCAATTTTTATTTTAAACAATTATTTTTTGTAAAATAAGAATTCCAACCATGTTAAATCACATGGTTCATATCAATAATACCTAAATGAAGTTAATTGCAAGTGGGTTACGCTTAATTTTTTCAGGGTGGTAATGACGAGGGTGTAATCTTTAAATTTAAAAAAAGAAAGGGGTTAACGTTATTTTTGTTATAAATCAGTCAAGTTGTATGCAAAAGACTTTTATCTGGGCTCATTTTAATGGTTTTTTTATGTACTTTGAAAAATGTCTATTGAGATCTCCCCAAAAATTTCACCATTTTCAAGTTATTGAAATTTAAAAATTTCAATTTCGGTGTCCTCGAAAAATAACCATCTTATAACTCAGCCCTTATTGGGTTTACAGATGTCATTCAAAAACGAACCTCTTTGTTTTTTTATTAGCTACATTTTTGTTTTGAATGTTTTTTCCGATAAAACGAAAATTCTTCAAGTTATGTTTTCGTGAAAAACGGTTAAAAAACATTCGGTTTTTCAATGAAAATGTGTAGTTTCAATCTTGAATAACTTGAAAAAAATCAACTTTACAAAACAACTTTATAAAACAAAGTTGCTTAGAAATGGTCAATATATGGATTTGCGGGTTTCCTTTGATTAAAAAATTTTTTACTACGTTCCACCCCTAGAGAAAAACAACACTTCGGCATAAGTCCAGCTTCGAATAATGTTATAAATACTACTTAAATCCCAATTTTCAAAGTAATCGACTTTGATGATGAAATTTGACCATATTTGTTGGAACTATTACAAAATTGTATTAAAACTCGATTAAACCATACATTAAATTTATTTCATTATCTACAGCTATTTTCTCATATATACTCTAATTATTCATTGATCCAGTCATGCATGGTATTGTAGCGAATGCCCCGTATAGGTCGTTGTTAGGGAAAAACAAGTAGTTGTTTATGTAATTGCGAATTGTGAATACTGACGTCAGTGTAGTACAAAATCTCTGTGTGTAAAGATTGTTGTAATTTCGGAAGAACTAAATCTGTTTGTACGTAGAAACGCTACAAATTTGGGGGCTCAACCGGGATTTGGTGGACCGAAGTAGCGGAAAAATTTTGGTGGACCTGAGATGGCGTACAGAAGTGATGGCGATGGCACGCGGCGGAGAGGCGAGGAGTGCAGTCTGTGCGGCGTTATGGAGTTGTTGAGCGGCTGGCGCGACTCGAGATTCCACAGGACTTACAGCTAAGTTAGATTTAGGATAACACTCGAATGGATTGACTGCGTGCGGCTGGCGCGCGTGGCCCGTTTGAGTGCTACACCCACATCTGTAACTCATATTGGGAGACGGGCGCTGTTCATCTTTAGTACAAGAATTGGTGATGGTTGACCACTGGGTTGTGTGTCTGGAGCCATGAAGCAGTTGCTGGGGATTTCAGTAACTGCAGGAGTAGCGAAGGATTTCAAGAGACAGGTCCCTCTTCTACCTGGAGCATTGGATGGGATTGGTCATCCCTGGTGTCTCTGATGGTCAGAAGTAGGATTGGCCTGCTTGGAGGATTTCAAGAGACAGGTCCCTCTTCTACCTGGAGCATTGGATGGGATTGGTCATCCCTGGTGTCTTTCATGGTCAGAAAGAGGATTGGCCTGCTTGATTTCGATTTGCTGCTGATTAATTTTTGTACAAGATTTGCAGTCTAACCCGCTCAATGGAGTTAATCAAATGGATTTGGCAAGGATCAGGCGGAATCTCTGAAGAAGGGGAGAAGCCGTAGCAGTAGCAGCAGTAGCAGTAGCCGTAGCTGTAGCAGTAGCAGTAACCGTAACCGTAGCATTAGCAGTAGCAGTAGCCGTAGCAGTGGCAAAAGCCATAGCTGTAGCAGTAGCAGCAGTAGCAGTAGTAGTAGCCGTAACCATAGCAGTAGCAGCGGTAGCAGTAGCCGTAACAGTAGCGGTAGCCGTAGCCGTAGCAGGAGCAGTAGCAGTTGCAGTAGCTGTAGCAGTAGCCGTAGCAGTAGCAGTAGCAGTTGCAGTAGCAGTAGCTGTAGCAGTAGCCGTAGCAGTAGCAGTAGTAGCAGCAATAGCAGTAGCCGTAACCGTAGCAGTAGCCGTAGCCGAAGCAGGAACAGTAGCAGTTGCAGTAGCAGTAGCTGTAGCAGTACCCGTAGCAGTAGCAGTTCGCTGATATGGACTGCTGTGGAAGTAGATCGTCCGAGGGTCGAGGGCGACCCTGAAGACGGGGAGGGATAGTGTAGCGAATGCCCCGTATAGGTCGTTGTTAGGGAAAAACAAGTAGTTGTTTATGTAATTGCGAATTGTGAATACTGACGTCAGTGTAGTACAAAATCTCTGTGTGTAAAGATTGTTGTAATTTCGGAAGAACTAAATCTGTTTGTACGTAGAAACGCTACAGTATGAATACCTCCTACAAGTTTATTACACTGAGGCGCAAGTCTTAAATAAATTTATTTAGAACAATTTATTTTCGCCAGACTTTAATTAAAAACATCTTAAAAGAGGCTGAATTAAAAAAGTTATTACCGCAAAAATTCATCATTCAACGAATTAATTCATTGTTATTTAACGAAGTAACGTGTCAACAGTAAACAACCATAGACAAAAATACCAACTTGACTAATTTAGTCAAATAGTTACAAATATTACAGTTGAATAAACCAAACAAATAAAATAAATACCGACAAACTCGCCCAGAAAACCTCTCCCGACACTTCCCGCGCACCGACAACACTTACTTTTCGAAAAATTCGGGTAATTTTGAAAAAATTGCCAATAAACCCCGTCCGGTAATTAAAACTAAACCGACTTCTTACCCGTTAACTGCACGACTAAATTCTTTGCGAGCAAACGATTTGTTTGTCTGAAATGTATGTAAAAAATCTCACAAAAACTGTCGCCCGGCGTGAGTCACTTGTGATAACGGCGACGTGAGGAGAAAATCGGAGTGATTTTAAAACGAAATTGAAGGAAAATGATTTAAATGTTTTCCTTTCGTTCTCATTGAGTTATTTTGATTTTAAATGCAATTATGGAGACTATTAACTATTATTAATAATTAATACTAGAGGAAAGCATTGATTATAATGAATGTAATTAATTCTAGTCGTTTAAAGAAGATAATCCGCATGTTATTGACGAATAACTAAAAAACTCTCTTCACTGTTCGAAGAAAAAAATGAAATTTATTCTCAAAAATATATTGCAAATACTTAACACGTTCTTGGTAAGTTACTTAAACTAATTTGTAAATACTCGAGTTGTAATTATTAGAAATATTTGAAAAACTGTACTGATGCATAAGAAAAATGCATTTTTTTATGTTTCTCGAATTGTTGGTAAATAAAAAAACTATATTTCAGTAAATTACGAACAAAATGAGTCTAATTTTGGTATTCGGGAGTTTTTGGGATCGTTGAACCCGAAAATGACATAGACAACGACCTCCAGAGTACCTGGGGATCAGTACCGCTGATCTCTACATCGCCTTTGGGAGTTTTGGCGGGATTTATCATAAAAATAGACAAAAATCGATATCCCCGTGGGTTTTGAAGTCGCTATATAACGATGTTATTAAATTATTTGTTAAATTTGAAAAAAGGTTGAAGTATTTACAAATATTTGGAAATAGTCAGGGAAAAACAAAGAAAACTACATGCCCGTATTGCCATGGGGAGAGGTTTAAAAATCGGCTAACAAAGTAAAGTAAAGTAAAGATAAAATTACTAAATAATTTGATTGTGGCAGTTCCTGAGAGGAAGAAAACAATGGGAATGTTACTAATATCGGAATTTTATTAAGATAATTATACCTGCAATGAAAATATATTAATATTGCAATACGCTATTATTAATTTATTTATACTTATTATTATTATTTATAAAAATGTTTATATTCTGACTTAAAAGAGCATTCGAATATACTAAGTAGAAAAAAGTTGAATAAAAATTATCAGCAATGAACTAAAGTAGGCTCCGGCTTCTACAAAAAGTATTCAAAGAGCCATGAACAGGAGCAATGACTGAAGCATTGGCTTAACATTGAAATCAATTTCAGGTAATTTTGATGTAAATGATGGGGGAAAATACCGTGAAAACACACTTGCATTTTCACTTATTATTTAACTGAAAGGATTGACACTATGCAGCAAATAAATCATAACGAAAAATTATCTAACAGCAACAGCCATCAAAGGTATACACTTCAATATACAATGTTCTCTTTGTAAGAGAACAAAAATTCCATAACTAATAGACGAAATTGGACAGAATGTGCATCCTAGTATAATAAAACTTAGAACGATAGAATTGGAATAAAGGAAAATAGAATTTCCGTTCAATTCCCTACCAATACCATTTTTGAAATGATATTTCTTTGGGTAAGGGCAATTAAAAGGAATAGCTTTGTCCTACATTTGCTTATAGTGTATCTTTTTGAATTCGAAATGTATCATAGATAATAGGTGATAGAAGCCAGTCTCAGGAAATTTTTTCAAAGACTAAAGTACTGCTAAATGGCAGATGGCATGTGGCCAGGGCTTCCCAAACATTTCTTGGTCGCGTCGCTTTTTTTCAGTGAAAATTTTTCCTAACTAAGCGTATGTCATAAAAACATTTTAACGTCATAAAATGTTTTACAATTAATATGATGAAGGAGGCAAATTTTTTTAAATCGTGGAATAAAACTGAACACGAAAACCTCCATTTCCTTTTCCTGCTTGATTTTTGCTCTATACTTGCCTCTTATTACAGCATGCGCCGCAAATCCAGTTTCGCTCAAATACGGCGTCTAAAATGGGATTAAAATCATCTACTCCTTAATACTTTTTTTGTTTTTATTCTACTTATTCATATACAAAAAGTTTACACACGTCATTTAGGGATAATTACAATTTAGGTATGTTTTACATTTATAGATTGTTATATATTTAAAACTTTGTTTTATATTTGTACTACTAGATAGCACAGTTTTTTCAGGGATGGGAATTTATCATATTACTGAAGACACTTGTAGTCGTATTTATATCTAGACTTTGACGAGGTAAAAAATTCCAGAACAGATTCTCTATTGAATAAGTGAAGGTCTTTTTCCCAACATGGGTTATGGGCCTGAGGTTTTTTCTTACAGGGATATTTACTTTGATAACTGGAACATCAATTTATTGGGCCAAGTGATCTGAAAGGCCAGTTTCCACCACCCTCACGCGACAGTCGTCGATATGAAAGTATATAAATGCAATTATGATTCCTAGTAGAAGAAAAGACCATTTGCTTGAAGTCAAATATCCCCCTTAGAAGAGGATAGTCATCTTCTATTGAAATCCAAAATTCTGTTAATTCCATGCAGCAAAATTTTGTCTTAAAGCTGTTCTCGCAAGATAACTTGATAAAATTCTCTTTATTCAAACTTACCACAATTTTTATTTTCAAAATATTTCCCAAACCTCTATTAGCTATGATAAACGTTCCCTAAACATGATTTTTGAACCACTAGAAACATCAATATCATTTGATATCAAAAATTGGTGTGATCTGTGGCTGCACCTTCGATGAATTTTTATCGAGTTTTATTATAAAGATAAGTATTTTTTTCATTGATTTAATATGATGCGCGTTTTCCCCTGTAGATAACGATTAATACAATTCAGCTTTTCAACAACGTCGCATAAATATGTTAGTTTTATTAAAACATCGGTATCATTCTCCTTTAATGAAATTAAATTTTTTTTGTCGCAATTCAAAGATAAGGGATAAAACTTGCCAGGCGAGAGCCTTCACACACTTCAGTGGTACAACATAGACGAGTGTTTGCTCCCATATCATCACACGTATTTTTTTAAAAACCATGCTTTCAATGGATAAGACTTTATAAAATTTACCATATTAATTATATATTTTATTACTTGATCCAGTACAGGACTCTGATGCTTTGATGTTATGAACCATGCAAGGGGTCCACAATGAATATAGATATTTACTTGGAAGAATCGCCTTTAATCCTCCATAGCCACCAGACATAGAAAGAGCTCCATTAATATCCATAATATAAGGTATAAAGGTGTTAGGAATCTTGAACATAACCTGAGCCTTTGCTCCTGCAGTGATTTTTTTGAAAACCGCAGGGTTTTTTTAGTACTACTACCAGCTGTAAACCGTACATAGCATGTCAAATGAGTCTCAAATGAGCAATGTCTTATTATTATCATTCGTATCCTCAACTAACTGTAACCTTCGATCGATGATATTCTCTACCAGGTTGTATTCCTCAACTAATTGTGTTACTGGGCAAATGTGCTTTTAAAAGCAACCTTTTATGATGTTTACCATATCTATAGTATCAGATAAAATAAGTTCTTCTGCGATGATAAGAGGGATTTACAAGTGCGATTTTGTTAGCCACCTTGTAAGATGCTAGCAAGACTAATGCTGTTTAAAAAAATGTATTTCTCTGTTGTTCCATTCCAACTAATTTCCTGCCACAAAAACACACGAAATTTGATAACTATCATGTGGTGATTGGCTACTAAATGATGCTGTAATTTACTTGGAAGCATATATTCCGTTGGCATAACTTTCACACATAGTAGATATTGTAGTCTTTCTTCTTCATTAATTTCTGTTACGCAAAACCAAACTTTAAATTATTGTCATCATATTCACAGTAATGTCATGCGTTGAAGGTATACTTTCCCTTTCAAAATCCTGTCCATTATCAAAGATGCAAGGGCCAAAAGTCACAAAATTATTTATCAAAGACAACCAACAAGAAGTTTCTAGCATCAAATCAAATCGCGCCATAATAAAAGCTAAAAACACTCGAAATGAGTGTCTTCTTGTCTAATGTTAATAAGACTTCAATCGTATCTCACTAGATTACTGTTATCGTTATCGTAATATACAAGATGTAACTAAACAACGTTTCGCATTTGGTGATCAACGACATGCCAGTGGTAATTTGGAACCTAATAATATTCTTCAGTTTCCTATTACAATGTAGTTCATATCGTATATTGACTGTCTTTCCCCTTCCTTCTCGCAGCCACTATGCACTCGGCAGTAGTTTGACAAAAGGCTTGGCGGAGGCGGGAAACGATGTTACTTTTCTCACGCCATTTTCCGATGAAAATTATTTATAGGCAATGGTAGTAAGGGCAGCTTGAGGGAAATTTATCTCGATG
Organism: Cryptocephalus primarius; assembly: GCA_963576515.1. NCBI lineage: Eukaryota > Metazoa > Arthropoda > Insecta > Coleoptera > Chrysomelidae > Cryptocephalus > Cryptocephalus primarius. The sequence goes on along the minus strand of OY754940.1, from coordinate 15,139,753 downwards.
GATTTTTCGAATTCATGAAAGGTGAGTTCCGTTATTTACGTTGACGTAAGTTTATAGTTATTTAGGTTATAAAGGTGTTACTTTTAAACTAATAAATAACAAAAGAATTTATAAACGCTATATGAAGTACTTCTATGTAGGAAAAGAAAAATATTTTGACGTATTATAATGTATATATTGTTTATTAATATTTTTCAATTAATTGGAAGTAAAATTCATCAACACGATATTGAAATTATTTTTCAAAATTTTTGTTATGTTAATTTGCCCTTTTCAGTTACATATCAATTTGTTACATTTACAGTTGAAGCTATTTTAAACAATAAATTATTAATGCATGGTTGTAATAGTGTACAGATTTCAATTTATTCGTAATGAGGATACTTCAGCTACTATTATTAAAACTCGTTTGTAATAAACATTTTTGCCCTGGTGTTCACATTGCAGTAAAAATTGTGTTGTAATTAAACCTAAATATCTGCTACTAAGTTTTAATTAAATTTGTATCTTCAAATATACATTATTAATGTAACAAAGCAAATGACTACTTTGAACTGGTCTCGGCAGAAAACAATTAGACAGTTAGACATCTAACAACAGTTAGACATCGTTTTAATACATTTTAAATACTTATCGAATTTTATCTAAAAGTAGGTTTACTATCTGTTCGTTTACAATTGCCAAAAAGTTGCCACTATCTAAATTAAGAAAAGCCTACAAAATATTTTAAAATCCTGCTTATTTTACATTCCAGAAAATGTTGGGCAGCTGACCGATAAGAAAGATAATCATCGCCAAACCCCATTTTTTATGTTATCAATATTGAACAAGATGACCTTCGAAATGGCAGAAAGGACGCTCGGACATCCAAAAGTCCAAAAACTTATAAATTCTAATGAAACATTCGATGCTGTCATAATAACGGAATTCATGATGGACGCTCTGAAAGGATTTTCAGCACATTTCAACGCCCACCTGATGGGCTTCTGTAATCATGGTGGAATGACTTGGTCCCATCAATATACTGGCGCGCCTGCTTTACCATCATTTTTTCCTAACGTAATGATGGGTTTCCCTGAAAAAATGAGCTTCGCACAAAGAGGAGCTAACTTACTGGTTTCCTTGTTCATGAAATGCAATGAAATCTTCTTCGTAAAACCCACGCAAAACGAAATACATTCAAGATATTTCCCGAATAATCCAGACCTGGAGACGGTTTCGAGTAACGTGTCGTTAATGTTGTTTAATTCTCAGACCGGTAGTTTGTTCTTTGCTCTGCCGAGGGTACCAATAATGATAGACGTAGGAGGATTACACATAAAATCAGTCAAATCTCTTCCAGCCGATTTGAAAAAAGTCATGGACGAAGCTAAAAATGGAGTTATCTACTTCAGCATGGGATCCAGTTTCAAATCGGAAAGTTTGCCACCAGAAGCGTTTGAAGCACTACTGAAAGTATTCTCGAGAAGGAAGGAAAAAGTTCTGTTTAAATATGGTTACGATGATTTACCTAACAAACCCGACAACGTTCAGCTGGGGAAGTGGTTCCCTCAACAAGAAATACTTGGTTAGTATTAACGCAATGAAATTTTCGGTAATGATTTCGAAATTAGTTTTGTACCAATTATTTTAAGACACGGTAAACTTATTATTTACTATTTATTACAATTATTACTAAATACATCTCTAGCTTTTATCGAGTTTCACATAGGAATCACAGAATAAGCAACGCAGTAAAATTTTACGCTCTCTGTGATCATGTTTAACGTTTTTTTAATGGCTTGCTTACTTTTCGAGTGCCCCTCACCACAATTCTGTTTGCTCATACTACCACATCACTTTATCTTTATGGTCTTGGATCCACTTCAAACCCTTTCAGACCTCCATTTGAATGAGGTCAGAGGTGGGGGTCTTTTCCTTGTGAAACAGGAACAGTTGTAGACGCTACTCAACACAGCGAGATCAACCCATTGGTTGACCACTTTCTCATTAATATTAGTGCCTATATTATTATTATTTTAGCTCATCCCAACTTGAAAGTCTTCATAAGCCACGGAGGCATGCTGAGTACAACCGAATCCCTCCACCATGGCGTGCCAATATTAGCCTTACCGATAATGGCGGATCAGAGGATGAATGCAAGGATGGTTAGTCATAGTGGATTCGGTATATCCCTTAACATAGATGAACTAACAGAAGATACATTCGGCAAAGCTTTAAACGATATTATAACAAATCCAAGGTAAATTACACACTGAATATATGTGTGTATTAAATTTAAAGCCTTCCTTTTCTCATATTTGCAGTTATCGAGAGACTGCTCGTCAAAAATCCGCAATATTTAGAGACAGACGACACGAACCTATTGAGGAAGCAGTCTATTGGATCGAATACGTTATCAGACATAAGGGCGCAAAGCACTTAAGGGTCGCCTATGCTGATATGCCGTGGTACCAGTATTTCTTGCTTGATGTCATCGCTGCAGTAATCGGAAGTATTTGGCTGATTTTGCTCTTGGTCAAGAAAAGTTCGTGCCTCTTATTAAGAAAATTCAGGAAGAGTAATTTGAACCGTAAACCTGGAAAGAGCGGAAAGAAAGAAAAAAAGGGGTGATTAAGAGTGAAGATCTGTATATATACATACTATATTTAGACCATTTGTTTTTACTACCACTGACAAGGTGTAATTTTTTACAATAGTACTTTATTATATTGGGGTCTAGCGAGGTTCTATATATCTAATTTACTTAAGTAACAATATTTCAAGGATTTAGGCTGTAAATGTGAAAGTATTGTTTTGAACTATAATATTCATTCTGAATTATATTGTTTCGGATTACTGAAAATTTTCTTTTGGCATATTTTTGTATTTCTTTAACACGACGGATGCAGCCACCAGCAGTACCATTGCAAAAAATGATCATCATAAGTGAAGAAAAAGCAAAGAAAATTAGTGAAAACCATCTGGGCGTGTTATGAGCTTACAAAATTACTCCTTTTGGAAAAGTATTTCAGTGTGGTCTCACCCGATTGCCTCGAAAAATCTGAAATAATTCAATTCAATGAACCATCATGCGGTAATGTTTCATTACACTGCATACCACTAAATCCTTAATATCTTTTGAGAAGGTATTGGCGAAAGAATACTTTTGTGGCAAGTCTATTTCCACCTTTAAAAATTAGTGTTTCTCGCAAAAATTTAAATATGTCAATTGAAGATGTGTATTTACAAGTCCAAAAAACTCAACGTTCTTTCGAATCTACAGGTGTTTCTCAAGTGTGTTTAGAATATCTAAATATTTTTTCAGAATTTTCGGTAGGTAAATAGCATCTTAATCGGCATCAAGAAAAAACGGACATCCACAGCAATTGCAACGTCCCCTAGAGGTTTTGTTATCAGAAATTTGACTGATTCGATATTTCTCAAAGCTACATAATATATAGTTGAAGCACGTCAAAATCCGAGAACTCCTGGTCTGAACCATGTACATTTATTTCTATGTGGTATTAGCAAATTGACTGAATTTTATATGTAAACTCTCTAAAACAAGAAGCTTAAAAATCATATGTTTGTTTAAATTTTTAATGTTTAATTTATCATTATTTTCATTTCACTTCAATGTGATTTATTTTGATAGTTTTAATTAATTTGTTGTTAATTATAGCACCACCAATTGGTTATTCATATTAAAATTCACTATTGCTCCGAAATTCCTGCAAAGGCCAGTAATGTAATTAGAACGCCACATCATTGATCACACAGAAGCATAAATTAGTAAAATTTGTTCCCTGCTTAACAGATTCCTGCCTAATACCTATACAAACTAAACTCATTTTTTTTTTCATTTATCCAATGTAAACAGAGCGTTTTGAATCGATTTAACTGATCGACAATTTCACAGAAAATTATGCTGCTTCACATTTAACATATCAGTATATCTAATTGTGTTTCAATAGATCTTGAAGAGTACTTAACGTCCCGCCACTGTGACTAATTCCTGAAAGGAACACTAATATTCCTAAGTATGTATACAATTTGGTAAAGTGGAACAGCCTATTTATAGTAATACATACGCGCTATGTTTTTCATATGACATGATACCCTAGTCTCTTTGACACTGTACTCACCTCATGAATTACCCATTAATGTAAAATCAATGGACACGGAAAACTTGAAGAAGTTAGGGCGTATAGGTAGTTTTTTAGGGACCTATCCGTGGAGCTTGAAAGACCCTAAAGGCACAATTGCAGTTGTTTTACTCTTAACCGCTATGTATATGATCAATATATATTGCTACCTATCGATTGTAAGTAAGTTCGCCATTGCAGAAACGATACTAGCTTATATCTCGATCCTATCAGAAGTTCTGGTGATAGGTATAAGTTTTTATGGAGCGATTTTCTATAGAAAATTTTGGAAAACACTTTGGAACGCGTTCTCGATGTCAAATCAGGCTATTAAAAGATACAGATTGACGCCAGTGGCTGGAAAAGGATCGTACATTTTCAAATTACTTCTGTGTACATTATTTTATTTCAGTTTTCAGATATATTTTATAATTTTAGTAGACTGGGGATCTCGATTTGGTAACGTGGAGTACTTAATGTATGGAATGCATTTGTGGATATCATACCAAAGCTTTTGGAGGATTTTTACCTTAAACCACTTGTCAAATATGGTTGTATTTGGATATTGTTGCACTAACGAAATATTAGAATTAATTCTTTCTAATAACAAGAAGTCGAAGCTTCAAACAGATATATCAATTATTAAAAGAATTCTGCTGCATTTATTCGCTTCTACCGAATTATATAAGAAAATATTTGGGTTACCAATTGCTGTAACTATAATATCAGGATTCTGTAATATCCTCTACCTTTTTGACTTCATTATTGTGAACCAAGAACCACTGACAAGTTTCTACAATCTGACATTAATTGTACCTACACTCGTTATTGTGGTAAGTTTTCCATATTACTGTTGTACCGTTTCAAAGATATTATCTATAGGTGGAAGTTTTTTTTTTATCCGAAGAGGTGGGAAATGCGCATCCGCACCTTCAGTGGCCATGCGAGACCGACCTGTGTGTGGGGTTGTACGTCACCTGTACGACCCACTAAAACCCTACCTCTTTTACCTTAACCTCGTTGAGATAACCATCTTGGACCCGCGTTAGCATTACTCAAGATGGCTGTTCTTCGCCTGTTTGGCGTCTGTTCTGTTCTTGTTTTGTTCTGAAATTTCTCTTTAGGGATTTCTCACTGTTGTGCCACACCGTCCTCCGAGCTTGTGTGACCTCTTCATTCTTCTGACTTTAATTTATACTACGTATATCGAGAACTGCTGATCCTCATCGTTTTTCTTTGTTATCGTCCCTCTCGATCGGGACAGACTAGACGCGAAGGGTGCTGCCATTCTTCATGTGGTTTGGTCGTCAAATAGACCATTTTGTTTCTTTATTCGTAAAACCGTTACTACGAATTCAGCTACGACGTGGAAGTTGTACTGACACTTTTAGAAGAAATAAAATTCTTTATATGTGTACTATGTATGCAGATTAGGTGCACTTTTTTCATAGTATAGGCATTTCACTCAATAAGTTTTACATTTTGTTTTACATTTGTATCAAATTCCTGATAGTGGGCGATCAGGGCTTGGTGAATCTATTTATATTGCGCTTGAACCTTACTTCAGCGCAACGAGCATTCTATCGATCTATTTTCGACTTAAAACATACGAACTTATGTACTTAAAAAGATTAAAAATGACCTGATAAACGATACCATATACGAACAATTTAATCATACATATGATTAATACATATGATAATAAAATACTGTATTTTTCCTATCGCCAACATTAGGAAAAGATGGCCGAAACTGGAGGTAAACATGTTGTCAATGTTATTGAAAATATAAATTGTAAGGGAGAAGATACGTTTAAACATTTTTTTACATACCATGTTGTTAATCAGTACAAAGGTGCCGTGTGTAGAATGAAATAGATTTATTTTGAAAAAAAATTTAAGAAACTTTACCAAACTACTTTATCGAATTAACTAAGAACGCCTTTTATGGTTTTTGAAAATTTTAGTTAGTTTAGAAGTAATGGTTTTTAAATTTCCTGGATGTTCGTTGATGGATGATATAGAGAAATATTTTGTGTGGGCGTGATTCATGAGGGCCTCCTCTTTCATTGTATTTTCTTATTCCAAAAGATCCCACCAACTCCTCAAATTTTCGTTTCCCTAGTTTGAAGTTATAGTCGTCCATAATTATGTCGATCCCATGATTTTTTGATGAGTCTGGGTAACTCTTGGATGCCATTGTAGAATGTTTCAATCTCTTCGTCATTGGAGTCTAATCGACCTGTACAATGTTAAGGTTGAGAAGTTTTGCGCCAAATTTCATTAGCGCCGTTCGGTTGAAATAAGGAACAATTCTATGAAGCTGATATGGAGGCATTCTCTGACTAATATTGTACTCATTTTTGGTGATTAACATGTTGATACCTAAATAGTAAAAACGGACTTCTAGTTATGTGGAGACAATTCCAACACTCAGCAAAGATAAGAAGATGCAACGTCGTGGAGTATCTAGTTTAACCTTCAGATAGAAATTGTAGTTAGGAAAATTATGTTAAGAAATATTCATTCTCTGTTTAGCCTCCGTGTACGTAACACGACCAATTAGTTGTAATTTCGTTTTTTAAAAAGTCTTCATCGTAACGAACATACGAAATTGGCGCAGTCAGTAGGATCCGTACGGTTGTGAAACTCGTGAAAATCGCATCGTGCCGAAAAGCGATTTCATAACTTTAGTGCCAACACTTTAAGTGCGGATCAACGAAAGACTTTCCACGGCTCGAGATCCTGCTCCAGAGGAAACTCGTCCCTGGCCAAGCGAACCCGCAGCTAACGACGGCAACGGAGGATCGGAGGAAGGAAAACACCGAACAGGAAACTGTAAGTGCCAAATTCCTTTCTTGCCTTTCCTAGACCCTTTTTCAGGAATTTAGGGAAGATAGGGTCATAAGATTAGGATAAGAAACAACAAGAGAAAAGAAAAGTCATATGAATGCATACGAAATCTCTAAATTAGCTTTAGAATTAGATAGAATCAAACTTTCTGGTAAAATATTGGAAGATTCTGACGACGAATCTCCCGATCAAAACCCCGTAGAGATATTAACAAATACAGAGATGCCGCCCCTAAATCAAATCAATTGGGATCTCTTTAGATCTAAGTTGAACAACATAAAACCATACGACGGAAATAGTAACGGCCTGAATAAATTTCTTACGAGTTGCGAAAATTTAATAGCTAGTTACCGAACTTATGATAATGCGGAATTTAATACACATATTTTTGAATGTATTCAAAGTAAATTAACAGGCAAAGCTGAAGCTTTAGTAGGCAGTCGAATTGAATTAAGAACATGGAACGATTTGAGAGATGCTCTGAAACAATGCTTTTCCGATAAACGCGATTTAGATTGTTTAGTTCAAGAATTGACGAGGACTAGACCATATAAGGGCGAACATCTGTTAGCTTTTGGCAGTAGACTCCAATTAGTAAAAAGCGATGTAATTCAGAAAATTAATAGCGACGTGACTTTAGACGATAATAATATATTATGTCAAGTCAACCATTATAACAAAACAGCATTGAATACGTTTATCGCTGGGTGTACGGGAACTTTAAAAAACAATATGCATCTAAGAAAACCCGCAACATTGGAAGACGCTTTAGCATACGTAGCAGAATACGAAAACTTCGAAAAATTATACGGAAATTTAAATGATTCTAAATCAAATTTAATACCCAGAAATAACTTTCCACAAAATGACTTTAGGAACCCGAATTTCCACCAAAACCATCCTCAACTAAATTCGAAATTTAATTACTTCCACGTACCGAATTTCAATAACCAAAATAGGAATTTTCCGAATAATTTTCAACCAAATCAACCCCAAAATTTTCAACAAAAACCGGCATTCCCTAGTCAGCCAATCAATATTCAACCCAGACAAATGCCACCTAAAAGATTTTCTACAAATAAAGAAGTTTTTGGTACCCCTGGACCAAATTCCAACGTCTTTAAACCAGGCCGATTTCCTAAACAACCTCTACCAAAACCTGAGCCGATGTCGATAGACACCAGAATTTCATCAGCCAACCGAAATATCCCAGGTCCCAGTAGACCGTATAATCATTTTCAAAATGTAGAACGAAATCCGAATTATACATTCGAGGAGCTACATTCTAATGATTACGACGACTTTGAACAAAATCCATATTACTGTTATCAATATAACGAAAATTATCGAGACGATTCTAATAATTCCAACCAATATCCGGAACAATACTATGACGAGACTTACAATCATTGGGAAAACATCTCACGAGACGAATCCGTGTCAAACTCGAAAGAAAATTCAGACACCCCCGGATCAAACGGAAATTTTCGAACACCAGCCTCGAAAGAAAATCCACAACCCTAGTAGAACTAAATGCCCTCTCTAACAACACATTACCTTACATCGAAATCGAAAAACCAAAATTAAAACTGTTGATTGATACAGGAAGCTCAAAATCAATAATTCGCCCCGATATTATAAAAAAGTATTATCCAAATAGAATTTACAGATCCGATACAGTTATAAAGACAACATTAGGTAGTAAAACCATTAATTATCAAGCTCAAGTACCAATCTTCCCAGAATTTAATTGCTTTTACGAAATCGATTTTCTTTTATTCGATTTCCACGATTATTTCGGTGGTATAATAGGACTTGCAGATTTAATAAATATGAACTTAAATATCGATCTGACCAACAATCAATTAATAGGTAACCATGTGCAAATCCCTATTAAATACAGACCAAACAATGAGTTAAACTGTTCATTTTTTCTCAACCCGAAAGAAAAACATTTGAGACAATTACCAGTGAATATAAATAACGGAGAAATTTTAATTGAAGAAACTTTTTTAGATAAATTATATATTCCAGAGACCTTAACATTTGCAAAAGACGGGTATGCACCCGTAGAAATTCAAAACTATACGAACGATCTTATATCATTTACTTTAGACCAACCTTTAGATGTAAAGAAAGTTCAAGACTCGACTTACGAAATTAATAATTTTGAATATCTAAATTCATCTTGTCAGCTAGAAAACGACGCAGTAATTGATAAAACAAACGTTGAAAATTTAATTCGCACAGATCACATGAATTCGGAAGAGAAACGCGAAATTTCCAAAATTTGTAAAAAATTTAAAGATATCTTCTTAAAACCAGGAGATAAACTTACTTTTACTTCAAAAGTAAAACACGTTATTAAAACAAAAGATGAAATTCCAGTACACACTAAATCGTATAGATATCCATACATTCACAAAAACGAAGTTAGGAAACAAATTCATGAAATGCTCGAACAGGGAGTAATTCAACCCTCTAATAGTCCATGGTCATCACCGATATGGATTGTTCCTAAGAAGCTAGACGCTTCCGGACGACAGAAATGGCGATTGGTCGTAGATTATCGCAAAATTAATGAAAAAACAATTGACGACCGTTACCCCATTCCAAATATTAACGATGTACTCGACAAATTAGGACGTAGTCAATACTTTTCAACATTAGATCTAGCGTCAGGTTTCCACCAGATAGAAATGAGTAAATGTTCGGTAGAGAAAACCGCTTTCACTGTAGAAAATGGGCACTATGAATATAAAAGAATGCCCTTTGGCTTAAAAAACGCGCCTTCGACTTTCCAACGCGTAATGGATGAAGTTTTAAAAGACCTACAACATAAAGTCTGCATGGTTTACATGGACGACATAATTATCTTTAGTACCGGATTACAAGAGCACATACAAAATTTAAAACTTGTTTTTGAAAAATTACGAGAAGCCAGACTTAAAATTCAATTAGATAAATGCGAATTTCTTAGAAAGGAAGTTGAATTTCTAGGACACGTCGTAACACCCGACGGAATAAAACCAAATCCTCAAAAAATCAAAGCTATAAAAGATTTCCGAATTCCAAAAACACAAAAAGAAATTAAATCATTTTTAGGACTATTAGGTTACTATCGAAAATTTATAAAGAACTTTGCGAAAATAACGAAACCCATGACAACATGTTTAAAGAAATCCCAATCAGTCAAACACACTCCCGAATTTATTGAGTGCTTCGAAACTTGTAAAAAATTATTAATGTCAGAACCCGTGCTTGCTTATCCAGATTTTAATAAAGATTTTGAATTGACTACCGATAGTTCAAATTTTGCAATAGGAGCCATTTTATCCCAAAACAATCATCCGATTTGTTACGCCTCTAGGACCCTAAACCAAGCTGAAATCAATTATTCAACTATAGAGAAAGAGTTATTGGCGATAGTATGGGCCTGTAAATATTTTCGACCGTACCTTTTCGGCCGTAAATTCAAAATTTGGACGGATCATAACACGGAACAAGGAACTTGATGAAATGGAAAAGTTACCAATACTAGAAACGGAAGAAATTTCAGAAATCTTAGATGAATTCGATCGAAACTTGAAACCGAAAGTCGTAGTTCATTCAGACATCCAAGTCGAACCGCCAAGAGTAGAACCCGAAGAAAGTGATTCTCAAACTATCCATACCGCGATAGAGAATCCTATTCTAACAATTCCAATATCAAACAAACCCTTAAACATGTACAAAAACCAAGCTGTATTCACATGCGGCGACATACCTAACTTTAAATTCAGAAAAGAAAAAAAATTTGAAAACGTTAGATTTTATGTCACTATACCTAGTAGAAACATAAATGATAACATTGTTAACTATGTAAAAAATTATTTCGCACCCAAACAAACGTACGCTCTATACTTTCATAAATCATTATCACCGACAATTTTTAGTTTAATAATCCAAAATACTTTCAAATATTCCTCATTTAAATTAGTACATTGTACCAGAATTCTAACTGATGTTCAGCGTGTCGAAGAACAAAACGAAAAAATTGAATATCATCATATTTTCAAAACAGGACACAGAGGGATAAACGAGGTCAAAAACTCCCTTAGCCAAAGATATTATTGGCCTAAAATGTCGGACGACGTCGAAAATTTCATAAATAATTGCGAAACTTGCTTAAAGAATAAATATGATCGACACCCACCTGTGATTAAATTCAATTTAACACCTACATCGAAAAGACCATTTGAACACATTAATATGGACGTATTCCAAATTGCGAAACAACCCTTTTTGACCATCATTGACTGCTTTTCCCGATATGGCCAAGCTTATCTCTTGAAATCCCTAACCGGACCTTCAGTCACGGATAGCTTATTAAATTTCGTGACCCATCACGGTTTACCTTTAAAAATCACCACAGATAGCGGTACTGAATTTAAAAACATAGATTTAGAAGATTTTTGTAAATTGCATCGAGTGGAGTTGCATTTTACAACACTCAAAAATAGCAATTCTAACTCCCCTGTGGAAAGATTCCACTCGAGTCTTTTGGAGCATTATCGCTGTTTACAGGAAGAAAATAAAGATTTAAACAGCGAACAGTTAATGAAACATGCTATTCTTTGCTATAACAGCTCTATTCATTCTGTTACGAAACTAACACCTTTCGAAATAATAAACGGACACATAAATTCTTCGAATCCATTTGACTTAAATGATCAGTTAATTCTTTCTACCTATGTCCAAGATCATAAAGAAAGCGTAAAACGATTGTATGAAAAGATCCATAAACAATATGCAGAAGTAAAAGAAAAGGTTACTGAGAAAGTAAATAGAGAACGTTCAGAACCGCCTGACTTCTCTCAACAACGAACGGTATATGTAAAAACTAAAGCTAGAGACAAAAAGGCGCCGAAATTCAAAAAAGCAAATATTCTAAATGAAGACGAAGTTCATTTGACAACCGATAAAGGCACCTATCATAAAAATCTTGTCAGGAAACCGCGTAGTAACAAATCAAAATTGTTGCAGGTTACCGATGGACAGAAGATTTCTGATCCTGTGCCTAGTTGTTCAGGTACAACTAATTAGCTGCAGTGAAATACGCCTCACTAAGCTAGAAAACCTTTTGCTACCCCTTAAGTTAGGAGACTCTAGGATAATATATAGTAAACATACATTTCTACACTATTTAGATCTAACGGAATTAATTAATCAAGTAGATACATTAGAAAATACGTTTAATAGTATAAAAATGAATTTCGAAAAACTAAATACAACTAATCCTATTTCTTACATTAAATTCGCCCGGAACTCTCTAATTAGAGCAGAATTTCTAATAGAAATGTCCCGGAAAAAGCTAGATAACTTTCACCCAAATATTCGTAGAAAAAGAGGACTTGTTAACATCATTGGTAAAGTTAATAAGTGGCTATTCGGAAATTTAGATTCAGAAGACGGAGTTAAATACGATACTGCAATTAAAACCTTACAGGAGAATCAAAAAACAATAATGCACGAAACTAACCTCCAAATAACTCTCTTTAAAAGGCTAATCGATCACTACAATAAATCAATAACTATTTTATCAAAAAACCAAGATAAACTTAATGAAAACTTAAATAGATTTCGGAGTGCAGTAGACAGCAAAATAATCGGTCTCGGTCAATATATTAGCTTACAAAGCATTCTTTCAGGTATCCATGTAGATTGTCAAAACGTAATATCATTTTTAGACAATTTAGAGAACGCTATTATATTTTCGAAACTCAACTCGTTACATCCTTCAATAATATCTATAAAAGGAATTCTTGAGATGATTGAATACCTTAAAAATATTTATAAAGAAAATGAAATCCCAAATTTTAAAAATCCGTTAACATTCTACGAATTTCTAGGCACTCAAGTGCATTTTTCCGATAGGAAAATAGTATTTGCGATTCATGTCCCGATAGTCGACCCTGAATCCCTAGAATTCTACCGTCTATTTCCTATTGTCCAAAATCGCCAAATATTCATTCCCGAATACCAATATTTGGCACGGAGCAGTTCATCTACAAGACCAGAGAAGACCGCATGTCCAGTCTTAGAGGATACCTACTACTGTCACCAAAACTATCTACCAGTCGACAACTGTACTATTCAAATATTCCAAGGAGAACCTCCAAGAAATTGTCCCGTCCTCGAAGTCAACATTCAAGAATCAATAATCGAGCAGATCACGAAAGAAGAAATCATCATAATGCCAGAAGAAACTGAACGGATTTTGTCAAGGTGCAAGACTGATCAATATTTCGATATTGATACCCCTAATTTAATAAAAATACCGGAATCCTGCGAGATCCAAATCAAAAACAAGAAATTCGTCAACAACAGGCAGATCCAACAAGGAAAACCACTAATTCTACCAAAGTTAGAAATATCGGAACTCCCAAAATCAAGAGGCTACCAGTCAACGAATATAACGAAGATCGACTTCGATAATTTATATGAGATCAACGATGCCGCGAAACAAATGCTGCCGATCCAAGGGAAAGAAGCCAACCCTTACACCATGCCTATTATGAGCCTTATCCTGGGACTCGCAACTGTAGGACTTATCGTCGCCACCCTGTACATCCTGATAAAGAAAAAGAAGAAAACCAGACTACTCTTCTGGAAGAAGACGGAAGATCGGGAGGACGTCCCTGTAGCAAAAACGAATTCCATCGTTTTCACCACTTAATGAGGGAGGAGTTATGTGGAGACAATTCCAACACTCAGCAAAGATAAGAAGATGCAACGTCGTGGAGTATCTAGTTTAACCTTCAGATAGAAATTGTAACACGACCAATTAGTTGTAATTTCGTTTTTTAAAAAGTCTTCATCGTAACGAACATACGAAATTTTCTCGAGCATTACATGCTCCATTGTCAGGCAACCATGATTCCGATACACCCAGAATGTTGATATTGTCTTGTTTAATTTCTTCTCCTAAGCTTGCTAATTTTCTTAGTTCGAATAGGCTACGTACATTCTACGTTTTTAAATTGATTTTTCTGCTGCTAAAATATCTTTCCTTTAGTTTCCTTCATCTCTTCTCACAATATCTCAATTGCCATCAATGTTATCAATATATCAATGCATGATGTCAATCAATGAGCATGATATCAATATTTCATGCTATCAATCGTTTGAACTTCCTTCTTTGTCAGGTTTTCAGGTTTGTCAGAAGTGAACACAATGCAGCCGTCCTGAGTTAATAAAACTCATGTAGGTATCTGACAATTGCCATTATATGATGCTCACTTTATCTTTGGTCTGAAGTAACATGCAGGACAGTTTTGTTATTCTGTAATATAGGTTGGTAACCACTTCAGGGTTGCGGGTGGAGTGACTACGAGCACAAAATAATTTAGAGAAGCGTCAGAATCATGTTATCTGAAGGCGACGCCGATGACATTTGCCGCCATATATGTTTCTTGCTCTCCCTACCACTGACTATTGAAATTAGCGAGAAATTCGAAAATTGCACGATTTTGAAATTTGTGGCTACTTCAATATTCGTTCATCTTTGCATTTCTTGGTTCATTTACATCAAACAAAATGTAAGCTCACTTAAAATTACGCAACACTTAGATTCTCTTTTAAAAATGTTTCTGTATACAAGTGTTCCATAATCTTAAGCAATCTAATATATTGCTTGGTAAATGATCCCAAGTTTTTATAAACCAATTAATAAGTACCACCTCCATTCCTCTCAGTGTTACTAAATGACAAATAACTAAGAAAACACAAATTCAAACATACCATTTTTATTTATTGATAGCGAATAGAAATAAAATTATACTAACGATAGAGACCGTTTATTAAAATGTAAATTTAATAACAAGAATGTTTACCGACAACTTCAATTCTAACGCTTTTCAGTAAGATTTGCCATCCTCCGTCTTTACTTTTCAACTGCATGATTCCTAAAACAAATTCCTGATTACAGTAAAAATCATGGATATGTTATGAAATGAAGTTTATCTTCCTTTGTTTTTTTTTTTGTTCGATAGTCTCATAAAACTAGAAACAAAAACCTAAATAAACTTGAACCTACCTTTTCCATATAAGTTTTTAAGTGTTCGATTGCCTGCTCTTTCTTTATTTAATCAGCTCGCATTGTTTAGATAATTACCTGTATTTTCATGTATCAGTTACATTTTACATTCTTGACTCCATTAATCTGATTTATTTAAATTTAATTGTTTCAGAAATCCTGTTTTCAGAAATGAAACCTCACGTTCTTGATTTATATCAAGTATAGTATATTAATTAATAATACTGATTGTGTTACAATTATCAATATATTCAAATACTGCTGCGTGCAGTTGTTTTTAAATTGGGATTAGTATAACCTGATGTAACAAAATGTCCTTTACAAATGACTACAAAATCTACATACGTTCCTTCATTTTAACATATGTGCAGCGTTCGTAAGAAAATTGTGAAATTTGTTTGATCCATAACCCGGGGTTTACAATTGGTGAGCAGTATTTATTTCTGCAATAAGGAAAGTTGCATAAATATAATTGCCTTCCTAATGAAATATTTAATATCAGTTATAGTACTACTAGTAATATTTGTAATACAACCTAGAGCGATCAACAAAATTAAAGTGAAATCAATCCAATTTTTTAGAGGAAAAAACCCCAATTTGTGCAAAAAATGCAACTGTATATTTGGTTACATTCAACACCCAACATTATTACACTGAAATATATTATACTTACCAATCCTATAACCAGTCTTACCTTTCAAAATGTATAGGAGCGCTGTTATTACACCAATTATCACACTAATTAAACGAACTATTGTACCAATCTCCGTGGTGCGTCTTATTTACGATACATGAAATTCTTATTAGTAAAAGATTAGCTTAGAACAAGAAAAGTCGCCAACGGCCGTCATATGCATTCCTTGCTCCCGTTTGCGAGTAGAGAGAAAAGTCGCAGATTTACTGACAAAATTCAGCCTAATTTTATGGTTCGTTCTTGAGTTATAGGTATATTAGCGGAAGTTTGCAACGTCGATGTGGTCAGTTCCTCAATGCTATTTTCATCCCCATGACTGCGAGCGTCTTGTTCAGAGAAGTGCTTGTTTGACACTGTCATTTCCTGTAAAGAAGTATTAGTTAGCATGGTTGCCTACAACATCAGCATCCACGGTAAACGTAGTTGCCTACTTCCTTGCGGCTTTCGAATTATTTGCACGGCTCTTATTTTTCTTAAGGGTTTGAGTAAATTTAGATTCACCTCTTTAACGAAATGATAACAGTCTTCCCTGAATATCTCTCACGGTGCAGAACATCTTCTAATCAGGAAAAGAGACGGTAGCTATTACCCAGTTTCGTTTATATTGATATGCATTTAGTTGTAGTTTCCATGTAAACCTCTCTCACTGTAAGCTAAAACAGGCAATTATGTGTTTTTTAATAAATTGTATCATTTTACATTTCGCCTGATGAAGGTACAAATAAAGCGCTGAAAGCTCTCCACTCTATAGTGAAATGAGTATTTCACCTTTTTCTTACCTTTAGTTTTCTTACCTTAACTTACATCTCACCAAACTACCGGCCGATAAAAAGCTTATAATATGTGACGAGCCTTTGGCATGTCAATTTTAGCCTGATATAATGTGGCGCATCACAAGATCCTTGATGTTAACGTCGATATACACGTAAAATGAATGATTAATGATATTTATCACTTATTCCCTTAGGCATTAATTTTATTGTAATGAACATTTAACTCATTTTCCTACATTTCTTTAATATTTATTTTTAATTTCGTAATGGAAGGCCATAAACTGGTTCTTACTTAATATCCATTCCGTCATTTATTCGTAACTCAACTTGTCTCTGAGTTACTCCTGTTGCAGTTGAAATGAAACAGTCTGATATTGAGAACATCCAAAAACTATTATTTATCGGCAGATTTATAGGAACGTATCCATGGCACATTGGAAGTATTAAGAAGACAGTGTTAGTTCTTTTAATTTCATGTTTTGGCAGACTCTACGCGCTGATATCATTAATTTACTATTCCCATTCAAGGTATAAATTTTCTGAGCAGTTTATGGGAATTTCGGGAATGTTGATCGATGCTTCATTAAATTTTTCTTACTTTTACGGAATAATCCGACACAGGAGTCTATGGAAGGTACTTATAGAGACAATTTTGGAAATAGATAGAATTCTTCAAACACGTAACACCAGTCGGAAGAAGTTTGCTATCAAGTTCTCATTGACAACAATTTTATATTGTATCCTTCAAATTGGTGGTGGGTACAGTTTCGTTAAAAGTAATAAAGCAGTTCAGTGGAATTTCCTCTTTGTTTACATTATACAATATTGTTACTTTTATCAAATATTTTGGACAACGTATATGATGAGTATGTTGTCGAATTTGCTTACAACAAGATACCGCTACATTGAAGATGAATTAATGAGCTTTCATTGCGGAAGTATTACAACTATAAAACAAGCTTTGTTTTCTGTGCATATTATTACAAAATTAATCAACGAAATCTTCGGCTTGCCAACAACTCTACTGCTGCTAATTTGCTTCATGAACATCTTGAGAATGTTCACTTTTATTTGGAATGGGGGAGGACTGAAAAATTTGAACACATCACCAGTATATCTGATTTTCGTCATGATCATGGTGAGTTTAATGGAATGGCAATTATAGGAGTAATAAATTTCATTTTGAGATACAAGAATGGATGCATAGTCTTCATTATTTTTTAATATAAATATATGACAATGTTGATTTTCAAAGCTACTGTTATTTAATGAACTATTTCTATTAGAGAATGTTGATCTATCTTATAAGCAGGAATGACTTAAGTTCCTTGGAGTGGATCGTATAGTACAGGTGATAACGTGGGACTTCGCACATCGTAGCGATTACATTAATGAAAACAGGCCCGGCATTATCTTAAATCCGGGGGTGGGGGTGTGTAGGGACACACATAGGTTACATTTTTTGAAATCTTCTTTGTGTATTATTATCTTAGTTTTATGTTGCAAGTAAAACTTTCTTTTACTGAAATAGCCAAAATTTTACACAAAGTCAATAAAGGATGAAACATTTTCACATACGTGTAGGCGTAGAACATCACAATACAGGATGTTTTACAGTAACTCTCAGAATACTCACCCTGTATTACTTTCCAGTTTCTAATAGTTAATGTCCCGCATTTACCGCTGACTCAATTCCATAACACCCGATTCCAAGAAATTAGAGATAATGTTTCGGAGTTTTTACCGTCGTATTTTAGTTATTTTTTTCACGTTTATTCGTAATTATTCATTCTCATTTTTGCCTTCGAATTACTAACATCGAGTTGTATAATAAATTGTTTGGAAAAGGCTATTTCCGAATTTCCAAAAGTAATTGGCGCAGTCAGTAGGACCTCACGGTCTCATTGTGTATTCGTTATGGGGGGAGGGGGACAAAGGGCTTTAAGGGCAACAGAAGATCTACGAAGTAGGTACTTACGGATACGGCCACGAGCGTATGATAAGACGGTAAGCCGAATTGCAGCCAATTATGTTTCAAAATTTTTCAACGTATATGATCGCTTCTGAGACATAGAAGTAGAAATATGAAAATGGAATTAAGGTGTAAAAATATCAGGAAATCCTTTAAATATTTCGGCAGGCGCTGCTGAGACCAAAGTTACCTATCACTTACTTAGATTATGATTCTACATTAATATTATACCTAATTTTAGAGGAAACTATAACTACACTCTAGAAGTTTTTTCTCGATCACTATGACACATTGAGAGACACTTACAAAAATCAGTGAAACCCCAATAGCCCATCAAATTCTTTTTAAGTATCCTTCTACTCCCTCCTTATTAGACAGGGCCATATAGACAGGCGTCTGTTTGTTTTATCCAGTCAAGCCTCTTCTGATGTGAGGACTAGCATTCCCTCCATCGTCTTGGTGGCTCTCCATCTGTTCTCTTTCCTATAGGCTCGTTTTGTTTAGCATTACTCTCCAGTTTGTCGTTTGGCATTTTGAACATATGTTTGCTCCAGCATTTCTTTATGCTCCTTATTCACCTTCTCACCTGAATCTTGCTTCGTTACTCTTTATGGACTTCATTTCCACACCGTGTCATTGTCCAAAATCCAGTTTCGAATTTTCAGAGACCTTATTTGATGAATCTATCATCTGTTTCATGAACGAGAATTATCGACCAGTAAATTATATTTCTTTTAATCAACAAACCTTGACCAACACCCTGACAGCACCTTCACAGCTACTTTTACTACAAGTAACCGTTTTGTGCGTTTTACCAAGCTTTCAATCGACAGACGAGCAGTATTTCATCTACACAGTTATATAAAACACTTCAAATAAAATGTTTGCCCCGTTTCAAGGTATTCAAATAAACTTTTTTCCACCTCAAAAATCTCGACAATGATTTATAATTAAGTTTCAAGTATCATGTATTTTAGTTGGCCTGTCTTCGTTTCCATTTATGTAATGTATCGTCACAATTTTGTATTATTTGAAATACTGTTACTGTGGTAACGCTATTTGTTTCTAATTTCCTAATGGAATAAATGTGTTAGATTCTTATTACATGCGTAGCTTACTGAATTGAAATGACGCATTCGGTTTTATTCCTCTGTTCTATGTACACTAACTTTGTAGATTAACATGTTACTGCTACCTGATGTTGCAAATTTAAAGAAACTGCTTGATATAGGAAGGTTTGTAGGTACAAACCCGTGGGATGTGGAAAGCCCAACTAAAACCTATTTCGTCGCTAAAGCAGTTCTATTAGTTATCTCCATAACGAGATTGTATTGGCTTGCACGTATATTTTTGAAGTATGGATCTCATTTTAGTCCAAGCAAAAACATGTTAAGTATTTTTGCGCTGGTTGCTCGATTTTTATTCAATATTTCGTGCATTTCTGGTGGTTTTAGACATAAAAGCCAATGGAAAACGCTTTTGGCCACATTTAGAAAGATAGATGATATTTTTGATGATTCTAAATTCGTAATTAATATTAAGAAAAGTGGATTCCATTGCAAATTAATTATTGGAACAATTCTCTTTCTGACATTGCAGATGGCTATAACGTACTGCATAGACAGAAAGTACCGTTTAGGTGTTGAAAAATATCTGTATTTTATTCACCAAACATATTTTGCGTATCATATATTTTGGACGACAGCTACACTGAATCATGTGGCGGATATGCTTATAAATAGATATCGTCTTATTCAAGATAATCTTTTCAAAATTATCTCTAAAACCGCAAATATTAGAGAGCAGTCATCAGGTGTGAAGCAAGCTGTATACCATTTGTTCATTTGTAATCAATGTATGAATGATATCTT
Source organism: Cryptocephalus primarius (assembly GCA_963576515.1). Taxonomy (NCBI): domain Eukaryota; kingdom Metazoa; phylum Arthropoda; class Insecta; order Coleoptera; family Chrysomelidae; genus Cryptocephalus; species Cryptocephalus primarius. Next base: position 15,119,387 of record OY754940.1, on the reverse strand, counting down.
TGGACTACCAGTTACTTTATATTTGTTAACGTATTTTGTGGAATTAATGTGTTTCTTTCAATATTTTGTGTTAAAGGACATGGAATTAAGAGAGCTATTGACCATAGTAATGGCTTGTCTGATTTTAATCACAATGGTAAGTTTAATTGTTTGCAAAGCATTCAATACGATGAATGTGCTTTCTTTTATTTTAATTTACAACAGTGGATATTTGTCATATGCAATATGGTACATACCACGCTGCAAGCTCTTTCAAACTTGCTAATATATACTTCAATTCTTTATGAAAGGTATAAAGGCAAAATTAATTTTTACCGTTAAAGAGGACTTTTATTTGTTGTTTATTGAACAGTAGAAAAGCTTTATTTATAATATATATTATGTAGACTTAGTCTTGGTTATAGAAGGGTACTATACTGTTTCAACATGTTAAATAATTATCAGAGTGACAATGAAAACATGGGTCAAGACCTGATGGGACCTGCGGAAAATGTACGAACCACACAGGAAACCATTTATAAAACACATTTTCTTATCGCCTGTATTAATATGGAGCAGAGTGCAGTAAGATAAGAAACAGGAGTGGGGTAAGCAAGGGGTATAAACCATAGAGTTAAGAGGATAACAGAGAAGATGTTTATTGTTAATTCAAAGTCAATACAATGAGAATTGTTTAAAGCAAGGTACCATCTGCATTGTGCTTTAATTGAAGGCTCGTGACAAAAAATTACTGCCTATAGTGTCAATATATTCTGGTTGTGCAACAAAGGTAAATATGGTTGGAGGCTTCAAGGAGAAACAGACAACTCAAATAAAATCACCGAAGTGTGTCTGGTTCAAAAAGAAATCGAATGTTGAAATAGGGAAAACACCTTTATAGCGAGCTTATCAGAGGAGCTAATATTCTCCCATAATTGGCAAAAGAGGAAAGAGACAAAATGACAAGCAGGCAGCTGAGGGAAAGAATGTGTCTTCAACTTCTTTATCGACAGATTGCTTGAAGAGCAAATAAAACCAACGTCAACTGTTTTGTTAATAGAATCAAATGATAATCTGATGAAAAATAGCGATGTGTTGCGTGAAATTAATCCAAGAAGTATTATCGGCCGCATCAGTGGCCCTAAGAAGTTATGAAAGTGCATTACCGAGGAGGGTACCCTAAATGTTTGAAACTGGGGTCTAAAGATCACATCAATAAAGCTAAAACCTTAATCCACGTCTCAAAATAACACATGCTGATATCGGATATTTCAGCACATTTGAAACAGAAACAACAGTACTACCCTTAATGTCCATGTCTCCGTGTTTTTGGCTGCTTTGGTTTCTTTCTCGAAATTTTCTCTATCCATTTCATGCTATCTAACAGTTCCATATAATCAAATTTTTAAAATGGATTGGTAACAAACGTGTATTCATGTACTTAGGAATTTTACTATTAGGTAGCCAATTCATTAATTTCGTGGTTATTGATGAATAATTTCTATTTGTTTTATGTATGTTTGTATTTGTGCTGTTCTACATACAGAAATTATCCCAATAAATTTACTGTTGAACGATAATATTTGGAGAACGCTAATGTAATTGAAACAAGTCACAACGGTTCTAATACGAATTCTTCACCTTCCTTTATTCAAATCGATAACTTCGATACGCATTGCCACAAACTTGCATAATATTTTACTAGTGACAACAAACCTATATGGTAAACATTTGAAATGAAACCGAATGACATTACTGGATATAAAACTCTGACCACAGTTGGTAGATTTACAGGAACATACCCATGGGATGACGATAGTGCTGCAAAGACCATTTGTGCTGCGTTGTTTCTTTGTTGTTTAAGATGTTATACAGTGTTTTTGATTATTACAGAACTTAATCTAATACGATTACCCATCCTACATGCATTTCTAAGTGCTTCATCAGTGTTGGCTGAAATACTGTTTAATTTTTCGTGTTTCTACGGAGTGATTCTCCACAGAAGGCGTTGGAGGCAACTTTTCGGTACTATTCGTAAACTGGAACTAATTTTCGGGAAGCTTTTATCCGAACGCACCAAGCAGAAAAATTGTTTTAACTCCAGATTTATAATACAAATATATACAACTGCGTACGTTATAATTGATATATTTTTAATATACCGTATACATTTCTGGGCTGAAAAAATTTATATGCGTTATATCATTAACGTCGCTCAAATGCATTCCTTCTATCAAATATTTTGGACGACGATTGCAATAAATCATGTATCAAACATGTTTTCAAAGAGGTATTGTTTGGTAGAAGACGCTTTGGCTGCTATTTTTGCTACGCCTAACAAGTATGTGCGTCGTACCAAGCTATCACTTGTCAGACAAGCATTATTTCATCTATTCAGTTGTACACAACACATGAATGACATTTTCGGCATACAAACTCTTTGCCTTGTTACAACGTGTTTCTTAGATATTCTGGCATTATTAACACTTTGGATATCTGTTTCGTCCGGTACTGGAAACTTCGATCATACTGCAGTATATATTCTGCTTTTGATGCTTATCGTGAGTATAGTTACCAAACTACCTCAACTTGAATTTATTTAGACTTCTTAGTACTGAAACTAATTTATTATTTCAAGCAGGACATAAATAAGTGGGGCTATATAGACACATTTTTTAGGGTAGGTTTAAAGCCTCAAGGATTTTTGCCGATATTTTATTGATTCCCTTTATGTAACATGTCACAACTTTGTAGTATTGGAATGGCTGTTACTATGGTAATGCTATTTATCCTCAATTTCCTAATGGATTATGAATATTATTTCCCTATTACATGCCTAAACCTTTAAATGGAAATGACGCATTCAATGTTATTCCATTGGTCCTTATATACACTAACTTTATAGATTAACGTGATGGTGCTATCTGATGTGGCAAATTTAAAGAAACTGCTTGTTATAGAGAGGTTTGTAGGGACAAACTCGTGGGATGTGAAAAGCCGAATTAATATCATTTTCATCGCTACAGCAATTTTATCAGTTTTTTGCATAACAAAATTTTACTGGCTTGTGCCTCTTGTTTTAAATTATAGATCTAATTTTAGTGGAGGCAAACATATTTTAAGTATTTTTGCTTTGACCGCGGAATTATTATTCAATATTTCGTGCATGTGTGGGGTTTTCAGGCATAAAAGCCAATGGAAAATGCTTTTGGCTACATTCGGAGAGATAGATGAAAATTTCAATGAACTTAAATTTGTAATCAACGTTAAAAAAAATTACTTCAATTACAAATTAGTTATTCAGACGATTTTGTTTTTGATATTGCAAACATTTATGGCATACTGCGTTGATAGACAGTACAGTTTGGGTTATAGAAAATATCTGTATTTTATTCATCAAACATATTTTTCATATCAAACATTTTGGACGACGGCTGTGTTGAAACATTTAACGGACATGATCACAGATAGATATCGTTATATTCAAGAAAATTTTAATAAAAGCGTGTCTGCAACATCAAACGTCCAGTCATCAAGCACAAAACAAGCTGTATACCATTTATTCACCTGTAATCATTATATGAATAATATCCTCGGACTACCAGTTACACTTTATTTGTTAAGATATTTCCTGGAAATAATGTGTTTCTTTCAATATTTCGTATTAACTGAGGTGAAACGTGAGACGATATACGACACATTAATGATTGGTCTGTTTTTAAGCATAACGGTAAGTTTACTTTATTGCCTACTAGGAACATTAAGCAACAAAAATTACACAAATGTCATGCTGTACTTATTAATCCTTGCAGTTTTTAAAATCACTTATCCAAATACTTTAAACAAATTTTTGAGACATTGGTAACATAAAAATTATAAGGCAAATGAAGTATTTGCTCTATTTACAATACATAAATGGAAATATACATAACGTATGTAATGAATCGAAATGTATTCTGTTGACAATCTGACATCATGGTGATTTTCATGTGTATTTCCTCTAATGTAATGCAGTAAGTGTGCATTTGATATGCATGTAGTCTATGTACAGTTCAAAATTCTCTGAGTATTTCCCTCGGTCTTTTCTCACCTTTCATCAAGCAATCAGGTGAAAATGGTGGTGAAATTAACATGAAGTAATAGTATTTTCCTGAACAATCTTGGAGTTTAAGTTAAAAGCGTGCCAAGTTTAAAGTTTCTAGTGAATTGGGCAGTGTTAAAAAAATTTCAGTCCACTCGGAAAGCAGAATTTGAGGTTTTTCAATATTTTCTCTGGGGCATGTAAGCAATAACGCGATGTTTAAAGTTACTAAATACTCAGAATAAAATTGACAGAAATAAATACTGGTATTACTCCTATTATCATCCCATAAAATTTCAAATTTTCAGGTGGGTAAATGTGGACAAAATGCTTTATATATTTGAAAATTGCTATCAGAAAATGCTAACGATTTATAAAAAAATCTATAATTGTATTAAAGCGATTCCATGTTGAATTTTCCAACATATTTATTCAATTGTTTTACGTACAAAATGGTGCCATTAACACATACGATATTTAAAATGGTAAATCTTTTCTAAGCATGTTACATGCTGCTCAAATACACGCATCGCTGGTCACACTATTTTATACTCCATTCCTTCATTAATCTTAGTATATAGATATGACACCTTATACATATTTGATACATGTTACATGATATACATGATACAAACATATTTGATATATGTTTTAAAATTATCGATTGCTTTATAGTTGCTAATAAATTTGTTTCCTATCATTTTGATCGCAAATACAAACAAACGTAGTTAGCTATCGTAAAATATACACATGAGTAAAAATAATTACACAAATGGAATACTGGGCAATAGTGTATAGTAGCTTTTTATGTTCCTTTACTTTAATTCCATGTTGATAGATAGGTAGTTATATCTAAACAGGGTAATGTATCAATTGACATTACCTTATATTCCAAAATAGCTGCTTAATAAAATTACTAATACAAGTACCCTTGACCTGTTGATTTCCATAGGGATATCTAGTAAGGTCCCAAAATGAAATATCCTGATATAATCCATTTTAGCAAACTAACGACGATAGGAGGCTTCTTAGGAACTTACCCGTGGGATGTGAAAAGTGTTAGAAAGTCTATTCTTGTTGTGTTTATTTTGATCATTATCAATGTATCCAAGTTTTATCTGGGGTTTCCACACTTTGATATCACTAAGGTGCCATTTTCGGTTTTGACAGTGTTAAGTGAGAATTTATTCAATTATTCCTGTTTCTATAGCTCGATTCGAAGTGGAAAACGTTTTGTTAAACTGTTGGAACTTATTAGAAAAGTGAATGAAACTTTGGAACAGTTTTCACTGAAACCGAATGAAAAGGCATATCGATTCAAGATGAGATTATATATGGGCACGATTATTTATATTTTCGCTGTCTTGTATATTTACTTTTGCTACAAAATGAAGATTGTCCTGACCGACGTAGATTTTTATGTTTTTGTTTTCGAGTCTTATTTCTTTTATCAGGTATTTTGGATGGCCATAACAGTACAACATGTACTTGATATGCTGTCCACGAGATACTCTCATATTGAACATATAATCTCTACTTTATTCACTAGCCAAAATATTGTTCGGCAAAGAAGGGTATTAACTACAGTTAAGCAAATTACTTTTCATTTGTATGTATGCTTTCAGTACGTTAATATTTTATTTGGGATACAGACAACATTATTATTATCCACCTGCTTCTTATACGTCCTAAGCGTATTTGAGACTTTTGCTACAATAGATGCGAAGCAGGCAAGCAATATTCCTGTTTATACCGGATTTCTGTGGTGCATATTTGGGGTAAGTCTGAAGATCTTTGATACAAACAAGTAACAGATATTACATTCCCTTGCTTTAAATAAATCTGAAATTTATTTTCGTAATATCCATTAGAGTCGCATATTATAAGTCCTTCATGTTATGAATCAGTTCATTAAAAATGTGTATACCTAAGTATATTGGGTATTAAGCGTCGTCCCAATTAAGGCAGTCCCATTTGCGAGGAATTTGACAGATATAATTGCACTCTACCCCTCTTATTCATAAACGCGTTTCAACTAAGGCACTAGCTTGCACTAACTTGCACTAAGGCAACTATAGTTACCACTATGTTAAGAGTACATGAAACAAAACTGTAGTAACACCTGTGAAAAAACGCATTTTGAGCTAAAATCCATTTTAATGTTAATATGCGTTAATAAGATCATAACAGTTTAGGCAAAAACACTATAGATCTTTAATCTTTATCTTTAAATATGATTTGGAAGTGTCATATAAAACTTCCAAGTCGAATTGATATTAAATTTATTTCAAAAAATATTATTCTGATTTTTGTCCTTATGCAAGATTCCTCAAACACTTAATAATATTTTTACTATTGCTGTATTTTTCTAAAATTCTGTCGATCCTTTTGTTTAGCTTGACGCACTTCTTTTTGCGTTTCTTCCCCTCTAAATTGAGACACAATTGACTGTACTTAAAATTAGCGCTGCACCAGCATGATTCAAAACTATTTGGAAGCTGGAAAATGCTTGGAACTTTTATTTGCAAAATAGAATTGATCCAATTATTCCAAGCTCCATGGATTCGTTAGACTCAATAGCACGTTGGGCTTCGAAACCATTAATTCATCAAAAATTGATGAAGGTTTCGGTTTGAGGGCAGCTGCGCACATTCTAACATGGATTCGATCTGTTGCCAATCCGATCTCCTGCACTTTTCGCTATAAGCAGTAATTTAAATGGAGATTACATTTTTGCTCGCTGCTCCTGGTAAGATGGGTTTAATGTAAGATAAGGCGCTGCTCTTAAATCTCAACATTACTTCAACTGGATCTCTCGGTAGACGATCTCTTCTTATCAGGTAGCAATACAAATACCGTTGGTATAATATTAGTTTCTTCATAATTGCTTTCAATGACTGCATTGATTATATACAGTTGCGTAGATTGTGCGGCACCATCGGAGAAAATTCCATCCATAAATATTACTATCACATCTTGTAGAGACCTGTAGTTGTTACAAATCAAAATTCTGGCTTCTGTCCTGTGGATTTAAGTTCATGTCGAAAAACTTGGGGTGCGTTGAACTTTTCATTCCCCTCGATGTAGGAAGATCCACATCTTGCTAAAATATAATGAATGCTATTGTATAGAAAACAATATTATGCTATTGCAATTCAGTATTACCAGAATTAAAAATTATCCGTTTTAATTTTCCTTACGACTTTCACCAATGGTAAATTTCGATAGTACTATATAATTCACTTTAGAATTTCTTTCAAGTGATTTGGTGATCATTCATTACTCCACAAAACAGTAAATAAATGGAATCTAAACAATATTTTAATTTCGTAAGTAGTACACAGTACATTTCGTAATCAAACCAATCAACAAATTTGTTATTTCGACCTTATTATTATTATTTGATGAATCATAATGCCCCGTAATTTATTATTGATGTCTATCGTCAGCTTATTCTAGAAACAGTAATAAACTTAGTAGGTACTCGAAGCAACTGTAGAAATGTACGAGTTCGACACTAAAAATTTTAACATCTTCACACGCGTCGGGAAATTAATAGGGACGTACCCTTGGGACATTAAAAGTGCCAAAAAGACCACTTTAGTAATCATGATAGTGTCATTATTAAACATTATCAAATATTTTTCGTACATGCTTGTCAAGACACCTGTTGAATTAAAAGTGAATTTCATAGTAACTGTGTTGACTTGGGTACTTCTACTAACTGAAATTATATTTAATTTTACGTGCTTCTACAGTACAATTTCTAGTAGAAATACCTGGAGTAAGCTTTGGGATCGCATTTGCATGCTCGATGAAATTCTTGGAGAGTTTCGATTGAGTTCTACGACAAACAAAAATCAACCTAAGTATAAACTGCTTGCATTTACTGGATTTTACATGTTCGTTTTTCTTATGTCAACGTTTCTATACTTGAATAGATACGAACCAAGCGTTTACATGTTCTCCTTAGAACTTTTGCAATTTTATTTTTTTTATCAAGAATGCTGGATTTCACTTGCATTAAATCAAGTCTCGAATATGCTCCTGAAAAGATATTCCCATATTGAAAATGAAATGAACATCGTATTTACGAGTCGTTCAAACCCTCATACAAAAGTATCAGAGATAAAGAAAGCTCTGTTTTATTTTCACAACTGTTACCGTCTCATAAACGATGTATTCGGTATACAAATCACATCAATGCTAACTACTTCTTTTGTGAATAACTGATATTTATTTACGGCTACCACTGGTCATTTTCCTTGCAACGATAACGGTAAGTTCACCGCAGATACCGTTGAGTACATCTCAAATCGTACATTTGATTTAATATGATCAGATCAAATTAAACAAAGGTATATTTGAACTGATTGAAACCTATAAGAACCTTTTTTTTTAGATTGTAGAACAATATTTTTTGTTAAATGGGCATAAAGTAATGCCAGTTGTCACTGTTTCTTCTGTTTAGTGGAAACTGACATATTTTTTTTTAAAGTATAACATCAAGTTGTGTTCATGACATATGATATATGTACATATGACTAGTACGTGCAAATTTTCTAAATTTAAACAGTTTATTATCTAACAATATCTGCTTTTGTTTTACTTCAAAATCCTCGTAAAATTTTAGGAATTTTTTTAATTCGATAATAAACATTTGTAATAACAACAAGTGTATAACGCTTTCTTCTCGACTTTGGCGGTACGAATCAGAAAGGGGGCACTTATTTCACTCTTTTCATCGAACGTTCAATGTCTATATGTACAGGTCTCCTCAGCGAAAAAGTCTCAAAACAGGTACAAGGTGCATGGATAGACACTTATAGAGATTGTGCCCTCTCTGATATTTGCGACTAGTTTAGGCTTTGGAGAAGTTTCTGAGTCGCTGAGAGTAACGACAGAATCTGTTGTTCTAAAATCGTACAAATCGTACAAAATCGGAAACCTTTACATTTCCGGAAAGAGATGGCACCATTGCTTTTAGTACACAATACGGTTTTTCAGAAAGTGCCATGAACTATGTTGAAATCCGAAAATTTACGGCTTCAGAAGAATCTTGGCAACATTGTTTGCTTTGGAATATCGACATTGTGGATGTTTTGGCAGTTTTGCATAAAATCGAAAAATTTGAACCTTCCAGGAAATCATACCAACTCTTTATTTAGAGGTACAAGTTTTCAGAGTTTTATATATATATATATATATATATATATATATATATATATATATATATATATATATATATATAAAAACCTAGAACCTGCGAGAGGCAAGGCATTTTATTTGCATAGCATTTCCTTTAGCGATGAAGCAAATAGCAGGAATGATAACAAATAAATCTATAGTCTCTAGCTAAGGTAATGCCCTCTTGGTTATGTACAAGATGAGAGGAGCCTACAGGAATATAAATCTATCTAAACACGGAGAAAAACGGACCTAAAAATTACAATAGAGGACAAAATAATTACAAGTAACAGACAGAAATAATAAATAATAACATAAAACTGGAACGGTTTTGAACACAATCCTCACATTAGTATGGAACAATAAGTCATAGAGTATGTTGTACTAAACATAGAAAACGCAGCATTTACAACATACATAAAATATTAAAAGGCCCTTATATACCCCTTGTATACCCCTTTATGTTGATTGAAGCCCCCATCACTCAGCTCCAGATGCGAGCGTTTCGCGTAATATTCGAGGCCATTTTTCGCACTTTTCTCCAAAAGTATATGTAGATCAAAGATAGTCAAGTTGTAGGTTTTGATATCCTCTTTCGAAAATCGTTTGAAAAATTAAAATTGGCCCATCTCACTAAACACGTCGAATTTTGGAAGATTTCGGTGTATTTTGTTAATAACGTAATTGTGCAAGAACTATTCATTCGAAATCATCCACCCTCTGCATACCTACAACTGACATAGTAACCTAACTTTCCGCGGAAAATTAGAGCTTCAGCTTTAAACTGGGCAAAGCTGTGAATTTTTGAAAAATGGTCCATTTTAACGGTTTTTAAAAGTCTTCTCGATGAAAAATGCTCCGATCACCTTTTAGAAACGCTCATTTTGAACGTCTTTTAAATCTCTACAAGTCGTCTGCACAACATATTGCATTTCCGTCAATAATTTTCACGCTATGGTGAAAAAACCAAAGAACAACTTATTTCTTGTTAAATTTTTATTTTTAAAATCAACATGAAAGCACAGATTTGTCTAGATTTCGGATTTTTATCATCTTTGATCCATTTTAAATAAAGTTGTTTGGTTGGTCTGTCGTTAAATTTGACCTACCAAAACAGCTATTTTTTACTCTATAAACTGGGGTAAATATGAAAAAAGCAGCAACGCGTAATCATGTGACTCCCCGTAAGCAATAAATTCCATCACACATTCTCCACCCAAATTGTGAACTTGAACAATACAATTTATTTATCTCAGATAAGCAATTGGTCGTGTTTAATGTAAAAATTTACAGGCAATACGATGTTGTGTTTATTTTTGTCTTATCTGCTGTAGTATTGAAACTTCGTGAGAAATTTTTTTTGTGGTCTTCAGTCTATTACTGGGAGATACGGTCAAAACGTTATTAAATCCCAGGGGGTCCAGAATACAGTAGAATGTTTTTATTATTTCGAATTGAAACGAATGTTAATTCTACTTAGGATTCAGTAGACCATACATTGTCACTAAAATGATTAACATAATAATCTTGACACTCCTGAAATCCTATTGTGGTATTCTTTGAGATTTATTTTGCTGTCCTTAATTGTTTTCCTGGCTTCTGAAAGTCGTGTGCCTCCCACATGTCGTCTTATTTCGGCATATTTATTCTGCCACAGTTCAATATTTAGTCTTGCTACCCCTATTTCTATTTCACTGTTACATTTTCTATATTGCTTGTAATCTTCGATACATTCATCCATAACCATAATTCCCAAGTTACTTTCTACTCTTCAGCTTCCTTTTCAGTGTCATCATTCCACTTCTTAACATATTTGGTACCGTATATTTATTTGAATCTCATTGTTTCGTCTATCGCTAGATGGATACAGTTTTTCAGTTATCAATAGCATTCTTTTATATTTGGCTGCGATATGTTAACTTGTTTTAATCCAACTGCAAGTCTAAATTTAAATAAAAATTGTACCAATTAATCTAAAATTTTTACTGCTATTTCATGTTCGATGTCTGTGTTGATTTCACCATAGTTAACGACCATAATTAACTACAAATTCAGCTGTTACAAGGTGATGGTGTGATCCATATTCTGTCGCTTACATCATTAGTTTGGATACCTGTATATAGTAATTAATATCTGGACTAATATTTCTTGTAGTTTGGAAACACGTATATTTTTGGACTCCTATTTGGGAGTAGCATCCACTCCTCACTTTTGAATAGTAATTTTCACCCAATTCTATTATGGTTTGTCCATGGTCATTGTGGCCTCCTTTGGCGTATTGTCCAACTATTAAACATTTCATCGATTTTCCTGATATCCTGATATATTTAGGCTTGAGGCAGAATTGTAGGGTACAATTATGTTAACTATTTCCTTGGTTCGATTTTTTCTGTTAGTACCAATCCCAAAGAAGCATATAGCGAGTCAGTAACATTTCATTACCCACCTTTTGAAATATTAATGCATCGCAACTTTCATTCTATATTGACTCCATTAAATATACTCCTTATTGGTTAAATGTAATTTTTTCACATCGAAATTGAGTTTCATTCCATTACGGTAAATTCAGTCCTTTATCATTATGTAAATATAAATAATCATTATTTAATCTATAACTTCGTTGCGACTGTCATTAGTTTACAAGCCAATGAACATTTTGAATCCCTTAGTTCCTTTACACCTCGCTTACTGTACAAAAATGCAGCAATCTGATATCCGCCAATTAAATAAATTGGCAATTTTTGGCGCCATTTTAGGAATGTACCCGTGGGACTTGAAGAGTATCAAGAAATCCCTTATCGTAGTTTCGTTGGTATTAATTTTATTTATATTGAAAATGTACTTATTTGTGTATTTTACGCCTTTCTATAATCCACGATACACCGTTTTTAATACATTTTTGAACACTTTGTTAATATTACTCGAAGCTATGTTCAACTGTACGTGGTATTACGGAGTTGTTCGTCATAGAGTCGGTTGGTCTGAGCTTTTAGCTACCTTACATAGAATCGATGACCAAAATATAAACAGTCACTTCAACGTGAAACTGATTATAAACTTAAGTCTGTTTTGCGCTATGGAAATTATTTTAGTGTACTGCGTAAAACAAGTTTACCATTTAAATCATGAAGTGTACCTAACTGCGTGTATTGAATTTTACTGTTTCTATCAACTATTTTGGACAGTATTCACATTTAACCACTTGTGTAAAATGTTCGCATCGAGATACACCTGCACTGAAAATCTTTTAATGAAGAATAACACGCATGGGACTTTGCTATCTTCGGCAAAAATATTGTCCATCAAACAGAAAATGTTTTACTTACATAATTGCTGCACGATTGTTGACGAAATTTTCGGACTGCCGAATACCTTGGTGCTAATAACTAGCTTCACGTATGTTCTGCTACTGTTTCATTGGATTACCTTCGATCACGAAGTATTGATCGGGACAATTGTGCTAATGGTTATACTCAGTACATCATTCTTGGTAAGTGGCAAATACTCTTATCAATTTCATCAGCAAAACATGAAATATTTCCTTTTATATTCTCATTTTTGATTTCATTCATAATTATAAATTTTTTGATATGAGAAGCGCATGAAATTTATGGCTGTGCCATCGGGGTTTTTTCAGGTTCCTGAGAATGATCGCTAGATGTGTGCCATTTTAATTTTTTGAAATAGTTATATCTAGCACAATGACCATTGGCAGGCAAATCCGGCGCGCCTAGTATTTTGAGAAAAAGATATTTGTGCAATAAAAATTCTAACGCCTGACACCTATAGTCTTACTGTGGTTCAGAAGATGGCTGTAGCAAACTTTGATATAAATTTTGCAGACACAGACACCAAATGCTAAATATTAAAATATCTGCCTTTTAAGTGTATGGCAAAATAGACAAATAAATGACACATCATTAGCAGACGCGCATGCGTTTTAGCAAATCTAGTGTTACTTTAAGAAAAACTCGCGACTTTTTCGAACGTTTTCCAATTTTCTGCTGTGTTAATTTATAAAATTATTATATCACATTTATGAAAAGGACACTCAACCAAAAGTAGCCAGTAGTATACTGGCTCTATATAATAGTAGTTACATAGTGATTCTCATTAGCACTTGGTTATATTCTGTTTAGTTAAAATGAGCAATTGTTTCAAGATATCGAAAATAATTTAAGAAAAGTTGGCACTTTCTCGAACATTTTTCACATTGTTGCCATTCTGTTTTTTACAAATTTGCAAAGAATTTTTAATTACCTTTGGATAATCATTATATGTATGCTAATTACTTAGAGCAAGTGATTCTAAACCCAACAAAGCCCCAAAAATGTATTGGTACACGTGCATGCCTAGAATGGGTTACTGCCACATACGCTAGTAATTTTGAAATTTGATTCCTACAGTACATTTTGTTCCAAATCATTACGTTATTTGATTTACTGTCCAACGTGCTTCATGTTTCTTCTGCATGATATACTATAGAAAATGTTGGATTGCTCTATGGGGGAGAGTTTACAGATGTGATTTAGAGCTTTAAAAGGTATGAACTACTACACAATACTGTATTGATTATAAATAGAATGCCCTGTCTACCGTTGAAATAGTGGCATTATAGGGTTATTAGTTGGTCTGGTCGATATATATGTTGAATTTCTTGTTGGGTACGCTAAGCAGCATATTTGCAGTATCAGCAGGCATTGTGATAATGAAGATAGTCTCATTACCGTTGTGTTCACAAGCAAAACTTTTGTTGCATGGGAATAAATACCTACTTTACAGTAATAACCGTTACATATATCTATCAAATTCATTAACTTTAAATCCTTCTTAATACAAATAGTTCAGAACATCTATTGCTTATCGCTGATATTTTCTTTTCCTGGTATTACAGTAGTAAATCTGTTGCTATTAATCAATGTACTTAAGCAAGACTATTTTTCAGTTGTTCGCTGTGATCATCATACGCACTTGTGACAACGTGGAGAAAAAGCATAGGAACTTCATTTACTCATGCAACTTGCTACAGTCGTGCACCAGAGACCTCGTCCTAAGAGAAGAAATCATCATCTTAACGAACTACGCTGCTAATTTGTCACCAAAGTTTACTGCAGTGGGACTGTTCCAAGTTAACCAGAGATTGTTTGCTGTCTTATTCTCCTCTCTAGTGTCTTATTTGATAATAATCATGCAGTTTAAAGTTGCAAATTTAATCTAGACATTACTGGTAGTGGAATGTATTTTTTTGGCAATCACGTATTCCTATGTATTAAAGTAATGAGTAGGTGTTAAACATATGTCTTGCATGGTATTAGGAATATACATATTTTGCAATTTTTGAAGTATCCTAACTAAAATAATAAGTAATTTGAGATGGTGTTATTTTCTATCCCTGTTTATGTCTATCTTCTTAATAAATAAATAATTACTGGTCATTTTTTCTTTCTTCAAATGGAAATCCCCATAAATTGACTGAAATAATGATTTCAAGTATATGAAAACAGTAGGAATCAACCGATATATAACAGAGAAAGTGCATATACCTAATTCCTTATGAGAATAATAAAGACTGATTATTGTATCTTTCACCACTAGAGTTCTTTGAAAATCTCCATAGAACACTGAAAAAGACAGATTTCGTTGGAGGTCTCTGGTGAAAAAAATCGCCAATTTTGGGGAAACAAATAATCCGTCGTTAGAATTTTGGCGAATGCGTTGCCTAGTGGGGGGCAAATGACGAATACGCATGTTTAAGTCATGGCCTATGTGGTTAGGTTACAGTATTAATGGGTGCTGTGTACGGGTAACGTGAGCAAAATTTTGTCGTGGTTTTCGAATGTTGTTCGGAAGGAAAAAGAAAAACATACAAGGTACAAAAAACAAAAAGCAAGAGCACAACCACATCCATCCAACTCCAATCATCCATCAATCCAACCACATCCAAAAAGCACAACCAGACACAATGACCTTGTTATATAGAGTTTTCAAAAAAATCAAGCACAACCAAGCTTACTAACTTTTCCATCATACAATATTTTTAATCCAAAGTTTTAAAGACAGAGACTAGCGCTGGTATTCAACTTTTATAATATTTTTATGTTAAAATCAAACCCTAATCCCACCTAAAGTTAACTGACCGCCTGTTAATTTCTATGAGAAAGGTTGGGTTGTACGATGGCAGCTTCCTTATGAAGATTTTTAAACAAAGTTAGATTCACCTAAATCACAGGTTTTACGACGTCTTGAAAACTTCAGATATCTCTTGAAATTAAAATTATTGTTTATTATTATTTAAATGTTACAAATGATACTCAATTCGTTTTTATTGTTGGAAGAAACCAACAGATAAAAGAAAAATACAAACACAAAAACTTAATTAGAGGAGCTAGAGCAAACGTACTGAGCTAATTCTACAGATTGGGAAATTTGAATCAATACATTGATAAATTCGAATATCAAGATATTGACTGAATTAAAACTGTGTTATATGCCAATTTGACTTACATATAATACGCAGTGAGGGCCTACGCACTGCGCAACACATTTACTCTACTGCGCAACTCTATCTATACGCTACCAAAAGTGAGACAGAGTAGGGATGATACTGTCGCGTAGCATCGAAAAAGAAGAAGTCGCATAACAGGGCTCGTGAATATTATTAATTAGAAGGAACATTTCAAGGTGTTGTTACACTCCAGAATCGTATATATGAATCGAATATTTTATGCCAATTGTAATTATGCTTCACTCGATAGATTGATAGACTACGTCTGCGATTATGCGATTTTGGCATAAGTGATTTATTTTGTGATAAAGGTACAACCAATAGTCAATTCCTCATTAACATAGTTTGAAATAGGTTTCAGTGAATAGCTGCAGAAGTAGGTGCTTTTTTTAAAACCTATGTTGTTATGTTGTCACGACATAGAGATTTCGATAAAAACAATAAATCGGATCACGACTCAGGCCAAGGTGAAGCGTGATAAACTTTTGTAAAGGCACCAACGATGAAGGTGACAGTTGTTTATACAAACATGCCTCGTAATAACAAGCCCAAGGAAACGTAAAACAATGTACGAATATAAAGCGAAAGATGAAAGGTGCGAAGAGGACCAGTGGGTTCCAGACAGTGTGCTCTAGGACATTTCTGTTCAGAGGGCTGCCCGGAAAAGGGTCATCCCGTAGGACCGACAGGACGGCCAGTGAAGGAGAGTAGAAAGAGTATCCGGTCTGAGAAAGTGGTCTGTCGACGAAGGTTTCGAAGAAGAACCTACCATCCGAAGATGCCCTCCACCCCGTCGCGCTCTGTGGAAGTCAGAAGTTCCGGACTAGGTCGTCTAGTTTGTAAGTCGCCTCCCTGTCCTCTCACACTCCAGCCCTTAGGATTCGCCATCCCCAACAGCCCCCTTTTCTCTTTTTGTCCTATTTTTGTTTGTTTGATTTGTTTCCCTGACATATAGTTTCTTCGCTCCAGGCGAGAAATAAACCTTCTCTTCCTTTTGTTTTTTTATCTGTTTTGATCATAGCAAGCTGTACCCCCTGTGGCTACCAACCCCTTACCTCATGCGGCCGCGATAGAAGGTGAAGAGGTTTCGGTACGTGACAATATCCCTATGGCTTCCATACATATATTAGCTTATTACTATTAACACTACCAATCCTCCTGGCATCATTTTTCAAGCAGCCATAGATAAGGTTGCTTCACTGTTAAATAACCCTAAAGTATTTAAAGATGAAACTAATCAGTTAATATTCATTTTTTAATGCCATTGGAAACACAATTTTATCACT
The DNA here is from genome assembly GCA_963576515.1 of Cryptocephalus primarius. Taxonomy (NCBI): domain Eukaryota; kingdom Metazoa; phylum Arthropoda; class Insecta; order Coleoptera; family Chrysomelidae; genus Cryptocephalus; species Cryptocephalus primarius. The sequence continues at coordinate 15,102,349 of OY754940.1, read as the reverse complement.
TACACATTACATTCACAGAAACGAATTTATGATTACCAATTATCATGCTTACTATTATCAATAGAACTTAGATTAAATTTGCTACCTTAAACTGCGTGATTATTATGAAATTAGAAACTAGAGAGGAGAATAAAACTGCAAACAATCTCTGATTAACTTGAAACAATCCCGCTGCAGTAAACTTTGGTGACAAATTCTCGGCGTAGTTCGTTAGGATGATAATTTCTTCTCTTAGCATGAAGTCACTTGTGCACGACTGTAGCAAGTTGCATGAATAAATGAAGCTCCTGTGCTTTTTCTCCACGTTGTCGCAAGAGCGTATGACGATTACAGTGAACAACTGAAAAAAATAATATTGCATCAAATGTATTGATTTGTAGCAATAAACTTAATAATAACATCGAAAAGAAAATTATCATTGAGAAACGGTAGGTTATTTCGACCTCTTTGTATTTCAAAAAGAATGAATTAAACACCTCTAAAAGTACCACAAAATTAGAGGTCAGCTGAAGGAGAGTGGACAGTCCAAAGATTGTATTGATGATTTTGTTTCTAGTATAATAATGCTTCTTTCAAGGTAGATATTTCTTCTTGTGCAATAAAATTTTACTTTGCAGACACAGAGGCAATCAGTTTATATATCTCAATAAAATCATACCTGCTGACACCTAGCAGAGGTATCAGCAATCATACCTGAGAGAAAATTCATTGTGCATATAGACCAAACATTTTGGTAGAAGAAATAAGTTTCACAAATAAGGCAGTAATATCTAATATTGCCAAGTTCAAAGTTATGCTCTCCATAATAGTAAACCGCCGTTATTTCAACAATAAGATAGAGCATAATATTTATAATGAGTTTAAAATTGAAACAGTGTTGTGTAGTAGCAAATACCGTTTCAAGCTCTAAACAATCAAATTTGTGAATAATTTCCCATAAAGCCTTTTTCTATGGTAAATCGAACCAAGGAAGTACGAAACGTGGAACAATACTACAAGTAACGTACTTATTAGATACAAATTGTATTCCAGAAAATTGAATTTTGATGTGTTGTTTGGAATCACGATCACAATTGCAATCAACCAAAATCTAGAGAAGCACGCTATGGACAAAATTAGAATGACACTAATTGATTTGATGGCGCTGTTGATACCCCATGGATATGTTCCTATGAATGTACCTATTCTTTTTAAATTGGGGAAGTTTGACTCGTTTGTTTGTCTCATACTTGTTTTTGGCGTCATCAATAACGAAGTGGTATTGAACACTTCCATATATTCCTGAGGAACAATTTGTTTACAAACTATCAATAATTCACATATTATGGTTTCCAGTAGTCATGACGAAATTTATCGTAAAACCAATTTCCCTCCAGGTTAATAGTGTAAATGTGGCAATCTTGAAAATCAAGTATCTGTTATACATAGGAAATATGAATGTAAAGGGCGTATTAATAGGAAAATTGAGAATTTAATGGGAAATATTATAAAATATTCCACTGGCTTTAGTAATGAAACTTAGAGTTCTTATAAAATTATTGGTTGATGTAGTTGACACTTATTTAGAATGATGTGCCGAGGACAGCCATTACTACAATTGTCCCTGTCATTACTTTGTGATTAGAAATATTCCTATGAAAGACAAGTAGAACATACATGGGGCTAGATATGAGCACCAAAGTAAGCGGTTTTCCAAAATTTTCGTAAACGTCGACGAAATTATTTCCCCTAGTAACTCCGCTGTATCACTACTAAGCCTAGGCCGTTATGACGTAAAAGATAATCAATGTTGCCACGACTCTCCACAAGTATGATACATTTTAATTTTGTTGTACATAATAGCCTATATTGGTCTGAAATCCGCCTCTATGAGCCCCTATATTAATTTCAATACAGTAATAAATAGAATTAAATATCTCATGGTTTCCTTAGCTTACTCTCAGGTTGTTGGGACCTTATCCCGAGTCTAAACTAGTCGTGTATTCCACAAAGGGCAAACAAAAGTTGCGCAAAATTACTTTATAAGTATGGTTTTGGTCTTTTCCGCCAAGTAGACATATTACTACGGTCGTACGACGTAGTACTCTATGAAGGCCAAAAGTTTGCAGCACACCAAAAGAGTTTCCATAGTGAAAAACAGACTTATGTTGATGGTAAGTATCACATTAGAAAACTGTTAATATTTTCGTCGTCCATTCAATAAAAAAGGTTCAAGAGTTCAGACCAATGGTGTGTATGATGGACAACTCCGTTAAACTACGAACAGTTGAATTCAGCTTCAAATAACTATCAAAATAATCAGAAAATTGTCAAAAACTGTATATTGTGGATTATAGAATTGTGAAGGAAATACAAACAGGTACATTTTCAAAAGGAATATATTTACTATATACCTAAAATAGCGCCGAAATTTGCTAATTGGCGAATATCAGATTGCTGCATTTCTGTGTAAGTAACGTAAATAAGTAAGTAAATAAATAAGTAATTAAGTAACGTGTAAATATGCACAGTAACACAAAATGTTTATTGAAAACTAAACAAATCTCAGTCGTAGCGGAGTTATTGATTGAACATTTATTATTTCCATTTACAGGATGTCGTACGTCTGAAGTTACCACAATGGATTGATATTCAATTTTATTCAATAAACATGGAAAAATTATATCCAGTGAATTAGTGTATATGCAATAGATAGTGAGTACAATAAAAAAGTCTCGATGAAATAACAGTTCAATAGGATTGCAATGAATCTTTGGTATCAGACTGACTCTTTACCTTTCTGCTTAGTAGTTTCCAAGTATATTCGACTGAGAAAATCATTAATTAACCACATCTATGGCCAAGGGCGTCGCCAGCCGACGGCGCAGGGGGGGGGGGGGGGGCAAGTTGACTTTACATACTACAATTCATACTTTTCTCATTCTCTATGAATGAGAAAAGTAGGTATGAATTGTAGGTATTCTGTGACAGTACAGAGTCCAATGTGTAAAGCTACACGAGCACGAGCTCTTGACTATGCAATAAAAAACTTTTAAGAGTGGAATTGGTGACTTCATTCGAGTTTCGACGCACGGGAATGATTGTTCAAGGCTTGAACTTCAAGCAAATCAACTCAAATACTTAGGACTTTGGTTGCATTATATTTGGCAACTTTTTTAGAATCTCTAGGGGGGGGGCAGCTGCCCCTCCCTGCCCCCCCTTGGCGACGCCCTTGTCTATGGCGTAATTACTTACACTAGAAACTCCGCTGTATCACGACTGAACCTGGGACTTTATGACGTTAAAGGTAAGCAATGTTGTCACAACTTCCACAAGTCTAATATATTCCAATATTGTGCATAATTGCAATATTTGCTTATATTTCCCTGAAATCAGAGTCTTTATTAAATTCGATACAGATTTAGATGGATTTAGATGGATGGATAAGAATTTTTCCTGAGTCTAAAGTAGTCATGAATACCACAAATGATGTGAATCAGTCGTTGATTCTCATATTTCCGTCTGAATACTTATTTGGTTATTTTAATCTTCGATAAAGTTATGTATCCTATGATTTCTTTAAATTTTTGTAAATGATATTACAAATTTTTAATGGCAAAAGCCACAGTTTGCCATTAAACCTAATTAATAGAAAGTGGCAGTTTTCATTAAAAAAAAAACATCATGACGATGTTGCTAACAAAATTTTAAAATGAGAACTGTGCCTTTAACAAGAAATAGAGTTAAGAAACCAATATTAATGGTACTAGGTAGGCTAAGGTACGATGACTAAAAGTTAGGAATTATATATTGAAGTGAAAGATCTAAATTTCTGTCTTTCCCATGTATTACGTTATAGTTGGGAAAAACTGAGAACGTTTTTAAATCTGAAGGGTTTAAATAAAGTGTTCCAGTCATTTTAGTTTAAATTATGATTTGGTCAAGATTATAATATGGGATGTACTCAACGACATCTGTGGCGAACTTACGATTAACATCAGAAAGAAGAGGAACTGTGAGAGTCGAAAATAAACGCCGATGTTCTCCTTTTCTATGAGCATATAGTAGTACAGGCACAGTAGATTCACGTAGCAAGTGATTACCATTGATGCAACTTGTAACCCAAATACATTACTAGCGAGGCAGTAACAGTTGTGAAAATAAAACAGCGCTTTCTTTATCTCTAATATTTTTCTCTGGAGTTTGGACGTGCTCGTGGTGAATGTGACGATCATATTATTTTCAATGTAGGAGTATCTTCTCATAAGTATATTCAACAATTGATTTGTTGTAATTGTAATCCAGTATTCTTGATAGAAGAAATACAGTTCCAAAATTATATAGGAGTATTTGTATACGCCTGATTCGTACCTTTTCATAAACGACGACGATGCTATAATAAAAATGAGCAAATGTAATCCCGTAGATACAAACAGTTTACATCTAGGATTATCTTCGTTTGTAGGAGAGATCAATCGAAACTTTTCCAGGATTCCATCGAGTGTAGAGATGTTTTCCCAAAGTTTGGTCCAGGTATTTCTGTTAGAAATTGTACCGTAGAAACATGTAATGTTAAATATAATTTCACTTAACACTAGCATCCGAGACAACAGGTATTCTATTAGATTCAATTTTAATTCACTTGATACATTGATAAGAATATACGAAAAATACCTGCTGATGTTTAATAATAACACTATCACGACAACAAAAGTGGTCTTTCTAGCACTTGAAATATTCCAAGGGTACGTTCCTATTAATCTTCCCACGTTTGCGAAGACGTTAAAATTTTTAGTATCGAACTGGTACATTTCTACACTTGTTTGCAATGACTACCAAGTTTATCAATGTAACAAATAATCGGAACTAGAGTGAAATAAATTTTATCGATTTAAAACAGCAATCTTATGAAATTATAATATACATACTATTAGGAAATGAGAAAGTTTTCCAATCCATTTATTTAATGTATTAGGTAGAGTAAAAAATTCTTACTGAATCCGAGCTAATTCTTAAATAAATAAATTGTGTTACAATATTATCAACTACATTTTTAAATAGTGCTTTTCAAATCTTGTATCGTTGAAATTCATTAGAATCCAACATGATGATGTTGTTTTTTTTATAATAATATCGATTATATTTCGAAAAGTTGAGCAACTTTGTAGATTTCTAATGGACTTATCATTACTGCGATGATTAAATCGCACGAGGCCAAATCCGAAAGATATGGTGGCTAAGCCCTAATTGTGCTAATGTTTCTAGTCCAAAAAGCATGGACACTATCGTGATATAAATCCATGAATGGTTTTTAGAGAATTCCATGCGGTTTTTTTCCGTATTGTTTCACGTAAACGGCGCATAATTTCAAAGTAATAATCCTTCTTAACCGTACGACCTTGTGGTAAGAACTCCTGATAAACTATGTCATGATAATCAGAGAAAACAGTGATCAAAACCTTGATATTTGATTGGACTTGGAGTGCTCTTTTCGCCCTTGCCTCTTCTGGGGAATTCCATTGGGATGATTGGGCTTTAGTTTTTACGTCATAAGCGTACATCCATGATTCGTTACCCGTTTTGGACCTTATGAGCAAATCCGATCGTCGTTTCTTCTTGGCGAGGTGGAAAATTTTCAAAAACATACTGGCAGATGGTATGCCAGTTATGTCAGATTTTTACCGACTAAAAACCACCTCGGAGCATCAGCTACTGAGGCTATTAGCTCTTCGCTTCTATTGAGATTTCTGCCGCATTAGTGGATATACTATATATTTTCGTACATATTTATACTTTTCTAGAAACTTAATAAATTTTGTACATTTTCCCCTTGTAAACACTGAGTAATTGTCAGTTCTCGAAGACCTTGTTTTACCCGTTCACATTCATAAACTGGACATTCAACCAGGAAGTTCCGTCATATGGAGATGTCTTAAACTATGGACCCCCAGTCTTCTCAGAGGAAGTCTCCATGCCGGAGGGACCCCTCCTCACCTTGTACAACCCGGAGACGTTAACGTGGATGTTCCAGAGCGCCGATGCTGACCTCGCGAGTTACCAGGAACCTTCCCCTACCAAACCATTAGTCACCATGGAAGAACGCCGGTGGGCACGCCTACGCTCTTTGGACCTCACTACCATCGACGTGCAACTCCGAGACACCGAAGCAACGCATCTGAACCAACAACAACGCGAACAGGTAAATGCCCTCCTACAGCACTCGACGGCCATCTTTTCGGAAACCGGACCGGCCACCGGCCGGTCGAGACCCCCAGCAGGAGCAGCTCCGCGGACCGCTGCTCGCCGGGTGACGCCCCAGGTGAGCTTCGCCCAGGCCGCAGCGGCCCCCCGCAGTGGAGCACCTGCGCAGTCGAGCGCGACGCGAGCCACGCCGCCGGCGACGACGCCGAGCGCGACGCGAGCCCCCCCGCCGGCGAGGACGCCGAACTCCAGGCCAACGGACGACGCCCTGATGACGGAGATGATGGAGCGGATTATGCGTGAGCGTATCGACGCTTACCTGGAACGCCATGGACTTTTCCGGCCATGAATCCGAAGCCGACAAGGCCGTCCTTCCTGAGGATAGCTTCCTGGAACATCAGGGGTGTCGAAAGTCGAAGACATGAAATAGGTGAATTCCTAGAACGTGCAGGCATCGACATCTTGGCAATCCAGGAAACACTGCTGAGCGAACGGACACGTGACCCGACCTACGATGGATTCACCACGTACAGAAGGGACAGAGGACGGCGCGGAGGCGGTCTCGCTCTATTGGTGAGAAGGGTAATAGATCATTTTCAGGTCCCGACCCCAGAGCTACGAGGCATCGAAGCAGTCACGGTGGCGGTGAACACCTCCACGCACGGGCTGCTTTACGTCACGTCAGCTTACTCATCGCAGGGCGGCGACCTCGACGAAGGCGACCTTAATATCCTGCTTAACACCGGCAGGAGGCAGGTCGTAGTTATCGGCGACTTAAATGCCAAGTCTACGACGTGGCATAGCAGGACTACCAATCGAAGAGGACGCACCCTAGACAGCTTCTCCGAAGATCACCACGACGTCATCACCATGGGCCCCCACTCCCCCATCCACTACCCCTCCGCTGGAGGGAGGGGGGACGTCTTAGACCTGGCGATCCTTAGGCGGGTTTACTTGCCGACGGAAATCGTCACTCTTCAAGAGGGCTCTTCCGACCACAACCCGATCCTGTTGACGCTGGGCAACGAGCCGGAGGAGGAGACCGGACCCACGAAAACTATCGTGGATTGGGACCAATTCCTGCACACGATGCGAGGCGCCATAGGACCGATTCCCGTCATCCGGACTAGGACGGATCTGGACCAAGCTCTCTGCGACCTGACCACGAGCGTCAAGCAGAAAATACGAGGGAGGTTTCCTACAGAGCTTGGAGCAGGTACGGCCAAATCCCGGATTTCCTGCAGGACCTCATACGGGAGAAGAACAGAGCCCGAAGGAGAGCTCAGCGAACCCCCACCGCCGAGGCGCGAGCGGAGGCGAACAGATGGAGCCGCGAGGTGAAGTCTCGCCTCCAGGAACATCTTCGGGAACAGTGGGATCGACGTCTGGAGGAGCTGGACCCCCAACAACCCGGGTTCTGGAATTTGCAGAAAGCTCTGCGGAACAAACGTGGACCGATGCCACCGATCCATGGGGAGCGAGGAATCGTCTACACCCCCCGCGAGAAGGCCGAGGCATTCGCCGACTGCCTGGAGCGGGAGTGTAGGGAGAACCACCACCCGGACGAGGACGACGACCACGAGGACATAATACGACGCGAGGCGGCGAGGATCCGGGGGACCCCAGCAGAGGGGACACTGGAACCTGCTACGACCGACGAAGTCTATCAGATCGTCCGCAGACTCAAGCAGAAGAAGGCGCCCGGAATGGACGAGTTGAGCAACCGCGCCCTTAAGCACTAACCAATATTATCAACGCCATGATGCGTCTCCATTACTTCCCGGAGCAGTGGAAACACGCCATCATGGTGATGATACCCAAAGCTAACAAAGACCTTCTGTTTCCACAGAATTACCGGCCGATCAGTCTCCTTCCTGCTATCAGCAAGATCGCGGAGAGGGTGATCTACAGGAGACTTCTCGAAGCCACCGAGGAGCTATAGGTTCTTCCCGACGAGCAGTTCGGCTTCAGAGCGCAACATTCGGCCGAACTCCAAGTTTGGAGGTTGGTCGAACAAGCTATCACGGAGCTGAACCGCCGACGAGTCACCGGAGTCCTCTTCCTAGACGTCGCCAAGGCCTTCGACCGGGTATGGCACGACGGCCTCGTTTACAAGATGTCCACCCTGGGGTACCCAGGACCCCTCGTGAGGATCATCGACTCATTCTTACGAGGCAGGAAGCTGCAAGTGAGAGTGGGTCACGAGCTGTCAACCACCCGCACCCCAGAGGCCGGAGTACCACAAGGAGCCGTCCTATCGCCGCTGTTGTACTCCATCTACACTTCCGACGCCCCCAAGTCCGAGAACACTACGTTGTCTCTGTTCGCAGACGACACGGCCATCGCAGCCAGCTCTCGCAGCGCCGACCTGGTAACCCGCTACCTCCAGCGTGCGGTCGATAAACTCGAGGACTGGTGCGTCAGGTGGAAGATCGAGATTAACGCGAACAAGAGCCAGGCGCTCTTGATACAACGTCGACGGCAGCGACCGACGGGACACATCCGACTGAGAAACGAAGACGTCGAATGGAAGGACACCGCAAAGTACCTCGGCGTCACGATGGACAAGGGACTCACCTGGAAACATCACATCGATTCGACGATAGCGAAGGCGAGAGCTGCGCGCGCCAAACTCTATCCCCTGATAGGGAGGCGAAGCGCACATCACCTAAGGCAGAAACTGAGGCTGATCAAGACCATCATCCTGCCGATCTTGACCTACGCTTCCGTGGCATGGGGCCACGCCGCCAAGACCCACGTCAACCGACTCCAAGCACAGGAGTCCATAGCGCTGCGCTGCGCAGTGGACGCCCCCTGGTACGTGAGCAACCGACGTATCCTGCAGGACCTCGAACACCAGCCCCTTAGGGAACGGATGAGAGAGCGAGCAGAGAAGTTCTTCCTTAACCCCCCAGGACCCAGATCGTAGTCGAGGATGACTAGGATTGAATATCACCGATTACGACACCACCGACTTTGACGCCATCGATGATCCGATAAGGTTCCTCTAAGGAACCCTAAGCAGCCCTAGGCCCTCCAAGGACCGCCACGCCCCGCTCGAGGCTGAGTAGGAGCCCCGACAGGAGCCCCTTTAAGGAGCCACCAGCCGGACCCTGTCCAGGACCACCCCGAGAAGGAGCCCCCCGAAGCCGACCACCCAGGACCGTCAAACGGATCTCGAGGCAGCCCAGCTGCCGGTCCCAGCCCCCCCCCCCCACGCCGCGACGGCCCCGAAGTCTCTCCAGGACGGAACGGGCCAACCCACATGGCTGAGTCGTGGTTTTCTGCGGTTTCCCGCGACCGTAACCAGAATTGGCAGCCACCTCCCGAGGGATTCAGAGGGCCGCAGCCTTCCCCCTCACACTCCCGTACATATAATGTACCACAGTTATGTTAACTTCTGTATATTGTAACGTAGTTAGGACGATGCCATAGGCTTATTTTTGTACATACGTAGCGTTAGTTGTAATATAAAAAAAACCGGACTAACCTCTAGCTAGGGTACCTGCTTCTGCCTTCCCCCGGGAACTGAGTAAGGATTCGACCCTAGAGGCCACCTCCGCAGCAATAGTGATTTTGTAAATTTTCATAATTTTAATAAGTAAAGTATTTAAAAGTAAAAAGTGTACACCCTACTTCCGAGCCCGTTACATTACCAATTTTTACTTTAAATTTTCTGTTTGTCAGAAACGATTCTAATAATAGTGGTAGTTTTCCTCTCATGCCGTATGAGAAAATTTTTTGCATGATGCCGTAACGCCACGTCATATCAAAGGCGCCTTTGATATCAAAAAATACAGCTATCATGTGTTCTCTTTTCCTGAAGGATTCTTGAATCTAGTGTTCGAGGAAAACTAAATGGTCAGATGTAGAACATTTCTTTCTGTAACCCGCTTGGTATGAAACTAATAGATCGTTTTCTTCTAGGAAATTTTGTAGCCTTTTATTTATCATTTTTTCGAACAACTTTCCCATACAATATGTAAGGCTGATTGGGCGGTAACTCGCTGGTAATAGTTTGTCTTTATTAGGTTTTGGGATGGGGACTACGATGGCTTCCTTCAATATATCTGGGTAGGATTTTTATCCCACAGATCATTGTATAATTTTAATAGGTTCTCTTTCATTTCAGGTGTTATGTGCTGGATCATATCATTTGTGATCGTGTCAGGCCCGGGAGCTGTCATTTTTAGTTGGGCGATTTCATCGTTAAGTTCCGACATCGTAAAAGGTAAGTTGTAATATTCTTGTTCTTGTTTTGTGTTAAAATTCAGAGCGATCTCTTTTTGTTATTTAGTTGTAATAAAACTTTCATCGTAATTGGATGTTGCATTTACACTTTCAAATATTTCCCAAAGATGTTTGCGATCTCGATTGGATTTTCGATTATATCACCAGTTTCTCCCTGTATGCAGCAAATTGTGCTAAGATTTTTATTGCCAGAAACTGCTTTGATTTTTTTCCAAACTGTGTTGTTATCTTCGTTTCTCGTTATAGTTGACGTGTAATCATTCCAACTATCTTTTTTACTTTGTGAGATGACTTTTTTGGCTATCGCTCTTAATTTTTTGAATGCAATTAAGTTATACAGCGTGGGATGTTTTTTGTATTTGTTGAATGCACGTTTTTTACTTCTTATCGCTTCTTTAACTTGTTCATTCCACCACGGAACCCGCTTTTGAAGTGGTTTTCCTCTCGATTTGGCTATGCTCTTTTTCGCTGCAGTCAATATGGAATCTGTCATTGATATCACATTTAACGATGATGGTGTAAATAAATTTAGCATAAATTTTTGCCAGTCGGCCTTTCTTGTATTCCATCTTAGTGGAATCGTTTGGGGTGTTCTTGTTGTATCAAACTGTATAATGATTGGAAAATGATCGCTATTATGTAGGTCTTCGTCAACAGTCCAGTTTAGTTTCGATGCTATGTCGACTGTTGCGATAGTTAAATCTATTGCAGAAAATGTATTTGATTTTGTACTGAAGTGCGTGTTATCACCTGTGTTTAAAAGTGCAATATCCACTCTATCTAGCCATGTTTCCAGGGTACGGCCCTTGAGGTCGGTTTTACTTGATCCCCACAGTGGATTGTGTGCATTGAAATCGCCCATCAGTATGAAAGGAAGTTCTAGTTGATCAGTTATATGGTTAATTTCATCAATTGACCACGCAGCGTTCGGCAGGTAAATATTACATAGTTATTTTTACAGGACTGATTACTTTTACCGCAATTACCTGTAACGGGCTCAACAAATTAGTTCGGGTAAAAACTACATCTTCTCTCAGAAATAATGCCACTCCACCGTGAGCTCTTTCGCCATTAGTGACTTCTCGCCTTACCACAGAAAAGCCCTTTAACGCATAGGGCTGACCCGGTTTCAGGTGAGTCTCTTGTAAAGCAAGACACATAGGCGTGTGTTCCTGTATGAGTAATTTTATATCACAGTGGTTGTGTATACAGCCTCGGCAATTCCACTGAATAATTTTGTCAATCATTTGAAAAAATATTGGTACGACAAGGACAAGAGCGACAAAGTATTTGATACAAGAACAACTAAACAAGGGAAATTAAAACAGAACACAGATTAAAATATAAATAAACAAACAAACAAACAAACAAACAAACGAACCTACAATCGAACAGAATAAATAAATAAATAAATAAATAAACAAACAAACAAACAAACAAATAGACAAACAAACAAATAGACAAAAGTCGACTCTTCACCATCAGTCGTTTCTCCCGTATTTATAATCTCTCTTTTCCTTTTCTCAGAAGATACTTCGGAGACCACAGAAGAAACCGAATCTCTTCGATAATGGTCTGTTGGGACAATATCCATTTTGGAAACAAACACTAGTTTAAGTTCTTTTATAAGGGTAGGTATAAGTTCTTTTACTAAACTTTTGATATCAAAGCTTTCTTTCGTTTCAGGTTTAGCAGCAGCACTTGCGTAACTTATTTTTCTCGGAGTATTTGGTACAATATTTTTCCGCGCTTCGAAGTAATTAATTTTTTCTTTAGTTTTTAGTTGTTGTATGGCTACTTCTGTTTTGTAGGTCGGACAGTCACGAGATGAAGGTACTTCACTACTGCAGATTTCTCCTTCGTGGGGTGGTTTTCCACATGCACATGTCTGTGGTTGGTCACATTTAACTGCAGTGTGACCAAATTTTTGACATTTAAAATCTCTCAGTGGTGGTGGTATATATTGCCTAACTGGCAGATTTAAATAACCAGCCTTCACATATTTGGGAAGGTTAGGTGTATTAAATGTAAAAATATGTGAGGGAGTGTCTTGCAGGTAACCCTTAATTCTCGATTTAATTCTTTTTACTGCAATTATTCCTAACGGTTTCAATTCGTCGAGAATTTCTTCTTCCGTGCAACAGAGTAACTCCCTACTATAAGCAACCCCTTTTGTTGTATTTAGGGTAACGTGAGGTGAGACAGAAAGTGGAAAATCCAAGAGTTTAATAACGCTTTGGAGTTTATTAGATTGAGCTTGAGAGACTGTTTCAACAAATAAACCTTGTCTTATTTTCTTTATTTGCTTTAACACCCCAACTAATCCGAAAAGGGCTTTATTAATACCAAAAGGACTAACTTTAAAAAAATCATGACCATCTGTCCTCTGAATCACCAAAAACCGCGCTTGAAGCTGCTTTTCTTGGTTGATTAAGCTTTTCTTCTCTATTTCCTTTTACATGCTGGGCTTCATTGCAGGTACCTGTGTCCTACTGTCATTAGGTGGGGTTCTTGAGATAGATGTGCTTCTTTTAAACGCATCAGACATCTCAATATTTTTTTGGTTGTCTACACTTTGGGGGGTAGACATCCTCTGTGTTGTTTTTTCGGGTTTGTTCATCATGTTATTCCCACGAGCTTCCAAGGAAATAAAGGTCGCCTGCAGTAGAGCCTGGTTGCTGCAGGAAGGCGCTTATACTACGAGGTGTACCCGGTGCCCCGTAGGTGTTTACGACTTCGCTGTCGGATTTTTATAGTGGTATACTCCACGTAGGCCAGCCGATAAAGGCAAGCCTCCCGGTCACACCGGAAACCCAACTTACCTCAAATACGCCTTTTTGAGGTTGTTGAAGGGCTCCTTAGTGATTACGGTGTATAGTCAAGGGCTCGGCGCTCAGTCCTTTACAGTTAGGGTACCTCGGGATCGCTACACCCGTACTAGCTTTTTATGTCTAGCCCCTGAGGGGCCGATAGTCGTTGATGTAATTTAACGGTTCCTGAGCAATGCGATGTTTTGTGGTTGTTCTAGCCAAAAATTAATTAGTTTCGGAACAAATAATAATAATAGTAATTTTTTTTTTTTTTTTTTATCCGAAGAGGGGGGAAATGCGCATCCGCACCGTCAGTGGCCATACGAGACCGACCGGTGTGTGGGGTTGTACGTCACCTGTACGACCCACTAAAACCCTACCTCTTTTACCTTAACCTCGTTGAGATAACCATCTTGGACCCGCGTTAGCATTACTCAAGATGGCTGTTCTTCGCCTGTTTGGCGTCTGTTCTGTTCTTGTTTCGTTCTGAAATTTCTCTTTAGGGATTTCTCACTGTTGTGTCACACCGTCCTCCGAGCTTGTGTGACCTCTTCGTTCTTCTGACTTTATCTTATACTACGTATATCGAGAACTGCTGATCCTCATCGTTTTTCTGTGTTATCGTCCCTCTCGGTCGGGACAGACTAGACGCGAAGGGTGCTGCTATTCTTCATGTGGTTGTGTCGTCAACTAGACCATTTTGTTTCTTTATTCGTAAAACCGTTTCTACGAATTCAGCTACGACGTCCCAGTTTTCTTCTTTCTTCAGCATCACTTCTACTATGGTTTCGGGTGTAAAAAAGCCGATCTTTTCTGTAAGTGCCTGTCTTTGTATGTTCCATTGGTTGCACGTGAACAGCGTATGTTCTGCATCGTCTACAGCATGTCCGCATGCGAGGCACATAGGGCTTTCTACTTTTCTTTGTTTGAAAAGATAGTAGCGGAAATATCCGTGTCCAGACAGCAACTGTGTTAGATAAAAGTTTATCTCCCCATGATTTCTCTCTATCCAGACTTTCACGTTGGGTATGAGGCGCTTAGTCCATTTGCCTCGGTTTTCCGCTTCGTACCTCTGTTGCCACTGTTCCACGGTCCTAGCTCTTTCCTCTTTCGCAATCTTGGCTCTGCAGATACCTTCAGCGTCACTAACAACATTGCGTTTTCTTTCATAGATGGCCTTACGTTCCAGTGCTAGTAGATCTACTGGGGTAGTTCCCGCAATAACTAGAACTGCCGGTTCTGACACTGAGCGATATGCACTGCATACTCTAAGAGCAGCCCTGCGCTGTACCCTGGCTATCCTTTTCCTGTAAAATTCTTCCTTCGTCTTCTCTCCCCATATCTCAGCACCGTACAGAAGTATAGAATTGGTCACAGACATCAGAAGTTTCCTCTTGCTGGCCCTTGGTCCGCCGATATTACTCATCAATCGACCGAGCGATTGTGTGACTGTCGATGCTTTATCTGCTCCTTTCCTAATATGTTCACCAAAGCTCATCTTTGAGTCCAAGGTGAATCCCAAATATTTAATATGCTCCTTCGTCTCTATGACGTGGTCCTCTATTTGTATCGCTTGGATGTTGTCGAAACTCGTCTTGTGCTTCCTAGTCAAGAAAATCAAATCTGTCTTTTCTGCAGCAAGCGCTAGTCCTTTATCATCGAGCCATCTTCTTAAAATCCGCATGATACTTGTTAGCTTCTCTTGAATTTCCTCTTTGGTCATACCAGTGGTAACGATCGCTATGTCATCGGCGTAACCTATGAGATAGCATCCGTCTGGCAGCTCTAGTCTGAGAATATCGTCGTATGATATATTCCACAGTTCTGGTCCTAAAATTGACCCTTGTGCAGCTCCTGCGGTTACTTTTCTGGCTCTGATCCCTTCCTTGGTTTCGTACAAGAGCTGTCTATCGTTCAGATAGTCCTCCACCATGCGAAGCAAGTAAGGGGGAACATTATACTTCTCACTAAGTGGATTCACCATGCTTTTCCAGCCAGCCGTATTAAAAGCATTTTTGACGTCGATCGTAGCAAGCAGTATAACCTCCTTTGAGCGTTGGTTCTTCTCTTGTTCTCTCTGGAACGTTTCTTTTAATACTGAGACCGCGTCGGCAGTTGATTTGCCTCTTCGAAATCCAAACTGCTTATCAGACAAGTCCCCACCAGCAGTTACCGCTGCTTGGAGCCTTGGTCTTATTAGCTTTTCCAGCACTTTGCCTGCAGTATCTAGCATGCACAGAGGCCGATTTCCTGATGCACTGTTGGGGTCTCCTTTTCCTTTGTAAATAAGAACTAGTTTTTGCCTTTTCCATCTTTTTGGAAACGTCCCTGTTTTTAGACATGCGTTATACATGCGCAATAATATAGAGGGAGCTGTTTCTGCTACCATCTTGAGGATTTCTGAGGGGATACCATCTGGCCCTGGTGCTTTCTGGTTCTTCATCGATCGTACTGCTGTCATCAGTTCTTGTTTAGAGAATAGAGGAATCTCGTCAGTGAAGATATCTATTTGTGGAATTTGTCTCTCCTCGTGTTCCGGAAACAAAGCTGTGACTATCTTCTCCATCACCTCGACGTCTCGTGGTGGTGTTTTTGCATATTTGCCGAGTTTCTTTAGGACAATTTTGTATCCTAGTCCCCACGGGTCGTTATCCACTTCGGCACAGAGTGCTTTCCAACACGATAGCTTGCTCTTTCTGATGGCTAGGCTCAGATGTTTTCTTGCTGCTCCCTCTTCGCCTTTACGTCTGTCTGTTTCGGTTCGATCATTTCTTCTTCTTGCTCTTTGTGTTCTTCTTCGTAGGCGTTGACATTCTATTCTCAGTTTCGCAATTTCATCATTCCACCAATAGGTAGGAGATCTTCCTTTTTTATCCGCCTTCCTTGGCATTGATGTTGCGCATGTGCGCTCAATGAGTTCCATGGTTGCCTCTACCACTTGCTCTACGTCTTCTGCATTTTCAGTTGGGAGTTCTACCAGAGTCCTTTCTCCTTGCTGTATAGTGAGTTGGAATTTTTCTTTGTCCAGTTTTGCCAGATTCCATCTTGGTACGCGCTCTTGTTTGCGTTTTTGCTGTTTGTGACCAGTGGAAAAAATTATATATTCGTGGTCGCTGAGGTTGAATTCATCTAAAACTTTCCAATCATTTATCTTTCCAGATATATCTTCTGAGGCAAGAGAGATATCTGGCACCGTCTCCCTTTGACCATCTCTTCTAAACGTTGTTGTGCCATCGTTGAGTATCTCGAGTCCAAGCCTGGATGACATATCCAGGATCTTTTGTCCTCTCGGGTCAGTTTCCTCGGATCCCCACTGAAGAGCCCTGGAATTGAAGTCTCCTCCGACGATAATACTTCCCTGCATCTGTTGTAGTGCATCCTCCAATCCATCAAGTTGGAGATTGATGCTGTCTGGCTCGCCGGGAGTGATAGGCTGGAAGTAACAACTAACATAGGTGATGTTATCGCTTTTGATCCATGCGAATCCGTCTCCTTTGCCGCTTTTGTCAATGGCCATATTTTCTGGATTTGGGATCCAGACCGCTGCTTTCTGGAGATTATCCGAAACCCAGTTAAGTCCGTCTATTTTGACTTGACCTATTTCACTCACGAGTACAATGTCCACTCTCTTTTCTTTGGCCGTCTCCTTTAGAAGTGAGAAAGTCTCTGGGCCACGACGAATGTTGGCTTGGAGCACTCTGGTCATCTTCTCGTGCCCCCCCCTGTACTGATATTAGGCGCCCTCCATGCCTCCCGATAGGTCATGCACTTGCCTGTTCCTAGGCGATGCTTGGTGTCCTCTTCTGGTTTTCCCGCATCCATGCACACAATGCATTTCTCTTCATTGCTGCAGTTTGTCGCTTTGTGTCCTTTCTCGGCGCATTTGTAGCAATGTTCTGTTCTATCTGGACCTTTGCAGGTATGGGAGGTGTGCCCATAACCGAGGCATTTGTAGCACCTCCTGACTGGGTTGTAGTGTCTTATTCTACAGCTGAATGGACCAATCGTGAGAAATTTCGTCTTGGCAAAGGTATCCGCACTTCTAGCTGGTAAAACAACGAAGGCTATTACTTTTTCCCTCTGGTTTGGATTCGAGAGTGTGACTGCAGGTTCGGTTGTCAATTCCGGCACAACTTTTTTCACAGCTGTCTGTATCTGTGCTACTGTGATTCCGCTGTTAAGGTCGAAAACTCTGACTGTGGTCATGGCTGGCAAGCTCTGTAGTTCGCCACTTTCTCCGACTGCATCGGACAGAACAGTGGCTGCGGCCGTGGTATCGCCTTTCTTTCCTTTGAATTTAATCAGCAAGTCTCCATTCCTTGTCTTGGTGTATTTTGCTATCTTTGGTCCATCTTCTGGCATCGTTGTCTCATTAATGCCTTTAAGGATGTCCGCATAGGATTTCCCTGATGCAGGTTTGATGAGTACCGCGTCTTGTGGAAGTCTCGATTTCCTATTCTTCTTTTTCTTCTTCTTATTCTTCATTTTTCTCTGGTCGCGTTCCGGAGGAGCTGTTTCCTGTGTCACACTGTATCCAGGATTAGCGCTGTTTTTCTGCGTTCGCTTTAAGAGTTTCTGCTGTTTCTGCTGCTTGCGTCGTTCCGTTGGGTTTTCCCATGCGGTTTCGTCCGAGTCCGCGTATATAGAAGATGCTCGAGATTGAGGTTCTTTTTCTTCTTGGTAATAAGCCGACGTAGTACTTGCTAATCTTTCTCTAGTAGTACTTACTTGTAGTTGGTTACCCTTTGCAGTATTGGGGATCTTGTTCCGCTGCGAGTCCCCTCCTGGTGGGCATGTAAGGTTCCTCTTGCCTGTACCTGGTATTTCTGTTCTGTTATTTCTCTGCTGAGCAATGAATGTCGGTTTCTCCGCCAGTTTTCTCAGGAATAATTCACCAAGTCTCTCCTTCAGTTCCTCTTCCCTCTTGATCTCGTCCATAAGCTCTTTAACCTTCCACAATGCTGTAGGGACTCCTTTTTTTATTGGCTCAACGTAATTATTTTTGATGGACGATTTTGCCGTGTCCAGCTTGTCTAAGATTTCTTGCAGAATAATATTTCTCTCCTTACCTGCTTTCTGCAGTCCTCGAAGGACTCCGGCAGTATTTTGCCAGAACTCGTTGTCCGGACCTTGTACGTGGTCCGCCTGGGCGATAAAAGCCTCTAAATGAGACTGCCTTTTTCGTTCTGATGTTGAATTCGGGGTCCTACCTCTTGTATCGGTTTCGCACTCTTTTGGCGCTGCCAGAATCCTTGCGCCACTGCCGGCCACCGAGGCGTGAACTGGATTGGAACCGACGGAGAGATTTTCTTTGTTTTCAGAGTCTGCTCCCTGGGGTATTTCAGGTACAACTGTGCTCTTCAGGCTGCTGACGCAGGAACAAGATGACATTGTCTCCACTTGATCCGAGACGTTTGTAAGTGACAATTCTATTAAAATTGGGAAGTTGTTTCCGCTCTAATCTCCAAAAACACATAAAATATTCGAGCTGACAATTATAAATTACGGACGTGTGTCAATGTCATTTAAAATTATAATAATAGTAATAATAATAATAATAATAATAATAATAATAATAATAATAATAATAATAATAATAATAGTAATAATAATAATAATAATAATAATAGTAATGAAAGAAATCGAAGACAAATTTTCGATAATTTGCCTCGTGTTTGTTTTGTGAGTTTAATTAGACTCGATGTCCAACTATAAACACTATATTTACACTTCTTCACAACTATTTACAAAATAAGACAAAAAACGATGTTGTTTCCGTCGAATGCAGAAATCGATTGACTTTTCTGGACGGAATTTTTCTCGTCCTAACCTAACAAGGGAACGAGAAGAGGGGGATCTCGTCATGATCTACAAATTTCTGCCCACTCATTGGTCACGACTCTCATAATATCGAAGGCTCGACCAATGAGTGACATATGCGCGACGATGCCCTCTGGAATTCCCAGCTTACCCTTGCGAGGAACCGTCCTTGTGATATTCTAAGAAGGATAATACCTTTTCAAATCCTCTCGTATTTATCATCAATAAATGAGGGTCTAATTGCCCGTTAAAAGGACGATTCCTCACGTACAATGCATTTTAACAACATACAATAGAGAAAATATGCAAATCTACAAATCTACAAATTAACAAATACAAATCTGGGGAAGTTTGCCGTCCGTCCTAACAATTACTATTTACATCACAAGGAAAGCTTGCAATTTGCAACAAGTAATAATAATAATAATAATAATATTAATAGTAATAATAATAATAATAATAGTAATAATAATCGTCTTTATTGGTATCATATTTATAATATAGCTAATAATTGTGGAGGCGAAGTCTAGCTCAAGATATTCACACGCAACCCCCATGAAATTTATATAATAGGGAAAGATATTTACATAACAGTTATTTAAACGAAAATTAAATGCAACATAAAAAAATATATTTTTAAATTTAAAATATATAAAAGGCTAAATTTAAAAATATCTGGTGGTAAAACAGAAGTAAATGAAACAACTAATAATTCAGTTTCCATCCTTTTAAAAATATACTGACATAATTCGATTACTAAGCTCCTTGCACGCACATCTTATGAGAATTAATGAGGTAGACCTTAAAATGAACTTTAAGATACTGTAATGACCTCTTTTTGAAGTCAGAGGGTACTGAATTGAAAATTGTAGCAGCATTGTATGAAAATTTTTTGAAAACTGGCAAGACGATAGCGTGGCATTGATAAGATATCAGTATACCTAATATTTAATTCACGTTTATCACCTCGGAATATCAATTTTTCTTTGAAATATGGGGGGGGGGGGTTAAATGTAGATAGGATTCAAAACATGGTGGTGCTCATCTGGAATTTAGAAAGGTTGTCAAACTTAAGCAATTTTAGGTAAGTAATTTTGACTGAGGCTCTATCATCTATTTCTGTAGTTTGTAGACAAATCTACAGTAGGAATATAGAATTTTAACAACCGATTTTTAGTGGACTGGTACAAGCATGAACAGTATTCAATGACAGTCTAGAGAGTACTAGATTTTCACAAAGTTTCTTTTTCAACTCAAAATTAAGAACGAATCGATTCCTTTATAACTGTATAAGAACTAAGTACGACGTTTTTGTCAATATTGCGATATGTTCTTCAAACTTAAGCCTGCGGTCCAAGATGATTCCTAAATTTTTTTAGTAGCAATTAACTATTGAGGTGTATCATCAATCATAATACTTAATGCTTTTGATTTTGAGTTATGACCTAGACGGGAGTGGCCAAATATCATAATACTACATTTTTCTGGATTCAATTTAAGGTTATGCGCATGCGAGTATTATTGTATGGATAAAAGGTCTTGGTTAATATAGTCTTCAGCAGATCTAGACAGTTCATGAATGTAAAAGTAATATAACTGGGTATCATCAGCAAACGAGTGTAATTTGCAGTGAAGAAAAAACTTTGTCATGTCTGCCACATAGATGAGGTAGAGTAGTGGCCAAACAACAGGTTCCTGTGGGACTCGTGAGTTAATAGAAGCAAAGTTTGAAGCTACTCCGTCTATAAGAACACTTTGCATACGATCCGTTAGGTAATTTCGGAAGAATTGGCAATATGTAGAATCAAGCTCATAATACTTCAATTTAGCACACAAGAGATCATGATCAATGGTGTCGAAAGTTTTAGCCTAATCAAGCAGATTTACTGGTGTAGACAGACCTCTATCTTGAGCGTTAATGATGTGATCAATAATATTTAGCAGTAATGTAGTGGTGCTAAAACTCTTACGAAAACCCGACTGGGTATTCGGAATATCATTTTCAGTTACAAAATCATATACTTGTTTTGAGGCCACTTCTTCCAGAATTTTCGAAACTGCTAGTACAGTGCTTATCGGACGGATGTCGCTTTATGAATTAGGCTCAGGTATTTTAGCAAGTGGTTCGACAATAGAATATTTCCACTATTTCGGAGAATATCCCGTTTCCACACAAGCGTTTATAATATACGTGAGATAAAGCCCTATTGCCGGCAAGCAGAATCGTAACATGTTCACTGTGACCTTATCAAGGCCAGATGGATTAGACTTGAGACCAATAACAATTCTTTCTATTTCCTAAATAGAAGGCATTTTAAAAGTAAACTTTTCATTAAATTTGTTTTATAATACTTAGTAGTAGCAATACAGTGGTATTTCGGTGTAAAAATTGATAAATACTAATCGGCATCGATTAAGTAGCTTTGGGGGAAATGTTCATCCTATGTAAGATTTTCCAGAATTCAATGGAATTGTAGCTCTTTGAGTAGTAGTTCAGAAATTCACGCTGTTCTTTCCTGGCAGTAGAAGTAACCATATTGCGTAATTGTTTGTAATATATTACGTCAGCAGCATTTCTTGTTTATTTATATTTACACAATAATTTATTTCTGATTCTCATCATACTTTAAATACACGGTGTCAACCAAGGGGCAAATGGCTTACTAACTTTAGATGTGCAGAAGGGGGCATGGATATTAGAAGGATGTATAACATTATCGATAAGGAATGAAATTATCTGTTCTGTATCATCTAGGTACAAGAGTGTACCCCATGTTATACGAAAGTGGTCAAATGAAATTTGTCAAGAGAAAAATATCTACCATTTCTGTAAGTAAAAAGCTAAGGCTTAGGACGCATGTGTGATAAATTTACATTATAAAAAACTCCACTGCAACCTGATATTTTATGATCAAAATGACCCGAGTCTAAGACTAAACACTGTTTATTTGTGAATATGACGTGAAATGTTGCTCATATATATCTCATACCCTATGGTTGGCTTGGTACAAACCAAATGAGATACCGTCATCATCAGAAACTTCTCCAGTGGTGATTCAATGATTCTCCAACATTATTTTCTTCGCACTTTCAACATTTTCTTCAGTTGTTGACGTGCTGGAAAGTGCGAGCTTCATCACTTTAACATTTTATCACACCAACGATTCAGGTGTTTTTGACCACTTAATTCAATTTTTAACACAAATATGATGCGAGTTTTCGACAGCAGAAAATCGCCGAATATACAGAACACTTCTCTATTATGCCTCTAATCTTATTTTTTAACCACACCACCTATACAATCTTAAGTTCAATCGATATGCCTTTTCATTTCATTTCATAGTTTTAACTCTGACCCATTACATTCACAGAAATGAATTCATGATTGCCAATTACAATACGTACTAATATCAGTAGAACTTAGATTAAATTTGCAACCTTAAACTGCGTGATTATTATGAAATAAGAAATTAGAGATGAGAATAAAACTGCAAACAATCTCTGATTGACTTGAAACAGTCCCACTGCAGTAAACTTTGGTGATAAATTCTCGGCGTAGTTCGTTAGGATGATAATTTCTTCTCTTAGGATGATGTCACTTGTGCAGGACTGTAGCAAATTACATGAATAATGAAGTTCCTGTGCTTTTTCTCCACGTTGTCGCAAGAGCGTATGATAATCACAGCGGACAGCTGAAAAAATAATATTGTTTCAAGTGCATCGATTTGTACTAATAGACTTACTAATAACATCGAAAAGAAAAGTATCATCAAGAAACGGTAGGTCTTCTCAACGTTTTTCTATCTTAAAAAGATTAAATTAAAAGCCTCTAAAAGCTGTACAAAACTAGTGGTCAGCTATTCTATTGATGATTTTGGTGCTAGTATAAAGATAAAACAATGCTTGTTTCACAGCAGATATTTCCTTTTGTGCGACAAAATTTCCACCTGTAGACACAGCAGTAATCAGTTTATTTTCAATACGACCATATCTGCTGATGAGCATACCCGAGAGGAAATACATTGTACACACAGACCAAATTTTTTGGTAGAAGAAATAAATTTCACAAATAACGCAGTAATATTTA
Source organism: Cryptocephalus primarius (assembly GCA_963576515.1). Classification (NCBI taxonomy): domain Eukaryota; kingdom Metazoa; phylum Arthropoda; class Insecta; order Coleoptera; family Chrysomelidae; genus Cryptocephalus; species Cryptocephalus primarius. The sequence continues at coordinate 15,079,201 of OY754940.1, read as the reverse complement.
ATATTACCCACTTGAAAGTTATACCATCCATAATAGTACAGCGCCGGTATCTTAACGGTTAAATAGAGCACAGTATTCATAATAAGCATAAAATTGGGACAGTGTTGAGTAGTAGTAAATACCGTTTTAAACTTTAAGCAATCAAATTTGTATATCGTTTTCCATAAAACGATCCAGCATTTTCTATAATAAATCGTGCCGAAGAAACATGAACAGTTGAACATCACTTCAAGTAACATACTTACTAGGAACAAAATGTACTCCAGAAAATTAAATTTTGAGGTGTTATTTGGAATCACGACCACAATTGCAATCAACCAAAATCTAGAGAAGCACGCTATGGACAAAATTAGAATAGCACTAATTGATTTGATGACGCTGTTGATATCCCATGGATATGCTCCTATAAATGTACCTATTCTTTTTAAAATGTGGAGGTCTGACTCGTTTGTTTGTCTCATACTTGTTTTTGGCATTACCACTAAAGAAATGAAATTGAATACTTCCATATATTCCGCTGAGGAACTGTTTGTTTACAAACTATCAATAATTCACGTATCCAGTAGTCATGACGAAATTGACCGTCAAAAATAATTTCCCTCCAGGTTAATAATGTAAATGTGGCAATCTTGAAAATCATGTATCTGGGATACATTAGAAAAATGAATGTAAAGAGCGTATTAATAGGAAAAGTGAGAATTTAAAGGGAAATATTGTAGAATATTCTACTGGCTTTAGTAATGAAACTAAGAGCTCTTCAAAATTAGTTGTTGACGTGGTAGACACTTATCAAGAATGATGTACCGAGGACAACCATTACTACAGTTGTCCTTGTCATTACTTTGTGATTAAAAACATTTAAAGGAAAGACAAATAGAACACACATGGGGCTAGTTATGGGCACCAAGGTAATCGGTACTCCAAAATTATCGTCAACAGTCACGAAATGAGTTGTACTAGTAACTCCGCTGTATCACTACTAAGCCTGGGGCTTTATGACGTAATAGATGTTTCCACGACTCTCCACTAGTGTGATACATTCCAATTTTGTTGCACATAATTGCTTATATTTGTCTGAAATCCGTCTCTATGGGCCTCTATATTAATTCGAATACAGTAATAGATGGAGTTAATTATCTCATGATTTTTTGCTATTATTTTCAAGGTGTTAAACACTTCTAATGAGTCTAAATTAGTCGTGTATACCACAAAGCGTACAAAAAAATTCAAAAAGCATATATCTGGGAATATTCTCTCAAAGTTCTTCATGCGTTTATAAATATATTGAAAATAGGTATTGCCAGGTAGTAAATTGGTTAAGTCTTGAATATCTTCCCTAAAATCATAAGCTGATTTCTTTATTGATTCCTTAGTAATTGTTTTTATTATCTCAATTTTCGATAAAAATATATAATCTATGTTTTTTGAATTTTTGTATGTAATGTTTCGAAATTTTTAATAGTCTTATATCTAATTAGTTATTGAATTTAATTTAAAGAAAATGAGAGTTTCCATTAAAAAAAGACAACATGAAGCCATTTCTCGAAAATTACTTAAAGTGAAACGTAAGAAATAAAGTTAGTAACTAATATTAATGGTACTTGGTAGGTTAAAGTGCAATTACACTCTACGACTCGTAGTTATGGTGCCTACGTTCGTACGAAGGTGTTTCCGAGCCAAGACGTCAGTCTCAACGTCCTGCTAGGCCAATAAGACTTGGGCAGCTTCGGAAAAGTTAATCAAAAGACAAGATTCTAATGTTTAGGGGATATCTACTATAGAGACACGGCCTCACGTCCCAACTTTATGCTTGGAAAATAGTAGATAGTGACAGTCAAGAATACTCTTCTCAACTATACTTGTTAGAGATATTTGCCGCTATTCATACAAATAATGTACTTAAGTGTTATAAACAATTTAGTAATTTGATCACCGATCTATCGGTTCAACGACCCTGCTGGTGACCTGCTTATTTTTACAAACTATTAAACAATTATATTTACTTCAATAACAATCGTAATCAAATGGAACCTTTTGGAAATTAAATTAAATGGAGAATTTTCTGTTAAAAAATCTATGTTTTAACAACACAAAGTTGGGTATTATATATTGAATCAAAGGACCTAAATCTTTGTCTAACCCATGTATTATGTAATGGTTGGGAAAAACTGAGAGTGTTTTTAAATCTAGGGTCTCTAAAGGGTTCTAATCTATAATCAATTCGATTCAAACTATAATTCGTTCAGAATTACAATTTGTAATATAACCCAGAGATACATGTGGTGAACTTACGATTATCATCAGAAGAAGAAGGACAAGTGGAAGCCGAGAGAAAATGTCGAGCTTGTTTCCTATGAGAATATAGCAGTACAGGCACAGTAGGTTCATGTAGCAAATGATTATCGTTGATGTGACTTGTAACCCAAATAGATCATTAGCGAGGCTGTAACAATTGTGAAAATAAAACAGCGCCTTCTTTATCTGTGATATTTCCCTCAGGGTTTGGCTCAGTGACTTGCTCGTGGTGAACGTGACGATCATTTTCTTTTCAATGTGAGAATATCTTTTGATAAGCATATTCAACAATTGATTTATTGCAATTGTAATCCAACATTTTTGATAGACAAAATACAGTTCCAAAATTACTACGGAGTATTTGTACACGTCTGATTCGTACCTTTTCGCAAACGACGCTGTTGAATTTAAAAATATCAACAAATAAAATCCTGTACACGCTAACAGTTTATACCTAGGGTTATCGTCGTTTATAGTACAGTTCAATCGAAACTTTTCCAGAATTTCATCGAGTGTGCACATGTTTTCCCAAAGTTTGGTCCAGGAATTTCTGTTATAAATTGTTCGGTACAAACACGTAAAATTAAATATTATTCCACCTAATGCTAGCGTCCAGTTCAACACATTTTCTATTAGATTCAGTTTTAATTCATACGATGATTTGAGAAGAAGATACGAAAAATATTTGATAATGTTTAGTAGCGATATTATCACGATTACAAAAGTGGTCTTTCTAGCACTCGTAGTATCCCAAGGGTACGTTCCTATTAATCTTCCCACACTTGCGAAGACGCTAAAGCTTTTATTATCGAACTGGTACATTTCTCCACTTGTTTGGAATGACTACCAAGTTTATTATTGTACCAAATATTAGAATTATGGTGAATTAACAAATTTGGTCGATTTAAAGCAGTAATATTACGAAATTATTACGTGCCATTACGAAATTAGAAGAGTGTTTCTATCCCATTTATTTAATGTAATACGGGGAGTATTCTATCTGCGATAAATTCGTTACTCCTAATATAAATTGTATTGCACCATCAAAAACTACTTTTATACAGTGCTTCTTACGCCTTGCATCGTTGAAATTCATTACAATCCAACAGGTTGATGTTGTTTCCTATGTAATAATATCCATACTATTTCAAAATGGTACATCACTCTGTATATTTATAATAAACTGATCCATATCCGATGAAAGTCAGAGGCAATATTAATATTAACATATATTATATATTAATAAATTTTAATTACTATACTAATGAAAATTATTAAATTATCGTAATCGATTTCGTAACGATTTTAATACGTTACTTAAATTATATTATGAAATTTCTATATTTGGTTATCAGGTTAATACTTGCAGTAGGCATTGTTTCTTGAAAACCTGGAAAGCTCCAAAATCAATATAGGCGATACAAATTTATTACAAATTAGGCAAGTTAAACAACGAGAAGATGGTGGTATCAACAATATTTTAGGGAGGGATATTTTATTATATTTTATTATGGAGCAGCATTTTAGGGTACTGCGCAATGAGGAAAAGTCTGGAGGAAAATTAAATTATTTTTTCAAATGTTGAGTTGGCAGGAAATATGTCTTGTAAACTTTCTCTTCTTAATTTAAAAAATTTCAACAATTTTTTACTTTTCCAAAGAAAGAGTCAATAAAGTTCACGTATCAATTTATTGAACTATCGAGGAGTAGCTTAAATATATTTACAAAAATATTATCGTGATTATTATATACTAGATAAAAAAGGCTGCTTTTTAATTTCTGTCGATAAAACGTCTGCATCATTTTCCGCCATGGAAAAGGTTAACAAATGGTAAATTTAATCATAGGTTCTCTAAGATATTTCGAAGAAAGCGTATTTACTTAGTTTAAGTAGTCCTGAATACAAAAACGTGTATTTCAATATCCAGATTTATTATTAAATCAATAAGGAATTGTTTCCTATCAGACACAAGTTTCTTAACTGTGACCTATGGATGGCGGTGTTTTCTACAAAAAACCGCTACCAATTTAAAATATATATCACCACAACTCAATACACCCTACATGTTTATTATATGTTTTGAATGTAATTGCTGAAAAATAGGCGTGGAATTTCCACAAGTGACTTCGAAAATACTTTTAACGAAGGCTTGTATTATTGCAGGTTTAAATTTTAGTATAGCTCGAGAAATATGCGCTTAAAATTTCCAAAAATGTGCATTCAAATATACGCAAAAACAGTCAAAATACGCACTAAAATATGCATTTAATCTGTGAATATGCATTTACAAAGTGTTTTTCTAAGTTGTCTAAAGTAAAACTTTGCCTTCTATCTGACAACATCAATTTGTACACGGAAAAACTGCGTTCTACTCAAAAGTTGTCAGTGGAAGAAATACAAAATTATTTATTAGAGATAGTTCTATATCTAATTTAAAATTATTATCATCGCAGAAATCTCCTTTTATTACATTATTTGTTTGCACTAATTTTTTATATCCATTTTCTTAGCCATTTTTAGTCATTTCAACTGTGAACATTTTAACTTTTGACGGTTTTAACTTCTATGACTAGTGGATCCTTTTCCTAAAAGCTGATTATGTAAGTCTTTGGTTTAGTTTAATACCTACCTCTGGGAGTTAGTTGTATTTTGTTTAGATTTATCCACCTGATGATTGCTATGCACTAGCCGAAACTAGCTTACAGGATGCAAACGGTCAATATTTCAAACCCTGGTCACATTGGAATTCTTGAATTTTGATAGGTAATTATTTAGTTGTATTATTAAAAAGAAGAAATTTGAAACTTAAAAAGTTTATATTTAACAATATGATTATAAAAATTTGAATCATATTTATTAAAGAGAATAATTTGGAAATAAGGGAATTGGAATGGGAAGAGGGAATGGGAAGAGGGAATGGGAAGAGGAATTGGAAATAAGGGAATGGTAAATATATTTTTAAAACCTAAAGCAATTAGATTTAATAAGACTAACCTCTTTGTCGCAAACTGTGCAAAATATATGGTTGTCTCATTTCTTGAGAAAAACAGATTTGCTGGCACTTTGTTTGAGCATTGTCACAATCTTCTAATAAACATTTTAGTGAAATAAAATGGAATAACATAAAAACTAAATGCCAATTTGCTCTTCAAACCTTACATTTAAATGGCGGTAGCAACAATTGATTTCACTGACTAAAAACTAAAATCAACGTGCTTACTCCCACTCTTAAAAACCGAAGAAGATTTCACCCTTGGAATTTCCTATTACACTAATTCCCAGAATAGAGAGCATATTTCTCCAGCTTTAATCATTACTTAATTTTAGTAGCCTTTCGACAACTAATCTTGACAAGACAGACCAGCCATAAGTATTAGCAGCCTTTCAACAACAACCCTTAAAGCTATTTTTATTAGGCAGACGGCTTAACGCTAAGCTGAAGGTTACAGCATGATACATGCTATATCAAGTATGTATAAATCCACATAGAGATTTATACAATCACAATTTTTATTTCCTTGAGGTTGCCTTCCGAAAATCTTTAAAAAGATGCATTTTTAATAAGTACATATGCATTTATAGAATTTTGTCGGAATATACAAATATGAACTTTATATCCATTTTGCATATTTCCCGAGCTCTAAATATTAGTTTTCAGAGGAAAGAGATGAATGCCTCTTCCACCACAACTTCCCAACGACTTTGTCGATTTTATGTGCAATGATTAATTGAATTGTCTTCTTCACTAGCACTGTAGTAGGCTATATATCACCGTATGTCACCTATGGTCACCTTAAAGAACCATTCAATAATTTCTGACTTAAAGGCAGTCAGAACACTGAATGCATTCCTATGAAATACAATGCGTTCTTAGTTCAATTCCTCAAAGCAATCGCGTCATTTAAATTGCCTATTATTATATTTATCTTGTATCTTTAAAACGGCATTTGGAAAATATCGAAATATTTACGTAGGTTTGAATATATTTATTTTAAGAATCTTTTTTATAATTATGTTAATAAGGTATAAATGAATTAACATGTATGAAATATTTTGAAAGTGTATTCAAGATAAGTTCTCTGGTGACGTTCTGTCCAAAACGAAACTACTCAACCCGCCCCTCAATATGCTCCACCCTCCTCGTTCTTATCTCAGCTTTCACCATCATTTCATTCGAGTATATTTCATTTAAAATGTTTTCGGAAATTTTGATACAAATAACATCGATCACTCTTCGGGCCTATATTTTACTTTTAAAATGGTACAACTTCGATAGTTTCCATTGATTTTTCCACATGGTAACACATTTTATTAACTGATAAACTAACGCGTTTTTTGCTTGCTGCGCCGTTTTCCAGCCCCTCGAATAGATCAGACTATTAAGATTAGCTTACTCTTATTAAAAAGGCATCTCGAACAAGAAAACTACTTCTTTCAGAAAGAAAAACAAATTATTATATATTTTAATAAAATATCTAGAGGTCCTCATATTAATGATTTAAGAAATAGTTAGCACAGTATTTACGTCACAAGCGAAAACTGGCATTCTGTACTATATTCAAGACCTACTGCAAAACAAATCTCTCTCACAATGGTGTCACGATATTTTACACTCCATAGAATTTATTACATTAATGTTAATAGGAACCTACAAAAATAAAGTGTTTTGTTGAAAAATTTACGTTTAAGAAAATAAATTGTTCTTTTTTAGCGACTTATTTCACAGCTTCTAATTTTTCCTATTTTCATTCATTCTTTTCAGCTCATCAATTCTCATCTCATTTGTTTTCACCCTCATTGCTTTGTAACAATTTTGTCATTAACGACATATCACAGAATTCAGTTGACTAGAGTGTTGCCAAATGTCGAACATAGCTACTCATCACCGAGAGTTAACTTTAATTGCTGCTTTGCACTGTTTTTGATATAATTGCAGTTGGAAAAGCTCAATTAGGAGATAAAAATTTGTCCAATTGACCACATATCTATGATTACATGTATTAAGAATAAAATGCTACCAATTGATATAAATCCATAAGAAGTAGTAATCTATTCTGGCTAAATCTCAAAATACCTACACATCCAGGAAAAAATTCAGGGTGTTTCGAATCTCTGAAGTTTAAAAAAACGCGAGCCCAATCTTTGGCTCCTGGCTATGCAGAATTTTTGAAACTTGTGACGCAAACAGCCACATAGATTTTCAAATCTATATATTAGATAGTTTTTAACCAGTACATACGTAGTGTACCTAAGACAATTTATGATTAGTAAATACAAGATAAGCGGTAGAACATAAGAATATCATGTTACTATTTGTTACCCCTCGTTGACAATGTAATATTCTCCAATTTTTAGAATGTCCTTAGTTAAGTCGCTAGCTCCCCGTATATTTTCTATGAAAAAAAATAAAAATATATATATATATTTAATTAGGTAATGAAGTACAGAAAAAATATTTTTGAAGTGCTGTGGAAATAAAAATTAGAATAATAGGCGAAGGTCTTCTTTTCTTTTTGGTACATATCTTTTTGGTACATATTCAGTGGAGATATAAAGTAACAGTGATTTCTGGCAGTATTATATCGGTTATGTACGGGAAGGAAATTTGTACCTTTGTCCAAAGCACCACGTTTAATTTTTCTTTAAATTAATTAAGTTTTGATTCTAATATCACGAGAAAGAAGCAAATTGTTGCTACAAGCTATGAGTATATATAAAATATGAATTAGAATGCATAAGGATATAACAATGTTATAATTTCTTACGTCTTCATGTACCTGTGTACGCAATTATATTTACTCCACTCTCCCATTGGTTATAAACTGAGCTGTTGAAATTTGCTTAATAAACATCTGGTAATGCTCGATAAAATGTTATTCACTACAACTACCCAACTATTAATTCCAGGCATTGTCTTCAATGTATTTTTGCAGATTTGAATTGCATGACAATAATCAAATAAGAAACGAGGGAAGTGAAGAATACTGCCAAAAGGCGTCGATTAATTGGAAATAGTCCGTTTGCTGTAAACTTGGGACGTAAATTCGTGGCATACTTCTTCAGAATAATTATCTCCTCTCTCTGGATCTGATTCTTGATTCTTGATTGATCGGATTGCAGCTTATCGCAGGAGAGTATGAAGTTATCGTGACCCCTGTCTAAATTATCGCCAATTGATATAAGTAGCACGGCATTCACCTGAAAATATAAACAACTTATAATAAACTCTATGGATTGAAACCTTTTTGTGTTAAGTAGGTATAATAAAATAGTAAAAGTATAGTAGAAGGCATAAAATATTTTCATTACATGTTCATTTCAGAGTTCAGTTGGCCTTTGGAAAGAACTGCAAAAGTATGGTGAAACATTTTATTTCTAAAAAATATTTTTCTACTTCATATGAATTGAAGCATTCAATATGATGTGAATGTGATGAATATTGTTTCGAAAATCAATAAGTATTATTATACTAGATCGTTTAAAACTGCTTCGGATTTTTTATTCTTAAACAATGCTGCACCTGTAGTTTACGACGGATAATTAATTGTATGCTGGTGAGGATTCCTGCTTTTAACTACTGAAAAATTGATATTTATTTAGCCTACAATAAGATGCAATTTTGTTCGATCAATGCCTATTTTGGATTGCTTTCTTGTCTTTTGCCTGCCTATATTAATAGACTTTTGGTGCTTTAAATCATTGTTTTGGTTATATGGATTCGTTTTAAACAATTTTTCCCTCAATTCTCATCCGTCAATTGTCATCCACTTCTGAACCATGCTCAAAATTCAAGTTTCTTGCTTATCGGGAAGTTTAAGATCGATGGCAACATTTGTATTGAACAAATGATGAGAAAAGGAATCGAATTAATAAAAAAGTATTAAAAAAATTCTCAGACTATATAATGCTGTGACTACGTGTCACAGAAATTCTGAAAACTCTTATGTTTTGGATGGTTAGGAATCTTAAATGACAGCATTGCTATGATAAATTTTAAAATCCGTAATTTTACTTACGGAAGGAGCGAAAATGAACTAAGGAAAAGTAGGCGAAATGTATGCAAAAGTCACAATATTGCTATTGCAAATGGAAATTGGGTACGATTATAAATTGGGCTCCCAGATGGCTCAGAAAAGCACAATGATTTCAAATTTCACTTTTAGAAGGAGTGGGAAGATGCAGTCATTTTCCACAGTTCTCATAACGCCGCATCCGTTATTAGGAACTTTGAAAGCAGATAAATCAATTCATTCAATATTATATTGTATTTTCACTCAACTGTCCACATTCCTAAGATGCCCATGAAGCTTATGCATTTTTAGTCAAAGTAACAATTTCAAATAACTTACCAAAAGTAGAGTGATTAGAGCTACCACCGTATAACTATATGACTTTTTGTATTGACCATAAACGATAGTATTGAACAGCAGTAGGGTACTAACAAAACAAATTGCTAATTGTATAGTTGCCTGTAACCCAAAGATAATATTCAAATATTCATGATAAGTGTACAGTACGCACAATATCCTTTTGATATTCATCATTTTTCTCTGTGAAATGTAGTCCATTCTGTCAGAAAACATGTCCATTAATAAAGTTTCGACACAATTAAATGTCATGATAGTGATGGCCGACAAATGTGCCAATATAACATTCACCCATACCATTTGGTACGAAAAAATCATTTCGAAGATGTAAATGGGGTACTTTGTGTATCCTAAATACATATCCCAATCGAGAAATAATAAAGAACATATTTGAGCGACGACAAACAATATGGAAACCATAATTAATTTCGAAAAAGCACTACACGTAGTTTTTCCATGATGCAATCGATAGGGTCCAAGAATTCGGTTTACTTCGTTGAGGATGTCCCATAATTTCCTCCAGCGTTCGAAGTTTCGAACCGTTCCATATAAACACGCCAAATTGTACGAAACTTCAACTAAAAATTCCGAACCTATCAGTATAATGTCATAAATATCCAAACCTACCAGGCTTGGAAATTGTTTATAAATTTTTATCAGGAGTAATAGTGCTGTCCACATTATTACTACGCACGCTGATTTTCTTCTAGATTCTTCATCCCACGGGTATATTCCAATGAAGGCACCAACGCGTGCTATTTTTCTTAAATCCTTTATATATGACTGCATTGCGCTGTGTTTTAGGAATATCGACTGCAAATAACAAGTACGTGTACATATATGTCTATTGGTGGCTACCAGTTTGACAAAACTGCCTTTGTAGTGGTATTTATTTACATAAAGGGATATTGATAAATAGACTCCCTCGAAAAAACATATTCGATTGTGTATTATTATACCACAACCCACATTAGGAAAATTACCAGAAAATAAACGATTCATAGAGAATGTTCATAGAAAACAATTGCACAATATAGCTCTACAAGGTATCTACCCCGTATACAATAGCATTAAAAATGAAAACTATTACTTATATTTACGCAATCACATTCTATTCTCATCAGTTTCATTCCATATTTCTCTGAGTGTAAAATTTATTATACTACTACAGCGTTTATGGATGGAATGGATGGATGGAAGTATCAATTCTTCATATTAAATTTCTGCCTTTTTGTGGATGAAAGCCTGATTTTAATTTATAAGCTCAACAATAATTGACGTTCAGCTCCATCCATCATGAGAAAGGTTTTGGTAACATTTACTATCTTCTTCAGTGAAAATATAACAAAGGCTTAACAACAAGCTTATACAAGTGAATACCTAATGAGTTCTATTAACTTAAAATAACGGGCTATTTTAAATTATCAATGTAGAAGTACCAACGACAGCAAAGTTGGGAAAATACCTCAACATAAGATCAACCATCATAGAAACATACCAGTCTATAACAAAAATTGGAATCAAATTTTTGATTCCCACGTAGTCTTTTGAGACTACACATGAGTGAAATACACATTGTGAGATCACAATTTCTAAGAGTTGTAAAAATTCTCGAAATGAAAAGATTTCAAACTGTCACTAAGGGCCTAAAGTATACTCAGCATCAAGGTGGCTTCAAACGATAACGGCGCTAATGGCCTACAGGTCTTAACCTTTTCGTGCCTATTGATGTCCTCTTTCAAAACCCATTTGAAAAATAGAAATTGGCCGGAACATTTGACGCAAAATTAGCGCTTCGGCTTTAAACTGGGCAAAGCTGTGAATTTTTAAAAAATAGCCGATTTAAACATTTTTTTCCAAGTTTTCTCGGTGAAAAATGCTCCGATCACCATTTAGAAACGCTCATCTCGAAGATATTTTAATTCTCTACAAATCGTCTCTGCAACCTATTGCATTTCTGTCAATAATTTTCACTCTATGGCAAAAAACGGAAAAACCACTTATTCTTTTTAATATTTATTGTTAAAAAAAAACTCAAAAGCTAGATTTGCCTAGATTTCGCGGTTTTATAATCTTTGATCCATTTTAAACAAAGTTTTTTGGTCCGCCTGCTGCTAAATTTTATCTATTTTGCTCTATAAACTGTAAAATATACCCGTTCTCGTGTAGATTCAGCTCATTCAACAACAACTTTTCTTCTCTCCTCGTCCTCGGAAAGCCACTCCGCCAATCCACGGATGTTTTTTGTCTCACGTGATCCATTCTTACCAACAGTGACAGAGCATTCAAAACGAATATTTCGCATTTCTGTTTTCTTTTTGTATTTCTTGTAACAGGTTCACTCATCTCAGATTAACAAGTGACGACTAAATCTGTGGTAATTACTTAAATACTACAATGCTTAACTTATTAATTATCACTCGAATTACATCATTCATTTTTAGTGGTGCACCTATTTTTCCTACCATCGACAATACATCAGTTAAATTTTCTGTGCTGGCAAAATTTACTCACAACCTACTCGTGAATCTTGCCGTACACTGAAATATTTGAAAGCATAACTTTCCTTTCGTAGGCTTCGCTCGAAGTGCTGGATTGCTGAGAGGTATGAACGCCAAAAAAACGAACGAGCAAAACGACCCGAACATGTGGGAACGCGTCGCACATCACCGTCGCAGTACAATTCGTTGTAGTAATATATAGAGTAGAAATCGTGTAAGAAGTACACAATTTTTTTCTGCTTGTAGATTCACATCTGGCATCTCTCACGTACGCTGCGCTATAATATACATTATACCGCCAGGTACACGCAGGTACCTGCGTATTATTAATTAATGTATTCCCCTAGAAATCATGTGAATTTTAGCTATACAGTTTTAATATTAATTAATTTACAGTACGTCAAGCTATATTCATATATTTATTCCGGTCATTCCCGGAGTATTTCATTTCGTTTTTAGTTCTTTAGTTACTTATTTGTTATATCACAAACGCTTAACTAATTTCAAACCTTGTCAAAAAGTTTCGTTGATGACGTGAGTAAGTAGGCTTAAGTGAGGTTAAGGATATTTTGCTTCTTCCAATTGGACTTGGAAAGAGAACAACCTTATTCTGTTTCTTTAGGTTCACCGATGGAGGCAACAAATAGGTAGTGAAAATTTTCCAAATACATATTTTTGTTATAAATACCAGCTGACAGTCTTTGCCAATCACATTGCAACAATGTCATGAAGCATGTGTATATTAAAATTAGCCGAGGTAAATTCTGCCCCAGGAATTATCTATAAGAGGGCAGCACTTACAAGTGAAGAATAGACGATTATCATGTAAGTTAGTCAGGAGCTAATTGAATTACGAAAATTAAACATGACAATAAATTAAATAATCAGGGTAACAACAAGGGAAAAACTGAAGATTTTAAGTGGACCAGCAGTTATTCAAATTACCATTTTAATATTTTCATACAACATATGCGAATTATAAGAAGCATATCCCTTAAAAATTTCAATTGATTCAGTTTTTCTTCGAGTTTTTATTCTCTAAATTATTTACTTTCCCTTAATGATCCTAAAAGATGTAAACAAAACAATAAATATTTGAATACATGTTTCCAATGAATTCATTAATCAATATGCGACAATACGACTCCAATACCAACAAACATCGTCAAGAAGTTAGCAGCTACTACCATACACGTCGCTCTAATTGATACATTTCACTCGTCAATTGTTACCAACGTTTGTAGTATGTAACGCAATGCAGTCATACATAAGAGATTTAAGGAAAGTAGCACGTGTCGGTGGTTTCGTTGGAACACACCCGTGGGATATGGAAAGTCCAATGAAATCCGCTTGTGTAGTCACAGTTTGGACGGTAGTACTACTCCTGACGAAATTATATAAAAGTTTTCCTAGAATGGTAGGTGTGGACATTTATGATATAATAATGATAGTTACAGGATATTCAATAGAAAGCTCGTACAATTTGGCATGTTTGTATGGAACGATTAGAAACTATGAACACTGGAAGAAATTATGGGATATCCTAAATGAAATAAATGGAAGTCTTGAAAGTTATCGTTTGAAGCCTGCTATTACTACACGCAGTCCTTTTTCGAAATTAATTATAACATCCATTATGTTCATCGTGTGTCAAATATGTTCCATATTATGTATGGATTGGGCAATGTATTTAGGAAACATGAAGTACATTATTTACATTGTCGGAATAATCTTTTTCTACCAAATGGTATGGATGAATATTGTATTGGGTTATTTGACTGCCATCGTTATCATGACGTTTAGTTGTGTCGAAACTTTATTGATGGACATGTTTTCTAATAGAGAGGACTACGTTTCCCGGAGAAAAGTAACGCATATAAAGCAGATATTGTACGCAATATATTCTTATACTGAATATCTGAATATAATTTTTGCGTTACCATCGACAATACAGTTAGCAAATAGTTTTATCAATACCCTTCAACTGTTTGATACTGTCGTCTACAAGCATAACTCAAAGTCATATAGTTTTACGGTGATATTGCTGATTACCCTACTTTTGGTGAGTTATCTGAAGTTTATTACGTATCTTTATCATGAAACATAATATGTGAGTAATAAAGGAGGAACAAAAGATAATATGAGCAAATGTATACTATCTAAAAATTTCACTTTTTATCTTTAAATTTTAACTAGCGGGTTTACCCGGATTTATTTGGAGCTCGACCAGACCTGATGTTATTTTTCCACCCCTTCAAAAGGTGAAAACTATTAAAATTTAAATTCAAGCTGAAGGTGAAATTCTATATTTTTTCGAGTTACCCCAGGGATTAAACTATTATCGAGCAGAGTTTAAATTTCCTAACTACTTGAGAACTGCCTTGGAATAATTCCGACATTAATTGACTCCCTAATTTTCAACCACTCTTACTCCCAAGAAATTAATTTTAGAGCTCCCAAGCTATAAGCGTGCGTGGTTTATATCTTCTAGCAATTCGAGCACTAATAAATAAAGCCTGTCGCCCCTTTTTAGGCCATCGGTAGGGAAATTGTAGGATTTTAAATTTTTTAAAGCCATTCGGAGGCTTATTTTATTCTCAGACTCTTTTATCTTCCGTCTCCTTCTCCAGCGATCAATGTTATAAGCGATCCCGTATTCCGGTATTTAGGTTGAATTTCTGGGAAGTCTCCGTGGATGCCTAAGATATACTGAGCCGAAATCCAGCTATCCTCGAAGTTATGAATTTTGTTCATTGCTCATTGATACATTTTTCATATTTTTCATATAATCTTATCATTGGCAATATCTACTTATGACAAACCATCATTGGACTCATCATTCGTTCGTTATTTTTGCAGATGACTGTCGTATCCCTTATATCTGTTGGCGACAATCTGGAAAAATGTCACGACAGTTTGATATTTTCTTGCGATAGGCTACAATCTGATCAAACAATCAAAAATCCAATCCAGAGAGAAGAGTTGATTATCCTGAAGAAATACGCATTAAGCTTACGTCCGAAGTTTACAGCAAACGGATTGTTTCAGATTAATCGACGACTTTTGGCAGTTTTCTTCACTTCCCTCATATCTTATCTGATTATTGTCGTGCAACTCAGATCTTCCTAAAGATTTTGAAGGGAGATTGTCTTGGAATTAATAGTCTTCTTATATAAATCATATACGAAACCATACAAGAGCACAGAGGTACAGAAAAGTACAGAAGCACAAATGAAGAGGTAGAAGTGAAAAAGTAGTGAAATATAATTATGAAAATATATTCATATAACTATGAAAATAAATATAATTATGAATTATATTATTTCACTTTCTTATCTTTAGAAATCAGATATCTATTCGTGAATCTCTTCATTATGAAGCAAATGCTCTTCTTAATCAATACCAATAGCACGAAGATTGTTCCAATGCTAGTAGCAAAGACGTCAAGCAGATAAAACTGGTACCAAGGCATATCTACATAAGCAACCCTCAAGTGTTTGGCACCCTTATGTCTGATAACATATTCCACCCAGTATACTGCCTCGTCTAAGGGCTTGTGACGTCTCTCTCTGAATATAGTGGATTTTTGTTTGGCAGTCTCGTGATAACTATATAAAAGATAAGTAAAGTAAATCTATTCTCAAGTGACACGAGACGATTAGAAAATAATTATATTTACCTTGAATTTGATAGAATTTCCTGCAACGCTTTACCAAACGATTCCTTCGATAGTTCCTGTATATCAACATTTATTCCATATCCATCATGGTTCGCTCTTACTGCATTAATTTTTTGATCTGCCTCATTTGGAATGGCTAAGATGGGAACCCCATGATAAATGGTTTCCGATAGACTAAGTAATCCTGCGTGGGTCACAAACAACTTCGTGTTAGAATGAGCTGAAATTATATTTAATTCTCAAGTGATATATCAGCTAAAAAGCGATATACTAACCTAATATCTCTTGTTGTGGAAACCATTTACCCAATTGAACGTTATCAGGTTTATTTGGTATGGTATCGTTATCGCATTTGAATAGCACCTTTTCTTTTCTCTTTGAAAAAGCTTTCAAAACGACTTGAAGAAATCCTGAAGGTAATTTATCAGAAGTGAGGATCGATCCCATGCTAAAATAGATCACTCCATCCTTTGCTTCGTCCATAATTTTCTGCAAATCTGAAGGAAGTGTTCCTGGAGGTCTCAAGTGCAGTCCACCTACTTCTATTGTGATAGGCACCCTCGGCTGAGCATAGAAAAGGCTGCCAGTTTGCGAATTAACCAGCATCAATGAAATATTTTTGAGGATAACGTCCAATTCTGGATTATTTGGAAAGTACTTTGAATTCAGTTCCCTGTGCAGAGGTTTTACGTAAAATACATCGTTTGCCTTTAGTAATAAATACAGCATCGCATTCATAAACCTTTGGGAGAAATCCATATTTTCAGGGAAAGAAAAAAATATGTTAGGTGAAAATGAAGGCAGTATAGGAGTCCCAGTAAACTGATGCATCCAAATCATTCCCTGGTGGTTACAAAAACCCATCAAGTGCGCATTGAAATGTGCCGAGAGCCCCTTCAGCGAATCCAACATTAATTCCGTGACTATTACAGCGTCGAATTGTTCACCAGAGTTTATGAGTCGTTGGACATTTTGGTGCTTAAGGGTGCTGTCTGCCATAAAACCAGAGAGGGTGTTCAACGTCCATAGTAATTTAGTAAAGACTAGTGGGGGTCTGTCTCTTCTGAGGTGGTTTCCTATTTCGTCTAGAAAATAAACAAATCAAATAAATAAATGTGTGGAACTTTGCAGAAAATAAAAAGGTTTTTGTTAAATAAAATAATCGGAGGGGACTTAATTTAAGTGAATCTCAAAGTTTTCCTATGATTTTTCTCACTTTGTGGACTGTAATCTGTACAATAATTTATTAACAATTCTCACATATTATGATGTAAAATAAATCAAAAATAGAAATATATTTATTATATTGTAGCGAATGCCCCGTATAAGCCGTTGTTATGGAAAAACAAGTGTTGTTTATGTGATTGTAGATGTTACGTTGACATTAGGTAGTAAAACCTCCTTGTGCATGTAAAAGCATTACAATGGGGGCTCAACCGGGATTTTGTGAACCGGAATAGCGGATAAAGGTTTGGTGGACCTGGGATGGCGTACGGAAGTGATGGCGATGGCACGCGGCGGAGAGGCGAGGAGTGCAGTCTGTGCGGCGTTGTGGAATTGTTGGGCGGCTGGCGCAACTCGAAACGCTACAGAATCCGAAGCTAAGTACCATTACACAAATACACACCACTATAACACCAAGGTTTGGGATAACCTAAACAGGTTTAGATTTAGGAAAACACTCGAATGGATTGACTGCGTGCGGCTGGCGCGCGTGGCCCGTTTGAGTGCTACACTCACATTCGTGACTCTTATTGGGAGACGGGCGCTGTTCATCTTTAGTACAAGAATTGGTGATGGTTGACCACTGGGTTGTGCGTCTGGAACCATGAAGCAGTTGCTGGGGATTTCAGTAACTGCAGGAGCAGCGGAGGATTTCAAGAGACAGGTCCCTCTTTTACCTGGAGCATTGGATGGGATTGGTCATCCCTGGTGTCTCTGATGGTCAGAAGTAGGATTGGCCTGCTTGGAGGATTTCAAGAGACAGGTCCCTCTTCTACCTGGAGCATTGGATGGGATTGGTCATCCCTGGTGTCTTTCATGGTCAGAAAGAGGATTGGCCTGCTTGGTTTCGATTTGCTGCTGATTAATTTTTGTACAAGATTTGCAGTCTAACCCGCTCAATGGAGTTAATCACACACATACACATACACACAATTACACATATAGTTGCAATTTATTGCAAATGGATTTGGCAAGGATACTGGCGTGTTTTGTGTGATTTTTAGATCAACTATGGCGAGATTCCCCGAGGTGGATATCGCCTGGAGAGGACAACTGGCTCTCGATGGATAAGTTCTGGCGGAATTTCTGAAAAAGGGGAGGAGCGGTACGCATGGTAGCAGTAGCAGTAGCAGTAGCCGAAGCAGTAGTCGAAGCATTAGCCGTAGTAGTAGCAACAGTAGCAGCAGTAGTAGCAGCAGTAGTAGCTGAAGCAGTAGCCGAAGCCGTAGCGGTAGCAGTAGCAGTAGCCGTAACCGTAGCAGTAGCCGTAGCAGGAGCAGTAGCCGTAGCAGTTGCCGTAGCAGTAGCAGTAGCAAAAGCCATAGCCGTAGTAGTAGCAGTAGTAGTAGCAGTGGCAGTAGCCATAGTAGTAGTAATAGCAGTAACCGAAGCAGTAGCCGAAGAATTATCCGTAGCAGTAGCAGCAGTAGCAGTAGCCGTAGCTGTAGCCGTAGCAGTAGCCGTAGCTGTAGCAGTAGCAGTAGCCGTAACCGTAGCAGTAGCCGTAGCCGTAGCAGGAGCAGTAGCAGTAGCAGTAGCAGTTCGCTGATATGTTAATCATTCGCTGATATGGAGTACTGAGGAAGTAGATCGTCCGAGGGTCGAGGGCGACCCTGAAGACGGGGAGGGATAGTGTAGCGAATGCCCCGTATAAGCCGTTGTTATGGAAAAACAAGTGTTGTTTATGTGATTGTAGATGTTACGTTGACATTAGGTAGTAAAACCTCTTTGTGCATGTAAAAGCATTACAATATTATTTATAGGTAGTTAGTCTAACGAGATATCAAAGACATATCAAAGATTATATCGCTCTAATTTGCTTGTTTTCTACACTATACTTTCTACTTTTAAAAATCACACTTAGATAGGACACCATAGTGGAGCCAAATAGATAACAATATTTACTTTTGCATTACTTATGGTATATATCGATTAACCTGCTTTATGCCATTACCAAATTAAAAATTCTTTTTTGCAGTTGTGCGTATACCGTTCATAAACAGAACGTATTATATTAATTTAACGGTAAACTTTCACTCTCCACATCTAAAAACATCTAATAACAAGCAAGCATCTAATGTAAACTTACCACTTATACCATCTAGCAAAACTTCCCGCAAACTACCTTCACTCCCATTATTTGCGAATAAATTTTTGTCTGTAAATGGTGTAATAAAAGTCACATCGTGCCCAGCTTCGGCTAAACCCCTCATTAAACTACTACCGAGAAAATAATGGCTGCGAAATGGAAATGGGAAAACTCCAAGTATGCGGTACGAGCCACATAACCTGAACAAACTCGAGAGTAATAGCACTACCGTCACTTTGCTTTGGTATACTGCAGTCTTCATCTTGCTTTACTATGAAATGAAATTATCAAATTTATATATATATATATATATATATATATATATATATATATATATATACATAAGTAGCTAAATATAAAGAGAAAAGGATAACTATTTGTTGTGTCTTGATTTAAATTGTTATCAAGAATGATGAAGCAATAATTGCGAACTATTCATTATAGAATGAATTAATAACCAAAATATGCTTTAAAGCGGATCTAGTATCTGCTATTTGTCTGACAGGACGATTGTTCAAAATTTGAAGTAATCTACGGATCTAAGAAGTAATATTAAGATTTACTAAATGTTAAATATATTTAAGGGGTGGTTAAAGAAGTACACACTAGCCCTGATTGCAGTATCGTATATTGCCTAATAGTGTCGCGTCAGGGCCACTGGGAACAGGTTGCATAAATATGGGATGAAGACGAAAAATACGAAGGAACACGAGACTTATAAATCGTCGATTAAGTAATTAAAAAAAGGGAATTATTTTAACAACACGATTTCGGGCCTCTTCGTTTCACTAGGCGTATGACACTTATGATGCCATTGTGCGTCATTACATTTATTGGTCGTCTGATGCTAATATTTTATTAAGATAAATATTCCTAATATTGACCAGGGGCGGACTATGAGCACGCAGTGTCAAAAATGGCCCACGTCATCTACTCGTATGACGAATAATTTAGAAAACTTGAAACCCTTGAATTAACCTGATCTGATTCTCCCAGATATAAAATTTTTGTCAATTTAAATCAATAATGCTTAACGAATGATTGTCAAATTTAAATGACAGGATATGGTATTGCGAGTCCGGTCCTGAAGTCGATACCATCGAAACCCAAGGTTACACAGATTGTCAAATCTCTCCACGGTCCCAAGCATTAACCAGCTACATGTTAAAGTTAGTTAGGTTACACATCATTTATTACATAAGAACACTATTACTTTTATAAGGTAAATTACCATTATATATTATAAGAATATTAATATTCACTTACTGTTTCTCTCTACAGAAAACTGAGCTAAAAACTAACTTTAATTTTTTTACTATTTTTGAGTTTCAAATGGTGCTCAGTGAGTGCAGGGAAGGTTCTAATATCACCTCTACCTATACCCACATCACCATTTTCATCTTAGAGCTATCTAGCCAACTTCTTCACCTTTTCCCCTTTATAATAGTTTGCGACAAATGCCATTAAGAACACATGGTGGATCGTACAGTACAATGATCTCGCCTCCATCAATTTCAAAAATTCTTTTAATTAACACTCTGACTTCTCGCACATACATCCCATTGGCTCCGGCAGTAGGATGATTTATACACGCTTGATTAGTTGATTCTTGGTCACAAATTGCTGCTACGATTGCGAAGCCAGCCTTGTGGATCTCCCTAATGGCCGATTTTGATGTTCTCATTATCTAATGCTCTTTTAATAAGAAACTGGTTATTTCTTTTTTTTTTAAATTTCCGGTATCATTAAGACCTAGACGTGATCGGCTATACGAAACCTTTGTTTATCACCTAAATCTTCTAATCCTTTCAGTGCTTCACTGTACAGATAAGATTCAATATGAGGTGATATAGTATACTAATCTCGTCAAATAGAGAAATTCAGCATTTATTGATTGAGAGCAAATTTCTTATTGACCATTTCAAATTGACCAAGACTACTGATGACCTTACGTCATGACAGAGCAAAAATCCAGGAAGGTTCCAGATTGCTTCTGTAAGGCTAGAGCCATCCGTTTGTCATTGAGGGAGTATGGTTTTCTTCTAGGCTTTAATTATTTATTTATTTATTCCGACTGCAAAGTACATCAATGTAATATTACAAATAATACAGTAGAAACAAATTTATACTCTAATGGTAGCTTCAACCATTACTTTATACCTATGCTGAAATTTTCAGCTGCTATAAAGTGCATTTCAGTAGCCATTTTATAACAGTGTCGTTTTCTTATATTTAACCATGCATAGGGTAATACAATCCTCTTCATCCTAGGCATATGCTAGTAATCCTGGTCCTATATGTACGTTCAATGAGAGTTTACTTCAAGATAACCAACCACAGCTTTACCAAAAGGGCATTCAATTCATCAGGAGCGTCTTCTGGTATTCGCTCGGAGACCAATATATATGTGCCATCAGCAAAGGAAAATACCCTTTGTTCCCTTCTCAACTATATAATAAACATGGACACACGTAGATGGAAGACATCGCCACAGATCAACATGGGACAGCTTCAGGATTTTCGTTTTGCTCCGCCCCACATCTTTTATTGACGATTACCTCTCAATCCATTTGTTATTTATTTCCAAATTTTTCTTTTTCTACTTAAGTTTAGATATCAGCAGAAGTATCGGGTATATGGTGTGATAGAGCCTCGATTTATGAGTGAACATTTTTCACCATTTTTCATTCTTTCATTGTAGTGAAATGTAATAAAGGGGTGCATTATGAACACAATTTCATCAGTCACTTCCGACGTAAGAGTGGCATTATTTGAAAGATACTTTCATTTCATGATTTATAAAATATGAGAAATACCAAAGCACTGGAAACCTCTAAACGAGTCAGATTTAGAAAGTGACTATATACTTCCTTATGAGAACTGTATTAAAAGCTTTACTCATGGTGTGAAGGGCAGTCGCTACACATTCCACATTAGCTAACTTCATCCTAGTCAATAAACGGTTGTGTTTCTTCTTGTCTTTATAACTCCTCTTATCTTTTCTCCTTTTGCAGCACACGGTCGAATTAGCCAAAGGTTTTGATCATTTAGTCGTTTAGACATTTTTTTTGTACTTTTCTTATGTACTTAAGATTTATAGTAAGCGAAGTAACAGATCGACGCCAATCAATACTACAAATTACAAATGTTATAAATTTTAATAAGAGATGAGAAACACATTGTGTGATGTGAACACATCATATATGTACAGAACTTATTCACTCTTTATTATGCCCTTTTTGTTTTCTTTTTACTCTTGCCAGTCGTAGGGCTTTCACTACTTCTCTTGAATTTTTTCAATAACATACATAAACCTTTCTTGACCAAAAAGATGATTAGCCAGATACTTCCGATAGCTACAGCGATAACATCAAGTAAGAAATACTGATACCAGGGCATATCGGTATACGCTACTCTCAGATGTTTTGCACCCTTATGCCTGATAACGTATTCGATCCAATATACTGCTTCATCAATGGGTTCGTGACGTCTGTCTTTGAATATGGCGGATTTTTGACGGGCTGTTTCTCGAAAACTGTAACTAGAAAAAAATAGAGGCATGAAATGAAAAATAAAAGGCGCACCATTTACACATACAACGTGAGTCTGAAATAGCCATAATCTTTTAAAAGGCAATCATATATCATCGATAGAAATGTGGAGTCTAAAGGAGTCTACAATTTGAGCAAATATAATGGGAAATTTATTAACCTTGGAATGTGTCACATTTCAGGAGAATTTTTTTTAATAAATGTTCCATTCAATCATTTTAGGAGCGTCGATTGTTCTTTTAATTTTTGAAATATAGACACCATGGAATTCTTGGCGTATTCACTGAATTCCTTTTTAATTTTACAAAGAAAATACATCGGAAAATCGGCAATTTGTAAAAGCCTGCAACGTTTTCTAAAATTTTCACGTGTTTCGCTCTTAACGACCCATTTAGTGGAACATAAAAATATATTTGGAAATATGCTAGAAATATTTTCTAGAAAACCCAAAATCAAATCCGTTATAGTATATTAGGAATGAAATCAGAAAATCTTCAAGAAATCTTCTTCAGAAAATCTATTAATTTTTAAAACATAAACACCATGAAAACTTCTTTAAATTCTTTTACTCTTTGAATTTGTTTCCTCTTCAAACAGAAATATATTTCAGGCGATCCGTCAATTTTGTAGATCGACTTTTAAATTTAAGTTTTCGATATTTTCAAATATTTTGTAGTAATTCTCTCTTTCATTTCAACAAGAAAATATTTTGGAAAATCTATTTATTTTAAGAACCGTAACGTTCCTATAGAATTTCCAACATTTTAGTTAATTTAAGGAGGAAGCACTTCGAAAAATTTACAACTTTTGAAAGTTTGTAGATGTAAACTTCTATTTACTTTTTAAATTTAACAGGAATATATCGGACATTCTATTAACTCTAGAAATCTGGAAATGGTGAAATTCTTATATATATTTCATTTTCTCCAAAAAAGTTTCTCAGGAGTGTTTTTCCTGAAAGTTTATTAATTTTTTTATATCTAGGCACTATGAAAATTTATTGAACTTAATATACTCTCTGGAAGGAAGATTTATATAAATTAGATTTATTTAATGGAATAGAATAATTTTTTAAATATATTAAATATGCACAGCATATTGTGTTGCACGGCATGCACAGTTGTGCCCTCTTTAACATAAGAAATGTTCTTCAGGCTTTTTGGGAAAATATGGACACCAAAGTTTCTCATAGCTCCTGTATCCTCTGCAGTTTTTATTTTAATTTAACAGGAAGATAACTCTGAAAATCGCCAATTTTTGGAAGTCCGGAAGTGTTTATAGTATTGGATATTATTACATATTTTGCAATTAAAGCATGAAATTATTTAAATTTAATAAGAAAATATAATGGAAAATCTAATTACACTTGAAATCATGGCGTTTCAATAGATATCCCAATTTTTATTTAAAAATTTTTATGTTCCTTTGAATCGTAGTTGAAATGTTAATAAGAAAATCTATTAATTTTCGAGGTATGAACACCACGGAAATCTTAGAGCGATTTCCTTATAAACATTTAGTAACGCAGTAGTAAATTATTTTCCGTATAATCCAGGTCCGGCGTTAAAATTTTACATTCTATTATAGCTGTACGTCGTTTAATCGCATTCTTTTCTATACACTACAGTGTAAGTAAAGTTAAAAGGATTATGGTAATTTCAGTTTCCTCTTATGAATAGTGTCTGTAACTTACCTTAGATTTGATAAAACATCGTTTAAAGCTTTGCCGAATGTTTCTTCTGTTATTTGGTCAATATCTAAAGTTACACCAAAGCCACCTTGGCTAGCCAGCCTTGCATTCATTTTTTGATCCGCCATTATCGGTAAAGCTACTATTGGCACACCATGATGGAGTGATTCAGTTGTACTCAACATACCCCCATGGCTTACGAAGACTTTCAAGTTAGGATGAGCTGAAATAATAATAATTATATAATGAAGGGTCCATGAACAAGGGAGACCATAGAGTAAGTTGCTGGGTGCCCAGCATTAGGTAATACTCCTCTTTTCTCCAACTTTTGCAACTCTTAAGTTAACTATTATATTTCCATAACTCGCTTTCAAGATTGGACCGTATCTACATTGCCACCATAAGAAATACGGACATAATTTAATCCATCCTTCATTTCCTTTTCGATGAAAGAATTATACAGTGAATTGTTTTCGATGAATTGGTGGGATACATAGACAAACAGTATGGAATTTGAATAAAATATCTCAACAAACTGTATCGATATTTTTAAGGAAAATCTGGATATCCGGATATAACTCGATGTTTCTGTATTTGATATTCCGATAATAATTGTCGTCGTGTGATTAGAAATCCTATTATCAAACTATGTTTAAAATTATTTCCTAATGTTTTTTGTATTAAAATATTGTTAGTTCTCACCTAGTATTTCTTGTTGAGGAAACCATTTCCCCAGCTGAACGTTATCTGGTTTGTGAGGTAAGTCATCATAGCCGTATTTGAACAAGACCTTTTCCTTCCTTTTCGAAAACACTTTCAACAGTGCTTCGAAAGCTTCCGGTGGCAAACTTTCAGATTTGAAACTGGAACCCATGCTGAAATAGATGACTCCATCTTTAGCTTCGTCCATAACTTTCTTCAAATCGGCTGGAAGGGTCTTGGCTGGTTTTATGTGTAACCCTCCTACTTCTATCATAATTGGCACCGTAGGCAGAGCAAAGAACAAACTGCCGGTCTGAGAATTCAACAACATTAGCGATACGTTTCCCAAAATGGTTTCGAGGTCTGGATTATTCGGGAAATACCTTGAATGTATTTCTCTTTGCGTGGGTTTAAAAAGAAAAACTTCGTTGAATTTCATGAATAATGAAAGTAGTAAGTTAGCAGCCCTTTGTGCGAAGTTCATTTTTTCGGGGAAGCCCATCATTACATTCGGAAAGATCGATGGTAAGGTTGGAGCGCCCAGGTATTGATGAGACCAAGCCATTCCTCCATGGTTACTGAAGCCCATTAGGTGGGCGTCAAAATGTGCTGAAAATCCCTTCAGGGAATCCATCATGAATTCTGTTATTATGACAGCATCGAATTTTTCACCAGAATTGATGAGTTTTTGAACATTTGGATTTCCTAGCGTTTTTTCCGCCAATTCGGAGGTCATGTTGTTCATCATAGATAACATGGAAAATGGTGTTTGACGATGGTTATCCTTTTTATCTACCATCGGGGTCATAAGTTCTAGAAAGTAAAATTAACGATATTTCAAAATTATTTCTTATACTCTTTTTGTGTAAAATTGGATAAGACAGTATGTAATTAGAACGTACGAAAGTAGTGTCATATTCTGTTAAGCATATTTATTTGCTTTGTTGTTTTTGAAATATAAGTTTTTCAAATTAAACATTCAGTTATAATTATAAAGCAGTAACGCATGTTTCATTATGAAGTTATTTTCGTGGTAGTTTGGACAGTACCAATAAAATAAGTTTATTTCTAATCTTTTTAGGTAATAACTACTTAGATATTGGGATCACAGAGGAAATGGAAAGCTAAATCAATATCAGATAACGACGTATATCATTTCGATTTTCTTATTCTCAAATTTTTAATATATAATATATTTTCTGTTATTTTACCACTCATTCATATTTTTGACCGATGTCTAAATAGAGAAAACATAACTTAATCCATTGTATTTGCCTTTTTCATTGGATATTTAAAATTTTTAGAACAAAATTTGCATAAGAGTTTGGAAAATTGTTTTTGAGAAAGCAGTAGAGAAAGTAAAGCTTAAGATAGATATGAGTACTACATGTTCAAACCAATCTTCAACTATACAGGCTGTTAATAACTTTAGACTATCCATGATATAAAGACTAAGTTATTCAGAAACCTTAAAGGAGCATCAAGCATAATAGAAATAGCAGGTTTCTGCATATGTTCCTAAGCGAAGTAACTACAACTAAAAAATTCCCAATTGCAACCCCAAACACGTGGTTCCCCGTTTCAAACATTTTCGTAAACTGAGTGCCAAGAAAAGTAGTTAGGCTGTTGAAATGTCATTTCATGAGAATTGACAGGGATCATTTTGTGCTCATCAAAGAAGATTCCTATGAAATTTGACTGTTTTTCCGTTTTTTAACGTTAAAATGTTCAAATTAATCTATCGTTGAACAAAAAGTTCTATTGTTATTGTGACTATAAAAATAAAAGGGAAATCATTCCCTTTAATCGTTTATAGACGCTTTATATATTATTAAGAATTATACGGAATGATTCATGTTTAAAATTTTCTCCTTTGAGCATGGCGTAAACGATCAGAAGAAAATTCATTGAAAATTCAGAAAAAATTGTTTACCCCTTTCCATTGTTTTATAAATGCATATTTGCATATTAATTGCATATTTTGCCTTTTTTGCGCATATTTGCATGCATATTGTTGGAAACTTTACGTGCATACTTCCCGATCTTTACTGATTACCTTTCGATTCTGCAAAACAAAACGAATCTCTAGAGTTTTAGCCATTCCAAAGTTTTGAAATTGGTATCCTGTATATTAAGTGTAATATCACAGAATATTTCTCCGATTTTTACTTTTTATTTTTACTACTCATTCGTTTGAATTAATATCTCTTATCGCCTTATCGTTAATCACCACTTTATTATTTTTGTGATTAATGGATGTTGTTTTAGTATGTTTTTATTGTGAGTTCATTACGTAACAATGTTTTAGAGTATTGTAGCGAAGCGTAAATAATCATTTGTTGATGTAAATAAACGCACGTTAATATGAGTACACGTTTTGCAGTGTCATTATGAAATTCAAATTCATATAAACCCGTTAAAATCTTTTACATATATTACAAAATAATTTTGATGTACATTAGATTACTATTTAAATGAAAATAAAATATTAATCTAAACATTAACACAGTTTGTAGAGACTTTTACTTCAAAAAGGATCGTTTATTGATTATTACAACAAAAGAAACGATGAAATTAACAACCTCGCAATACTAGGTAATTTTTGAAAGAGCACAGGAAAATATTTTTTCCCTGGGCTGGTCATAGTTACTCCAACATTCACACAACACGATATAACGAAACTTACTTTCCATGAACTCGAATAGTCCATCGAGGTAGACTTCCCTCAAACTTCCGTTCCTATTATTGCCTTTAAATAATTTTTCGTCGGAAAACGGCGTCAGAAACGTGACATCATGTCCAGCTTCTGCCAAGCCTTTCGTCAGACTACTTCCGAGCGCGTAATGGCTGCGGGACGGCATGGGAAAAACCGTCAATATACGATACGAACTACATAGCGTTAAGAAACTGAAGAAAAATTGTACGTATATTACGTTCGAAATTAACTGGGACATGACACTAATTACCAAACTTCTGAACGTTTTCTGGTTATATATTACGATAAGGATAATCTATACGAGATACCAGATTGGACGTGCGGTGTGTAGTTACATTAATAAATTGAGTCAACCTTAATTTAAACGGCGGACGAAGGTCAAGTACATGAGAGGTGGCAAACCAAATGTGTATAATAAACATTATATTAGTTGTTATAAATATATTTCCTACGTACATCTTTTATCTTCAAAAATTGTTCAGGAAACGACCAAATACTGTCAAAGAAAGATATTCTTTTACACTTTTGTGACTTTTTCTACGACAGCCTAACATTTGCAGAAGTATCCTTTGATCTGATTTAAATATTAGAATATTTTCATTAGTCTCGACTTGACTATGATCAGATATTTTTTCCTATCGAAGTGCTGTGTATTAATATGGAACGTAGCGGTGAAACGTCAGTTTTATGAATCGCATCTTAAAATAAAAATAATGTGATATGGAAAAAACACTATTTAACATGTAATTAATACGTATATGTGAGTTTTCAATAATGGAATATAGCTGCCAACCGTAGGATTCCAATTTATAGATACAACTGTTACGTCGAAAATTAATGAAAATGTTTTTGTTCCCGTGTCTAGGGAACAAATAAAACACTCGTGCTGGAAAAAAATCGCTTAGTATATTTAATCCAGAAGAATGAAGAGGGATAATAATTCATTATGTCAGGGTTAACCCACACAAATTGTTTCAGTAAATGAACAGTAAAAACTCGGAATTAGGCGACTGTTAATGTGTATCTGTGATGTAGATGTGTGTAAGGTCCTTCCAGCACTAGTTGGTCCAGTTAATAGACAAAAAAATAACCGACCTTATACCGAGCGCGTTTAAAAAATATGTTTTTACAAAAGCAGAGTATTCATGTAACGTACCGTTTTAACTTCCCCCGTATATTTGGTGCGGATATATATGAAATGCTTATTAGTATCGGGTATTTGAACAGGTTCACTACAGCTATTAAATTTGAGCACATATTCGTTTTTGGTCGTGACTAGGGTTCCTTGTTGTGTGTATGCAATTGTAATTATTAATTTAAAATGGCTTTTTGGGGATCTTTCGACGTGGACGGAATTAATAATGGCAGTGATAGAGATATTATACACAACACAAAAAATACTACAGAAACAAATGAACCACAAATTTGGGAATTTTCGCAGAATGACTTACACGTCCATATACAGCGTATAATTTTAAATATTTAAGTTTGTTTAAAACGAGAGTCACCGCAACGCTCCTTGAATTCCATAGTACGGAGTATAACTAATATACCGCTAACGGCAATTTGTCGTGTTACTAAACATAGCAGCATCGTAGATCATCAAGCAAAACGTTAACATGTCGCGGATTGTAAAAAAATATTGATGATGCTATTGAGGAAGACATTCGGCGAACAATTTACGCTATTTATAAAGAAAATACAGTTCCGAATTTAAAAGCATTACCTCTAAATTACAAAATTCCAAAGAATAGAAGTGTCAATCATTATAATCTCTCCGTAGTATAGTTTTGAAATATGGATTTAAGTATAAGGAATTAGACTAGCGAACGATAATTACGGAATCGCCTCGTATCGCTGACATGAGAAAAATTTTCCAGGAAACATTTGGGTCTAGCGCGACAATAATCGTAGTGTTATTTATTTGGATGAAGCCTGGTTTGATACACATGATGTGGTCAAATACGGTTATGTAGATAATTCTCGGAATTGTGCCTTAAATGCACCTTGCTCGAGGGGGAAAATGGTTATAATTTTGCATGTTGGAAACGAAAATGGTCTTATTTCAAACGCCTTACTTCTTTCAGCAAAAGCCATCACACAAAATAGTAGTGATTATCAATAAAATATGAATGCGACTTTGTTTGAATTGTATGAAAAGTGGTTTGCTGAACATCTTGTACCAAATATTCTAACAAATTCGGTAACTGTTATGGGTAACGCACCGTATCATTCCCGGCAACTGGAGAAATATCCAAATTCCAATACAAAGAAAGCTGAAATATTAGATTTTATGCATTCAAAGGGTTTAGAAGTTCCAAACGCAGCAGTATACAAAGTTTTATTAGGCCTTATCAGAAATCATAACTTTAAACCGCAATATTTTATGGACAATTTAGCAGCGAAACATGGACACACTGTTTTAAGGTTGCCAACTTATCATTCCGATTTTAATCCCATAATGTTAATTTGGACTACATTAAACGGCCGTTTGGGAAAATATAACATTGCCTCCACACTATCAAATATTTTTTTAGAAATTATTAGCACTATTTGTAAATGCAAGACGACACCTTTAAACTTATTTGGAAACGTACCACTCTTCAGGTCATCCAACGAGAAAAACAGTACCATGTTTCCGCACCTGTTCAACCGATAGTTATTAATCGTAACCTCTATTTCTCCTCATATGAATTTTCGGATTAATTTGGGAATACATATGCGGGTATTAATTACACTAAAAAAGGTATTCCACAAGAAGACTATTGTGGCTATGTGTAAAGAAAAAATTAAAAAATTGAACTTGGATTTATCTCGCTATCAACTAACGACCATCCCTCCTAATAACTATACCAATCATGTTTCCTATCCAAGCAAAGTTTAGGCACACCTCCTCGTAATCTTCTCCGGACAATAAATTTTTCGATACTCTACTTATTTAATTA
The DNA here is from genome assembly GCA_963576515.1 of Cryptocephalus primarius. Classification (NCBI taxonomy): domain Eukaryota; kingdom Metazoa; phylum Arthropoda; class Insecta; order Coleoptera; family Chrysomelidae; genus Cryptocephalus; species Cryptocephalus primarius. The sequence goes on along the minus strand of OY754940.1, from coordinate 15,048,441 downwards.
CTTATTTCACGTATTTTGTTATATTACTAACTTTTATGCCAAACAATTAGCTCCAAAATAATGTTTCTACTACTTAAGTCCCGTTAAAAAATAAAATTTCGTTGAAAAAGTGAATAACAATCATTTATATTTCTTTAAATATGGCACGCCATATTTTGACTATTAAATTCTGTTGCTTCTTTTTTCAACTGGGCCAATTCAGACTTGAAGGATCTTATGTGATTGAATGATTGAGACTCTTAGCCAGTGGGAGTCGATTATGAGAGTTCCATGTAGTGAGAGCCGTGGCTGACGGCCGCATGAATGATTGAGAGTCTTAACTAGTGAGAGTCAGTTATAAGTGTCCCAGCTAGTGAGAGCCCTGGCTATAATAAATGGTTGTGAGAACGAATATTCTCAGTCTCCGTTGTCGCAGTGGTTCTTAGTAGATTCTCTGATGCACTTATGGGCGCTGCCTGTTTGACTATGATTTCATTTGCAACGAAGCAACAACTAAGCGACAAAATGAAGCTTATAAAAGGGAGTTTCTAAAAACTTAGCAATATTAAGAAAATATAAACCAGCAACAGTACCTTGTGTATGTATACTATGCCGTTACCGCACGATCTATCAATATAATCACGATCAATTGCAGCATAATGCGTTGATAAAAGCAACCATAGACAGGTGTTTCTAAATTTTGATCGTCATCAGTACGGTGCAGCCAATTCGTAGATGGATTGGGTTCTGCGGTCTACTCGTCTATTCTACCAATTATATCGTCTGTTGACACATTATCTAGAAACTTTTCATGAGATACAAACTTAACAACAGTGTTAAGTTTAAGCTTAACACTAAAGCTAAAATGCCAGCATTAAATGTTTGAGATGACATCTTCGTCAAACGGTGTGTCAGACCATTTTTTGGCTTATAAAATGAAACGATGGATTCATAATTCAAATTTTTTAATAGTAATATCAAACACTATTAATCAAATATGACACAATTAAATTACTCTCAATTATGCCCTTTTCACTTTTTTGTCACTCTTTCCAGCTTTCAGACTTGGATCGCTTCTCTTGAATTTTCTCAGAAGGAAAGAAAAACATTTCCCGATTAAGAATAAAGCTAACCAGATAATTCCGATTAAAAGAGCTCCAACGTCAAGCAAGAAATACTGATACCATGGCATATCAGCATATGCTACCCTTAAATGATTTGCACCCTTATGCCTGATAACGTATTCGACCCAATAAACTGCTTCCTCGATGGGTTCGTGACGTCTGTCTCTGAATATTGCGGATTTTTGACGGGCTGTTTCTCGATAACTGAAATTAAAATATAAGTATATATATATATATATATATATTATAAAGTTTGATTGTTATGAGATGTATTACTCACCTAGGAATTGATATAACATCGTTTAAAGCTTTGCCGAATGTCTCTTCACTTAATTCACCTATTTCAAGGGTTATACCAAATTCACCTTGGCTAACTAACTTAGCATTCATTTTTTGATCCGCCATTATCGGTAATGCTACCATTGGTACACCATGGTGTAGGGCTTCGGTTAGACTTAACATACCTCCATGGCTAACGAAGAGTTTTAAATTAGGATGAGCTAAAATACTATCAATATTAAATCAAAAATGGTACTTACAGTAAATTTTGTACTAAGTTAATTGGGAAATTATACTGTAAATTTTTTTTATGTACAAACTGTTGTATTAAGTCTTACCAAGTATTTCTTGTTGAGGAAACCATTTGCCTATCTGAACGTTATCGGGTTTATTAGGCAAGTTATCGTAACCATATTTGAACAAGACCTTTTCCTTCCTTCTCGAAAACACTTTCAACAATGCCTCAAAAGCTTGTGGTGGCAAACTTTCAGATTTGAAACTAGAACCCATGCTAAAGTAAATGACCCCATCTTTTGCCCCGTCCATTATTTTTTTCAATTCGGCTGGAAGAGTTTTGGCTGGTTTTATGTGCAATCCTCCTACATCTATCATTACGGGTACTCGCGGCAGAGCATAGAACAAGCTGCCGACCTGAGAATAATACATCACCAACGACACATTGCTAATGACCGTTTCGAAGTCTGGATTGTTCGGAAAATATCTTGAATGTATTTCTCTTTGCGTAGGCAGTATAACGAAGATTTCCATAATTTTCATAAGCAACGTAAGAATCAAGTTAATAGCTCTTTGTATAAAGCTCATTTTTGGAGGGAAACCGGCTAATATATTTGGAAAGTACGATGGTAAAGCTGGCGCGCCTATGTATTGATGGACCCAAGTCATTCCCCCGTGGTTAGTGAAGCCTATTAGGTGGGCGTCAAAATGTGCTGAAAGCCCTTTCAGAGAATCCATTATAAATTCTGATATTATGACAGCGTCGAATTTTTCACCAGAGTTTATTAATTTTTGAACTTTGGGGTGACTTAACGTTCCTTCAGCTATCGCGGCCGTCATCTTGTTTACTATGGTCATCATGGTAAATGGGGTTGAACGATAATTATCGTTTTGGTCTGTCATTTGCATTAAATGTTCTACAATAGAAAAGTGAAAAGAATTACTACCATAGAATTTTATATTTCAGTCAATGTAATTTTTTGATGATTTGACGAAACAAATGATACTCATAGTTTTAAATGAAATTTTGAGACTAATTTACTATTAACTAGCACATATATATATATGATATATTACAACGTATTACTTTTAACGAAACTTACAAATTCCTATGCTACTTCAACCTATGAAAATGTGTATAGTCCTTCCAGTCTGAATTGGTCCAGTTGAAAAAACAAGGCAATAAAACTTAATAGCCAACCTACCGCCAAACAAATGCTGAGATATCGATTCATTGGCGTACCATATTTAAAGAAATATGAAAGATTGATGCTCACTTAGTCAACGAAATTTTATGACGGGGTTTAGGAAGTGGAAACATTATTTTGTGGTTGACTTTTTGAAATAAAAGGTGGTACTATAACAGAATAATTGAAATAAGTAACTCAATAAATAAAGTATCAAAAAATTTCATTGTCCGGCGAAGACCACGAGGAGGTATGAGCACACTTTGCTTGGATGGGAAATAAGATTGGTATAGTTATTAGGAGGGATGGTCGTTCGTTGTTAGCAAGATAAATGCATGTTGATTTAAAATGCGAACAGAAAAAAGTAAGTGTAAATGATGTAAGATGAATAGTAACTGCAAATAAAGCTTGAATATGTAAAATAAACCAGTATAAAATATTTTCTTTTAGTATTTTATAGTTTTTATGTATTTTTTAAATATTGATTTATTTTCTTTACACATAAAGACAAATGTCCTCTTTTAGATTAGAATTAGATCCTAGAATTTTTGAGTAAACTGGGCCAACTCATACTGAAAAGACCTTACGTAAAATTTGACAAAACTTACCTTCCATAATTTCTACCAGATTTTCTAGAAAAATTTCTCTTAAACTTCCCTTACTTCCATTGCCTTGGAATAATTTCTCATTTGAATATGCAGTCAGAAATGTCACATCATGTCCAGCCTCCGCCAAACCTTTCGTCAAACTACTGCCGAGTGCATTATGGCTACGTGACGCCTCCGGGAAGACAGATAGTATACGATATGAACTGCATACCGTTAAGAAACTGAAAAACAATGAGACGAGAAGTATTGTATACCCAATTAACTGAGACATACCGCTGAATACAAACTTGCACTTTTTGTCAGGTTATTTATACAATAGTGATAAGGATTATCTCTGGAAATTGAAGTATACGTATACGTATACTGTTGAATGACAGTGTGACTCTGAAATCAAGTGTTGCTAACCTTGATTTTGTCTCCAGTAATGTAGAATTAAGGTTAACTAAATAAACTGCTTTAGGCTACTAAACGTATTGTATTTGGTAAAAATTTAAAGTGTTAACCAGTGTATCGACAAGTAAAATGTTTTATTCGGGGCTTCCTGTTTTATTACAAATATAATTGCTTACGTCCATTACATCCAAATGATGACTCGTGGAAAATTATCGTGTTGCCAATCTAGAAATAGTTCGCTATACCCATAGTAGCATTCTACCAGCAAAGGATATTGATGAAACATTTATTTTTTTCTTAGTTTGTGCCTTGAAAAAAAATCTATCCTAGAGACTACTCTACATTAAAATGCCTTTAGAGTGCATAAGGAGTTATCAATGAGTGCTTAGTAATTAGAGATCGTTCATTAACCAGATGCCCCTATTTGTGGTATCTTTGACCCTCTCTTCCCGTCTCATAAATAAAGCACTTCAAATTAAAGTTCCTGTACGGTAGAGTTCCGAAAACGAATGTTTTGTATCCGTATATTTTAGTGGGATTAAGAGAGGGAATAGGTAACGGACGAGTAAGTGGGGACGGCGCGGAGAAGCGAGTCCGGTCAAGAGAAACAACAGTGTCGATGCAAATCGTCGAGTGTGCGTTAAACTTGCGAGAGCGTTAAATCAGGTGTATACGATATTCATAGTGACAACATTGCGTTTGTATAGCGGTGAGTACCGACTGATATTGATTTGACGAATGTCAAACAACGATCCAACTTACATCAAACTTACCTACTCTGATCTAAACAACGAGACCTCATATACGGCTACACCACATAACGCTCACACTTACGAATTCTGGTCTAAGCAACGACATCATACATTGACAAGACTACCCAACGATACAGGTCCTATCCAATGGGCCCACGGTCATACCCAACGATACAGGTCCTAGTCAATGGACCCACGGTCATACCCAACGATACAGGTCCCATACAAGGGACCCACGGTCTTAACCGACCCAACGATACAGGTCCTATCCAATGGGCCCACGGTCTTACCCAACGATACAGATCCTATTCAATGGACCCACGGTCATACCCAACGATACAGGTCCGATACAACGGACTCACGGTCTTAATGACCTAATGACTGTTTACTGACTTATCAAGTACGACTTAACATACAGTTAGTCCCGAGAATCCCGAAAGAGAAGCACATATAAATTAGTTATTTCACTAACGAATATAGGCGTGAAAAACAAATTATTTAGATTATATTACTAATATTACTAAAAACTAAATACCAAAAACTAATATACTAAAAATATTATTGCTATTATACTGATTTAAGTAAAAAGCCGTACAAATTTAATATTTTGATGAGTTAAGCAGTTTATCTTTTTATTAAGTCATCTTTTTTCATTCCTAGCCTTTCCTTTTCTATGTTATCTAAAAAACTGTGCTAATAATATATTTATATGCAATATCATTACGGGCTAGATATACAATGGTATTTACTCTTACTACGCTTATGAATCATATTAATAAAAAGATGTAACGTTGTTTTGAAAATCAACAAGAAATGTAGCTGCAGTAATTTTGCAGTTTGGGATAATATCAAAAGTACGCTAAGTCACTACGAGGACCGAGAAAGATATACATGAAAAGTCATTTTTCCAGCATTTATTTATCATACAAATAAGTATCTCAATTTTACTGAAATAGAAAAATTTGATAGGTTATGAATAGAATCAGTGTAATATAAATATTTACATTACTGCTCTTATGGAAATGTTTAATGCTGGATTTATTCTCAATGGTTTAATTGTCAATGTTAGAGTTGCATTTTCTGTATTTAAAAATTCATTCAAGTATTTGGCATCAAATTTGATTTAAATAAAGGTAAATTTATTGCTATTCTTTAACCAATGTAAGAAAAGAACTAGTCTCGCCTTCATAATTAAATACAATGCGAGTGAAATCTCATTATATTAAAAAATAATTAAACTCAATAATTTTGTTAGGCTTTTTCGTGCGAGAAGAAGAAATAAACTTTTATTGGAAGAGTGCGTTTATACATAAACTGCTGGCTTCAAACAACTGTCAGGGAGCTGAGAAAGTTGCTGGCTTTGTAATAAAATGTTTACTTAAACCTATAACATGTACTGAATTTGTACTTAGATTTTATATATTTTATTGTAGCACTCGTGATTGTATGATTATAATCTACTCTTATTTCAGTATAATTACACACTCAATAAATTTTTGTTTATCTATATTTACAATCTATATTAATTTCCTATAAAATTAAAACCAATATATCTATGTTATAATCCTTTATGAAATTCTGGGTACTTACAGGCGTTAATGCGCCCTATTTATTCATTCTTTTCTTGGGCTTCCTGGGAATTGGAAGTCCGGCTTTGTGCTCATCTCTTTGGTGATCTGCTTTTGGGATTATTACCTTTAGCAATTTCTGGGTGTCTGCTGTTTTCCGTCCATGTCACGTGTACATTCAATTCTCTGGATCGCTGTCTTGGACCTCCACAGATATGAATGCTTTGTCCATACCATCTCTTTAAGAATTCCTGATATTCTATTCTTCCTGGTGGCTTGTGTTTGTACTTCTTTTATAAGATTCTTTTCGCGCGTTATATCTACTCTAAGGTATTTAAATGCCAAAGTTTCTTCTATTGTTTTATTATTGAGTTTGCATCTGCGCGTTTCCTTGGATATCATCATTGTTTGAATTTTTGCAGTCGACATCAGTATATTTTTATGAATTTTTGTTTCCATCACTTTTCCATGACCAAAAGCAACTGATCTAGGATTTTTACAAATTAAGTTATTTTCCGAACAGTGTGATGAATCCTAGGTAATTCTTCAAGAATCTGCCTAACTTCAATTAAAATCTGTCCTCTATATCGGTTTCTTGAACCAAATTCGGAAATTTTTTCCAAAAAATCCAATGAATTCTAATCGATTATCCGAAAATGATTTTCTTTCAAACTTCCAACAAAAATAGTGACTTGTACACGATTTTCTAGCTTGCAGAAAACATTTGTGTGATCTAATCACCCTTTCAGAAATTCATAAAGTTTTGTTTTGTCGCATCAACTATGTCTCGTCAATTTTCCAGAAACTGTACTTTTAGCTAAGCAGCTGATTAATCAATTTCAATATTATTTTCTATAAGTCCACATAAATGCAGTCATATCTGCAGCAAAATTCACATGGCTTTGATCCAGGAAACGTATATTCTAGTCAATTTCCAGAAAGTGAAATTTTAACTAAGCAACCCATACAAAAATCTCAATTTCAAAATATAAAACAATCTGAGAACCTCCATCGCCACTAAATCATTAAATAACGTATACATTTGGAAGAAATGGTGGCGGCAATTTGTGTACGATGATGTCAAACCATTTCGTACTCCATAGTTTCATGAATTCCAGTATTACAGGTATTAATTGTAGATATCTTTGCAGTTGGGAGCCGAAACTTTAAAGAAGTAGCAGATAAAATATTATCACATGTAGTTAGGCAAATTCAGTGATATATTTAGTCAAGAGGAGAATACAAATCCACAAATATTTCATGGAAATAATAAACAAACCTCTCAGCATGGAAAAAACCTTAACGTTCCTTTTAAAAAAACAACAAATAAATTTTACGATATATTTGTCTTCTACTTTTGATTCAAAACAGCATCCAACAGCATTGAGGTAAATAAAATATTGTCACGAGTCTTTCTCAGTGTCACGGCTGCGTGAGGTAAGGGGTTGGTAGCTACGGGGGTAGAGCCTTGCTATTAACGAAACAGGTTAGAACAAAAAGAGAGAAAAAGGCTTTATTCTTCGCAAACGGCGGGGAATCTAAAAAAAGTCAGGTCAACACATAAAAGGGAATGAATTAGAACAAGAAGATGGGGGGCACAGCGAATCCCAAGGGCTGGAGCGTGAGAGATGATGGAGGTAACTTACGGGATCGCCTGTCGTCCGGATCTTCTGATTTCCACAGCGGAGGGCCTCTTGGCAGGGTGGTTGGAAGGCTTTTCTTCGGGCGTTCGCCTGGGTTCTGGAGACTTCGATGACCGACCACCGTCTCTGGCCGGGGCTCTTTCTACTCCCCCTTCGACCGGCCGTCAGGCTGATCCCTTCCGGGACGGCCCTCTTCCGGGCAGCCCCCTGGGCAGCACTTGTCCTAGATCGCACGTCTGGACCCCACTGGTCCTCTCAACTACCTTATTCCTTCTATTTATGTTCGGCTTTGTTTTGCTTGTAGTTGCAATGCGTATTATTTATGTAAGTGCTCTCGCTTTCATTGTTCATTCTTCACACGAACTGACCGTGGCCTCGGGTCGTGTCCTAATTCGTTGTTTTTTTGTTTGTGGTCGTCGAAGTCTCGTGTTCGTGACAATATCAAACGCCCTTAATGCACTTGACAATTTAGTTTTTGAAACGATAGGATGTATATTCCATCACCGTTCTTAGAAAGAATGTATTGTGTAAGTATTTATAATCGTTTGCCTTAAATCCATGTGTTGAAATTGTATGTATTAAATTAAAATATGATGACTTACATTTTTCAAATAAGTGTGATTACTTTTATTAACAAGAAAATATGTTAACTTTGCCACTTACGTTCCATCATATTAAATTAAACTCAAAAAAAAATCCGGTTTTATTCAACAAAATAAAAACAATAAAAAAAAATATATTCTCAAGAAAATATCATCAAGTACCTGCTGATAAATTATTCGAAGCAATGGTGCATTTACATTTACTGTTAATTTTAAAACATTACTTTTGTAAAGATAATTCCAAGAACGTATGGATTTATTTAATACTTTTGTAACAATTCAATCGTCAGCTACCTGTAAGGTCATTTATGGTATTTTTCTGTATTTATTTCTGTTGTATTGTATGTATAACACCCGTTAATAACTGGAAAACTTATACCACAACTTATATCATCAGTTCATTAGGTAATCTTCAGTTTAATTTTGTCTCCTCTACATTTCCTAACGATGAATATAAACAACTTTCTCATGATAACTAAAATCGCGATTAAGAAAAATATCACGTCCAAAAGAAAATATTGATACCAAGGCATATCAGCGTAAGGGACTCTCAGATGTTTGGCGCCCTTGTGTCTGATCACGTATTCGATCCAATAAACCGCCTCGTCAATGAGTTTGTGGCGCCTATCGTGCAGAACTTATGATCTCTCTTTCGCCTTTTACTTATATCTGAAAATTGTTTAATGAAGAAATGAAAACTTTTCAAAATATCAGAAACTTTTAATGAATAGAAGTAAATATGTGGTGTGTCCTGTATATTTAAAGAAAATATGTTACTTTAAAGTGGAAAGTGCATATTCACAGGGTTTTTAAACAATATAAACTAATGATCAAGGTATTAAGTGAGTAAATTAGTTTTAGTAAATTTCAGTAATCAATTGAGTAATGCTGTAGGAAATTCATTAGAGTTTCTGATAGGATCGTTAAATGTCATCTAAAATTACAGTTTGTGATTTTTTATTTGAGAATGTTTTTTGTACGTGCGATAATTTTCGAATGCGAAAATTTTGCTACTGAACAGGACCCCTCGTTTTAGGCAATATCAAAGAAAATAATTTGATGCAGCAAGCATTTCAAGTAATGATATTGCTTTCATAAAAAAAGTGGTATCTTGTAGCAATCATATCAAAAGTGAAAGATTTTCTGTCTGTACCATATAATTTCTATGCACAGTAAAATTGATTTGGTCGCCTTTTTGAAAATGTACTTTTCTGCATGTATTAATTAACTAAAACTTTTCGAATCAAAACATAACAGGTATCGATTAGCTTCCAGCGTTTCACGGCTTTAGTGTTTCATCTACTGGACACAGGATGGCGCTATAGACAATTTTATTACATCATGTGAAGCCTCTGGAGAAAAAGGCGCCAGTTACTCCGCCGGCATGAAAACGTCGCAGCGTTGATTAGTGAGTGTTAAAGTAGTCTCACCTTAGGGAATGAAATGATTCACACTGCCATTTTGCTGCACTTCCCCTTGCCAATAGGTTTGTGTGATCAGGTAGGAAGCAAAATTTCTGAGGCCATATTGCTGACACGTATTCTGTCTACGTTACCCATGAAGTTTTACCATGTTCATAGTGCATGAGATTAAGTAGATAAGAAAAGCAAGACTGGAAAGTTTACTGGAAAGATTGATGGTAGATGTAATTAGAGTGAAGGATTGACTTAAAAATCATCGATAGCGTTTATGACCAACAAGAACAATAAGTGTTAAAGGCGACAAAAGAATTAGCAGACAAGAAACAAAGGGAGACAACTCAATTCCATGTTAAATTGCTTCAATTGTGTCTGACCAGGTCATTTGAAGAACGATCGTTTCAGATGTTTCATTTGCAAGCAAAAGGAAGACACGAGCAAGAGTTGCTTCAAGATCAGCAACACACCAAACCAAGGTACTGACGTGAGTTTCTATCATCAAGGTTCGAAGATTTAGGAGCACAATTCTACAAAACTATCATTGGTGGGAACCACAGATGCTAAAGAAGAGGACATTTGGTAGATCTGCTAAGAGGTATTGAATCAAATGACGAATCGGCGAAACTGGTTCAGTGAATTTCAAAAATTTCAGGGTGTAGTCAACATAAGAATTGAGGATGGCGCCTACATAGCTGCATATGGTAAAAGTATTATAAAAATAGAAAGATTTGTAGATGGTGAATTTATAAAAGGTACAAGATACGTGTTGTTTGTTCCTCCAGTGAAACAAAATCTATTATTAAATATTTCTAAATATTTGTTGCAAGACAGGGAACCGATTTATAGGTTAATTAAACAAAACTAGAGGAATGTTTGATGAAAGTACAACTATAGCAACAAGGAACAATAAAGATTGCAATTTCAGTTGTAAAATGAGCGTGAATAGTGACATTGTCACTAAAACATTTTGCAATGTTAAGTTGTTCGAAAAATTTAACATAACCGACGTTTTAACTACGTTTTTCTAGAGCTCTCAGCTGCTATCAATCACCACTGATCCTGACAATAATTTGTAATTGTAACTTACATGTTATCAGAAAAAATTTACTCCAACTCCTTTTCGAATTTCACTCCTGTAACGTCTTCTACAAGGAGGTATCGTGCGAATCCCGAGTAGAAAGACACAATGGCGTTCAGCCTCTGATCGGCCATCAGTGGAATGAACAATACCGGTACGCCGTGGTACACAGCTTCGGTTGTGCTGAGAATACCACCGTGGGTTATGAACAGTTTTAAATTTGGATGAGCTGCAGAGTAAGTAGAAGATTTAGTGCCCAATGGACATGCTGGACATGTGGGTTAAGACAAAATATTAATATCAATTACCTAATATGGCTGTTTGTGGAAACCACTTTCCTATAAGAACGTTATCCAGTTTTCCAGTGAGATTATCTTCACCCCATTTCCAAAGGATTGTTTCATTCCTCCTGGAGAACACTTTTAGAATGCCATCGATCGTTTCAGGTGGTAGGTCCTCTTATTTGAAATGTGATCCCATGCTAAAGTATATAGCGCCGTGTTTGGCTTCGTCCATAACTTTCTGTAAATCGCTCGGTAGAGATTTAGGAGGTTTTATATGAAAACCACCTATTTCGAACATGACTGGAACTGTCGGTAAGGCGTAGTTGAGACTAGTGTGACTGTTGAATAACGCTAACGAAGTATTGTGTGCTATCTCCCCTACAGTGGGAGCATTGGGGAAATACTTTCGAATAACATCGTCTTGGGCTGGATCGCTCAAGAACGACTCAAAAAAATGAATAATGACTCTCAATAATATATTTGCTGATCTCTGCAGAAAAGTTATTTCAGGAGGAGTACCTGCCAATATGTTCGAAAAGTAAGACGGCATCACTGGTGTTCCAATAGATCTATAGCTCGACATAATCCCGATCTGGTTATTAAGGGATTAGATTGGCATCGAAGTGGTAAGCGAGCACCTTTAGAGCATCTATCATGTAGTCGGTCACAATCACTGCGTCGAATTTTTCGTCGGAATGTAACAGTTTTTGGATTTTCGGGTGGGCAAAGGTCCTGTCGGCCAACATAGCCGTGCTTTTGTGTAAGCTAAATACATACAACAAACGTAGGAACCCTCTGGTGGCGCTTTTCGTAGCGATGTTACTCGTTTTGGTGACATCTACAAGGGAATGTAAACAGTACAATTTTTATCTAATACTTTCTCATCAACACTGTATAAAATGTTACGTAAACTCAGCAATAAAAAAAGCATTTAAGCAAATCTCGCTTTTTTACCGCCGCATTGAAAATGGTCATATATTGCTAATGTAAATACATTACTTTATAACGTTAAAAACTTTATCTCCAGCAACGCAAATGATATTTATGGGGACGCCGATTTGTACCACAAAAAGCCAGGAAGGTACGCCACTAATCCCACGATCGAGTTGTACCACAAATTTCTGGGAGAGGATTAACATTGGGCACTTGAATTTAACCAAGTTTAGTAAGAAAGGTGTTAGGTTAAGTTAGGTTAGGTTTGGTTAGGTTAAAACAATCAAAATAAGGAAATATTTTCCCTTAATGCGTATCATTTTCCCATTATAATTATATTTTAATCCTTTCCCAGAGATTTGATTGTTATGCAATTCGACAGTGTCATTCAACTCGGCTACCGCACTGATCCCATATCGCTCGGTTTTAGGATTAATTCAGATAGTCTTGGTACAACTCGATAGTCCCATTTTTTAATAACCATTTCAAATAAATAATCATATTCGTGTCTTTAACATTATTGGAAGGATTTTTAATGTGTATATATTTGCACTTCTTTGATGGTTAGCGTCATTCACAATATAAATAACGTCTTGTAAATGACGTCTTTATAAAAAAAAATATTATTTATGGATAATGCACTAAACCAAGTAATGTACATATTTTAGTGAAATCAAAGGAATTTGGATCCTTACTAGTTAGATATTATTTATTATTAACTGACAGCAAACAGTCAGAATTAGATAATTATTTACCTTCCATTAGCTTAGCATGTCCATCAAGATAAATCTCCCTCCAGCTCCCTTTGGTTGCGTTCTGGTAAAAATTTTCATCAGAAAACGGGGTGATGAAAGTAACATCGTGTCCCGCTTCGGCTATTCCCTTCAATAAATTACTTCCTAAAAAATAATGACTGTGTGCGGCGATAGGAAAAACGCCCAGTATACGGTATGAGTTAATTGCCGTTATCAAATGTAAGCAGGCGACAACGTAGAGTAAACCATGCCAATTTGGATGCATTGCTGTTCTTGAATAACTGATAGTATCCCGATTTAAATTCTTAATATATGATAGGTTTTGTTTGCTATATGATAAAAGAACATCATCAAAGCAATCATCGCAATAAGAAAATTACTTGCTAAATTATTTATTATGTAAGAGTAGCAATTAAAATAAATGGTTTCGTCATAAATTGTGAAAGGTACCACTCTTAATGTGACGTTCACCAAAAATTTGACCCAATGGCACCTACAGCTTTTATTTCTGCTACATATAATGTAATGAAGAAATATTTGTGGACTTTTTAATTCTAAGTTCTACTGAAAATCTTGTGTACATTTCTGCACCAGATCAAAAATAAACAATTACATATTTTTATATTGTATAATGTGACAGTTTGCGTTTCTACTAAGCCGATTTGACTACTGGATATTCTATCATAATATTGAGCTAGAATATCCACTTCTGTGTTTCTTGAGTTTTGTTACTAATTTTTTGCGATCAGTAGAAATGTGGTGGCTTGGTCCAGATGATTAATTTACCTAACATTGCCCTGTTCATTTTTATTTGCTAGTCCTTTTGTTCTAGGTGTATTGGAGAAAACTAACGAGAAACAGTTAATACCCAAAAAACAATGACTGTCATAAGCTGAATTTGCTCCCGACGGGCAAACAATAAGAAAACTGGTTTACAAATTTGTTGAAAGTTGAACACACGCCATAATTTTTTTGTACCAAAATTTTGTCAGCTGTTGGAGGAAGCTATGACTAAACATAGCTTGTCAGAAAATCCTTCCCATATATTTAATACGGACGAGATGTGAGATGAGCTTATCAACAAATCGGGAAAATGTTGTCATAAGTAAAGAACTTAAAGATGTGCATGTACTTATTCAAAAGAGAGGGGTAAAAATGTAACCTACCTGTAAACTGTAGAATTGCCTGTTGCAGTACAGACGCTAGATATCCCCTCCAGTATTAATTATGAAAGGAGCTAACAGAAGACCCAAAAAAAAGTTGCTCAGAACCAGCCATTTCATTAGTATGGTTTTGTGCAATTACTAATGGACAAATACAAAAATACAAACAATTTTTTTTAATTTGTAGGTGCTTTTAAGGTACACAATTCTTTTGAGAACCGTTTTTTCTCTAAAAAGCAATTACCTTCTCTACAACTCAAACTTTTTTCACAGGTTGTGCTCAATAACAATTTTTTTCCAAGGAAAAAATTGTAGCCTGAGATACCACGTACTATTTCCATTATTCAAAATACCCTGGGGTCTTCTGATAGATAAAAACACTAATTTTTTTCTTTGAAAATGGTAGTTTCACTGAAATATGAATACAAAACTATGGTACTGGAAACCCAAAAAAATAAAAGGATGCAACATGGTTTGAAATAACTTCAACATAGAAACTTAGAAAGTGTAGGTTATAACTTATAACTAGCACAAGCGCTTTATTTTGTAGTTAGGTATGAATAAACAGTAAAAAGTAACAAAACTAGATGTTTTCAGGTAATTAATACGGATCCCGACAAAGAAAAATTTGATTCAAACAAACTAGTGATGAATTGTTTAAAGCTATCGGCTATGGTAATAATTAGGATATATTTATATTATGTACTTGATATTTCGTTACAAATTACTACATGCTTTCAAAGTTTCTTTTAAAGGTACGTCTTTTTAAAAAGAATCCAAAGTATAAAAGTTTTATAATTTTTTAATAATTAAATTATCAGCTTCTTGTTGAGTCAATTGCATTATTTTTTCAAAAATTATCCCTATTTTATTGCATTTACATCATCCTTAACAATTGGAAACTAGAACTACATGTATTATCATCAGTCTTTCACGCCTTCTTCAATTTACTTTTATCTTTTGATTTCCTACATTTCCTAACGGTGAACATGAATAACTTTGCAATAATAACTAAAACTGCAATTATAGAAAATATCACGTCCAAGAGGAAATATTGATACCAAGGCATATCAGCGTAAGCAACTCTCAGATGTTTGGCGCCCTTATGTCTAATCACGTATTCTATCCAATAAACCGCCTCGTCGATAGGTTTGTGGCGCCTGTCGTTCAATACCAGTGATCTTTCTTTCGCCATTTGCTTATATCTGAAAATTGAAAGGAATGTTTTAAATGTTATTAAGGGGGAAGAAATTTCGAAATACAGAACGTATTGATAATAATAAAATGTTTTTAACGTATCTACCACCATAATTAGTATATTGGAAAGAATATCTATTTTAAAAAGAGAATATTAATTTAAATCGTTTACATGGAGTCAAAGCATGTTACCATAGTAGTACCATTATAGTTAGAATTAAAGATATTAAGTTGGTAAACAAATTTAAGTAAATTACTGAGTAATGCTAAGGGAAATTCATGATGGTCTCTGGCAGAACCACTCATATTACGTTTTGAATTAAGTAATTCATGCGAAATACGATGTGTCAGTTGAAAATGTGTCGCTGTGTTTGCAAAAATTTACTATTTAACATTGTATTCCTTTTTGGCAATTTCGAGAAAGAATATGTTTTATAATAAGGTAAAATTAAGTTAAACACCAAAAAAAAGTATCGAAGAAGATTTGTTGCAAGGATTTATGGGCCCTAACCCAAAACTTGGTATTTGAAAGTCAGAATCTACTAATATAGATGCACTAGACTGCTAGTAGCTATAAGTAGCTACTGCTCTATGGTTTATGAAAGAACTGCGTCTTTCATAATATTGAATCAGTTATGACAAGATTTAAGATGACCCCCGAATCATTTCTCACATGTATGATACTGGATTCACTACTGTCCATGAACCAGAAAAGCGAATTTCATCGATAGGGAGAAGCGTGTTCGTTTAGTCACTTAAGATGAAATAGGCAAACATATGATAGCAACTTTTGCCATGGGTGCAACTGACATTTTTGTGTAACCGCCATTTATTTTCCCAGGCAACATCACTAGTCACAGCTGCTACGTGCCACGTAATTGGTGAACCAGAGGACAAGTATTTCTAATGTAGAAGAATAGTACCAACTCTTTCCCAACTAAATTGAGTTGTACTGATGTTAAATATTACAACAAGCATCATGTCTTCATCATTGGAAGTAGCTGCACTAATAAGCAGAAATTTAGTCGAGTTAGCTATGAAAATGCTAGAATTTTCAGCACCACCTCGCTCAAATAGAACGAGTATTTTCTGATTGGTCGTGTAGACGCTACAATGTTAGAAACAGATTTACACTTAGAACATCAAAATTCTTTTACAGATTCATTAGACTTTAAAATTAATAGATTTCTGTTGAAGGCTGTGATCGATCGCCCATTTTAGAATTAACATCCTCAACTACCATATCATGTGCATTTTCGATATTCATACAATTTTTATTTTAAGTTAATTTTCTATTTAAGCCATATTTATGCAAAAAAAGCGCAAAAATGTGTAATAGTTCAATATAAGTTATAACAAAAGTTCGCAAAATTAATAGTATAGTTATTATTACTACATTTAGTTACCCCAGATTAACACAAAAGCTAAAAATCCGTCCATATACAACAGAGATGTTGAATGTTTTTAACGCGACATAATTTTGGGGCTAGTTAATAAGTTCTGTAGCTAGATCAATGCAGGTAGCATTTGATTTAATTATAATGGAAAAACATTTTTAAAACAAATTCATGATAACTTTATTCATTTTAAAGTGAAATTACTTAAAAAATAATTTAAAATTATCCATTAATTGTTATAAACAAATCCCCAGCAATTAAACAAAAAAACGTCGCCTCTTATTACTCGTTGGATGATTTCTTTTACATTAAGTTTAAAAGACCAGCTTCTTGCTTATGAAAGTTAAACATTCACCTAGCAATAGTGTAGACTCCAGCTATATTTATTCATAACCTAGAAATTACCCCTTCTTTGTATATTACTATGAATTGAATCTTATTAAAATTAAAGGGAGGAAACTAGAATCTCCCCGAACAATTTAAGCCATGGTAAAAGTCATTATAGTCATTTTTGGCGTAATGGGCCTCTATTATAAGGGCGAAAATAAGAAAAAACATTTGTTAAAATAATTATTGATAAAAAATGGAAGAAAGTTTTTTAGGTCTTTTTCTCAATGACCAACAGGCTGATTATATTTTAGAAAAGCTCAATGCATATATCTAAATATTCGTTTTATTTATTACCTTCTATAATGGAAAAACTCAATATTGTAGCTATAAAGTGTATGTACCTGTAGAGGACTGTGTGTTATTTAAATTGGATTGATTATTAAAAGTTACATTAAAAAAATAGGTGTCTTAGCTAATCCTCAATTAAATCAGTAGTAGTAGACGCATACCCTAAGTTTCTTACCTAAATCCATTATACAAAATTATTTCATTTAATTTCAATTACAATTTTTCCTGTTTCAAAATTTTTCTTAAAAATATTGTTTTCTATGTTAATTCCGAATTTCACGATAATGATTTCCTCTGCGAAATTAATAAATGAGTAGTAACTATAATCTCTTTGAGATTATTTCTAATTACTTAACTAAGCTTAATTAAACAAATGCATGGGAATTTTACCACTATGTTATAATGTAGACGAATAAAACAATTCCGTGAAGTGAAAAATAAATATTTTTGGAATTACTACGTTTTAGTTACAATTTGTTTCTTCCCTTGAAAGAAATGGAATCTCATTGGTTGATGCTTAACAATTAAGCAAACACAAACAACTGTTTTGCAACTATATTCCAAGTGCGGTGTGGTAAACTTTACTTTAAGGAATTGTACCGGTGTTTTCATGATAAGAAGATAATCTACTTTCCATATCTTGGTATTTAAATTACGTCTTTGGAAAATATATATGGGGTGAAATGTATCTAACTGGGAATAGTAACGAGATTCGAGTCAAATCTGACGAATAGTAGCAATGAAAATTTTGTTGTTAGTCTCTCTTACGGTTGCTGTAAGCAACGGCTGCCTGTTTTACAGTAAGCTTAATGTGTAAATTTTCATAACTCCATGGAATCATTGCTTGTTTATAGGAACTTCTGGAGCGTCCCAAACTGAAGCCGCGATAGCTGTAGACAAGCACAACGAGCTAAGGAAACTTATAGCGAATGGACAAGTTCCTGGACAGCCCAGAGGAGTTAACCTCAAAAGATTGGTACCAGGTCGGAAACTTTATTCTTCAAATGTGATTAAGGGTGTGTTTTTCAGTATTGGGATAATGCCTTAGCAGCCGCTGCGCAGAACATCTCAAATAGTTGTATATTCGCGCATCAGTCGGTGCATGACGGTAAGTTTAAATCTGATTCAAAGTGAACTTTCCTCTTTCCCTACTGCTATCGGTAATAATTCACAAAAGTAGTCTTTCTGTAACTGCCGAAATTGCTTGGAAACTAGACCAAATGCCTAATTAAATCAACTACATACCATTATGCGATTTTCATATGAGAAAATTTTCCAGATCGATTTTCTGTGGGGCAGAATTTATACCAATGGTCTAGTACAGCAGAGAAAGGATCAGATCCTGACTGGGAGTCCGCCATACTCGCCTGGTTTAATGAACACAAGAGTTACACTTACTCCAATACGGTCTACAATCACTACACTCAAGTGAGTCATTATTAAAGAACAATCTTTAATTTTAAATACCTACATAGTGTAACGTATATCCTAATTTTTTTGATGTGCATAGGTTGTTTGGGCAACCACGCAGTACGTCGGGTGTGGATACACTTATTACCAGCAAGTCCAAGGCGGATGGTACAACAAGTATTACGTGTGTAATTACGGACCTGCGTAAGTACTTAAGTTAGGCACTGGGTTTGTGTTAAAAATTTAAAAGTGTAAAGTGTGCCTTTGAAAATAATTTTATTTCCAGTGGGAATATAGTCGGCAGTACTCCATATAAAACGGGACACTCCGGATGTGAAGATTTGTGTTAATGTTTTATACTGTTTACTGTAATTATTATTCGTAATATATATTTTTCTTTAATTTTGTGTTTATAGAGTGTTAAATCCAGTGATAAACATCAAGGTTTTTATCATATCTATTTAATACGTAGGTACCTATCCTATATAAAGTACTCAACGTTGTGTACATGAGATCGAAGAGTTGGGTTGCCTATTAGTTGCCTGAGTAGGTACCTATTAAATGATATTTCAAATTTCGAAATGTTCAAGTCACATGTAATAGTGTTAACACTTTTTTCTGTGTGTAGTGCCTGCACCATTTACTGTAAGTACGCTGAAAGTATTTCCATT
This sequence comes from Cryptocephalus primarius, assembly GCA_963576515.1. Classification (NCBI taxonomy): domain Eukaryota; kingdom Metazoa; phylum Arthropoda; class Insecta; order Coleoptera; family Chrysomelidae; genus Cryptocephalus; species Cryptocephalus primarius. The sequence goes on along the minus strand of OY754940.1, from coordinate 15,029,088 downwards.
CTTAAAAAATTTAACGGCCACATAAATACTTATAAGAGGCTGACCAAAGAATATGTATGTGAACCCAACGAATGATTCTCCATCATTTTTGTTAGGAATGCTTATGTGTTATTAATTTTTACCTAATACGCAACATTATCGCTACTATAATAGATTTCCAAAAAATACACTCAATATCATTTCAAATCCTGTGTCGATAGCAATAGGAATAAGTGCTGCCTCTAGTGAATATGTGCTGAACTACCACAATGATGTGAGGAGTTCAATTGCTAACGGATCAGTTCCTGGGCAACCTAAGGGAATTAATCTGAAGAAACTGGTAATATTCTATTATAAATTCAACACAACGTTACTGATGAAGTTATATTTGTGTCCAGCAATGGGATACCCAATTGCAGAAAGCCGCTGAAAGTATTGCTTGGGATTGCAAAACCGAGCCTGGATCAATATTTGACTGTAAGTTCAAGAGCAAAGTTGTACTGTGGACAAATGTATATAGAACTGCTGGTTATAGATTCTATAAAGCTATATAGAATGAATATATTGAATGGAATATTTTTTAGTCAGGTTTAACGTCAGTATAAATCATTATAACGTCCTAGCTACTGAACAAGGTTCTCAAGACGCAATGTGGGAAGAACCAATGAAATCATGGTTTGAAGAATACAAGAATTACACGTATCCAGTGTATAACAACGAAACACTGAATTATACACAGGTACGCATAATTTCAAAAGTGTTTTCGGTTTTATGCAACCCAAAAGGGGAAGGTTAAAATGTTGCTTATAAAGAATACAGTTTCTACTAAATAGAGGAATTGTAATGTTGTCTTTGATTAACGTTTCTGGTTCAAAATATTAAATGATAGGGTTTATGATTTGTTTGTCATGGTGTAACATAGTTTAGTTCAGTTTGTGTCCTTGTCTTAAATAGGCTATTTTAAGTAGTTTAAGTATCATAGATCATTTAGTACAACTGGAAAATAGAGAGGATAGTATAAGTCAAATGGACTGTACAAACCCATAGAAGTGCACCAAATTAACATCTAGCTCACATGACACTACTTTTACATTTTGATATTTACGTGTGAAAACGTATATTGTCCTAGATATTACGATACATCCGCAAAAACATTACAAATTCACGTTTTATTAACTGCTTAATAATCATTTAAGGAAATGCATGGCTAAAAAGTTTCTACACCCTAACGCTTGTGTGATATTTCAGCATGATTAGGTTATTAATTTACGAAATATTGCAATTGATTATTACGGATTGACACAGATAGATCCTTCTCGAGCATATATTAGTGTAGTCAGGGAACGATACTGGAGTACCAGCAGATCATTCCACAAACTAAGCTACACTTATTACACTGATTAGCGATCCATCACAAACATGGAAGAGCTTCTTTTTGAGCCATGTCTGACAATCATATCACTCCATGTTGAAGTCGTCACAAGTGCTAAGTAAGAATGATCTCCAAACCAGATAAAGCGAACTCATGTGACGTTCTATGGATCAAAGAGATACACAGAAGACCGACACAGCACTGCCAAAATATCCCGGGAATGGAGTTAAGGACCATCCCCACGACAAATATGGAAGCGTAATATTTGTAAAACCAGATATCAAAGTGGTAAATAATCTCGTTACCTCGCTCAATAATGTGGAGCTGATCACCATTAACCTGGAACGTATAACTATATCTTCAATATAAAAACCACCGAATGAGAGATTCTCATTCCTCCTACATCTTAACCAACCACATGTGGTAATTGGAGGCTTTAATAGCCACAGCACAACCCGAGGGTGCCATGATACTAATGAGAATGGAGAACTGTTGTAAAGGTGGGCCGAAAGTTATCACATGACCCTAATCCATCATCAGAAACAGCCCGTTTCCATTAACAGTGATAGAAGGGTGTGAGGCTACAACACGGATCCTATCTTTGTAAGCAAGCACCTGGCTGGTGCCCAATCCCGCAGTCCCAATTTCGGCCAAGGCGGTTTAACCTTAGAATGGCTATCTGAAAATAAAGGAATATGCGAAAAGTACTGAAGTCTTTTTATGAAGATATCAGGCAACCCAACATCTCCCAAAGACCAGGTAAAAGTCACCGCCAACGAAATTGCACACCAGCTACGCCTTAATGGTAATGCCGGATTTAAAAGTGAGTGGCAAAATAACCTAGCCAAGCTAATTTTGCCTCGGGAAAAGAGAGAAACCCCATCTTTCCAACTATTTCCAACAAGTAGTTGGAAAGACTTGGAGCTTCTCTTTTTTCCTTTGACCATGGCAACCAATTTTGAGAACATGGACAACCTTCTCCAGTTAATTGAGCCTCCTTCACCACTAAAGAATTAAAAGCCCGGCCTGGACCAACTAGCACCTTTAAATGTACAACCCATGATGGAGCAATATCACAGTACCAAAAGAGTGGCTAAAACTAAGGTGGTTGCCATCCATAAACAGGAAAAACCACGTGAAGATACCAGAAGCGATGTGACTGTTATGCACTACGTTCATACTATCTCTAGATTAGCTAACAGTTCAGTATGCAGGCTTTAGACCGGCTAAATTGGGTACTGGCCAGGTACTGGGTCTCACCCAACATATTGAAGCCAGTGTTGAAGGAATGGAAAAAACGGGGACCGATTTTATAAATCTAACGGCAGCCTAAGATGCTATAAACAATGAAATTATACTGGGAAAAGTCTTCAAAATAACGGGAGCCCACCAGCTGACGTCACCAGCCATCTCGTCAAATCTATTTTTCAGAAATTTCCGAGGCCTCGAAAAACTGAAAAACCTGGCACTATTGACTGTTGTTTCACATCATTTATATGAGAGAAAAATTCTTTAAGTCCACTATATTTAATGGACATAACTCCTGAAATGACTTGAAATTGGAATAGTGCCCATTTTCATCATATATTCATAATTTTTTATATCCATCACTGTTACAGGTCGTGAAAGATATCAACAAATTCCCACGAATCCCCAACAGGTTCTGTTGGAAGTAGGTGTAAATTCTTTTATGGTACCTATTTACCTAACAACCTTAAGAAAATTTTCATGACATTTTATTTTTCATGAGATAAGGTGATAAGTGATTTGAAGGATTAAAAACGATTTAAAGATGACAACTGAAAATCCATCATCTAAAATTTGTCAACGTAATTAAATATAAATGTTATGAAACCCAATTTCGTTATTAAATCTGCATTAAGGTGTATTTCTGTCAATTTAATTAGGTAGCACTTGGGTTAGCTAATAACTAAACCCGTTTGGTTCTCAAAATTTAACACCTGCCATTTCAGATGGTTTGGGCAGAAACGCAATACATGGGTTGTTGCTTCGTGCTGTTTACCGACGGTGGATTCTACAACGGAACTTGTCAATATATCTGTGCCTATGGGCCAGGGTGAGAACAATTCAACATTAACTTAAGATCTTAATAATATTATGAATTTTAGTGCAACTCATGACGAAGCACCCTACGAGACCGAAGGCTCAATTTGAAGATTTATGCTAATTCTACAACAAATAAATGATGTTTTACGCGTGTTAGTCCAGCCATGAACTTACCTTAAGAATTTACCCAATGTCAATAGTTCTCAAATATCAATCTTGATAACGATTGATAAATGTGTAATTATTTTCAAGTGAATTGAACCTGTATTAAAAGTAATATTAGAGATATTCGAATACGATAAACGTTTCTAGCACTTCAAGTTTATAATTTTATCATATTTCTGTGGAATTACATACCTTTAAGTGCTTACTGCATAAGCGTTTTGAATTGAATGATGGACTTACATGATAAGTTAAAAAATACACCATGAACTGTTACTAACGACACTGTCTGTGAAGATATTAAATAAAATTAACTAAAATATAGTTAAGGACAAGGGGTAATTGATTTTGATGAACAAGAGATCATTAATAAGTGCAATAAGTTGAGATGGATGATTGCCATTGGAGAAATCGATGGTCAGCCAATAGGAGTAAACCTCAAAAGTTGTCGATTAACGGCATATATATAGGACTATTTTTGGTATAAATTTAAAATTAATATGGGATAATTTGGAAAAAAGTTTAGTGAAGTTTGAAATTCAGTTTTGGTGGGAATTTTTGGGGAATGCTGCCCAGGTTTCTCTCAGATTCTTGAGCTAGAAGCGATGATAAAAATCAAAGTTATTCTTCATGACTTTATTCATCAAGTCCTTGCTATTTTCACCGTTCAAACTTGACTTAATGAAAATACGTTGTTGGTACCCAGGTATTCACAATACAAATAATTAAGTTACTAAACTGAACACTAAACTTTTAGATTGTTTGGACTAATACTGTATATGTCAGTTGTGATTCCTCATCTTTCAGGTGCCCCCAGGCAACTCTGGGGCTTATAGGGCGTTTTACATTTATTCTTACAAACCTGCGTAAATTTTAATGTGAATCTGTTCATGTCAATTACTAATATTTTAAGGGCAAATGGCGCAGACTGACCAGAAGAAAAAATGACTTTCTGTGGCAAAATTTATTTTTCTATCTTCGAAAAAATCTGAAGCAAATTTGGTAGGGCAGATTGTTGAAAAAGGCTCCCATATTTTTTTTAGGATTTTTTGAATATCACGTGACAAGTGGACTTCCAAAATCCTGCTATTTTCAGTGGAAATAATTTCTTTGTCGCCCCATAATTTTGAGAATCTGTGACATCATCGAACCGACTTTTGTTTAAAGGCCGAATCTTACAACTTTCTTGCCACATCCCATGGTATGATTCGAACCTAGACAAATGTTTGATTCCAATTAATTTATTAACTAGTATTCATTTTGAGCGCAAGTCGCTAAAATCATGTTCAGCTTTGAATATTGAAGATTGTTTATTTAAGAAAATTTGTTATACTACCACTGTTACTCTTACATTTGGTGGTGTGACTTTGAGCCCTTCCTAAAGGCTTCATTATTGCAATGAAGAAGTAAGGGATATAAAGTAAGCGTTTATTTGTAAAAGCTCGTACATTGACATTTGAACATGTTTCTGTAATGAAATTTTTCCAAGGTTATTCTATGTAACTAATGAAGAAATTGAAAATGTCACCAATGTAAAACGACGGCATTTTATTTAACCTAATGGTGACATGAAACTGCTGGAAACATTTTATTCTACTGATCAAACATACAAAGATATATCAATAATGTAAATAATTATTGATCATGATAAGGTCAACTATTGTGAATAGAAGAATTCAAAAAACTTCTAAAATAATTGTTAATTAAAATTGAGTTGCCGCCTTCAACTTGATATATACCAATCATTAAATATTTTCGTAGAAAAATATCCTCTTTAGTTAAACAAATCTCTTTGTTGGCTATTTTTGAAAAGTTAGAAACATGAAAAAATATTTTTCCAAAAAATGGGTTGTTTCCAGCGTCTTTTTGCGATATTTCAGCGGTTACTTTCAGCATTTGGCACTACGTTAAATTTTTCCAGATGTTTTTAAACAGGATACGGGTACCAAAAGATTTATTTTCAGGAAAAAAGTGTCCTCGACCGCCAGATGACATCTGAAGAGAATATTTTTCAACATTTTGCACTATCGTGAATTGTTTCAGATTTTTCGGATGGGGAAAGGGGCGCAAAAAAACAATAAAAGTTTCAAATTTTTCGATCCATAAACGGATTCTAAATCGACATGGGTCTAAAACGGATGTTAATATAGTTTTTTGTGCCTCTTAACGGTCGGAGTGCTCAATGATCTTAAATTTTGCCACTCGAATATTTTTCAACGTGATGAAACATACTTGAAGTGTCAGATAATCCGTGATCCACGTTCACAGTGTTTTTAAAAAAATTTGAATTTGACCCTGGCTTGTTCCCAGCTTAGACTTAGACATATTCTCGTTTATTTTATTGCTATATGTATATCACAGAGTACATAGTAATGTGTATTTTTATGAGGTCTCACAAGTTATCAGAAACTTTGTAATTTTATATACAGGAATGCATCGTATACCATTTTTGTAACTGCGTAATTTTTTTACAGTGAACTGTTAGTATGTTTGTGAAATTGCGGAAAAGGGAATAATAAATTTTCAATATCTAAGGTACACACTGCTTTCTAGATTTTATTGTTTAAACAAAGTTGTATGTTCTTTGTTGTAATTGTACTTAAATTAACTTTAACCTAAATTAATTTTGGAAAACAACTTATCACTGTACCACTTGATAATGATAATCATTATCTCATTTTGCAACACAACACTTACTACCTTTAAGTGTCTACTATATAAATGTTTTAATTTATTATTCGGCCTCATATGTTACATAGCAAATTCACAATGTCCAAGTTGTTTCTGGTAACGTTTATAACGCTAATTGCAGCATACGATGCTTGCATTTTATACGGTAAGAAAGCATTTAAACCCAACATTCACCGAAAATTAACTCAAATCATTTTAAGGACTTGGGGTGAAAGACTCCGATCAACAACTCATTGTCAAAAAGCACAATGAGTTGAGACAAATGATTTCCAATGGGGAAGTCGACGGTCAGCCAAAGGGAGTAAACCTCCAAACACTAGTAAGTATAATTTTTGCTATAATTGTAAAATAAGCGTGGGAAGTGTGGAAGACATTTAACTGATTTTCTGGGTTTAGGTTTGGGACGCAGCTTTAGCATCATCTGCGCAGGGTGCCGCCAGCGCCTGCACATATCCTACATATATTACAGATGGTGAGTACTCAAACAGTTCCTAATAGTAGTTCTCATGGGTACCAGCTAATTATTCTATTTAAAGACAGATTTGACGTTGGCGAAAATTTGAAGATAGTCACCGGCACAACGCCTAATACTACTGCTGATTGGAATTCCATCATTCAAACTTGGTTTGACGAAAATACACTGTTTACGTTTCCCACGCTCAGCACCGATACACGTCACTACACCCAAGTAATTACAAAAAAGTATTTATTGAAGTCAAGTGTCCATAATTTCCTTTTAGATTGTTTGGGCTGACACCAAGTACATCGGCTGCGGATTCTCCGCCTACAGAGAAGAAAATACTGTCGACGCCTACAGGGCATTTCACTTCTGCCTTTACGGACCGGCGTAAGTTGTAATGTGTGCCTAATTTTTTATATTTGTTAATGATATTTTCAGGGGAAATGTCGCAAACACTGCTCCATATAAAACTGAATAGAGAGGAACTCGTATGCAATGACTTATGTATTTAAAAATTAATAATAATTGGTTATAAACTAAATGTGATTTATTAGAACCCAAACTGTAACCATTTCATCAGTCGGTAATTGATTTGAAATGAGGTTATCCTGTGCTTGAAGGAAATGTCATGAAAATCCCCAGAATAATGAATTTCTAAATTCTCTTACCGACACCAGAAAGCACCCTAATGCTAATAATTTGAACTCGGAAAATATGCAAATTGCATAAAAGGTGCATATTTTCATATTCCGATAAAATTGTGTAAATGTATATGTACTTATTAAAATTATTGCTTTATCAGTTACTAAATTGGAAAAACGAAATCTTTCAATGGACGAAAGTATTGAAGTCATTAACTTTGTACACAATAAAATTGAACGTCTTGCAAATGTTAACAAAATATATGAAAAATTCTGCACTGTTTAAAAAGATGAAGGCTATCAAAAACTAGTGCATATAAATAATGTAATAAAAGGAAATTTCTGCGATGATGAAAATTTTAATTTAGATATTGAACTAACTCTAACAAATAATTTTCGATTTGCTCCATTGACATCTTGCGAAGTAGAAGGCGATTTTCCCGCCTACTAATAAATATTGTCAGATAGACGGCAAAATTTTTCTTTAGACAACTTACAAAGCACTTAATAGCGTATTGTTTCCATTGTGAGAGTTAAAATTTTTAATATAATTAATAATCAATAAATGATAAATATAATAGTGGTAAATTATTAATAAGAGATTGCTGTGTTATACTTCATTAATACATAATAACATTACCAAAAATTTGATTAATTTTTATATTTTGTTTTTTGTATGTATGTAGTTGTTCAAATAAAAAATACATAGCATAAAACCACTTATTTCATTGTTTTATAATTGCATATTTACGTATTAAATGCATATTTTGAATGTGTCTTGCGCATATGTGCATGCATATTTTTGGAATTTTTAAGTGCATATTTCCAGAGCTTTACTAATAATAAATACTAAAGTTAACTTACCTGGGAGTGGAAATAATTTCCTCTAACTCTTTCTCAAATCTCGCTTCGGTAACCTCTTCCACGACGATGTATCGTGCGAATCCTGAATGGTACGACATGATGGCGTTCATTCTCTGATCGGCCATCAGCGGAATGCACAATACCGGTACCCCATGATACACAGTTTCTGTGGTGCTGAGGAAACCACCGTGGGTTATGAAGAGTTTCAGATTTGGATGAGCTGCAAAATAGGAAAGAGAATTACAATTAAATGAAAGAACTCGGTGATATGCCTGTCAGATTTAAATTATTTTATAAACGAATTGTGCCTAAAATATGGTCTAATTGGTGATAGCAAGCCTAAGTCAATTTCAATTTAAGGAGCTATTAACGATATTTACCTAATATGTCCGTTTGTGGAAACCATTTTCCAATAACAACGTTGTCGGGTTTACCAGGAAGATTATCTTCACCCCATTTCCAAAGGATCGTCTCCTTTCGCCTGGAAAAGACCTTAAGAATGCCAGCAAGGGCTTCGGGAGGTAATTCTTCTGATTTAAAATGTGACCCCATGCTAAAGTATATTACGCCATGTTTGGCTCCATCCATAACTTTCTGCAAATCGCTTGGAAGAGGCTTAGGAGGTTTTATATGGAAACCTCCTATTTCGACCATAACGGGAACTTTCGGTAAGGCGTAGTTAAGACTGGTGTGACTGTTGAATAATGCTAACGAAATATTGAGTCCTACCTCCTGTATGGTAGGAGCGTTAGGAAAATACTTCTGAATAACTTCGTTTTGAGCTGAATCGCTCAACAACGACTGGGTAGTATGCATTGTCACCCTCAATAAAGTATTTGTTAATCTCTGCAAAAATGTCATCTTAGGAGGAGTACCTGTGAACATGTTGGGAAAATAAGATGGCAGGGCTGGCGCTCCTATGAAACGATAGCTCGACGTCAACCCGATGTGGTTACAGAAGGTTATAAGGTGGGCGTCGAAATGGTAAGCGAGCACTTTTAGGGAATCCATCATGAAGTCGGTCACGATCACAGCGTCGAATTTTTCGCCGGAGTGTATCAGTTTTTGAACGTTCGGGTCGGCAAATGTCTTGTCGGCTATCATGGCGGTAAATTTATGCATGCCGAATAAAAAGGCCAGACTACGAAACCTCTGGGTGGCGCTTTTCGTGTTGATGTTATTTGATTTGGTGAGATCTAGAAGAGAAATAAAAATATTAAAATTTTCATCTAACGTTTTAACGTGTATCTACACAGAGAGGAATTTTACACAAAATGTGCAATGGAAACTGTTTCATGTAACTGTTACTAAAAACATTTCTTCTATGTAAGTACAACTCGCTTTAAAATCGCTATTAAAATTTTAAAATTATTGTAAAGTTATGTTGTACGGCTAGTGTCAATATATTACTTTATAACGATAAAAACGTAACATACAGTCCATAGTGTATACAGTAATAAGTGTAGTCACTCTCCGAATTGCCGAAAACCATCACCTCTTGTCATCTCTACCCCCTCACACGGACGGATTACTAGCCGAGCAAGAGAAGCTTGTGACCCAGCATTGAAACTTCTAACTAACGAAATTTACAAACTGCAGAAGGTAACGTACTTGTATATGTCGGTGGACACTTTTTAGGTAAGTGTATTTTAAAACACTCATGTGATATTTGTGTCAATTACAGCAGCAATAAAAAATCTGATAGAAATACCAAATTTTGAGAGCTAAATAAATATAAAGGCAGTCATAGTGGGATATTTCGAGGTTTAAACGTCCCTCCAATTGATTTTATTAATTGTTTAGTAGCATAAGAAGAAATTTTTACATCCAAATTCAACGACCTCTGTATACATGAGGGCGTAGGAATGGCATTGCTAAATCTATTTAAAAATGTTAAATTTTCACACCCATGTCCCAATTTCCCTCATATTTATTTTATTTCTCTATACACAAGATTAAGAACCTACTATACATTAAAGTTTGCGAATAGAGAAATAAAACATCAAAAAATAAAAAGGAAAACTCTAAATTAAATGTATTAAAAAAACTTGTAAAAACTGGAGTAAGTACTTACAAATACACAATAAACTTGTACTTCATTATACTTATACCTAATAGGATCATTACGTATGTACTTATATCTTGGTTGCTATTATGTGTTATCTTAGCAATGAAATATATGTATCTCCAAGTACTTTGTCTGTTTAGGGTGTACCTACTACGCGAAACTTTTTCAAGTCCTGCAAATGATTTCAATCCTTATCCTTAACATACATTTTTCAACACGACAATGCTAGAGTACACACAGCAAGAGTAGTTTCCTCCTGGCTTGAACCATAATACCAACACATAACATATTACCAACATAATACCAAAGTGTTGAAGTGGCTCCCAATATTTCCGGATCTAAACATAGTTGAGAATGTTTGGGGACGTCTTGCAAAAACAGTTTATGAAAATTCAAGACAGTATTCTAGTGCAGGTGATCTGAAAAATGCTACCATGGATGCTTGGCATTAAATTCCTCAAAAATATATTAAGGAATTGTATAACCATATTCCAAAAAAAATATTAAAACAATCAGATTAAATGGAAAATGTACTGGTTTTAATAAAGTTTAATATTAATATTAAATATTATTTCATCGCCACTATCTTTTTGTCGCATCATAATTAACAGACTTTCAGAAAATAAGACTTGTGAGAATATATAGACTTTATATGTCCGTAATAGTTAATCCTTTGTTAAAGCCTTATCAAAATTTGAGATAATTTGCTTTGAATTAAATAAATGTTAGTAAGTATATTCACATTATACCTTGCCCCTATATTTTTGTCGCGCGCTGTATAACAATGCAAGTAACATTTAGTTGCTCAGTACCAGTATCAATATTTAAATCAAACTTTGAATAAAATTTAACTCAAGCACACGCAGGATCGAATCAAAATATCAGCCTACCCTCAGCGATGTACCCTTGAAATATTATTTCGAATGAATTTAATATTGTTATATCGTTATTACGAAATGGTACTGTACATTGTGAATGAAGTTCACTCATGTTTTATAAATATTTCAATACCTGTGTTTAACACGTCAAAACAAAGAAACGAACACAATTGTACAAATGATAAGAAATATTAGTTACAATGCACGATAGTGTACACATTCTTAAGAATCAATGTTAGACTTAGAATCTTATTTACCTTCTAGCATTTTAGCATGTCCTTCAAGATAAACCTCTCTCCAGCTCCCTTTGGTTGCGTTCTTGTAAAAATTCTCATCGGAAAACGGGGTGATGAAAGTAACATCGTGTCCCGCTTCGGCTATCCCCTTCAATAAATTACTTCCTAAATAATAATGACTGCGTGCGGCGAATGGAAAAACGCCCAGTATACGGTATGAGTTAATTGCCGTTATCAAATGTAAGCAGACGATAACGTACAACAAACTACTGCGATTCGAATACATCGCTGTACTGAAATGACTGAGTAGTACCCGAATTAGTCCTCTTAATATATTATGCTTTGTTTGTTTCATGATACGAAAATTTTGTTCAAAACACAGGTTTAGTCACAGCAGTGTGATGGTTATCGATGATGTTATTGCGCAATGTCCTACGTATCTATTTTAATAGTTGCTCTTTTGGTTGATTATTCAAGGTTATATAATAAACAAGATATAATTGAAACAAGGCAATTTCGGATAAAGCGACATTTCGGTTAATAGGCAAACACCAATTAGTATTATAAATAGGACGAAATTTGCTTTAAACTAAACCTTACCTAACTTAACATAATCTAACATAACCTAAGCTAACTAAACCTAATCTAACCTAACGCATATAATCGCAAATTTTTTGTTTAATGACGCCTAAATATCACTAGAATTGTTAATATCACTACGTGGGGGATTTAAGAATGTGGGGATATTGGTTATTAAATCAAATTTAAATATTCTATATTTTTTGCTTATCGATCATATATCTCGAAAACTATTAATCTTATAAAAATATTTTAAATTAATATAGGTTCTGTAATTTTGTAACGATATTACTGGTTGCTAATCGAAAAGTGATTAATAATTATTGCAAAAATTATACGATTTTCACAATTTTGTTTTTCCTAATACATATATTATAGGTAGTACCTTCACGCTTTAAACAAGAAAACTTTATGATTACTTTATCTTAATTATAATTTATAATTAATTATAATAATTATTTATAATGACTTTGTCTTATTAAACTTTAATAACGTTATCAAGTTCAATCTTAGAGCTTTTACAATAATTTTGCAATTTAAATATTACACAAAATTGCATTTATGCATTGCCAAAACAAAATCCTTAGATTACATGAAAATTTAATCACAGATGGAAACCAATCCACCCTTTTAATGTACAGTAGAGAAGCGTATCATTAGGAGATACCCATAACGTTTACATTCCTTACTTCCCCCTTGAATCTCAAAAAATTGCTGTTCTTTCATTTACAAAGGCTGTTTGCAACAACCAATAATTAAGTTTACTTAAAATTAAGAGCACTTAAAAGAACGTTTCCCTTTCAAAAAGTTACTTTAGGTGCTTCTCAACTTTAAGTAGACTTAAATATTGCTTGGTGCAAATTGTGGTCAATATTTCTAATTGAACGAATGTCATTCCATCCAATGTCGTAGTATGACAAATAATGGAGATATCACAAATTGAAGCAAAACACTTTTACATAGTAATAGTGATATATAGTGAAGATTGAAATGAAATTATCTTGTACCAAGTATAGTTTTGAAAAATGTAGTTTTAATAACAGACTGTTGTGAACAACTTTAGTTACACGTTTTTCAGTAAAATTTGCCGTCTTTTATCTTTAGTTTTAAACTGCACGATGTCTAACACAAACTCCAGGTTAGAGCAAAAGTCTCGAAAATGTAATGAAACAAAGATTACCTCCACTTTCTTGAAGTTTTACCAAGCAAACTATCTCCAATCCTTCCCAAATGCCTCAAAACATCCATTTAAGTCAGTAAACGAGAGTGTTGTTGACTACTGCATCTATATTGTTAAAAATCTTACAGAAGGCATCCTAAGCGCTATAGATGTTGAAAGCATATGCTATACAACATGCCAGTACTCATCTAGTACATCATACCATCTTATGAATTAACATACTCATGGGTCTATCTCATGGATACTTACAATTTGATGTCATAGGGACAACTTAACATACTGTAAAAATTTCTCTAAATTCAAAAAATATCTTCGAATCGCATAAATACAAAACTAATTAACACAAATAAAATAAACAAAATTATGTGAGAATAGTTAAGCAACTTGAATTAAAATTTTACTTATTCATAGATTTGCGGGTCCTCTTCTAAACGACAAGACGAATAACTGACGAAGAAATTATCTTAACATCATGTTACAATCCACGTGAAAAACATGAATACAATATAGAAAAATAAGTGTGTAAACAATAATAATAAATAATAAATCACCCTTTCGTCAAAGTAAATACTCTCAAAATTATTGTTGTAAAGAATTAGTATTGTTTCTGTTAAAAAAATAACATTTACAAGCAGATATTTATATAAACGAGGGCTACATTTTTAGGCTGATAAAGAAAAAACTTCATCGTGTATAGTTCTCATACAACCCATGGAAAGCCCAGTAAAATTGTTGAAATATGAACCATCAAATTCTTTCTTAATATCATTCAAGTACCTGTCAATAAATTTGAACCTACATTTGTCATAAAATTGTACATATTGAATTGACTTCCCCCTCACTGATTACCAGATTGCTGATATTTAATGCATTCGTATGTAAATGGTAGGTTTTACTTTCAGGATTTATCAACCTGGTTTATTTAAATTCATTTTCTTTAAAATTACCATTTTCTGAAAGGAAAATTTATCAACGTAATCAGATACAGGTAGGATGGAAAATTAAAGTAAAATCAATCCATTTTTCTTGAGGAAATTCACCAAGTTGTGGCTCAAAATAATGCGACGATATATTTGGTCATATTCAAACGTAACATTGCACCTAAATTTACTTACCAACTTTAATACAAGTATTATCTTACATACATAATATATAACAATACTGTTATCACTCTTGATACCTCAATAATTACAATAAAATATTGCATGCTACCTTATGATGGGTCCGGTTTCATGTCTCATGACCCTCATAGAACACACATAAATTACAAATCAATAGAAAAGTTGACATAACCATCGCAATTCTTTTCCTTGCTCCCATATGCCAGTGGAATAACAAATTTCAGATTTACTGCCAAATCCAGCATTATTTTCTGTTCCATGCTTGAATCTTATACATATCAGCAGAAATCTCATGTCAGCGGTCCTCAATGCACCTTCCATATCTGTAGTATCATACACAGCTATATAACAGACATGTTATACGTAGCGACATGTCGCTAGAGACAATCGACATTTTAACCCATGCGAGAACCAACTGTTCAAAAGTAATTTAGTTTGTTGCTTAATATTGAACCACCCTGTATATTGGATTAATTGGTGTTATAAATAAGTCGTGTGTTTCGTTTTACATAGTTTTAAATTTATTTTTTGTTCTAAGTGTTCCCAAAATCAGCACAAAGCTATCTTGATTAACCATACAAAAGTAATTAGTCCAATCAAGAATGGTCCAATTATGGTTCCTCATGTGGTCAAAAAATTTAAGTTTGCCTTGATAAAATTTGATATAAATCACTGTAATAAAAATTCTGACCTCCGTAGTTACTAAAATTATCAGATGTGCATCGAAATGGGCAGCGAAGGTCTTCATAGAATTCATGATCATTTCTGAAACTACGAAACTACTCTGAAATTAAATCTTGGACGTCTGGAATATTAAGGGTGGTTTCAGTAATATATTTAAACAACTGAATGTATTTCATCCACTTCTCATGAACAGTTATTTCACTGAATTTCCTGAAATTACTATTACCTAAAATGAATAAGTGAAACGATGAAATAGTTCATACTTAAGTGGACGTACGCTCGTTTGTGTCACTGATACTTTTCAATACAATTTTCCTCCACGTGCCATTTTCAGGGAGCGATTTCTGGGAGAATGAGCTTATCATCGTAACCTCATGACCCGCTTCAACCAATCCCTTCAATAATGAATTTCCCAAGAAATAGTGACTGGGCACAGGGTATACAAAAACACCCAAAATGCGAAATCCGTTAGACTACTTCGTTAAAAGTAAGCAAACATAGATGGACACCAACATCGAACTCGTGTGTTTCATCATTTCAACAAATAAATGTATTCAATAGTACTCTGCTAGGCGAACAAAGTGTATTTTTGAAAAAGTATTGGAACAAAATATATGACAGAATATTAAAATTAACATTGAATTAAGCGATGTACAATTTCAGACTATGCATTAACAATTCCAGCTAATCAGGAAAAATATTCTAATCTGACAATCATCAATATTTTTGATTGCTTTTCGAAAATATTCGTTGGGATTGTTAATTGCTTTTACTTACAGTAACGAATTGCTTTTAATGAATCATACTTTACATTTTTTCTTACCTGAATATGTTGCACTATAAATATAACTGCCAAACGTGCATAAAAAATGAGTGACTAAAAGTAAGTATAGCAGCGTTTTGCCAGTGAAAAAATATTCGGATCAAAGCGAATTTTTCAATTTTTGTAAAGCTAAATGTTATGTAAATAAGCATTTGGCATAACAATTTTGTGAAACATTCTATTAACACTTTCGACGTTGCTAACGACAACCTCAACTTGATTATCTCTTCATCTTTTAATCTGTATTTGAGATCGTTGACTAATTTTTTCACAAGCAAATCATATATTCTTCACATTAATAACCAATCAGTGGTATATAAGGTAACTTCTATTTTTAACTGGCGCTTTTGAAACGTAAATTACTCCATTATAAAGGAAAGAAATTTATTCAAATTCGGTCAGACTCGGGGGTGAATTTTCCAAAATATACACCACATTACCTTCATAATTATTGTAAGCAGTTTGAGGATTTATCTTACAATAAAATTTCTTGAGGCGATTGACTTCTATAATCAATTTCCACGCCATTTACCCTCAGAGATATCTGAAGAAGTAAGCAGTCCAATGAGCCGTTGTATATCAAAATTGATAGAACCGTTCTCCCGTAACTTATGATGAATACACAGAAAATCGTTTCATTTGGAATCACACTAATGAAAAATGGAAAAAGAATAAGCTCACTTGTTTGCTTTACAAATTTAATTTCTAAATAATTCAGGGTATGATAGCAAATGTCCTAAACGTATGGAAAAAGCTGGTGGAAAAATAAAAACATAACCACTCAAAAACGCAGGCGGTACTTTACATGTAATATAAATTATTCGTAATATTTTTGTCTCCTGGTCTCGAATCCGGTGTAGGAATAAAAATAACATATCACAGTAATTTCCTAACCTCAAAACTCTGGCCGAAATAACAAAAATGTATGAGAAAATAATAAGAATTTATTTTTCATATCCAGATGCATTATTGTAAAAGAACCCCTCGCGTTCAAAGGTACCGACAGAATTGAGAGTTCGCATTAAGATTTTCCTAACCTTAAAAAAAATCTAGATTTTTCAAAGTCAACCAATTTACACCAAATTTTGTATGTGACGATCTATTTGAATCTCAAGTCAGATTTAACAAATTCTAGACAGCGGATTTCATACGGCAATTAAGCTTTCAAAAAATTTCCATTTTACACAAAATTAGATAGGTAGAAGTTATTGGGGATCGCTGATCAGGAATCTGAAGTTTGATTTGCCAAATCGAAGCAACTGGTTTATGCCAAACTTGGTCTATTAAGGTTCTTGGGGTCACTAAATACCTCTAGTAACAGTTTAAAGAGATTTTAATTTCTTGTTATTTTTAAATACACCAAAAAATAAGCAAATGAATTTCTTTACCAGCAATATACTTATGATTACTACAATAGTGAAGGTTCCAATTATATCCAGTAAATAGTATTGGTACCAAGGCATTCCCACGTAAGGAACTCTTAAATGTTTAGCGCCGTTATGTCTGACTACGTATTCCACCCAGTAAATCGCTTCCTCCATTGGATTCTTCACCCTATCTTTGAACATACGAGAGCGTTCTTTAGCGTTTGATTTGTAACTGTAAAATCAAAAGTAGAAACACAAAATTAGATTAATAAACACACCGAAATAAGGCAACATCTAAAATTATCAACATTATTAACATCACCTTAGGCCACTTTACCCTGGAGTTATGATAGATATATGGTTATAAGCAGCCAACAAGGGTTGGTACAAATAAACCTTACATACATAAACCGCTCTTCTGCAAGACGTATGAATAGGGTTCGGACAGTTGTCTGTATTTGCAAAATTGAAAATAGTTTGTGTCAGAACAAAAATTAGTTACATACTTATTTCCGTGTACTAGCTGTTAATAATTTTCATTCTTATTATGTATATTTACCATTAGATTATATTTCTTTAATCTTTCTTTTTTCTAAAGAATAATTATAAACAAATAAAGTGAAATACAGCAGCTCATACAATTTCGCCGCGACAGTGGGGGAATTTTTCAAATTTCCAAACTAGTATTACTTACCTATGGTTTGATATAACTTCTTCAATAGAATAACTTAGAATTTCTTCAGTTAAATCTTCTAAATCCATATTGATTCCCAATCCGTTATCATCTAAGAATAGAGCATTTTGTGCCTGGTCAAGTACAAGTGGAATTGCAATAACTGGCACACCATGATATATAGTTTCTATTAAACTTCCAAAGCCACTATGGGTGATAAAAAGCTTTAAATTGGGATGCGCTGTAATACAAGCTGTAAGAAAACGGATCTGTAAAGGTGTGTTCCACTTACCGAGAATATCTTGCTGAGGAAACCAGTTTCTGGAAATCACATTATCAGGTTTTTCAGAAAAAAGGTTTTCTGGACATTTCCACAGTATTAGCTCTTTCCTCTCTGCGAAGACTTTCAAAAATGCTTTTACTTGCTTTTTAGGCAGATGTTCTGCTTTCACATTTGTTCCCAAACTGAAGTAAATGACGCCATTTTTTGCGTTATCTAGAATAGTGCGTAAACTTTCTGGAAGTTTTTTGGGTGGTTTCATATGAAACCCACCAATGTCTATCATCATAGGAAGCTTAGGTTGTTGATAACTTAAGCTGGGATGAGAATTCACCAACACTAGCGAAGTATTAAGTACAATATCTTTCAAGTCGGGGACATTCGGGAAATGTTTCTTTACCAAATTTGCTTGGTGATAAGTGTCGTAAAATGTAATCAGGGAAGTTCTTACAGCCCACATATAAAAGTTTCTTATGCGGTCAATGTAATTAAGTTTGCCTTGGTAAAAGTGGCTTAGTAGCAATTCAGGGAAATGTGAAGGTAAGGAAGGTATATTTAAATCACTAAAATAAAAATTGTGACATCCGGCGTTACTAAAAGAAATTAGATGAGCATCGAAATGAGCAGCGAAGGCCTTCATAGAATTTATCATCGTTTCTGGAACAATGACCACATCAAATTTCTCATCGGAATGAATTAAATTTTGAACTTCAGAGTTTTCTAGTGCGGTTTCTGTAATGTATTTAAACAACTGGATATATTTCATCCACTTCTCGTGGATGGTCAGTTTATTGAACTTTATGAAATTATTGTTACCTGAAAATGTAAAATTAAGCGATGATAATTTATTTTTATTAATTCGACGTACTCTCATATGTGACGC
The DNA here is from genome assembly GCA_963576515.1 of Cryptocephalus primarius. Taxonomy (NCBI): domain Eukaryota; kingdom Metazoa; phylum Arthropoda; class Insecta; order Coleoptera; family Chrysomelidae; genus Cryptocephalus; species Cryptocephalus primarius. Next base: position 15,010,080 of record OY754940.1, on the reverse strand, counting down.
TGATGTTATTCAATACAATTTCCCTCCATGTGCCATTTTCTGGGAGTGATTTCTGCGAAAATGGGCTTATTATGGTAATGTCATGACCTACTTCGGCTAAGCCCTTTAATAGTGCACTTCCTAAGAAATAGAGACTAGGCACAGGAAACACAAAAACACCCAGTATTCGATATCCATTAGAGCACATCGTCAAAAGTAAGCAAGTGTAGGTAGCGATCAAAACCGAGCTGATGAGTTTCATTTTCTAAATAAATAATAATAGTTATTTAAAGTATACAGTATAATTACTATCATAGTTTTAAGTATAACAATCAAGAAATTCGAATAATGAAATTTTTTAAAACTTTTCTATCGTAAGTATATAATATACTAAGTAAATAACACCATTTTTCGGATTGTTTTAGTCAAGTATTAATACGCTTGCTAAGTTTCCAGCAAATATTAATGAATCGAATTCGATAATAGTATCCTTTCCAGGCCCATTAGTTTGCATTTAAAAGATAATTTTGATTTGTCGTTTTCCTTAAATGCATATTCCACTTACCTGATTTTACAGTGCCTCCTCTAACTATAACCCTATAACTATATATACGTAATTATATCATATAATCACACAGGGGACGTGACATCTACTTATGGTGACGTGAATAAGTAAATATATACTAACTCAAAACACAATTTTTCGTATTGTTTTAATCAAGTATTAATACGTTTGCTAAGTTTCGAGCAAATATTTATGAATGGAATTCGATAATAGTATCATTTCCAGTCTCATTAGTTTGCATTTAAAGATAATTTTGATTTGTCGTTTTCCTTAAATGCACATTCCACTTACCTGATTTTACAGTGCCTCCTCTAACTGTAACCGTATAACTATTTATACGTAATTATATCATATAATTACATAAGGGACGACATCTACTTATGGTTACGAGAATACTAAATAAAGTATTGAGCAAACTGAGTGTTATTAGAGCATCCAATACAAGAGCTATTATTACGTCAAATTTTTATCAACACATTGAAATAATGCTATCTGGTTGATGGTGAAGATCTTACTTTGAAGAATACCTCTACGTACCATTTATGGCAATTTAACTATTGCTTATCTACAGTTTAGTAGAGATTAAAAACATATATTGTATAGGCTGTCCGTGTTAAGTCTGTACAAAACGATATTACATCCTTCTGCGGTCAAAATATATGCTAATGGCATAAGGTGTGAGAAATTGGGTATGATAATAATCTACCTTTCCATATTTTAACTTTGTCTTTGTTTAAATCGACGAATGAGTCTGACAGCCCAGCGCGACCTTTCGCCATTCTTCCAAATTCATTGCCACTCATTCCAAAGCCTTTTTCCTCTCTTCCCTTGAAATAGTTTCTCTCTCGAAACAGTGCCAATCTCTTATTGTTTCATTCTTTTTCCATAGCCTCAATCCACATTTCTGCTCCATTTAGTAACACTGACTATCTGTAGTCATGATAGGCGTCTTTTGCTATCACTATGTCCACGTCCTCTTCGCCATTTCATCCGCTGCCAATCGAATGTGGGACCAAAGGGACCTTTGAAAATATACTGTATCACCCAGCTATTTAACCGTTGATATGCTTGACAGTTGCATCTATGCCACATGTATGGATACTATTCTTTCTATTCTACTTTTGGTGAGAATTAAGATGCCAATTTTCTTCCATCCAATTGACAAAATAACATTCCCGGGCATTTCAATTTCAGTTTTCAACAGATTGATATAGAGTATGTTTCACTGATCTGGTCTTAAAGTCCCCCGCTGCACTACTCTGGATGTCAGCGTCACACTTTGTTGTCCACGGTTAGTCGCAAAAATAAGGGAGGATTTCTCAGATAGCTGAGAATCAACCGTAGCAGGAATACGTAAACGACGCTGCAACGCAACTAAGTGGCAAAGTTGAAGACGTTTTTACATCTAATGTTAATAACAGTACCAGTCGTCTGGATAAAGAGTTATTGCTTTCAGCTCTAAACACGGCCTACAACCTCTTGAAGTGCTTCGATGGTTGACCTTCCCATTAGGAAACTATACTGACTAGAGTTCCACCAGCGGCTTCAACCACTGTTTGAAACTTTATTCTTATTGCTTATTGCTATTTACCGTTGTCATTTCTAAGCACTTTTCAGCTAAAAGTTTGACAATTCCTGACCTGACCAAAATCTTTCTTTGGAAGATTATTGAATATGATTGGGGAATAGTGCATGTAGAATATTCTGCACTACTCCCGGCTCTATGGTGATTGGCTGTCATTGCACCTCGTCTTTCGTGGAGGCTTCAGTGAAAAGGATCCGTGTATACCTCTTTGTTGTTTCCAGCATTTGATATTGCTTCAGTTTATGATGCGTCGCAGCCGTTTCTGGAAACAATTTCCTACGATGCATTACGATGATTTCCTTTCATGCCCTACGTAACTACTCGTCCCCTTTACTCCACTAATAGGATGAACGTTTCCGATGTTGTGGTTTTCTGCTTGAAGGTATATCGTACGTATGTATTCGTGGACGTGACCAAGTGTTTCACTTGACTCCTATCGCACTCCACAGAGTTATCCCGTGTTTCCATTTTCACTGTCACACACGGCCCTACTTGAATTTTTCGTTGTCCATTAGGTCATTATTGTTTCTGAATATTGCAGCAGGTGACCTGATGACGAACGTAACAGCAGGTATTGACACCACAAACGTCGGTAGGACATTGTATTACCGACGTTTATTATATCGAGGTTGGTTCTGGCCGCCTGGACAATAAAATGGAGAAAATTGGGGTGAGGAATATTCCATTTGATCAATCTTGCATTAAAATTTCCTTTCACTACGATGTCACCAGCCATATTTATTATGGAGTCTTCTAATGCATCGATTTTATTCCGGAAAATTTGGATTAGCTTGTTGGGCCTAATATAGCAGCTGTAGTAGGTGATGTCTTCATTATATATTATCTTATTCATGATCATAAAACACACGATGTAATTATTTATAACATATAATATAATAAAACCGTTGTTCGACCGGTATCGCCAAATTTTCAACGGCTCTAGGCCTATTATGTTAATATGACGATTTTTTACCGAATTAACCTTATCTTATATGAGTTCCAGAATAAACGTCTACCGGATGCAGAGTATTTCAAAAAATAAATAGACATAAGGTTTGTTCTAATACACTAGTGAAACAAATTATCAAACAGTTATCTACAGTTGAACTTGTATACTTGTAATTATATTTTGAGGTTGATGTATTAATGAATAATACGTATCGGTCACTAAAATCATTCCTTATAGCTACTGTGGTATTCAGTTTAATAAAAAATCGGAACAACCTTACTACCCTTATGCCATAAGACCGCTGCGTAAGTTGGTTTGCTCCATCTCTTCAACCTACTACAATATATATCCAGTTTGCTATTATACTAAAGGGGCTGGAATATGCTAGGCGATAAATTTGAACTGTCGATGTTTTTTATTTAAATATTCTCTTTTACACTTGAACATTATCTACTTCTAATAATATCTTAATGAGTTTTTAATTTTTTGAAATTGTTGAACAAACCGAAACACATCAAAACGTATTTCTTCGTCAACCACATAACAACAATTATTCCAATCATGAAGGTTCCAATTATGTCTAGTAAATAAAATTGGTACCAAGGCATTCCTAAATAAGGTACCTTTAAATGATTAGCTCCGCTGTGTCTAACAACGTATTCCACCCAATAAATTGCTTCCTTCATTGGTGATTTCACTCTATCCCTCAGTATAAGAGACCTATCTTTAGCGGCCTTGGCGTATCTGCAAAAAATAATAGAAAGATACAAAATAACACAATATAACGAACTATGCAAATTCCTAATTCTGCTGTTATATTTTCTAGAATCGTTTTAGGCCTATTTACTGCTGAGCTGCAATATATTTAAAAGAACAAACAAAAATTGTAGGTTAACTGTGATCTACACAATGGTACACGGGAGAAAGTGGCAGATTGATAGAAATTTTATTCTAGATGGGTGCCTCAAAAATGAGTCGAATAATATTTTGTTTTGCTTTTTACAAAACGCATTGACGTCGTAGAATTCCTAGGCACTTTATTACTCATTTTTATGAAGACCCGCGATCAACTGGCATTTTTATATATAATCTGCTGTTTAATTCATATTAAACACCGTAATTGTTATCTCGAATGATCTTCCCTGAAGTTCCATTACCACGTGAATTTTTCAGATTTTCCTAATTTTCTCCAAAATAGTAACATATATTTTTACTAGTGTTTACATATTAACTTCTACTTAGGTGCCTATAAAACTTTTTTATAGACTTGCTCTGAAAGGTACATTACTCTAAAGCTTTTTCAGTCCATAATTTCAATAAAGACGGTATTTTGTTTAAAACATTTCTTTATAACTGCCGTAAAGGGCACCTTAAATCACAGAATTTTTAACTTTTATTCATTTTCTCTTAAACGGCTTTAATGATTTAATTCATGTTTCGCAATTTGACTTATACTAGTACTTTCATTTAAAACAGTTTTTCTCAAAACACAATAAACTCATACATAGAGCACATAATTCATAAGAAAAAGTTATATTATGGACCCATCCCCAATTTTTACAGTGTCATGTGAATCAGTCCACGTCATTTAGATAATCAATCATGTCACCTTTTTTTCGATATTCATCAATGGAAGATGACTAATCCATTCTCCACTCTCAAATTCTGCCCGACTCCATTACGCGTGTTAGTTTGTCCATCAACGTATAATTTATTTCATGAATTATAACCAATTTCTATTAAAAATTTCGTTAATCACTGGAGTCCGATTGATCCCTCGCCAATTACAAGGGCTGCTGCAGTATCCTTAACGTAGGCACCTTTCTGTCTTTGTGTATCAAGTATATTTTCCTTCATACATGATCCACGTCGTCTAGATGAAAAGCTTTTGATATTCCTTAACCCTCATGCAGGTTCTCTTCCCTTTCTCTAGGAGGAAGCATAAGGGGACCAATGGGGCCCAGCTGCAGTGTCATATAGACACCCTCCTCAACATCTAGATCCAGAAACGTTATGTAATTACATAGTTGCTGTCTAGCATTTGGAGTAACGTGTATTTAGACACCTCAGTTAATTCCACTGTCATCTGTATAGCCGCACTTCTTTCATTGGATCTGCATAATAACCCTAAACAAACATTTGCGAATGTACAAAAATATTATCTCTGTTGTCAATTTCTGGTAAGCCACGCATGTAAATAATTTACTATTTCTGATGTACAAGTATAATCGCCTGAGTCGTAAGTTTCGTCTAAAACGGAAGATATCTCGAATGTAATGCATTTATAATACTATTGAAGGTATGAGAAGGCTATTACCAAAATTTCACACCATTCAAACCACTCTTAATGATTATCTGACAGAAGAATATTCTGTGCGGCTGAGATTATTATAGAAATATCAGACTTGGTTTTTGTGCGTCAATATCTAAAACAATTTACTACAAAGTTTTTACATGGTAAAACTGAAATTTCGCTGTTAAACATTTAATTTTTTGAACTTGACAAGTGACATTTCTCCCTTAATTTCGAATTTGACCCCTAATTCAAAATGAATGTTATTTCACATCTAAAAGAGAAGAATTTTAATGAAATATGGTAGTAATTTTATTTAAAATGTTGTAACTACACTTACTTAGGATTCGATGTAACTTCCTCTATAGAAGAATTTAAAATTTCTTCTGTTATATCTTCCAGGTTTATAGTGAGTCCCAGCCCATTATCAACTAAGAATAGAGCATTTTGTTTTTGATCGATTGCAAGTGGAATTGAAATAACTGGCACACCATAATAGATAGTTTCTGTTAAACTTAAAAAGCCACCATGTGTAATAAAAAGGTTTATTCCGGGATGCGCTGTAATCATCATAATATTGAAGTACTCCCAGAAAATTTTAAGTACTTACCGAGAATATCCTGCTGGGGGAACCAATCAGTTAAAATCACATTATCAGGTTTTCCAGGCAAACTGCTTTTTGAAAATTTCCACAGTATTAACTCTTTCCTCTCAGCGAACACTTTCAAAAATACTTCGATTTGATCTTTGGTAAGATGTTCTGATTTAATATTGGATCCCATACTAAAGTAAATAACGCCATTTCTGGCGTTATCTAGAATAGTTTGTAGATTATCAGGGAGTTTTTTCGGGGGCTTCAAATGAAATCCTCCAATATCTACCATCATAGAAATTTTAGGTTGCTGATAATTTAAACCGGAATGAGAATTAACCAACACCAACGAAGTGTTGCGTTTAATATCTCTCAGATCAGGAATACCTGGGAAATACTTTTTAACCAGATCTGCTTGGTGATAAGCCTCATAAAATTTAACAAGGGCAATCCTTATAGCCCACAAATAAATATTTCTTATACGGTCCAAGAAATGGAGCTTGCCTCCATGAGAGCCAGTGAAAAATGTCTCTGGGAAATGTGATGGTAAAGAGGGTAGGTTTAAGTCACTGAAATAAAAATTAAAACCGGCATAGTTACTAAAGAATATTAGATGAGCATCGAAGTGAGCAGCGAAAGCTTTCATTGAATCCATCACCATTTCAGAAACAATAACCACATCAAATTTTTCATCAGAATGAATTAAATTTTGAATTTCAGGGTTGCTTAAAGTGGTTTCCGTTATATATTTATAGAGTTGTATGTATTTTGTCCATTGCTCGAGAAAAGACATTTCATTCAACTTCATCATATTACTATTACCTAAAATAAAACGTGAGGTGATGGAAATATTTCATGTATAATTTCACGTACGCTGATATGTGGCTCTGATATCGTGCAGTACAATTTCCTTCCACGTGCTATTTTCTGGGAATGAATCCTGCGAGAATGGGCTAATCATTGTAATATCATGACCCGCTTCAGCTAATCCTTTCAATAGTGAACTTCCCAAGAAATAGTGGCTATAAACGGGAAATACGAAAACCCCCAGAACTCGATATCCATCCGAGTGTTTCAACAATAGTAGGTAAATGAAGGTAGCTATCAAAGGCGAAGCCTTGTGTTTCATTTTCTAAATAAATTTAAAAAGAATTGATATGTTACAGTTCCATAATGAAAATACGTATAAATATTTAAATCGAAAGATAAAGTTATGATTGATTCAATTGAATAATAACAGTTAAATACATCACAAAATGGTTGATGCAAAAGTATTAAACTTTTTCAGTAACAATTGTAAGTAGACCAATAAAATTACCATTACACGATTTAGACAGTATGACTTGGAGATTTTGGTTTCCCCTGTCACATGTTTGAGTTTAGGAGGTTGAATTAGTTAATAATTAATCCCGCATTATACGCCAATTACTTACCTGAATTTGCAATACTCCGACAATTTTTACGTGAAAATGGAAAAACCGTTAAACAAATTAATGTTGACACGTTCTACGTAATCTTGTTCCCAATAAAATTCTGATGTTGAAGAATATTGACGGCGAATATTTAATAAATACTTGGAGGATTTATAGTCCGGTATCCGACGTACAAAAAAAAAACCCGTTGGCACTTCTCAAAATAAACACTTTATTATTACGAACATGTGGATTAAGTGGTTCTGTCGTAAAGTGCAAAAGTTGTACGTGTGTTCTGTGTTATGACATATAATTTGATTGACCAGGCGCGGTGTGCATGATTCGTGAGTCTGTTATTTACTATACTTGACAGTGAATTCAGATCTCCCTAGAATCGCCAGTAGAATATGGGGACAAGCAGGTCAAGCGAAACTCGTCATCGTCCTCCCGCCTTCCTTGTTGTCAAGTACTTCCTTTTGAATTTTCACTTCTTTCACAACCTTCTCCTTTTTCTGAGCCTCGCTCTACACACGTTTTGATAAATTCTGCTTATTTGCTTTGTGTTCCTTTTCCTTTCTCTTCTGAATAGATTTTCTTCAGTATTTCAGCTTGAAAGGCTCATTCACATTTTCTTGAATCACAGGTATAACTCGCGATAGGATCATTTGGAGCTTTGTACTCTAGCTATAATTCAGGGATGAGATAGACACTGTCAAATCTTGTAGGGTCTTAGCACGTACATTAAAACTGGAGTTATCCTTATTAAGTAATACGGCCTATCGTATGGAGTCTTTGGAGATTTATTATTATATGATTTCCTACGATGTTGAGTACTACTTTATCATAAGGAATTGAAGGAAGTTGTCTATCTGTAACAGATGACGGCATGAAGTCGTGCTCTTGAAATATATCAGTATTAAATAGACAAATACTACAGGTTTTGAACATCGTAAGAATATTTGATGGAGTTGCTGACATTGAAAAAGCCTTAGTAATTATTCTTGGTATACACCTGGATGGTGTTCTATCATCAAATTCTATTCATCTATGCTATCTATGCCAACTTAGGGAAGTGAGTTGCTTCAAGCCATTAAAACTAGCCTGGAGGAGTGTCACGAAAGCTTAGAAGAGAATTCACAAAAATGTCGTAAGAAATATTTTTCCGTCTTTATTGAGACACTTCAGGATTCAGAATCCTGAAGTACAATTCAGGATTCAGGTCATTTGGATTAGTGCCATAAGTTGAACCTGAAGGTGCTAATATGAATGCGATGAATGTTCATGAGGCAATTCTTAGTAAAACACGACATAAGAGAACTGATAAAATTATAAGACGGAAGAAGGTAAATATAGTATATAGTATATTTTGAATCTTGTCAGTGTTACTGCCTCGGATAATATGGCGTCTGCATCCAAAGAAAAAGAAACAGTCAACAGGTTAAAAGGAAGAAGAACTTCGGGACTACAAAACATCGGATGATATTGGCTACTTTTAACACTACAGTACAGAGAAATTTGAACAAGTAAAATTGATTGGAAAATCAATTCAGAAGATGATAATATCGAAGTTATTCAGTTGTTGCACTAACTGAAGTGGAGCTCAAAAGGCAGAAGCACCATCTAAGGTAAAGGATAACATTGAAGAATTCAACTTCAAGGCACTCTCGGAAGGTAAATTCGTCATAACAGAATTAAAATCAACAACAACAATCTCGAAGAAATTTCTGGGGAAAGTTCTGAAAGTACTGGAAGATGACACATTCCTGAGGTTTTCTCCAGTCCAGTAACAAAATTCAGAATATTTATGTTTTCCTAAGTGCCAGATAAGTCACTAGTCAGGAAAAGTGAGATTAGGAAGGTTCTTCCGATTTCTGAAAGGTCGCAGAGATTTCTATTTAAAGATATCGCCGTGATTTAAAAAATCAAATTGAGTTTATGGATATCATTGAAAAATATATACTAGTACCTATTTTACTTCGTTGATTTTCTGAATATTTAACATTTCTTTGACTAAACTCATATTTCTTTTATGTTAAAATATTTCCGAAGGAACATTATTTTATCAACTCTATCAATTTTCGTTTTTCCGATTTGTTTCTAATTTTTATCACTTCTGAAAGTTTATAGCCATTGCAAGACACGACCTTTTACTGTACGGATTTTAAAAATCTAAAAAAAACCATTTGTATATATCTCGCTTAAAATTTTAATAGGCATATGTGCACGTGAAATTGTAAACAGCACCCGAGGATTCTATGATTTTTAATAGTGCTTCACTCTGGGCATCTGTGGCTTACCATTTTTAGAGTTTTACCATATTTTTACCATTACTTTCTGCCGGACGTACGTTTTGTTATGCTGGATACCAGACTATCAAACGCCGTATATCTAAACAGATAAACAGGAGGTTTATCAGACACTTATCGAATCTGATAAACGATAATATAATTACCTATATATCAATATATCAACGAAATGATCCCTGGATCGAAAAAATAAATTCGTGCCTCAAAAAATTTATTTGGATATATCTATTTTTCTAGGTGTTCATCGTGTTAAGTACACCTTAGATTCCTCCAGTGGAATAGATTCCAAGTGGAAAATGAGTTGATCGTTCAAAAGACTGAAATTTGGTGATTTTGGTTTTGGCAATATTTTCACCAATTCACGAAATGCAATACATGTAATTAACAACACAACCCAGACATGATAAATTCTGGAAATATAAAAACGAACAAATATTGAATTATCACAAGCAATTGTGATAGTTTCGATAATAGTGACTCGTAATCCAATATTATTAGCAAATGTAATACTGTAGTTTCCAGACTGGTAAAAAAATTTTTAATTTTGAACGAATATAGGGATTAAATTCAAATGATTTATGAAAAAATTACAAATTGTACAAGGATTGTACAAAAACTTTGAGAATATAAAGTGAAATCTTTAATCAGCTTAAAATAAAAGACATATTCAATTAAAAAGAGTTCAGTAATCATTTAAACAGTTTTTAATTTCTCGGCTTTCTTAAATATACCAAAAATTAACTGTATTAATTTCTTCATCAACCATATAACCACAAATATTCCAATTATGAAGGTTCCAATTACATCTAGTAAATAAAATTGGTACCAAGGCATTCCTAAATAAGGCACCTTCAAATGTTTAGCGCCGTTATGTCTAATTACGTATTCCACCCAATAAATTGCTTCCTCCATTGGTGGCTTCATTCGATCCTTAAGTATAAGAGACCTCTCTTTAACGGCTCTCAAATATCTACAACACAAATAATAGAAACACTAGCAAGCTTATAATGAAACAATAGACCAATTAAACTAATTAGAACCACCTTCAACTGAATTTATTTTTCTTGGTGGTTGGTTGCATCAATCACTTTAAGTCAATTTCTGCGAATTCGCAATATTTCTACCAGTCAACTCATAAGAAAAAATAAACAAATATTTTAATACGAAGGTCATATATGTAATAATTATGCATAATTGTGTATAACTTTCATTAAGATTGTACAACGTAGCTTTAGAACTTGATAAGTGGCATTACATTATCAATTTTGTCAAATAAATTGCATATTGTTCTTCAAGCTATGGGTCACAGGAAAGTCTTGCTTTCCTACTTTTGCTCATTGCTTCCCAATCCCAAGGAGCAAAAGGCATCATTCTTTTCAGACGAAGATAAAGACTGAAATGGACTGCTTGACGACGAGTAGCAAGACATTTATGATACCGGCCAAGGAGGCCAAAACAGCTCCGACTCTCGAATTGAAGTGGTATCCACAGAAATTTTTTTTAAGATTTCTTCACCCAAGGAGGGCATAAAGGACCAAAAGCACGACGAAATAAAACAAGACTCACTAGCAATAAGAAGAAGAGGACACCACCAGTCATAATCAGAGGAATAAAGAGGAATTTAGAAGAATGATGAGACCACATTTACAAGCTATAAGACGAAAAATCTGCCAAAGTGGTAACTAGAGGCTGGAATTGATCACTGTGGAAAATCTGTAGAAATACCTGAACTAAAATACATCCCAGTCATGCAAATCACAACGGTGGCGAGAAACATAAGGACTGACAAATGAGGAGCAAAATGAATTCCTATTGCCTTGAAGGCAAGAAGTAAAACGTTATGTAGTTTTCTTGTAAATTGGTGAAACAAACTGTTCGGTGACATTTAATACTGTACAATCCTGTCACCACATATAAGCTTGTTAATATATAAGAGTATCGCCTATATACCCAGTAAATATCGCCAACAGAAGTGTTCACTCCAAGGAAATGTCTTGGCTGGATAAATGGCTTGGCTTTATTACAGGCTTGATGGGTTGCTAGAACGTCTACCCAAAAGATTTAAAAAACTGGCCTACCCAATATATTTCTGTTTCATTTGAAGTACACTATAGGTTAAAATCTAAGCATGGCAATCTAAATCCCAAAATTAAATATTTATTCCATTTGAATAGAATATATGAAGCGTCAGGGAACTTAATATTATTTCAAATTTAGTGCCTATACTCACTTGGAATTTGATATAACTTCCTCGATAGAATTTCTCAAAATATCTTCTGTTAGTCCTTCCCAGTTTACGGTGAGTCCCAATCCATTTTCAACAGAAAATAGACCATTTAGCACTTGATCCAGTACAAGTGGAATTGTTATAGTTGGCACACCATTGTAGATGGTTTCTATTAAACTTGAGAAGCCACCGTGTGTGATAAAAAGCTTTATATTGGGATGCCCTGCAAAACAAACCTGAACAAAACAAGTCACCCAAAAAGTTTATTAATGCTTACCGAGAATATCCTGCTGGGGGAACCAATTCCCTAAAATCACATTATCAGGTTTTCCAGGCATATGGCTTTCTGAATATTTCCACAGTATTAACTCTTTCCTCTCTGCGAAGACTTTCAAAAACACTTCTACTTTCTCTTTGGGTACATGTTCTGGTTTCATATTTGAACCCAAACTAAAGTAAACGAAACCGTTATTAGCGTTATCTAGAATCGTCTGCAGATTATCTGGTAATGTTTTCGGTGGTTTTAAATGAAATCCACCAATATCTACCATCGTAGGAACCTTAGGGTGCTGATAATTTGTACTGGGGTGAGAATTTACTAACATCAACGAAGTATTGCGTATAATATCGTTCAGACAAGGAACGTTTGGGAAATGTCTTTTAACCAGATCTGCTTGATGAGGAAACAGATAAAATGAAACTAGAACAGTCCTGAGAGCCCAAATACACATGTTGCTTATGCGCTCTAAATAATTCAGCTTTCCTTGAGAAAAGCTGTGTTTAGATAATTCGTGAGAATGTGAAGGTAGAGTGGGCACACCGAGATCATTGTAACAATAATTATAACCGCCAAAATTATTAAAAGTTATTAGATGAGCATTGAAATGAGCAGCGAAGGCCTTCAAAGAATTCATAAAGAGTTCTGGAACAATGACTGCATCAAATTTCTCTCTGGAGTGGATTAAATCTTGAACTTCTGAGTTATTTAGAGTGGTTTCTGATATATATTTAAAAAGCTGTATGTACTGCATCCAACTTAAGCGTAGATTCGATTTATTTAATTTCGTAATATTATTATTTTCTGAAAATAGAAGGTAAGATGGTAATAATATTTCTTATCTAACTACATATACTCTCATATGTGTCACTGATACTTTTCAATATAATTTCCCTCCATGTGCCATTTTCTGGGAGTGATTTCTGCGAAAATGGGCTTATTATGGTAATGTCATGACCTGCTTCGGCTAAGCCCTTTAATAGTGCACTTCCTAAGAGATAGTGACTAGACACAGGAAACACAAAAATTCCCAGAATGCGATATCCATTAGAGCCTGCCATCAAAAGCACGCAAATCCAGCTAGCAACCAAAATTGTACTTCTCACTTCCATTTTCTAATCTAAGAAATATAATTATGTACATATTGCAGAACAATTTTAATGTGTCTAAATTGCAATTAAAATGTAAATACCTATACCTGGCTACATTAGCTGTGCTGTGTAGCTAGCCAGAATGTATTCAATAAGTAGAATTTTATAATTTACCTTCTAATTTTGTTTATATGGTGGTAATTTCTATTAACTTATCATCAGAGTGTTAGTACAACTGATTTGTACGAACAACTTAGAAGTACTTCAAAAACAAATTCGTTTATAATACCTTCCCATATTCGTTAAAATTATCTGAATTATTTCCTAATTGTTGTTATTGCCAGTAGGTAATTTGACTTGAAAGTAGGTGTAACAGAAAGGGAATTTTAACGTCGCTTGTGAAAAGAGCATTATTTAGTAGTAAAGTAAACTGTTTGTGTCGCGGGCATATAAAATCTTCAGCGATAACAACGTGTATTATTTGTTACAATGCGAAGCACATGATTAGATTATGCTTTACACCTAAATAAACATTTTAATAGTTACTAGTAGCATATATTTGAAGTAAGGTTAGTTTTCATATAGTAAGTACTGCTATGCAAATTTGAACAGTTCCTGTGAATATATGTCAAAAATAATACGTCAATTAAAAATGCTACAATTTCACATAAAATTGTTATTACTAATTGTTATTACAGTTTGCAAATAACTATATTGATATATTACATGATGAGAGCACATGATTGCAACCCCATCACACGATAGGGGCTGCATGTAAAATTTGGCGTAGGTCAAACAAAATAAAGACTAAAGTTTGTGCCACAATTTTTACTTCCATTTTCTCTTTCGCTTATTCCGGAGTTGGTTTCTAATGGTTATGCTATCCTCAATTTGAAAGGCAACTAATTATTCTAATATAATTTTCATTAATATTCTGTTTGCCTTGTGTATTTAATGTTTTCTCCAGGACTACACAAATTTCTGATGAATTCCCAGAAAGATAAAAATATTCCTATATGTTACTGGATGTGTTACTTGATCAGAAATATGGAAGTGTTTTTATTTCTACTCACTGTTGAATGTGCAGTCATATTAATATCGTTGATTCAATATAGCTTCCTGTCCATATATCCAAAACAATTGAACCTCGATTATACAACACTAAGAAAATCAGAAAATATGGAAGGAGAGGGGCCATTTGACTACAAAAAGGAGCAAATAATAATAATTTTAAATCAATGTACTTTTAAGTTGATATAGATTCCATTTTTTCACAATATTTTTCCAATACTTCAATACCCAAAAATACACAAATTTGCTGGTAGATAAATGGTCTGTCTTTGTAAGCACCCCAGGAGGGGGTCTGTACTGATAGCACGAATAAATATTAGGACGAATGGATGGGGTTCGAACAGTGGACCGTATTAGAAATATTTAAATTAGGTACTTTGTTAAAACGTGCGAAACTTTCATCTAGTCGTTTTTAGATTTCAATCATGGGATATTCACTTTCAGAAAATAAGGTGACCCGATTAAGCAGCTTATCCAACTTAAGGCGAGCTAAAGGACTAAGTAAATAAATTAAAGGCAGTAAATAAAGGAAAAGTATCTTTTAGGAAAATTTAGTTGCTGTTGAGTTATGGCTGTGTGTACTTCCCTTGGTGGCAGGTCACGTTATGAAATGTAGTGGAAACTTACAATAATTGTGTCATGTGTGATTGTAATCAAGATAATCAAGGGTATGTACCTAATTGATTTTTAATTTTGTTTCGTTACTTGCATCCCTGGGGATATAACAATGCGGTTTCTGGAAAAACCCTTGTGGCTTATGGCGGTTCCTGAAGAATCAGATGTGCTGAAAATCATCTGTAGATGAAAGTAAGGGACATTTATCAGCACATTCTTATCATATCAATCAAGGAAGATAAAATCTACTAAAACAAACTATTATAAGATATACCATATATACCCTAAAGTGTCGCAATCTGATTAGAGCTCATTACCAGGAAATTAATTGAATATCAGAAGATAATTGGAGGAATCCTGTAACCCATTCATTAAGTAGAAAATACATTTAAAGGAGTGTGGCATGGCATCGATTAATGTGTAATAACAATTAACATAGTGACTCCATTACAAGCAGTAGTAATTTAACTAGCGTTTGGGAATATCTACTATAAAAATTAATTTTTGGTAAAAACATACTTACCAAAGTACTGCATACTTTACGAATTTCACTTGAAAAATAAGTGAAAAATGGGAATGAAATTTTGTTGAAATTGACAATTATTTAGTTTCGTATTGAAGCTTCCACATTAATCTTAAAATCATATATAATCATATATAATCACAAATCTTAAAATTTGTATATTTTAAAGCTATTGATATAATACATCAAGAATCCAAATCATCCAAGCTTTTCTTTATAATAATTTATACAATCATTTTTGTTTGTTTGAAGTTTTCGTACTTTAAAACATTTTCTATGTTCCAAGAAGGATTCACAGAGCTTGCCACTATCTCAATTGAACAAAACTTAGTCATGTCAAATACAGTAGACGATTTTACCTTTACGAAAAGTTTTACTTTAGTTTTAGTTTCAAAATTATTCTACGTCCAATATAATAACCTATGTTAGTGAACCAAAATGCATGTGTTGGATTTTTGTGATTGCTTAGTTGCGAATTATTTTTAATTAAGGCGACTTTTTATATCTACACTGTCGAAAGCGTGCAAAGTAAATTCTAATTAAAAAGTATTGTGTGGTTTTCTTGCACCTAAATATGTACCTCAGTATCAGAAATCGCTAATCAGGTTTTTTATTAGAATATACTAATCGGAATTTGAAATATCCTGCGGATTTATAAACATTTTTTTCCAAACCATTGTAATGTAATTCTGGTGGTGGTAATTAAGTACACCTAATACGTGCTTATCACAATAATAAACGTCATGTCACATTGACAAGAATATACATATATCAATTTTAGAATCAAAAATTGTATGTATAAAAATGTATGGAATTTTCTGTACGTCATATTATACTTATAATACTAAAGTATTTGTTAAAAACTTGCCAAAAAATACATTAGATCTACAGATAGATCTCAGAACACATTAAAATATACGTTTAATAATTACACTATCAATACGCAGCCAATCAGACATTTTTGGTCTTCCCTACGATTAGCGTAGGTATGTTAAGCTAATGGGAATAAAATTCGACTGATAAACGCATTTCTAATATTTATATTCGACCTTAATCATCATGATGTTTTCACTTCTTTCCATTCTTAATAAATCAACCGATAACTAATGATAACATTTTTTTAGCAACCAAATTATCACAACGTCCAGCAAATAGAATTGATACAATGCCATATCGATGTAGGGTACCATAAAATACTTTGCACCATCGTTTCTGATGACGTGTTCTACCCAAAATACTGCTTCCTCCATTGGGGACTTGAACCCATCTTTCATTATGCGGGATTTTAGTTTAACAGTCTCTCTATATCTAAAAACAAAAAATTATGCATGAGAGGAACGAACATACAATACGAAGAAGATATGATCCTCTTTTCTATGGACAGTTAATACAATAGAAGCAATAGAAAGTCAATTAATAGTTATGATAAATGATTCTATTCTAGTTAATACCTACTTTGGGTTCGATATGACTTCTTCAACCGCATCACCAATCGTTTCTACCGCCAACTCATCCACGAAAACTGGCTTGCCATAACCTGCTGGTACTCAAGTACTCAATGAGTACCACTCATTCAGTGGTACTCAAGAAACCTTCGTGGGTAATGAAGAGTTTCAAATTTGGATGTGCTGTAACGTATAGAAAATTTGACATTCCATTTAGAGCTCGACGTTATTAAGTAAATTATGTCAGATTGCGTCTACGTTTATTTTCGGGAGACCAAAAATTAATACCAGAAATCAAAAGGTAAATGAATGAGTTGCTTTACCCAATATTTCTTGGTGAGGAAACAATTGTAAGTAGACCAATAAAAATTATCATTACATGATTTGGACAGTATGACTTGGAGATTTTGGTTTCCCCTGTCACATGTTTGAATTTAGGAGGTAGAAATAAATGATAATTAATCCTGCAATATACCCCTATTACATACCTGGATTTGCAATAATCTTATTATTTTTACGTGAGAATGGAAAAATCATTAAATAAATCAATGTTGACACGTTCTACGCAATCTTGTTCCCAATAAAATTCTCGTTTTGAAGAGTATTGACGGCGAATATTTAATAAGTACTTGGAGGATTTATAGTCCGGGATCCGACGTACAAAAAAAAATCCCGTTAGCACTTCTCAAAATAAACACTTTATTATTACGAACATGTGGATTAAGTGGTTCTGTCGTAAAGTGTAAAAGTTGCACGTCTGTTCTGTGATATTACAAATATGATTTGATAGACCAGGCGTACATGATTCGTGACCCCATAATTTACCATACTTGACAGTGAATTCTCTAAACACGTTTCGATAAATTCTCCTCATTTGCTTCCTTTCCCCCCCTCCTCTCTCTCTCTCTCTCTCTCTCTCTCTCTCTCTCTCTCTCTCTCTCTCTCTCTCTCTTCTGAATAAGCTTCCTCCGGTATGCCTGTTAGAAAGTCTAATTTACATTTTCTTGAGCCACTACTGGAAGTCCCGGTAGGATAATTTGTAGCTTGGTACTGTAGCGATAATTCAGAAATGGGATTGTTTGTCAAATCTTGTAGTGCCTTAACACGTACATTAAGACTAGAGTTATCCGTATTACCTAATACAGGCTATCAGCAATAATACAGGTAAAAAAGATTAAGGTCAGAGTTATGATTTTCTACGATGTTGAGTACTACTTTATAATTAGAAATTGAAGGTAGTGGTCTATTAGTAACAGATGACGGCATGAAGTCATGCTCTTGAAACATATCAGGAGTAAATAGACAAATTCCACAGGTTTTGAACATCGTAAAAATATTGGATGGAGTTGCTGCCATTGAAAATGCCTGGGTAATTATTTCTGGTATACCTGGAGTATACCGGGTGTACCTGGATGGTGTTCTACCATCAAATTCTATTCATCTATGCTATCTATGCCAACTTATGGAAGTGAATTGTTTCAAGCCATTAAAACTAGTCTGGGGGCATGTCACGAACGCTTAGAAGAGAATTCACAAAAATGTCATAAGAAATATTTTTCCATCTTTATTGAGATACCCGAAAGAAAAAGTGGGAGCTTCTTCTGCGGAAAATATAAAGTCAGGATTCAAGTCATCTGGATTGGTGCCATAAGATAGAACAAAAATTGCAAACAAATGTTAAACCAGAAGATGCTAATTTGAATGCGATGAGTGTTCTTGAGGCAATTCTTAATAAAACACGATGTAAGAGAGCTGATACAATTGTAAGAACGAAGAAGGTAAATATATATTGAAACTTGTCAAAGTGTTATTGCCTCGGAGAGTATGGCGCCTGCATCCAAAGAAAAAGAAATAATCAACAAGTTCAAAGGATGAAGAACTCCCAGATGAGAACATTCGGAACTATAAAACATCGGAAGATATTGGCGATTTCTAACAATGCAGTACAAAGGAGAACATTGGAACAAGGGAAAATTGATAGGAAAGTCAATTCAGAAGGTGATGATACCGAAAAATATTCCGTCGCTGAACTGACTAGAGTGGAGTTTAAAAGACAGAAGCAAGATCTAAAGAGAAGGATGGATAAGGAAGGATAACATTGAAGTATTCAACTTCAAGGAACACTCGGAAGGTAATCTCGTCATAGTAGAAATAAAATCAACAATAATAATCTCGAAAAAATTGTGGATAAAGTTCTGGAAATACTGGAAGATGACACATTGATGTATTCTTCCTCCAGTCCAGTGCAAAAATTCAGAATATTTATATGTTTTCCTAAGAGCCAGATAAGTCACTAGTCAGGAAAAGTGATATTAGGAAGATTCTTCCCATTCCTGAATGGTTGCAGAGATTTCTATTTAAAGCCTGTACCTGTTTTACCTTTTTGATTTTCTGAATATTTAACATTTCTTTGAATAAACTCAGGTTTCTTTGGGTTAAAATATTTTCCTGAGGGATTTTCTGGTGAGTTACAATTTTTAAAACATGGTGTGCATTTTCATATGCAAAAACATTAGCTGCAAAATGATACTAAATGACAAATCTATTAAAAAGTACAATTCCTTCAAAGAAAAATTATTTCATTCAACTGTATCAATTTTAGTTTTTCCGATTTATTTCTAATTTTATCACTTCTGAAAGTTCATAGCCATTTCAAGGCACGACCTTATACTGTACTAATTTTAAAAATCTAAATAAAGTCATTTGTATATATCTCGCTTAAAATTTTAATATGCAAATAGACACGTGAAATTGTAAATAGCAAACAAGGATTATATTATTTTTAGTTGTGCTTCACTGTGGGCATCTGTGGCTTTAAACTTTTACCACGCCATTACCTATACCTTCCTATACTCTACCTATACTCATATTTTCTGCTGGCCGTACGTTTTGTTATGCTGGTTACCAGACTATCAAATGCCGTACATCTAAACAGATAAACAGGCAGTTTATCAGACAATTATCAAATCTGATAAACGATAATATAAAATTACCTATATATCAATATATCAACTGGATGATCCCTGAATCGAAAAAATAAATGCGTGCCTCAAAAATTTTATCTGGATTTATCTATTTTCCTAGGTGTTCATCGTGTTATGTGCATCTTAGATTCCTCCGCCATTTTACAAAGTGGAAAAGAAGTTGATCGTTTAAAAGAATGATATTTGGTGATTTTAGATTTGGCAATATTTTCACTGATTCACGAAATGTAACTAACAACAAAACCCAGATATGATAAATTCTGGAGATATAAAAACGAACAAATATTGGATTATGACGAGCAATTGTGAAAATTTTGATTATAGTGAATTGTAATACACTTTGATTAGTAAAAGTTATACTGTAGTTTCCAGACTGGAAAAATAAAACTAATAGTTTTGACGAATATAGGGATTAAATTCAAATGATTTAAGGGTAAAATTACCCCTACAGGCACTAATTGTACAAAAACTTTACAAAAATTAAAGTGAAATCTTTAATCCGCTTAAAATAAAAGCTATTTTAATCAAATACACTTTATTCATCATTTAAACAGTTTTTAATTTCTCGACTTTCTTAAATATACCAAAAATAGACAGAATTAATTTCTTCATCAACCATATAACCACAAATATTCCAATTATGAAGGTTCCAATTATGTCCAGTAAATAAAATTGATACCAAGGCATTCCTAAATAAGGCACTTTCAAATGTTTAGCGCCGTTATGTTTAATTACGTATTCCACCCAATAAATCGCTTCCTCCATTGGTGGCTTTATTCGATCCTTAAGTACAAGAGAACTCTCTTTAACGGCTCCCAAGTATCTACAACACAAATAATAGAAACACTAGCAAGCTTATAACGAAACAATAGTCCAATTAAACTAATTAGAATCACCTTCAACTGAATTTATTTTTCTTGGTAATTGGTTGAATCAATCACTTTAGGTCAATTTTTGCGAATTCGCAATATTTCTACCAGTAAACTCATAAGAAAAAATAAACAAATATTTTAAGTTGGAGGTCATGTATGCAATAATTATGCAAAATTATGTTTCATTACGATGGTAGAATGTAGCATTAGAACTTGACAAGTGGCACAACATTATCAAGCTATGGGTCACAGGAATGGCTTGCTTTCCTGCTCCTGCTCATTGCTTCCCCACCCTAAGGATCAAAAGGTATCATTCCCCTCAGACGAAGACTGAAATGGACTGCTCGACGACGAGCACCAAGACCTATTTGATACAGGCCAAGAATGCCAAAACAGCTCCGACTATTAAATTGCAGTAGTGTCCACAGAAATTTTATTTTAAGATTTCCTCACCCAAGGAGGGCATAATGGACCAAAAGCACGACGAAATAAAACAGGGCCTACTAGCAAGAAGGAGAAGAGTCACCACCAGCCACCAGTCATAATCAGAGAAACAAAGAGGACTTTAGAATTATGATGAGACCACATTTACAAGCTATAAGACGAAAAATCTACCAAAGTGACAACTAGAGGGCTGGAATTGATCACGGAGGAAAATATATAGAAAAACCCGAACTAAACAAGGTTCCAGTTCGATAGATCACTCCGATGGCGAAGAACATAAGAAAGGCCAAGGGAGGAGCGAAAGGAATTCCTATGCCATTAGTGTTGCTGCAACAAGAGAAGAAGGTGAGAACAAGAAGGTGTATGCGGTGACGGAAAGACGTATCAGTAGGACGATGGATTGTGATGAGGACGCATCACAAGGTTCAAGAGACCAAGGATCGCAATGAAAGAGGGCTAATCGAAGAGGACCAAATTAGAAGAGAGCAACCAGCATTACCAATAAATACGGAGGAGAAGAAATCCTAGAAGTAGAAATGAGGAGAAAGAACGCTCAGCTTCAGAAAAAACAGAACACGACAAGGAACAAGAGCACATTAACCTGTGCACTATAGGAAAAATCTACAGGCGCAACAGAAAATGGAGCGAGTTTGGTATTATCGAGCGGCAACCGTGTATAGACGCAAAGTTTTTTGATACGTTCGTTAATAGAAACTTTCTTACTGCTTCTGCCTTCGGTTAACATAAGCGGAGGCCTAAAACGTTATGCAATCTTCTTGTAAAGTGGTTAAACAAAGTATTCAGTAACACTTAATCCTGTATAAACCTGTCACCACATGTAAGCTTATCTATATATAGTAGCATCGCCAATATACATAATAAATATTGCGAAAAGAAGTGTTCACCCCAAGGAAATATCTCGATAGAATGAAAAATAAATACGTCGTTTTTGAAATAAATGGATTGGTTTTATTACAAACTTAGTGAATCGGTAAAACATCTGGTCAAAAGATTCAAAAAAACTGGCCTATCCAGTATATTATTGTGTCATTTGAAGTACACCATAGGTTGAAATATAAACATGGCAACCTAAACCACAAAATTAAATATTTATTTCATTTGAATAGAATTTATGAAGCGTAAGAGAACTTAGTATTGTTTCAAATTTGGTCCTTACACTCACTTGGAATTTGATATAACTTCCTCGATAGAATATCTCAAAATTTCTTCTGTTAGTCCTTCCCAGTTGACAGTGAGTCCCAATCCATTTTCAACAGAAAATAGAGCATTTAGCATTTGATCGATTACAAGTGGAATTGTTATAGTTGGCACACCATTGTAGATGGTTTCTATTAAACTTGAGAAGCCACCGTGTGTGATAAAAAGCTTTATATTGGGATGACCTGCAAGACAAACCTGAACAAAACAAGTCACCCAAAAAGTTTATTAATGTTTACCGAGAATATCCTGCTGGGGGAACCAATTCCCTAAAATCACATTATCAGGTTTCCCAGGCATATGGCTTTCTGAATATTTCCACAGTATTAACTCTTTCCTCTCTGCGAAGACTTTCAAAAACACTTCTACTTTCTCTTTGGGTACATGTTCTGGTTTCATATTTGAACCCAAACTAAAGTAAATGAAGCCGTTATTAGCGTTATCTAGAATCGTCTGCAGATTATCTGGTAATTTTTTCGGTGGTTTTAAATGAAATCCACCAATATCTACCATCGTAGGAACCTTAGGGTGCTGATAATTTGTACTGGGGTGAGAATTTACTAACATCAACGAAGTATTGCGTATAATATCGTTCAGACAAGAAACGTTTGGGAAATGTCTTTTAACCAGATCTGCTTGATGAGGAGATAGATAAAATGAAACTAGTACAGTTCTGATAGCCCAAATACACATGTTTCTTATGCGGTCTAAGTAATTCAGCTTTCCTTGAGAAAAGCTATGTCTAGATAATTCGTGAGAATGTGAAGGTAGAGAGGGCACACCGATATCATTGTAACAATAATTATAACCGCCAAAATTATTAAAAGTTATTAGATGGGCATTGAAATGAGCAGCAAAGGCCTTCAAAGAATTCATAAGGAGTTCTGGAATAATGACTGCATCAAATTTCTCTTTGGAGTGGATTAAATCTTGAACTTCTATGTTATTTAGAGTGGTTTCTGAAACATATTTAAAAAGCTCTATATACTGCATCCAAGTGGAGTGTTGATTCGATTTACTTAATTTCGTAATATAATTATTTCCTGAAAATAGAAGGTAAGTTGGTAATAATCTTTCTTATTGAACTTCATATACGCTCATATGTGTCGCTGATACTTTTCAATACAATTTCCCTCCACGTGCCATTTTCTGGGAGTGATTTCTGCGAAAATGGGCTTATTATGGTAATGTCATGACCTGCTTCGGCTAAGCCCTTTAATAGTGCACTTCCTAAGAAATAGTGACTAGGCACAGGAAACACAAAAATTCCCAGAATGCGATATCCATTAGAGTTTGCAATGAAAAGTAAGCAGATCCAGCTGGCAATTAAAATTGTAATCCTCACCTCCATATTCTAATCTAAGGAAAATAATATGTACATTTAGCAGAACACCATGCATTGTAATTTTGTACGTCCAAATTACCATTAAAATGTAAGTACCTGTAACTGGCTACAATAGCTGTGCTGTGTAGTTAGCCAGAATATATGCAATAAGTAGAATTTTATAACTCACCTTCTAATTTTGTTTATATGGTGGTAATTTCTATAAACTTATCATCACAGTGTTAGTACAACTGCCTTGTTCGAACAACTTAGAAGTACTTGAAAAACAAATTCGTTTCTAGTACCTTCCCATATTTGTTAAAAATATCTAAATTATTTCCTAATTGTTGTTATTACCAGTAAGTAATTTGAGTTGAAAGTAAGTGTAATAGAAAGGGAATTTTAACTACGCTTCTGAAAAGAGCATTATTTTATAGTAAAGTAAATTATTTATGTCACAGGCATGTAAAATCTTCAGCGATAACAACGTGTATTACTTATTTCAATGCAAAGTCCTTGATCAGAATATGGTTTGCCCCTATGTTTCGTCGGAACCTCGTCAATGTGCCGATATCCCATGTTTTTAACTTTTACTGTAATATTATAAAGGAATAAATAAAAAGGGAATTAATAAAACTACCGGTTTGGGGCTCATACATGACTTTATTGGCCCCAGGAGGAAAACCTGGCCAGTACAGAGACCAACCAGGAAAAATCCCCGTTTCATGAAATGCATTAATTACAAATAACCTTAAATTACACAAATTAAACAAAAACTATCAAAGTAAAATACATGAGTTTCTCCCTATATATGAAAGTTTAAAGGAGTGAGAGGTATATGTATCGATTAATTATTGCTCTCGGTTAGTATAGGGCCATTGATCAGCCCTTGAGTGACGAACTGTATGTTAGGTCGTGCTTGATAAGTGAGTAAACAGTCATTGGGTCATTAAGACCGTGGGTCCGTTGTATAGGACCTGTATCGTTGGGTATGACCGTGGGTCCATTGAAGAGGACCTGTATCGTTGGGTAAGACCGTGGGTCCATTGGATAGGACCTGTATCGTTGGGTCGGTTAAGACCGTGGGTCCGTTGTATGGGACCTGTATCGTTGGGTATGACCGTGGGTTCATTGAAGAGGACCTGTATCGTTGGGTAAGACCGTGGGCCCATTGGATAGGACCTGTATCGTTGGGTCGGTTAAGACCGTGGGTCCGTTGTATGGGACCTGTATCGTTGGGTATGACCGTGGGTTCATTGAAGAGGACCTGTATCGTTGGGTAAGACCGTGGGCCCATTGGATAGGACCTGTATCGTTGGGTCGGTTAAGACCGTGGGTCCGTTGTATGGGACCTGTATCGTTGGGTATGACCATGGATCCATTGAAAAGGACCTGTATCGTTGGGTAAGACCGTGGGTCCATTGGATAGGACCTGTATCGTTGGGTCGGTTAAGACCGTGGGTCCGTTGTATGGGACCTGTATCGTTGGGTATGACCGTGGATCCATTGAAGAGGACCTGTATCGTTGGGTGGTCTTGTCAATGTATAATGTCGTTGCTTAGACCAGAATTCGTAAGTGTGAGCGTTATGTGATGTAGCCGTATATGAGGTCGTTGTTCAGATCAGAGTATGTAAAGTTGATGTAAGTTGGATTGTTGTGTGCCATTCGTCAAATCAATATCAGTCGGTACTCATCGTTATACACACGCAAACGCACACTCGGCGATTCGCATCGACGCTGTTTTTTCTCTTGACCGGACTCGCGTCTCCGCGCCGTTCCCACTTACTTGTCCGTCACGTATTCCCTCTCTTAATCCCACTAAAATATACGTACACAAAATATTCGTTTTCGGAACTCTACCATACACCCTATATAAACATTTTAATAGTTAGTAGTAGCATAAACTTGATACAAGATTAGTTTTCATACAATAAATATTGCTCTGTAAGTTTGAACAGTTCTTGTGAATATATCTCAAAAATAATAGGTCATTAAAAATGCTACAGTTTCTCATAAAATTGTTATTACTAATTGTTATTACAGTTTGCAAGTAACTACATTGATATATTACATGATGAGAGCACATGATTGCGACCCCCATCACATGATAGGGGTTGCATGTAAAATTTGGCGTTTACCAAACCAATCAAAGACTAAAGTTTGTGCCGCAATTTTTACTTCCATTTTCTCTTTCGCTAATATCGGAGTTTGCCTCTAATGGTTATGCTATGCTCAATTTGAAAAGCAACCAGTTATTCTAATATAATTTTCGTTAATATTCTGTTTACCTTGTGTATTTAATATTTTCTATAGTCGTACATCTATAGTCATATTATTTCTGACGAATTTCCAGTACCTAAGATATAAATATTCCCCATATGTTACTGGATGAGATATTTGATCAGAAATATGGAAGTGCTTTTAATTCTGCTCACTGTTGAATGCGCAGAAATACTATTATCGCTGATTTGATATTGTTCTGTCCATATGTCCAAAACAATTGAACCCCGATTATGAAAAATAATGTTCCATAGAGTAATTTAGCTAACCAAAATTTCTCTAAATGAAACCCATTAAGAAAATCAGAAAAAAAATGGAAGTAAGGGGAGGCAAGTTGACTACAAAAAGGAGCAATTAATAATAATTTTAAATCAATGTACGATGTACACTTACAACTTGACAAAGATTCCATTTTTTTACAATATATTTCCAATACTTCAATACCCAAAGTACACTCATTTGCTGGTAGTTAAATGGTCTGTCTTTGTAAGCAGCCACGGGGGGGGGGGGGTCAGTAATGACAGTACCATTAACTTCTCTTTAATGTGATGAATGGATGGCTGGAGTCCGAACAGTGGACAGTATTTGAAAAATTTAAATTAGGCCCTTTGTTAGAACGTGCAAAGCTTTAGTAGCTTATCGAACTTAAGATGAGCTAAAGGACTAAGTAAATAAATTGAAGGCAGTATATAAAGGAAAAGTATTTTTAGTCTATCTTTTTAGGAAAATTTAGTTGCTGTTGATTTATGGCTGTGTATACTTCCCTTAGTGGCCGATCACGTTATGAAATATAGTGAAAACTTACAATAATTGTGTCATGTGTGATTGTAATCAAGATAATCAAGGGTATGTAACTAATTGATTTTTAATTTTGTTTCGTTACTTGCGTCCCTGGGGATATAGCAATGTGGTTTCTGGAAAACCACTTGTGGTGTATGGTTGTTCCTGAAGAATCAGATGTGGTGTGAAACCATCCTGTAAAACCTGTAGATAAAAGTAAGGGACATCCATCAGCAAGTTCTAATCAGATCAATCAAGGAAGATAGAATCAACTAAAATAAACTATTATAAGATATATAATGTATATCCTAAAGTATCGCAGTCAGATTAGAGCTCATTACCAGGAAATTAATTTAATATCAGTAGATAGATGGAAAAATCTTATAATCCATTCATTAAGTAGAATACACATTTAAAGGAGTGTGGCATGGCATCGATTAATTTGAAATAGCAATTAACATAGTGGCTCCATTACAAGCAGTAGTAATTTAACTAGCGTTTGGAAATATCTACTATAAAAATTAATTTTTGGTAAAAACATACTTACCAAAGTACTGCATATTTTACGAATTTCACTTGAAAAATAAGTGAAAAATGGGAGTGACATTTTGTTGAAATTGACAATTATTTAGTTTCGTATTGAAGCTTCCACATTAATATTAAAATCATATATAATCATATATAATCCCATATCTTAAAATTTGTATATTTTAAAGCTATTGATATAACACATCAAGAATCCAAATCATCTAAACTTTTCTTTATAATAATTTATACAATCATTTTTTGTTTTTTGTTTGAAGTTTTCATACATTAAAACATTTTCTATGTTCCAAGAAGGATTCGCACAGCTTGCCACTATCTCAGTTGAACAAAACTTAGACATATCAAATACAGTAGACGACTTTACCTTTACGAAAAGTTTTACTTTAGTTTTAGTTTCAAAATTATTCTACGTCCAATATAAAAACCTATGTTGTTCCATGTGTCCATGGTCCATGGTCCATGTACCATGTGTTCGATTTTTGTGATTGCTTAGTTCCGAATTTATTTTTAATTAAGGCGACTTTTATATTTACACTGTCGAATACGTGCCAAGTAAATTCTAATTAAAATGTTTTGTGCGGTTTGCTTGCACCTAAATATGTACCTCAGTATTTGAATGCGTTAATCAGGTTTTCAATTTTGAAACTTAATTCATTACATTTATTATGATGTAAAAACTCCATAATTAGAGTATTAGAATATACTAATCTTCATATGAAATATCCTGCGGATTTATAACCATAAATATTTTTTACCAAACTCTTGTAATGTAATTCTAATTGTGTATATTAAGTATACCTAATACGTGCTTATCATAATAATAAATGTCACGATACACTGACGATGATATACATATATCAATTTTAGAATCACAAACTGTTTATATGAAAATGTATGGAATTTTCTGTATGTCATATCATACTTATAATACTAAAGTATTTGTTAAAAACTTGTCAAAAATACCTTAGATCTACAGATAGATCTTAAAACACATTAAAATGTACGTTTAATAATTACACTCTCAATAAGCATCAAAACTGACATTTTTGGTTTACCTTTTGATTAGCATAGGTATGTTAAGCTAATGGGAATAAAACTCGACTGAAAAACGCATTTCTAATATTTATTTTCGACGTTAGTCATCACGATGTTTTCACTTTTTTTCCCTTTTTAATAAATAAACCGATAACTAATGATAACAATATTTTTATCAACCAAAGGATCACAACGACAATAAATAATAACGTAGCAAAAACATCCAGCAAATAGAATTGATACAACGGCATATCGATGTAGGGTACCATCAAATACTTTGCACCATCGTTTCTGATGACGTATTCTACCCAAAATACTGCTTCCTCCATTGGGGACTTGAACCGATCTTTCATTATGCGGGATTTTAGTTTAACAGTCTCTCTATATCTAAAAACAAAAAATTATGCATGACAGGAACAAACATACAATACGAAGAAGATATGATCCTCATTTCTATGGACAGTTAATACAATAGAAGCAATAGAAAGTAAATTAATAGTAATGATAAATGATTCTATTCTAGTTAATACCTACTTTGGGTTCGATATGACTTCTTCAACCGCATCACCAAACGTTTCTACAGTCAAATCATCCATGAAAACTGGCTTGCCATAACCTGCTTCTCCTGCTATTCTGGCATTCGCCACCTGATCTCCTAAGACTGGGACAGCAACAGTTGGTACACCGTGGTAGATCGTTTCAGTGGTACTCAAGAAACCTCCGTGGGTAATGAAGAGTTTCAAATTTGGATGTGCTGTAACGTATAGAAAATTTGACATTCCATTTAGAGCTAGATGTTGTTAAGTAAATTATGTCAGGTTTCGTCTACGTTTATTTTCGGGAGACCAAAAATTAATACCAGAAATTAAAAGGTAAATGAATGAAGTGCCTTACCCAATATTTCTTGTTGAGGAAACCACTTTCCCAAAACCACATTATCAGGTTTGCCTGGAAAAGTGTCCTCTCCCCACTTCCAGAAAACCAACTCCTTCCTCTTGCCTAGAGCTTTTACTATGGATTGAATCTTTTCTGGAGCCAGTTCCTCGGACTTAATGTGCGATCCCATACTGAAGTAAATAACACCATTCTTAGCGTTATCCATAAGTTTCTGCAGATCATCGGGGAGTTTTCCAGTTGGTTTCAAGTGAAAACCTCCGATGTCAATCATCATCGGCACCTTAGGTTGAGGTGAATTGATACTAACATCCGAATTTACTAGTACCAAGGAGCTATTGTATAGGATATCCTTCAGAGCCGGGCCGTTGGGAAAAAATTTCTTTACAATAGCTTCATGAGCGGGATACTGTAACAGGTTGTCGATCAACATTCTGCCACCTCTTGCTAGGGTATTTATTATTCTCTGGATAAACGTCATCTTTGGTGAGAAGCCAATCACAGCTTCAGGAAAGTGGGATGGTAGAACATGGTTACCAACGTAACGAAAGTAGAAGGGAAACGAACCGGAGTTGCTGAAACTTATAAGATGTGCATTGAAATGAGGAGCTAATGCCTTTAAGGAGTCCCACATCATTTCAGACACTATAACGGCATCAAATTTTTCGTTGGAATGTATCAATGCTTGCACTTCTGGATGATTCAGAGTCGTTTCTGACAAGTTAATCAGTCGTCTGAAGAACTGCAACATCATGGAAAACGGATTCAAATTTTTCGTTTTTGATATAAGCATTGAATCTGGAATAAAATATTTGAAATAAGTATAAGTAGTAGAAGATCCCATAGGTCATTCGCTAATACAGAACCCGTCGAAATATTTTGCTATCCTTTTGGTACTGTTATTTTTCGGTTGAACATGGGAAGGTTATACCTAAATATGTCCCAAACTTTAAGCCATGGGTATCTCAAACGTTAAATCAATTACTCAAATTTGTTCTTAATCTTAAGAGAGAATATGAATGTTGTCAAATATTAGGGAATGAACGATTTTTCTCAAATTTATGTACATGTTACTGAAACGTACCTTTAAATATCGCTTCGTTCTCGTGGAGTACGATTTCCCTCCAGGTACCATTTTTCGGAAGAGATTTTAAGGTGTAAGGGCTTAAAATGGTGACGTCATGACCAGCTTCGGCTAGGCCTTTCATTAACGCGCTTCCTAGGAAGTAATGGCTAGGCGCAGGCATAGGAAATACCCCCAGTATACGATATCCGCTACATTGTATGGAAAAGAACAGCCCTAATGTTACCACTCTTAAAACAGCTGATGTGAAAGTCATTGTAGGTGCTATCAGACTGAAACAAAATACATTCCGTCATGCTATAAAAGCATCAAAGCAATGGTAGATGTCAAAGATGTGGACTGATAAGTTCAGCGATAGTCAAAATTTTGGATACTTTTAGATGGTTAATGATAGTTTTGGAGACAACTTTAATTAAAAAAATAAGGGTAACTTTGTTATATTCATACTTAAAAAAATAATATTAAGTTATTAATAAATTATTTTCTTGAACTTGCAATATTTTCAGGAGGAAGTTATTTAACCAACATTTTGAGAATCAACGTGATAAATATATTAATCGATAGTCCTTAGTCATGGATGACTGAACAGACATTACTATCCAGGAAATATCTTATCTCAAAGTAGACAAGTAACAACTATTACTCGTAAATACTTCTCTCTCTCTCTCTCTCTCAGCTTTCAGCTCTCAGCTCTCAGCAACGTGCGTCGAATTTTAAACTGGGCGTCAACGTAAATATTTCTAAAAATAATCACACAATAATTTAATCAACAATCAGTGAGACGTAAAAAGAAAGGTTAACTTTAGGTTAACTAAAGAAAGGAAAAGGTTAAGGTTAAACCTTAACTGCTATATTTGTATTATTTAAAAAACAAACTAAAAACTTATCTGTATAACTACACTTTCTTTTGCGCAATTCATGTTAAAGATCCAATTAAAATTGATGATGATGAACTTGCCTGCGCACCTCTGAACAAGCACGGTACTAGATCGCAACTGAAGAGCCTTGTAGGAAAGAAAAACATGTAATTAAAAAATGGAATACAAATAATAAATTAATGGTAAATAATTATTGAGCAACTTGAATAAAACGTTTAAACGGTAATTTAAGGACCGACAAAAAAGTTTTTCAAGTGACGATGTTAAAACGCGTAAATTATGTCCTATGATAGCATACAAAAATATGAACAGTGTTTGACAAATTAGATAAAAAAAATTATACACAAGTAAATTACAAGTCAAAATAAGTAAACAGTGTATGTGTTCACTTATGTAATGTAAGTAGTTTTTGGCGCTACCTCACCAATAAATTTTATAGGCACAGCGTCTGTTGTAGGGTTACGTAATAGAAGAATTAACTAACCGAGCAATTTGAAACCCTTCGCGCCATCTGTTAGTCAATACTCAAAATAATCGGTTCTGTTATAATTGTCTTCCCCAGAAATTCATAATAACTGCAATGCGTATCTAGATGGAAGAACTTGTGGGTTATTACGTTTAGCGTGAATGGATTTCAAGGAATCGATAATTAATGCATAATTTCAAAAGAAACTGTCACTGAAAACGTTGTGAAACCCAATACCACATAATCCTTAAAAAACGGGGAATCCCCTTTTAGGAAAAATTAAAGAAGCAGTCGATACTCAAAAACAAAAACTCCATTTCAAGTAAAGAAAAAATCTCTTATCTCTATGCAAAACGGACATCTAATATATTTCTATCAGTCGAATTTATGCTTAATTTAGCAATCCACTGTATAAAGTTCTTGTAGACAAAACTGTAGAGAAATCTGGGAACCTATAATAGATGAGAAGTAACTAAGGCGCTTGGAGGGGGTAAGTACAAAACCGGATGTTACAGTTGGTAGAGGAATTTCGGGACCTCTTGAAGAATGACGTCATGGTGCGCCACAGACACTGGCGCATGCCTAAAAGTAGTAATCGGAGCGAAAATATTGTTCTTTGATTTGGTTCATCAGTTTGTCTTAATTAAGTTCAACCTAACCAAAAAATACAAATATGAACAAAGTTAGGTAGTACAGTGGTCCTGCGTGGTTGTTTCATATATTTTTTATTCTCTGGTTCTTGGTGTTGCATTTTACTAATGTTTTATTACCATGGTTGTTAGAACTTTTATTTCTACGATATTATAATCAACAGTCTTTATCAAAACGAATTTCCTTCATCAAGGAAAAGGGTACAAAACATAAACGGAAATCGATAGCCAAGCAATTCGATGAAGAGATTATTCGTAATATTATACAAAGATTCACTGCCACCCATAAGAATCAGACTGCTGAAAGCATCATCGAGGAAGCCAAAAAGGACAGAATTAATTTAAATTAATTAAGTCTTAAGACTATCCTCATTCAGGAAAATTCTCCATAATTTGAGATATATAGAAAAAGTTATACCAGACCAAAATATAATTCCAATTTACGACTCAAGCTGCATTGAGTTGTGATGAATTATTAATACCACAGGGTCCCTCGAAAGTTATCAACGGAGAGTTCAACTAAATCGATTTAGTATTGACAAACATCTATTTATATTTAGTAAGGATGACAATTCACAGGAAGAAAAAAATAATGCATCTAATAGATGTGAAATCATACACCAATTTTCACTGATTAAGAAACACCATTATTTATCTACGGTGTAGCAACAATCGGTCTTTCACAGATGATCATCCATGGAAAATAAAAGAATAATTTCACTTAACGTCCAATTCAGCTAATAGTAAATTCATCTAAATACATTCCATCTAAAGAACAATTCGCTTAAACCATGTCAAAATACCTAATAAACCTATTAATAATCCTATTAAACAAAACCAATTGTGGGTCCCCAAGATGGTTTCAGAATTCGTCGAAAGCGAAAAAGAAGTTACATAATTAAAATCAAAGATATACATGCATGTTAAAGATTGGCAAGTTGGAAGCAGAACTCATTGGAAATATGAGCAGTACCACAATGGAAATCTCGAATGATAACAGCAACTATCGATGTTGTAAAAGGAACTCACAGTGGGATAGCTGCAGTATTGAGTTTAGTGAAATAATAAAGAAGTTTGTTGAACGATGCACACAAAAATATGTCAAGAATATCGAAGAAAAAGAAGAAAAGAAGGGTGGCAGCCGTCCATCATCTACTTAATTACCTACCAAGAAGAGAAAAATTCGACGAGTTTGTTTATCGTCCATGAATGGTTCAAATCTGCCAAATTGGAAAAGAGATATTTCGTTTCCTGAAGAATACCAAAGGGCCGAAAAAAGGGGACATTTCTTATTATTTGATTCTGGCGAAGAGCATAACAGATTAATATTTTCCACAAGAAAAATCTCCACTGTGTTTAGAAGTGCTCTCACTAGTTCATGGATGGAGCATTCAAGGTAGCTCCTAATATATTCCAACTTTACATCATACATGGTGTTCATGAAGGCCCAATGCTACTGACTTATACATTATTTCCTGACTGATTGATAGAAATTAAACGACTTGATTTGAAATTTCACCAAAATAAATTTTAACTGATTTTCAAAAAGGCAATGATTAATACAGTGCGCTAAGATATTCAGATAGCATTATTCGTAGATGTTACTTCCATTTTAATCAGTATATTAATTCCGTCGAAATTTAGAACTGTGGTCCTAAATTGTATCCTGTGGAACACATTACATTGCATTAGTGCGTTGGAGCAGTTAGTGGATTCGGGATTTCCCTTCAAGAGTGTGAAGATATTGTCAACAATTTTAGAATAACTTGATTGGTCGACTAACAATAGGGGGAGCAACAGGCGAAGGCAGTCAAATTTGGGATCGAATTGTGGAATTGTAGTACAAGCACAAGCGACAATATTCGTAAAATTTGTTACTCATATTTGTTCACAGCATTATAGTTATCTTTACTTCTGATGCCCATAAAATTTAAATCAAATTATAACTTACTAAGTTACTAAATTCAAGAAACCTTTAACAACTACTCTCTGATTTATCTGATTGTTGTCAATTTTGCACTACACTTAGAAAATAACATAAAACACCTATAGTGAAAATTTCACCAATCAAAATCAAACGGTGCTAGCCCTAGTGAACGGGGGAGCTTTTCAATAAGAAAATTTAAAATATGTTTTAAAATATGTTTGTTTAGTGTTAGAGTAACGAATTTGGAAACTACAAAGAACATATTCCCGATCGCCACGAAAGAGGAGCTTAGGGTTCGTGTGCAAAGACGCGCCCTATTGGCTAGGGGAAAGTCAGAAATAGATCGATTATTGGTCGAAAGATTGGGTCTTTAAGAAAATGTTGCTGTCTTGGCT
This sequence comes from Cryptocephalus primarius, assembly GCA_963576515.1. Taxonomy (NCBI): domain Eukaryota; kingdom Metazoa; phylum Arthropoda; class Insecta; order Coleoptera; family Chrysomelidae; genus Cryptocephalus; species Cryptocephalus primarius. The sequence goes on along the minus strand of OY754940.1, from coordinate 14,975,372 downwards.
GGGTTTTTAGGTTAGCTGCCTGAAAAAACGTCAGGAGATGGGTTAGTGGAGGGCGATAGTCACGGTGGAGCTTTTATCTCCATAATATGTGGGATTCACGAGGTGCGTTTGAGATTGATAAGTTGCCTTTAATCTGGGAATCTGTTAAAATCGTAAAGGATAGTACATGAAGTTCTGGTATACAAAAGCAAGGGAAGTGTTTAGGGTCCCTAGAATCCGAAGGGGCGCCTTGTTGGTCATACAGCTGAATTAATTCGTCCAAGTATTGAGCAAAGTTGGAACGCCTCCTTCTCTGGATTAAGCACTCCCGAAATTCCTGTTTCAGCACTTGGAAAGGCGACCCGGGTGACGCTGTCTGAGTTCACCACTTAAATGATCGTGACAACCTAAGGTAAGGTTATTGGTTTAAATAACAATAACCTTGGTATATACCTATGGTTATTAGTTTAAAAACTGTGAGGTTTAGTTAAGATAAATGTAACTGATAAAAAACTTAGGGAATTTAGTAAAGTGAAATTATTGGTTTGAACTTTTGTTAACTATTTACGATTAGACTATTTGTATAATCTTTGGGAATTAGTGATGTATTTGTTATAAAAACGTTGTGGGATTTAGTAAAACATTTATTTTAAAAAACTTTTAGAAGGATTTGTTAGAGTATACGTCAAAAATCAGGTGAACTTTAAACTTTGCTTACGTTCTCCTATTTGACCTGTTGTGAGAAGTTTCTATGTAGCTCTAGCTAGTTGGGCTGGATTAAATTCGACAGAAAATTAGTCGTAACAAACTAACAATGCCGTTGAAAGATGATACCGATATTCAGAAATCGTTATAAAGTCAACACATCAACACACTTGCTTCAAATGTATGAAATCATCCTCACATTGTCTCCTAGGTAGAACAGGCAAAACCTCCTCTTGTAATTATCTGTAGATAACGCATTTGATTGCGACTGAAGTCTTGTTACAAATTTAACCTATTTTGAAGCTATAAGTATTTGACTAGTATCTATTAAAACATTTTGTCAAAATATTTGAACTAATCAGAAAATACTTCACAATCCAAGAAAAATTTAAATCGTTCTTTATATAAGTATTTATGATCAAGAAAGTTATAGTTGTCGTTTAAATGTATAAAGTGGCAACCTCTGAGATAATCGAATGCATCATCCCAAACATACTGCAAAACAGTGGTTGATGAACTGCTTATAATTACCCCTTGCCGCTGCTGTAAATTGCAATTATGATTTGAGCGAGTATATACATTTTGCGTATTTAAAATTATTAACCACTAAGAGGCAACTTATTTTGCTTTTTGTTCTTCTCGAAAGTTGTCGTCATTGCACCATTTAAATACAACCACTTTTGCCCCTTTGTATTTCTACGCTGCTGCACCAAAGTAATAAAGTTATGTATTAACTTCAATAAATCACAATAATTTAATATAAATGGTCTCTTCAACAATCAGTTTAAAAAGATTTTAATTAGCAAACAGCAATATATGTCGTACTGCCCTTATACGATGCTTAATGCAATTGTCGCGAGAGCACTCGCTTGAACAATATTTTTATTGTTATATGTGAACTGTTAATGATATAACAAATGTTATAAAAACATTGGGCTTTTAGAAATAAATTTTAAAGAATCTCACCATTTAATAATGACAGGCTGGAAATTAATTACCACTACCACTGCTCTGTCAAAGTACACGCCACTGCCAAGAAATGTCACCGCACGTCTGAAACAATGACATTTAATTATAAGAAATTAAATAAATATTTTCAGTCAAAACTAAATTTAGAGAAAACATCTTCTCAGTATCACAAACATACTCAGAAAAAATTATTAATGCGAAAATCCTCCATAGAAAGGAATTAGTTAACAATTAATGAATTATCATTAAATAATTCCAAAAATAAAAGCACCAAGAAATTAGTCGCCAGTGAATATTATAGTCGAATAAACTGAGAAAATAACATGATTACCAATAAAGTCCCTTAAAAAACTTTTTCCGACGGTAACATTCGGAAGACGGACTTTTCCTGTGCACAGACGACACATATTTTTTTTCGAAAACATCCAGAAGTTTTAAAGAAATTGCTATAGCCCCTCCAGTAATTAAACTTGAACCGTTCCCCTACCAACTGACTGTAGAAATAAAGTTCTTACAGTATAAAACTATTCGACAGTTGTTTGTTCGTAGCGCGACTAAAAAATCTCACAAAAACTGTATTCCGGCATGATTCATGTGTGATCAGTAGCGATGAGAACCGAGAATCGCGGTTTTTATAACGAATTTGTAGTAAAGTATTGTTTTTGTTTCGTTCACATGTAGATAATGGAATTCTAAATGTAAATACGCATAAATATTTAGTTATTACTAGAAGAATACGTGGTTTAAAAGTGATATTGTTAAATCTAATCGTTTGATAAAAATAAAAGGGGTTATTGACAAGAAACAAGAGAAAATGCATCATTATTCAAAAAAATATAATTTATATATTAGAGGTTACATTGCACGTATCCGCCAGGTAAGCAAGAATTTTCCTCATATTAAGTTTAATAGCAATTCATTCGTGGGCATCCGTTGAAATATCCAGTAGAAATTTAAAACTCGTTTGGCAGCCAAATTTTCCCTGTAGGTAATCTCTTATGAATAAAAATACCCAAAAAATGTCATTTTTGGATTTTTGCTTATATCTGGAAAAGGATTGAATAAAGCACATTACTGTCAACGGGATATTTGTAGAGATTCAAAAAACCGTTAAAATGGGATATGGCAGACCTAGACCAGACCATTTTTAATTGACAATAGGCTAAAGAATCATGAATAAGTACTTTCTAGTTCTTAGTTGTGTCATTTGTATGTCGAATTATGAGCGTCTTAGAACATCCTCCAGTGCCAAGAAAATGTATATAATTTATGATACAACTCAAAATAATGAAGTTTTTGAAACTTTTATTTTAAGTGATTCAAATCCTGCAGCAAAACTTAGGTCACTAGCATCAAAAACATAAAACAATGAAGTTTACACAAAAATTTGCATCTTCAAAACGATTCGTTTTATATTAGCTCAAACATTACAGGATCTATGAAGAGTATACCAAAAATTGTTGTCACTTGTAATTCCTCTAAGACTAAAGAAAATTTAGAGTTATGACAATTTATGTTTCTACTCATGAAAAACTGATTGCAATGAGTCGACCGTACGAACGTCTCAAGTATTCAACAATAACACTATTACAATTTCTTGGCAAAATAATTCCGAAGACGAGTGAAGCCATCTACAATGTGCTGAAAAAAGTGTGACATGAGGGATGATACACAGATAAGTTTAGACTTTTTAGTGCAGAAGAACATCTTTCAGTAGCCACAAATTGATATTGAAGGTGTGACCAAATTAATAGAAAGCTCTTTAATTTAAGGCAAAAAAAGATCATTGCACTGATCAATGGCTTCTAATGAAATGACATACTTCATATTCACTCAGATATATTGTGCAGTGTTGATTGAAGCCCAGCATTATTAGAGCAACTACTATTTTGTGATACAGATATACAAGGTGGATATTCAATAATTATTACTGAAATTTTTGAACAGGCCAAGAGGGTCTGCAACTCCCTCCTTATATAGTCCATTATAATGAAGATCTTCCTACCAAACTCAATAATTACTTCGTTGAAAAGTGGCTAGAAAATGATGTTATACAAGACTTGTTGGTATATTATGACGAAGAACACAGGACAACAAATGTATTGGGAGACCGGCCTTCTAGACTTATTAAAGAAGCTACCAAACACCATCCCGATATACTTGAACTAATATTCACATTAAATGAAGCGGCAAATAATTTTGACACCTTCAAATTACAGTGTGACTGAATTGACACCAAGAAAACTTCCCTAGAAACATGTCTGAACTATTTATATTATACTGTCAAGTACATACAAGTAAAGTGGAATGTGATTTTTGGAGTGTGTTCGTAAATTCGTCTCTTTGATTAATGATGATTTTCTGTATTTTCTCCTCAATAACACGCCTATTATGTGTATCAATCAATTATATTTGATGATGATGATTTTAAACCAGGTACACTTATAGTATTTATTTAATTCTTAACCCATAATTGCGTTTAAAATTGTATTAACTGTATATGAACCAAAGAAAAACATATTACTCTGCTATAAATTTCTTTGAAGAACACAGAAATTCCGCTTCTCGTCGCCAGTGATCATCCATTTCCGTAAACACTGCTCAAAAGACACTAAATTTTTAATGAAGATTCTATTTGTCCTGGCATTTTCTCGAGTTGGGCAATTCACCCCTTAGTCATTTTCTCTCTTGTATTCCTTTTCTTCTAGTCTTCCCTCGGGTCTTTGCTTCATCTTATTTTCCCTTTTCTTGTCATATTTCTTCCTGGGTGTTAATGCGCTTCATTTTCGTGTCCTGTCCCGTCCTTCCTCTTATCCTTTTCTTCCTTGATCGTCCTCTGTTGTTGGTAGTAGCGCTAGTCTCGGTCTCATCACTCTTGATTTCTCCTCTTTGTCGTGGTGGGTTGCCTTCCTTATTAGTGGGTTTACGTGTTTCTAAATTCTTCCCATAGCCTTCCTGGTCCAGTCCCTGATTTAATGCTTGATTGTCTTCATCCCTAAGTCTCTCAGTGGTTGCTCGTCCCTCATGTACCATGGGGCAATCGTTACTTTCATCATTGCCTGTTTCTGCATCCTCTCTAGTTTCTCGATATTGGTGCCCGCTGCTTGTATCCATACCGCTGCTCCGTATAATTATTGGCCTCATGCTTGCTTCGTATATTCTTTTCTTTATCCCCAGTTGTAGTTTACTTGCCCTTCCTATTATTGGTCCTAGTTGGTTTAGTCTCTGTCTGGCATTTTTTGCTGTCTCGTTGATATGTTTTCCCCGTGTCATTCTTCTGTCGATGTGTATTCCTAAGTGCTTCGTGTCGTCGCTCCATTCGATCTCCTTGTCTCCTATGCTGATTTTCTTTTTCGGTCCTTCCTTCATTCCTCTCATCCACCATGCTTGACTCTTTTCTGGGTTGATATTTACCTTCCATTTCAATGTCCATTGTTCCATTTTGATTACTTCTCTCTGTAGATACTCTGCTGCCTTCGTCGGGCTTGTAGATGTCGCTGCCTTTGCAGTGTGTTCCTCGTAGATGTACCTATGTCCTCGTGTGTCCTCCTGTACCCTCCTTGGGTATGTCGCTGGAGTAGATTAAATAAGATTCGTCTCTCTTTTCATTTTTATGGGTTCTATCGTACCATAAATAACATCATTTTTAAGCAATCGCGTAATTCCAATCACTGATAAATTATTATTGGTAAATAATGATCCTACAAGAATGAAGGTACGCCCACATTTTCCGTTATTATTCTCTATAAGTACATAGGTATCTGTTATTCACGAATACACTTAACTAGTTTATGGCTTGATCATTTAGCTTTAGAGTAGCAATTACCTTGAGACAAGACTAATAATCGCTGAAGTAGCAACCTAATTCTTTCCGTATGCCCTTTTTTAGTTCGTTCCCGCGATTCCGCGAAGCAGGCAAGAAGTTGTGGGTTTATTTATTTAATAATTAATAGTAAATAACAATAATAATGAAATAAACTTAAAGCATTCGGTACAAGAACTGCATTCGTTGACAGATTATTTATAAATAGCGAAATAAAAAAAGAGAAGCTTGTTTCTTCCTATCATAACTAAGTACCTACCTATAAAAATAGTCATATACCTAGACAACTTGTTCGTAGTAAATCTGGTTATAATAATTCATAATATCACTGAATTTCCACGTTACACTTTGGTAAGTTATGTAACGCTTATCGTTTACCATTACGTATTTGTTGCAAACCATAATTTGGGCTGTCAGCCGCAAACGAACGGACTATAATTAATGAAAACTTCATTGTACGATCTTTTGGCATGTTTACTCACAATTTTAATTTTTGAACCATAGTCGATCACTTATAATTCTGGAATGACGAAATCAAAATTTTCCTCCCTATAGAAAAATCTTGTCTTAGAAGTAGAAGTGATTAATGGGCTGACGGTCGAAACTAGGACTAAGAGGTAAATAGGAAAAATCCAAGCATTTTACGCAAATTACTGGAATAAACTATTTAGTAAATATGTATAGGCTGTGTAAATGGATTGTCACTTGAGATCTTGACGCTTGCCTTTCCTAAGAATTTACCGAAAATACGGTAAACATAGCGAAAATGTGCATCATTAGATTTTAGGTAAAATAATGCGGTAATCGGTGAGAATGAACCAAATAGGTAAATGCATATGCTAGTACGCAAAAGCATATAATCCAGACTCTGATCATAAAAAATCGACCATCATTGTATGTATCAGCGTAATATGTAATTAATGGGCTCTGTATTCCTTCGTACCTGTGTTGGAGCCTCAGGTGACATCACGAATGAGTCATGTGATGTCCTAAAAATTTACAAACCAGACCCTTTCACTCCTTCATTTTTATCGCACTTTCGACTTTCTTACTACTACTTATGGGTAAGGAAAATGGGTCGGAAAAATCGATTACCCCTATTTAAAAATAGATATCGCATTCCTTCCATCCAAAGGAGTCCAGGATTGCGTGTATCGTGTAATAAGCAAGTCTAAAGCTCAATTTATAGAGCAAAAGGAAAGCTGTTTTGGTAGATAAAATTTTACAGCAAACGGACCAAAAAACTTTGTTTATAATGGACCAAAGGTGATAAAAATGCAAAATCCAGACAAATATGCGCTTTGGGGTTTTTGTCAAACATTAAAAATTAAAAAAATAGGGTGTTTTTCCGTTTTTTTACTATAGCGTGAAAATGGTTGACAGAAATGCACTACGTTGAGAATAGATTTGTAGAGAATTAAAATACTTAAAAAATGAGCGTTTCTAAAAGGTGATCGGAACATTTTTCACAGTGAAAACATAGAAAAATCGTTAAATGAACCTTTCTCAAAATTTCACAGCTTTGCCCAGTATAAAGTTGAAGCGCTAATTTTACGTGGAATGTTAGGTGATTATGTCTACTTTAAGCACGTAAAAGTTGGATGCTGTCGAATGAATAGTTTTTGCACAATTACATTATTAACAATATACACCGAAATCTTGCAAAATTCGGCGTGTGAACTGAAATGTGCCGATTACAATTTTTCCAACGGTGTTTGAAAGAGGACATCAAAATTTACAACTTGTCTATTTTCGATTTTCATATACGTTTGGAGAAAAGTGACAAAAATGGCCTCGAACATTGCCTGAAACGTGCGATTTCTCATTTCCAGCTGATAGCCCAGTTTATAGGCTTTTTTTGGTAGATAAAATGTAACAGCAGACCTACCAAAGAACTTTGTTTGAAATGGTTCAAAGATGATAAAAACCAAAAATCTAGACAAATCTGAGCTTTCGCGTTTGTTTTTTAAACAGAAGAAATTAAAAAAAAATAGGTCGTTTTTCCGTTTTCTCGCCATAGCGTGAAAATTATTGACGGAAATGCAATATTTCGTTCAGACGATTTGTAGAGAACTAAAAGGCCGTAAACATGAGCGTTTCTAAAAAGTCATCGGAGCATTTTTCACCGGGAAAACTTAGGAAAACCGTTTAAATGGACCACTTATTCAAAAATTCACAGTTTCGCCCAGTTTAAAGCTGAAGTGCTAATTTTCCGTAGAATGTCAGGACATTATGTCTAATTTATGCGTGCAAAAGTTGGATGCTGTCGGATGAATAGTTTTTGCACAATTACGTTATTAACTATAAGCACTGAAGTTTTGCAAAATTCGGCGCATTAACTGAGATGGGCTGATTTCAATTTCATAAACGGTTTTTGAAACAGGACAACAAAACCTACAACTTGGCTATCTTCGATTTTCATATACGTTTGAGCAAGTATACTGTTTTATGCTGTTTGGAGTCTCACCACTCAACCCGAAATACGAAATTGCACGTTTTGCGCAATGTTCGAGGGAATTTTTCGAACTATTCTCCAAATGTATACGAAAATCTAATATAGCCAAGTTGTAGGTTTTGATGTCCTCTTACAAAAACCGTTTGAAACATTAAAGTCCATCTCAGTTAATACACCGAATGTTGCAAAATTTCGGTATATATTGTTAACGTAATTGCGCAAAAACAATTCATCCGACAGCATCCAACTTTCGTATGCTTAGACATAATAATCTAACTTTTCAAGCAAAATTAGCGTTTCAGCTGTAAACTGTGCAAAGCTGTGGATTATTGAAAAAGGGGTCCATTTTAATGGTTTTTCCAAGTGTTCTAGGCGAAAAATGCTCCGATCGCCCTCTAGAAATGCTCATATTGAAGGTCTTTTGATTCCCTACAAACCTGTGTAAGGTATTGCATTTTCTTCAATAATTTTCACGCGGTGGTGGAAAAACGGAAAAACCACCCGTATTTCTTAATTTTTATTGTTTAAAAATAAACCCTAGATCTCAGATTTGTCTAGATTTTTGGTGTTTATCATCTTTAACCCATTTTAAACAAAGTTTTTATGTCCGTCCGTTAACTTTTATCTACCAAAAAACCTCAAAAAAACTGGGCTACAACAGTAAATATCCAATGCGTTATAGAAGTAAAATACTTGAGTTTTTTTCTTTTCAGCACCTCATCACCACCATAAAAACAAACACACGAACTATGGGAAAAAACTGTGAACGGATGATTTTCCTGTATCCACGGGCCGTTCGTGCGTGCGCACGACCGCCCCCGAGTTCCCTCGAACAGGTTACGCGGACTCCAAACTCGATGCGCGTGTTTATTTCCTCGCGGCCGTTCCGCTTCAGTCGCGCGTCCGACGTCAAGCGGTGCGTTTTAGGTGAAGTCGCATCTGTCGAACGTTTCCTCGTAAAACGCGAATTCGTAAACTTTTCCAAACTTTCCGTCGTTGTTGCCTTCGTAAACTACACCAACAAGTGCGCGTCCCGTTCAGAGATGGGCAGGTCGAGGGGCAGTTTGCGGCTTGTTTTGATCGTCGCTGCGATTACAGGTGAGTCAACTTTTCGTTTGTTTCTACTACGACTACCTGTGAAAGGTGTACATAACCTCAAAGTCGCGTACTCGTCCATTGCACGTTTGCCGACCGATCCATGTTTATTAACGGATCGTAGATAAACTATTTGCTGATGGTGTCATAAGTTTATTTATTGCACCGGGAGGTGTGTCATCGTGTTGCCGTCTAATTGTATAAAGGTGTACAAATAACCGGAGTTCAGTGGCTTCACTTTAGGCGACACTTTGAAATACTTTGAAATGTCGTTATTTTGAGGATTGCCATATTTTTGGATTATTTTTTAAATAGTCAACTATCCTCTAGCGCCTCTCTTAAAATTGAATTTTATAATTGGTTAAAAACCATACTCCCTGCTCATATCCTTAAAGAAGAATTGAAGAAATTCCGTGAAGAAACTAGGTGGTTGCATATAAATCGATATTAATATTACAACTAGAAACTAATTTACTTGTTAGGAATTTGAGAAATTTTCAGTTTCTGTTTAAATCTTGAAATATTTTACCTCCATATTACATTTGTTTAAAAAACATTAAAAGGACGTTATTAAATAAAGTTTTAATGCAAGCAAAATTATCTCGCTTGTTCCATTAGTTAACATTATTTAATCCTTTCCAATATTTTTAAAGCACCTTGCTCATGCTATTTAAATTTCAGTTACCTGTCTAGATTTATATGTAACCGTATAATCTGTACTATATCTATTATATTTTCCAAGCATATGTAATTTCCAAAGGAAAGTTAATACTTGTAATTAGGTAATTAATTAATATAAGTAATTAATAAATTATTATATATGTAATATATGTAATTAATTATATATTGTATATATGTAATATAATTAATTAATAAGTAAGTATAAGTAATTAATGTAGGTAATGAATGTGCCTTTGAAAAGGGGGTCCCGGTGCTTTTTAAATTTAATTTTCAGTCATATACTTACTTTCATAACGATATAATAATTGCTGGCACTTATTCATTCTTAGCAATATTCTTTCTCTTAATTTGTTTTAAAATATTTTTAAGGGATTGCAACTGGTAGTTAATAGTTCTAAGTAAATTTCAACGTAAGTGATATCAGTTTCATTATTTTAGTTAAAAACAAATTTGCATTGTTAAATGATTTTCAAAAGGGTCTTTCCTCTAATATTCAGTTTCTGTTTACCTAAACCGGCACATATACCAGAAAATGTTTCAATTTTTCTTAAAAATGAATGTAATTGCAGCAGTTTCACCAGTAACGTCCCAATATTTTGAAAGAACAATTCTAAAATTACTTTTTTAGTATCAAAAGATTAATTAATCAATTAATATGCTGGGACAGAGTAAACTATAACAAGATGATTAACTCGCAGAGGGTCTAAATGAGTGAAATTAGTATTTAAACTCTCGCTCACCGTTAAACGATATGGTGTGGTTATTGAATAATTTTTTCTTCGGCTTATTTTACAAATATATCTGATTTTCAGTATAAAAAATTTTAAGTTCTCAAAAAATATTGTTTTTGTTTTCTATTATAACTAGAAAACTACAAAAGAAAGCTTAAAAATACTGGAGTAAAATATTTGTGAAAATTGCTCCATAATATATCCATATCCATTGATCCAATAATATACATGGATACAATTATATAGACAAAGTGTGTTACAATTTACATAAAATATTATTTTCAATGCATATATGCTAATAAAAATTCATTCATAATGCTAAACATACATACTAAAAAAGTAACAATGTTTTGTTTATTTCCTTAATAGTGTAATTTAAATTTTCATTATTAACATAATTTAACCCTTGCATTTTAAAGAACGTTATCAGGTGTAAGTAAATTGGAATAGGAGCGGTAACTCTTTTATCAGTTAGGGTATAATTTTCATTTATTTCTTAAGTAACTAAACACTTAAAACATTTTCTTCCAAAATTTAAAGTTGGTTACTACTAAGCAGATTTATACTCCAAAACATACTCATCTTAAAAATACTTGTAATTTAAAAGAATTCAGGTGGGACTACATGTTAAATTAAAATTTAGATGCTACTTTGTGCTTGCAAAAAAATGTTTAATTGCCTATTTAACATGTTCAAACACATTTTTGAATAACCGCCTAGAACTCGTTTTGTTATTAATGATTCTTCGATTAATTAACTGGTTTCTAGTGAATTATTATTTTTGATCAAATTTCCGCTCTGCCACCGAGGGTGATGAAAGTAGGGGTAGAATATGAATAATCTAGGTTTTTTCTATTGAAATTTTCCATGCTTTAGTTTTTCTTCAGAAATTTTCAAAACGGCAGCTTTTGATTTGGCAAGTTATAAATTCTGCCATATTGTAAACTTGCCTGAATATACATTTAATTTATTTCGTGAAAAGTTATTAATTCATCATTCTGATACTACTTAATAAAAAAATTTAAAACACAATTATCCACCTACTTCACAGGGTGAACGAAAAAGGGGTGAAACATAAACATCTAGATTTTTAGTTTAAGTTTGTCAACTCTAATTTACTTTCCAAAAATTTCTAAATAATTCACATGTTCATACGACACCCGAAAAACTTTTACAGGGTTGACAATGGTGTCAAGTTGTCAAAAAAAGTCAGTTGAAAACATTCTTGGTTTAAAATTTAATTTCATTATTTCACATTTTCAGTTCTTTTTGAAAATGTTAACAAAAAGATGACTTCTATCTTCTAAAATAGAATTTTTGCGTACTTAAAGAGAGTTATATTTAAAAAAATGGTAAGTCCTCCCGTATGTATTCGTTTAAAAATATTTTAAATTCCAGAGGTTGATACATTTAAATATAATAACAATTAATTTTCTTCTAATTTTAATTTTATTAAATGTAAGATATCGAGTCGAAGTTAGTACTTGGTAGTAGTTAATTTTAATATAACTGAACGTTTATTTACAATTTCACTTCTCCATTTCTACTTCAAAAAGCTTATCGGTTTAAGAGCGCCTTAGTCCTAAAATTAATTTTTAAGGTACCTGAACTAATTCAGGTATTATGAAAGGTGTATAATTTAAAAAATTCTTGAAGTGGGTTAATTCCTGTAAGCAAATTTTAATCCAGGTAAAGCTGAATTACCTGTTAGAACAACATTTCATATTAATGATGATTGTCACACGCCCTACTATTCTTTTCAAAAGCGTTGACCCCTGAGTGTATCTCGCTTGAAAAGAAAACAGTTAAAACTTGTACCTACCAAGCAGTAGTATTTGGGAACTTGCAACCATTTCTGGGTTTTTTCCTAAAATTTAATATTTTTCACTTTATCATTCGTTAAACGGAGAGAAGATGTAAAGTTAAATTCAGTGAATTATAGAGTATATTGTATGGATATTGGCTGTCTATAGTTATTGAAAATAACATTATAGGAACAGGATATTGCTGGGACTAATAACAAAGATAGGTTTACATATCCAGTGGTGTCACTACAAGCACTAATTACTATAACAAACTGCTATGATTCAATAGTGAAATGATCATAGTTAATAGCAAAATTATTAAGCTTTATAGCTTTAACTCCTATAAATGTTGTTCAGTGTTATATTTCAAATTTTTTTAAATTTCCCATAGTTCGTTATTAAAAGGCGAGGACTTAAAATCCAACTTATTAATAATTTGCATATATTTCAATTAAAAGAAACATTTTTTACTGTTCAGAGCAATATCATCAGCAATTTTAAATATATACAAGGAAAAAGTAATATGGTACAAAATCCTACATTCAATATTTTATAATTGCAATTACCTTGTTATAATTCCACATTATGTGCGTATTTATCACGCATGCATTGTCGTGTATGTGTTATTACAAAATGTACTTAACGAGTACTTACCAATAACTTCTTCTAAGAGGTAAAGGAAACCGCACTTGGTTAATTACATTTAATGTAATATCCATTTTCGCTTACTTCGTTTTTGTTTCTACTTTTTTTAAATTGCACCACCATTTAACGTCTACTGAATTTTTGTATTAGACAACATTTTTGCATGAATCGGCCCTAAACAGTCTATAACAATAATGTAGGTAGGTATGCATTTTGCCAGAAACGCTAGGGAAAAATTCTAATTTTTTCTTTTTGAATTTTTCTAGTCCAATTTTGTTCCATTTGACAAGAATTACTTCCAGTCGCTTTTTTTTACAAAATATTTTCCGATGTGCTTGATGCAGTCTTTTTTCCTCTCTTCAAAAATGGGTTTTTTCGTTAAAATATTCACAAAATTATCAAAATTCTGACTAACTTCTTTCACCTGGGTTAATTTCTAGTAGCTATCATCTATAGCAAAGAAAAAGAGATTTGCTAATTAGGCAGCCAGTTCAATTTTCTCTTTTAAACTCTTTGATTTGACTCAAACTTTTTAGAAAATGGTGTATGAAGAGATCGTATTTTCGATGGAAACTGATGTGTATCATGATTCACAATTGCTTTTCGCGGTTCGTTGAGCGTGAGAATTCAGATGCAATCCATAAAGCCATAATGGTTTTACGTGTTGAGTTATTAATATCTATTGAAATGGATCTTTATATTACGTGTTTCATTTCAGTTTTCTTTAATCCATTAGTGGCTTTATGATAATGAATTATATTTATTTTCCCACAAATATTTGATCGTTTATAAAATGTTACCGTTAATTGGAAAAGTATTACCACACATATTTTGCATGTATAGTTACTAATTAATTATTTGTTAATTATATAACGAGCATCCTTAGTTATCAATCAGACATTATGTTGTAATCTAATCTAAAATCAGCCTAAGTATCTTCCCCTCATCTTTTACAGCAGGTTATTGATTCATCATTTTGATTAATAATTGCATTCGTACATCTGCTTCAATTGTGACAATATCAATATTCAAGATAGTATGCAATTCACAACCCATTTAAAATCACGAAACCATGATTAATTATGGTGACGAGCCTTTAGGTTCCTTAGATTTTGTTTTATTATTTTCGATCTCTAACAAAATTTGTTTGAAGTCAAATGACTTCAAAAAAATGTGACTATACGAAAATTCCTATAGTCACATTAAAATAACCAATGATATCTATCATCTGGCTGTTCAAAATTTATTTATTTTATAAATACTGAGTCAAAGGTTCTTTTTGTTTCAATATTTTGTTTTGCTATTATCCTTTGGACTCCATTTCTGCATAAATATGAGTGAAGTATTTTGGATGAATTATTGGGTGTATTAAATTTGTTGCACTTTATTACTAATTTAGATGAAATTCATCAAGAATTCATGAACAGGTGTGGAATATGTTGATAATATGTGTTTAATCGTTTACTTTATTATTTTAATTAATTACAAATAGTCTAACAGCAGTTTCCAAAGTTAATTAGTTTCGTGTTTATTTTATCCGGTGCCGATACGTTAATGAGTTTCGTTTGTACTATCGACTGTATTTAAAAGCAATGTTTCATTATTGGAAACCTGAACCCAATGAGAAACTACATTAATTGTTACGGTTTACTCCAACATATTCCTACCTGTGTATTTTAATTTAAACTTGTCGAACGACAAACATAAATTTAAATAGTTGGAATAGATATGTTTTGGGTTCTTAAAACTTCAGTCATATTCATTCTAGATCCTTAAACCATAGAAACTGTACCAAAATTAAAATCTAGAAGATTTACAGATCTTTCTAATGTTTAAGTTTTAATGTTAAACGCCACAAAGGATCTAGGATAAAATTCCAGGTCTTTCTAGAACGTTAAATCACCTAAAATGCCTTGACATCTAATAAATGAGGTTTGAGGAACAGAGAAAATATTAAGATTTTTCTAAATAGCTTCAAGTAGAATCTTAAAGCAGCTCTCTGTTTTTATTTCAAATACTGGAAAGTCTGATTCTTGTCCAAAAAGACTCTAGAGGTCAGAATGGATTTACATTTAAATCTAAAAGATTTATGGAAGTATGAAACGTTTCCAATCTAACTTTAAACGTGAGAAACCTTCAAGAATGTAGAAGGAATATTTGAGAGGTTTTTTCAGAATATTAAACATACAAAATTTCTTCTAATGGAAACTTGGATGGTCCAGAAAGATGTTCCAAACAATTGCATTGTAATTTCATACGTTAGAACTAACCTCAAATTAATATTCCAGGCAGTGTTCTAAAATTTCTGATTACACAAATGGCTTTAGAACCGAACATAGAAGTGCAAGTTTCAAATCGTTTTATTCTTCAAAGGCTACAGAAAGATATCTGGGCTTCCTGAAATGATCTTCACCTTCTTCATTTTCGTTTGTATTATTCATTTTAATGATCTCTAATTTCAAACGTCTCCATTTTGATTCTAAACCCTGGAAAATTCAAGAATGTTGAAGGATGATTTCAGAAGATTTTCAGGACATTTAAAAATCCTAAATTTTATCCAAAAATCTGAACAATCTGGAACTAATCTGAACAAAGATTCTAAATGTTTTTCTAGAATGTCAGGTTACCAAAATAGCCTTAGTATCCAATCTAAACGTGCAAGTTTATAATCTTTTCATTTTTCGAGGATCACATAAAGAAATCTAGGTTTTCACAAATGATCTTCGGTACACCCTTCAACCTTTACAACCCTACAACATTAGAAAGTATGAATCATGCTAAAGATATAGACCAAAAGTTGTTTTGGAATGCCAGTGTGGGTTTAATGTTGAATCTAGAATCCATTTTAATTGTAAACGCTGAAAAATTGAAGAATCTAAAACGATGATGTTCGAGGATTTTCAGGACATTTGGACATCCAAAATTTCATCCAGAGGAAATTTGGGTGGTTTACGGAAGTTGCAAACAGTTTTATTTTAATTTTATACGTTAGAATTAATCTGAACAATGATTCTAAATATTTTTCTAGAATTTGAGATTACCAAAAAGGCCTTAAAATCGAACCTGAAAGTGCAAATGCCAAATAGTTTCATTCTTCGAAAACCCCAGGAAGAAATCTAGGTTTTCCCTAATGATCTTAAGTACACTCTGGAATTTGTCTTGTAGCTTCAAAAATTAGGCAACACTATATTAATCATATTGAGGAAAACGTTCAGAAGTTTAATATTCTAACAGGACAGAATGGGTTTAATATTCAATCTCGAGCGTTTATGGAAAATTTGCAAAATTGGGAGGAATATTTCAGTGGATGTTCCGGAACCATAAATTTCCAAAGTTGCATCTGCAGGAAATTTTGATAGGTTACACAAGTTCCAAACAATTTCATTATAATGTTAAATGTGAGAAATATCTGGAACTAACATTCCAGACTTTTTTCGTCAAGTTAAGATTACCGAAAAGGCCTTAAAATCGAATATAGACGTGCAAGTTTCAAATCATTTTATTTTTCGAGAAACACAGGAGAAAAAGCAGCTTTCTCGTTATAATATCGAACGTTAGTAAGTACGAATCATATTAAAGGAAAAGACCAGTGGTTCCTTTGGAATTTTTGAATGTCAAAATGGGTTGAATGTTGAATCTAGAAGGTTTATGAAAAATTCATATGTTCAAATTAATTTTAAAAGTTAGAATACAATTTCCGGACCGAAAGGGCCTTGCAATCAAATTCAAAAGTCACGTGGAAGTTTAAAAATTACCCAATTTTTCGTGAGTCGTGGGAAAATATAGATTTTCCTAAACGGTCTCAAGTAGGTACAATCTAGAAGCGTTTATAGTTAGATTAATAGTGGATAAAACACTAGAAATTTTGTTTAGTTTTAATAACCATGAATTTAACACAATTACTTCTTTATATACGCTTTTACATCAACGTTTTCACAGATATGGATCTGACGAGTATACCAAATATCTCCATGCGTATTAAATCATCGATCACGGATATATAGCTATGGTTTCATTTATCAATAATCGGTATTGAATTTCAATTTTTAATTAACATAACGTAAAAGAACGCCGCCTTTGTTGTTTCCTTTGTTCCTTATGAAACAAAGTTATCTTTTTACGTGTAAGAGGCACGTGTAATATTCTTAAAGTTTGTTTAATAGGTTACCGTTATAAACTTTCTATTCTTCCTAAATATTTATCGTTCCGTTATGATAAAGTGAAAAAATATCAGTGAACGTCAACGAATTTGTTCTATATTTTTTTGGCCTAAAACCGTCAATTACATATGGTCCCTTTCAGCACAACTATTTTATAAACAGTTAAATAAAAAAGTAACAATAATGCCGCTCGACGTGAAATACATTTCATTTCAGTGGCTCCCATGTGGGTTGAATTATGAAAGCTGATATACGTTAGTCGAAATTTTTTCTAATTAGTTCAAATGACGAAAATACGTAAGAACCAAGTAGCTTTAAAAATATCTGCCGTCCAGATGCGGGAAAATACTACAACAGTCCCATTTCCTCAATTAATGAGAACAACAATGGCGTTAACGTTATAGCTTCTTTCTTTATTATTCAGAACGTAATTACTTAGCCGGATAAGTCGAGAGGGGTAAAGTCCCTTTCGGCACCTAGCTAATATCTAATATCGAATACGTGACGTCGTAAGAGATTCCAAAGAAAAGGCTCAAAGGAAAGCTGCTCAAACAAAAGGGAAAACCAGTAAGGGTAAACATCGACGTATCGGGTAAAATCTCAGGCGTCGACCGTAAAATTTTACTTTATTCCGAGGGTGGTACTCGCTAAATCCGCCCTTTATTAAATAAAACATGTCTGAAGAACGTTTTGTTTTGGGATGATAAAAAAAATCTGGTTTGAATCGTGGGCCTGATGATCTATGAGGGAGGTACATAGGGGCGAAAAGTGCATATGTGGCATCGGACAATCGCTGTAGTGTTTTATAAATATCCATTTGCTGTGGTAGGAATAAGAAATTTGATTTATAGGTTAACTATGAAAATTAAGTTTATTTTTAAAATCAATCGTTTTTAAATCCTCCACGAATTTATATTCCGGATTAAATTGAATTCAAAATTAAATTTTAATTCCTATTTTAGCTGTAAATGTTAAACTTAGTGCTAACCCCAAGGGCGAGAAATAGGGGTGGTATATCAGTTTGTCGGTTTTTTTAGTTAGAAAGTAGACCGAGCAGAACTCTCTAGTGGCTCAAAAATAGTTTAAAATCCCGAATTCAACCTACCCAGGACGTAGGAAAGAAGGATGAAACTTATGCAAAAACCACCAAATAGCCAGAAACTGGAAACTTGTGGTTACAGATTGGGCTTCCAGGTAATTCAGGAAAGTCCAATAATCCTCAATATAACTTTCTGAGAGGGTGGAAAAAAGGGGTTAGGTTAGGACGATCTTTGAACGAAGCAGGATACGTTTAATTAGAAATATAAAAGCCAGTTTGTGAAAATTATACTTTATGAACTCTACAACCCATCTTTCTCAGAAATCATCGAATTAGTAATTTTGAGAAAAAAACCTCATTAATCTTGATTATTCTCCGTAAAATATCTTGACATAAAAATTAAGAATAATTTTCAAGATTAAGCCGTTCCAAATTTTAAAAGTAGCACGATTTTTTTTGTAGTGTCCATTGTTATTGGGGCTCACTGCATTCTATAGGCAAATTATTTTTACCAGCTGGCATTAGGAACATCAATATGTTTCGAGAAATATCCCCTTAATCTACAACTATCTGTAATATTATAATACGAATCTAATATACAATCTAATATATATAATTTAATAATATAATCCAATACTATATCTATAGCTTTAATTTGAAACATTTTTTTTTCTAAATTAGCCGTGAAGGGCTGTGTGGCCTTGAGGATTTTCCAGAATTTTCACCATAGCAACTCTAGCGGTTTGTTTCGAACTTTGCAATTTGACTTATCTATTTAATACCAATAAATTGCATTTGAAACATCTTTTACTGAAATTGTCCCAAAGGGCATTTTACTCTTGAGATATAGAGCAAGTAAGGTCCTTCCAGTTTGAATTGGTCCAGTTAAAAGAAAAGCAATATAATTTAATAACCAACCTACCCACACGCAAAGACCGCGATACCGATCCATAAGCGTACCATATTTAAAGAAATATAGAAGATTGTTACTCACTTTGTCAACGAAATTTTATGGCGGGATTTAGGTAGCGGAAACATTATTTTGGAGTTGATTTTTTGACATAAAAGTTAGTAATGTAACAAAATACCTGAAATAAGTAACTAAATAAATAAAGTGCCAAAAAATTTCATTGCCTGGCGAAGAGTAAACTTTGCCTGGATAGGAAGTACGACTGGTATAGTTATTAGGAGAGATGGCTGTTAGTTGTTCGCAAGATATATGCAAGTTAATTTAAAATGCAAATCGAAAAAAAAGGTATTATAACTAATGCAAGATGAATAGCAACAGCAAATAAAGCATAAATAATTATACCCTGTCAAAGAATGAGGCGAAGTAATAAACCGATTATTTCGCCGCTAACCAGAGGCGTTCTTAAAGAAATCAACGAATATTAATAAATGCATTAAATTTGTCTATGTAATGTTGAGTTTCCTTAAAACCGGTATAATTGATTTATTAAAAGGTAGGTATTACGACCGCGATTGTTATCATCTCAGGAACGCTTCCCTTTTTACCTGAATTGTTGTTAACTCGTCATTAATATAACATATTACAATATTGGAAATCGGTATTTTTTATAATATTTTACGGTAATGTTTTTTTTCATACTGTTTGTCTAATAAATCCTCGGGATATGGAAGAATCGAAGAGATATGAAAATTTCCTACCGATGTACAAAAGTGGGTGCTGTCTAATCGAGGTGCAGATAAATACTAAAGTTCCTTAGACGAATTTCTAAAAAGGGGACTACGTCGAAAAGTTCACGCTTTCTTTTTCCGCAACGAACTTCCAACACTAGATAAAATTCTATTGTCTGTCCAAGAAGACGAGGACTTTCCAAAAATGAGCCGATGTACATTATGGACGATTTTAAAGGATTTGGGATTTCGATGGAAGAAGCACAATAGAAAATCTGTATTGATGGAAAGAGATGACATCATTGTGTGGAGAAGAAGTTACCTGCGCGATATTCGAAGGAGTAGGCTAGAAATGAAAAAAATTTTCTATCTGGACGAAACTTGGATTAACGCAGGACATTCCGTGCCAAAATTTTGGCAAGATACCAGTGTAACTAATCGAAGGCAAGCTTTTCTAGAAGGTTGGTCCACCGGTTTAAAGCCTTCGTTGGGTAAAAGGCGACGGCTTATTATTACCCACATTGGAAGCGAGGATGGTTTCGTTGAAGGGGGAGAACTAATTTTTGAATCAACTAAGACAGGAGACTACCATGAAGAAATGACTGCGGACGTGTTTGAAGAATGGTTTGGTCAAATGATCGATCTAATTCCGAATGGTTCCATAATAGTTATGGACAACGCTAGTTACCATTCCCGATTAGAAGAGAAATTACCAAATAGCTCTTGGCGAAAACAACGTATCGCAGAATGGTTATCCTCGAAAAAGATCCAATGTGCCGAAAACCTATTAAAAGTAGAACTCTTGCGTTTAGCCAATTCACGTAAAGGTGATTTTAAAAGGCACGTCGTCGATGAATTAGCCAAGGCGAAAGGAATAACAGTGGTTCGGCTTCCTCCGTACCACTGCGACCTGAATCCCATTGAGCTAATATGGGCACAAATAAAAGGGGACGTGGCGAGAACAAATACAACGTTCAAATTAGCAGATGTCAAAAATTTGCTTAAAGAAGCAATATGTAAAGTTTCCAAGGAAAATTGGCAAAAATGCATAAATCACGTTCTGAAAATTGAAGACCAAATGTTACAGTTGGATAACATTTCGGAGTCGTTGATAGAATCAAGTATTATCAACCCAAATGATGATTCTTCTTCAGATTCCGATGTTTGGGAAGAATTCGACGATGGCAACGACGACTGAGTTTACCAAGGAGAAGGTGACGGCTTAGAAAAACTTTTCATAAACTGGCCCTTCTCAGGGCCGCAAAATTTCATAAACTAATGCACGACCATACATGTACTGAAGTGTTGTCTTTCTTTCCCTCTCTATCTCGTTCAAGCGCGCGCCCACACACAAACACACACACACGCACGCACGCACGCACACACACGCGCACGCACACGTAATTTTTTCAGTTATCGATTATTGCACATTTCGTCATTTTTCCCGACCGTACGCCAGTGAGTGGTTCTTCGCATGTGCCGAGGCGTACAAAATAGCCAATGGTCAGGGAGAAACACTCGTAATATAAAGAGATTACGGAAGGTAGCCTGCAAAACATTAGAGAACTCGACATATTTAGTGGGTGCCACCTTGTATCGGTTTTGCATTTATAATGAGTTTTTATTACTTCGCCTCATTTTTAGACAGACTATAAAATAAAGCAGTTTAAAGCCTATATTTTATAATTTTTATTTTTTAATTTTTTTTTCTATACACGTAAACACAAATGTCCTCTTGGAGATTACATTTTTCAGTGTAATTAATACCCGCATAGGTATTCCCAAATTAATCCGAAAATTTATCTGAGGGGGAATCCAGGTTAGGATTAATAAATATCGGTTAAACAGGTGCGCAAACATTTTTCTCTTTTTCTCGTTGGATGACATGACGAAGGCTGTTTTTCCAAATAAGTTTAAAGGAGTTGTCGTTACAAACAGTGTGAAAATGTTCTAAAACGACATTGGGTAGTGTGGGGGCAAAGTTATATTTTCGTAAACGACTCATTAATATAGCCCAAACTAACTTAATGGGATTAAAAGAGCAATGATAAGGTGGCAACCGTAAAACAGTATGTCCATGTTCGGCTGCTAAAATGTTAATAAAATATTGCGGTTTAAAATTATGATTTCTGATAAGGCCTAATAAAACGTTCCTTGTTGCTGCATTTTGAACTTCTAAACGTTTCGAATTCATTAAATGTAATATTTCAGCTTTCTTTGTATGGGAATTTGGAACTTTCTCAGGTTGCCGGGAATGATACGGTGCATTATCCATAACAATTACTGGAATATTTGGTATAAGTTTTTCTTTGTTGGAATATTTGTTGTCAATTGTTCAGTAAACCACTTTTCAAAGTCACAGTCATGCAAAATAATACTTCTCCCCCACGAGCAAGGTGCATTTGAGGCACAATTCTGAGAATTATCTACATAACCGTATTTGACCACATCATGTGTATCAAACCAGGTTTCATCCAAATAAATAATAATCCTATTGTTGTCGCGGTATGCCCAAATGTTTCATAGATAATTTTGTCTTATTTCAGCGATACGAAGTGATTCCATGATTATCATTCACGAGACTAATTTCTCATACTTAAATCTACATTTCAGAACTATATTACGGAGAGATTATAATGGCTGATACTTGGAATTCTTGGTATTCTTTGGTATTTTATAATTTTGAGGTAATGATTTGTAAAGTGGGAGCTGTATTTTCTTTATAGATAGCGTAAGTTGTTCGCTCAATGACTTCCTCAAAAGCATCATCAATATTTACAACCCGAGACACTTTTATGTTTTGGTTGATGATCTACGATGCTACCTTGTTTAATATCACGACTAATCGTATTTCGCGGTAATTTAGTTAATTCAACTATTCTGCGTACAATGGAATTCAAAGACTCTTACGGTAATTCCCTTTTTAATCAAACATAAATGTTTAAAATTACACGCGGTGTATGAACGTGTAAGTCTTGCTGCGAAAATTGTCAAATTTGTGTCTCATTTGTTTTTGTAGCATTATTTGTATTGTGTATAATATCTATATCATTGCCCTTATTAATTTCGTCCACGTCGAAAGGTGTTCAAAAAGTCATTTTAAAACAATAATTGCAATTGCATACACACACCACTGAACTCCAGTGACGACTAGAAATTAACACGTGCTTGGCGCTCAAATTTAATGGCTGTAGTGGATCTGTTGTAATACCCGACAGTAATAAGCATTTTATATATAGGCATGTATTGTAGTGCCTAACAACATTTCTCCACACCAAATATACGGGGGAAGGTTAAACGGTACGTTACATGAATACGTATTTGAAAAACGTATGAAAACGTATTTTTTAAATACGCTCGGTATAAAGTCAGTTAAATTTTTGTTTTTTAACTGGATCAGTTCTTACAGGAAGGTCCTTACCTTATATGAGAAAGTTATACGATGGACACATCGGAGATCATCGGTATAGAAAGTGTGCTATAATGTTTATTGGTTTGGTCGTTGGTGTACAGGCTAAATAGCAAGGGGGTAAAATACTGCCTTGGGCTAGGCCGGTATTTTGTTGTTTCCATCGGCTCCATCTACATTGTATCGTTTGTATGGTAGTGTTTCTGTAATCTTTACAAGTTGGTAGCCCTTAAATCGATCACACCAATCATATGCTGCCCTCAACTTGACTAAGGCTGCATTCAAGTCTGCTATTGGATTGTTTTCAGTGTCCTTCTCTGTATGTTCTGTAAGAGACAGAATTGAAGGGTGTACGAGTTTCCGCATTTTCACAAATTATGCCACTTCCATTACATCAGGAAAATTATGATTACCACATAGTTTGATACGTTTTAGTGAAAAAGGGTAGGTTTTTGAATAGTTCATTTATTTTGAGAACCACAACGTACCTGTCAATCACCTCAAAGAATAATGTAAATCAAAATGTTCCCGAGATACGTAAAATGTTTAGTGCAGGTTAAGATTTTATCTTAAATTAGAGATAAATTAAAGAAATATGAAATTGCTACTTCATGTTAATAGGCTTTGGGCGTTTAAATCATCCCTATGTGGTTATTTCATTAGTAACCATTGGGTTTTTAATGCCGTTAAAAGTTTCGACTTAAAATAATAAGTAAAGTGATGTTACCGAAACTTTTTCTTCCTATATGTACAAATGCCGCGTTATATAATACCCTTCTTTTTTATATCTCAAATTTTCCGGAAGAGTTAAGTAATCCAACAAAACTTCCCCGGAGCAATTAGCTGTACAAATAATGAAATCGGAAAAATAGTAGCCTCTCTTTCTCTCTTTCTCGTTCGAACTCTAATCCAGTTATAGAGGTTGAAAAGTGACTTGGCAAATTATCCACGAGAAACTGGCTGAAAGTCACGATTTTCGTTTTTATTTTCTTTTTCGTCCTTTAGGTAATCGTTACTTTTTTTTGTGTATTTCTGACAGACAATTTTAACGGTAAGGGCAATGGTGCATGTGTATTGTATACTCTGTGTGGTACTTCGAAAACGCGCTCGTAAATTACATGGCGATGTTAAAAATACGTGACCAAAACCGAAAAGAATAAGGCCCGTGCTGAATACATCCTGCCGATCTCACGTGCCCTATCGCCTTCCTCCTTTATTATTTTCCTCGTCACATTGTTGTAAGTGCAGGTTCTGAACGGCTATTAGAGGTCGAAGAGACACTTAAATTCGAGAGCTTTTGCTGTGTAGGAATCCGTGGAAGTTGCGGTCGAGGAAAAATAAATTATGTATACATCCTGTCGAGTCAGAGTCTCGCAGCGAAAATTCCTTACTTTTATTATGAAGACTTCGATTATCTTAGTCTTCAGAAATTCCCTTATTTCAATTTTGAAATGGACAATAATACAAAATCATAGATGTTTTAAAATCAAACAGAGAACTTATCAGGTTATCTTACTTCTCTCTCTCCTTCCATCCTCTTGTCAGGTTATGCTTACCTAACGTTGAAAAAACGATAAAAAAGCAATTATGCATATAAAATGAAGGAATTACGTAAAAGGAAAATAACGCCAAATTCTATTGAAAAATTAAAAATTGCGCCAACTAATAATAATGTGTTGACAAATTGAATTAACATGGCGAGAGGGAGGACTGTAAACTAATGTAAAATTAAAATTTAAAAATTGAAACAATTGCAAATATAAGTAAAATTGCCAAAAACAAACGCAAAACAATCTAAGACATGAAACAACGGTAATGGAAACTACGGTTCAAACGCTCCTTAAGCAAACAAAAATTATACAGAAAATAAATTTTAAAAACCGTGAATACTTGAATGTTGATCAAATAATACAGATGAGGGAAATATTGCATTTCAGGAACAACTAAGTTCAATAGAAAAAGTACAATAATATAAATAGAAAACAATAAAGGGGGGAATATGGTACATTATATGGAGAGAGAGAAAGAGCAAGGATATTAAATTGATAATAATTGAAGAAAACTATTAAATATTAAATAATTCATTAGTGATAATACTTGTAACGGATGCTAGCTCCAGTTATAATATGAAACCGTTGAAAACTGTGTTACGACCAAAAATAAGATAAGACAAAATTTTTATATATTATATATATTTATATTATATATGGGCGATTAACTGCCATGTTAACCTTCGTGAGTTTTCAGCCGGTTTTCGGTTCCTTTGAATATTTGGATCTTCATGGGAAAAAATAACGATAGTGTTCTTCAAAAAAAAATCAATTTCAAAAATCACAATTTTGAGGGTTTTCGCAAAATCGCATTTTTCAGGATTTGTAAATTTCATAATTCAACATCATTTTTATTCAATTCGACTTCATTCAATTCAATTTCGTAGCTAACATCAAAGCATCGCTCAATTAAAATATTTCGTTAAAATTCGATTTTTTTCAGAATTCTCACAATAATTGACGTCCGGATGGTCTACCAAAAGACACTTAATCTACCTAACCAAAATATACACGGGATAGTGGATAGTACCCAGATGTACGCTAAAAACCAAACATTTTGCGCTTCTGCAAAAAAGTCCAAAAATTTAGTTGAAAAATCAAGTTGAAAAAAAATTGTTTTTTGGGATTTCTGGCAAATGGAAGAATTTTGGGCCAATTCTGAGGGTGGGAATGGATTCCCTGGAAAATTTTGCATCGATCACATGTACTCTCAAATTTTTCCAGCGTGCTCTGATGTGGCTCTGATAACGTTTTGGAGAAAATTTCGCGTTAAAAACAGAAAACGCCAAAAAACCGAAAATTTGGCTGTAAAAAACGCTAGGTCCAATATTTTGGGCTGAAAATTTAGGTAAATACTTAAATTAAACCTAAGTAATGAAACCTTCAATACAATGAAATAGTTTTGGTTGGGAAAAAATATATAACCCGCCAACCTCACGACAGTTGACATGGAATCGCCCATATATTATATTATTATTGTTTATATAATTATATCTAATATTTACATAATATAATATATGTTATTATATTATATTATATTATGTAGATTTAAATATATGTTACATATATTTAGATCCAGCTCCGTACAACTCTATTTTGTTTAATTTTGGGACTATGTTTGTACTAAAGTGTTTCTACATACCTAACGTTATAATGACATATTTGCGTGCGAAATTGTTTTTTTCTGTTAACTAGTTGCTTTTAGAAACTGACAGTATTCAATGTATGTCAGAAATATAACATTTTTTAGTTCAAAATTAAATCATTGCAATTTTTATTTTAATCACCTTACATCTTTTGGTTTATGTTTCGAAATTTCGATAACTTACCCTTTGAATCCCTGAACCTTTAGGGTTTAACGGATTTGAATTGAGTTTCGGCGAATAAGACGATTAAATACATGTATGAATATTTTTTATGCGATTATCGGATAAATCGTAGCTCCCAAGTAAACAAATTAAAATTCATCAGATACTGAGGGGAAACGTTGCCAGATTTTCACCATCCAATTTTATTTTTAGGCGCCATGTCGATAAACGAGATAAGTAGTTATTGAATAATTCGAATGAAAAATATTATTTTATAATTTCATCACTAAACGCTTCTATAAAAAAAGGAAGATTTAAGTTGTGTTATTAAATAGCCAACATTGACAATATCACGTCAGATCTGGTGGTTTTGTATTGCTGGTTGCCATTATTCCTTGAGAGAAATAATATTTCCGGAAGCCCAGAAAATAAAATTAACAACTGGTTTACATTGTGCTTCCCTTCAGATAACTGAAAATGTAAAACATTAATACCATGAATTTTTTAAGAAATACCAAACACCTAAACTACAGTGATTCATCTACTTTTTTGATACACATACATAACTCCGAAACTCTATACTTTCTGAATTTAAATTTAAATTTGAGGCTTGATTTCATGACCTGAATTCTAATCTGTTTAAGTCATGGGCAGAACTCGAAATCGTTGGTCCTATATCATCAACGCTTTTACTTGATTGGGTGATCTTGGGGTTCCGGATTATTAGCAATCTGGGCATTAACTTATGGAAGTCTTTTATAGATTTGATATAAAATGTAGGCAGTCGAGCAGAATATGTCTTTGTATCTATGAGATATTTGTATTTAGTCCTGCAAAGGTTTTGGTCCAAAATGGATTGTGTATGTGGGTAGAGAATTTTCAGAATTTAGATTTTGTGATTTTTAAGATCTGTTTTTTTTTTATATATGGTTGAGTATAAAAACTTAATAACAATTGGAACACCCAAGAGGTTTTTGTATATTATACATGAGTTTTTGGATTTGGAACATGCTAAATATATCAGAAATAAATTAAAATTTGTAACAAGTTTTTGTAGTGTCTCATGAAGATTAGACGCTCCTGGTGCCCTGTCGAACGCCTCCGTTGTAAATTACATTTTAAGAGCTTCACGTTGCTGTAATACTCATAAAAGAACCGAATTTAAAGAAACTCATCTGGTTTGGAATGGGTGCAGTAATTTACGAAGAAAATTTGGAATATTTTAAATTGTGACCGTCTTTTAGGATTTTGATGCACGTAGGACTACGCATTTCCTAACATTTTCTTACGAAATAATGGTGTTTTCTTACATGCATAAGACACACTATGCCATAGAATGGAAAATGCGTTAAAAAGCCCTGTAAAAAGGTTTTCACGGAATTATTCATCATTCGGTGCTGGCACCATCAGCTGCGAAATCCACCATATTTTCTATACCATGATAATTCATGTGAAAAAAATCTACTACGACCTTATATAAATTTTGTGCTGTTGCACCGTTAACAAGAAACAAATCCATAAATTAATTTTTCACATCAAAATTATTGTCATCTACAAATATGACAACTGGAGCTGAATTTTTCTCGGGAGAACTGTTTGTCTCGTCTACTAATAATGAAAATTTATTAGAATTCTCCTTTCTAACTAAATTATTTTTCCTAAAACGTCGTTAGTTATGGCTGAACATTTTGTCTTGGCACATACTTGTTTAGTCACGGATATGATCTTCAACATAAGCCTAACAAGCCGTAATTAATTCAATTAAATGATCTCACATATTTATTGATACATTTATATCAGGATAATTATCATTAACACTTTTTTATTCAATTTCTTAAAGTTTTCACTATGTTCCCATTCATCACTATATTTATTTACGATATTCACCATTTTCACAATTTTGTTTATATATTACAATATAAAACAATATAGAAGGTATACATACAAACATAGATATATTTCAGTGTAAACCTTTGACAAAATCAAATTGATATAAAATATTTTTTTCGTAAATGAAAATTAAATTACTGACGTAGTCGGTGGGGTTGGTGTTAGCAATGTAATGGTGCCGCATTTGACAAATTGAATTTAATAATGAGTTAAATTAATAGAGAATTAAATTCAATAAAGAATCTTGATTAGTTTCTACTTTTTACTTTGAGTGGTAGGAAGAATGTTTCTTTTCGAAAGATATTTAAGCCTTTTGAAAGCAAATCTTTGTAAATTGACATTACTGGTCTTACAGTTTGCAGTATGATGATTTGCCAATTCTCGATGGACTTGAGGTAATGACCATCAATGTACTTTTAAATACTTTTGCCGTTTTTTTAATTCTCGGTGACGCTACTAGCCAAAAATGCATATGTGGAGGAGTTTCAATATGTGTGGTTTTAAATTTTTTGTTTGGTGTTTTTGATATCTTTTTTAAATACAGATTGAAACAAGTTTGAATAAGTAAATACCTAACTAAATGTGTAATAATTAAAACAAAATAAGAAGAATATGTTTTATATAGAAAACACTAATACGAAATAGAACTTTAATAAAAACAATATAAATAGTTTTCAATTGAAATTATAGATAGGAGAATTACTCCTATGGCAAATACTACTGTGCAATATACCATAATATAATACCACGGAATACAAGGAATGATTCATATTTAAAGTTCGCACCTTTAAGCACGAAGAGAAATGTCACAAGAAAATTTATAAATAAAAAGGTGTTTACGACTGCGACAAGAATTCGAAACAGGAACTTTCGGAATATATATATTCGGAATATATATATATATATATATATATATATATATATATATATATATATATATATATATATATATATAGGGGAGATTCCACGTCAACTGATCAGCAAGTAAATGGGGCGGTTTTCAAACCGCCCCCAGAAGTATTGGGTTATCTTTGGGATGCCAAAATATATCGGATCCCAAATTTTCAGCCACCCATTTTGCACCAGTTCATTTTTATGGCCAATTCTTTATTTTTTGCATTTTTTCGCGGTCTTTTACATTAAGGTCAAAACAAATTATCCGTGTGTATTATGGTTTTAAGTACTAAAACACGCAAAAACTGATTTTTTCGCGAAAAATTGAAATATTCCCGGGTTCGGCCCTGTGAAAACGCACGCACACATTCAATTTAACATTTTTCACGTTCCAGCTTTGTACCTTAATGTTGGAGGAATATTTTCAGTTCATCCCGAGGCCTATCAGTCTCATTTTCGCCATTTTGAAGGAAAAAAAAACGGGTCCAAATCATCAATTGAAATCGGAATTTTTTCGATCGAATTAACTACCAGTAATCCAATAGGGTTCACGATACTCAGTGTGATTCAGCTGTTAAATGATGAAAATCTATGATTTCGAATCACATTGAACATTGTCTATTGAACAGCTAGAGACAAAATTTTTGTGACAGTAAATTTATGAAGAAAGTATGAATTTAGTTAACATATTTCGTGTTTTTCGTAATTTATTTTCTACTTACTTTCCCGATGATTTGTATACTTTCTAGAGCTCCGGATTCCTGGAGAAAAGTGGGAAAATTAATTTCTAGCAATAATACGTCAATCGATAACTTGGAGCCGTTTTTTCCTCCAAAATTGGAAAAAAAGGCGAAAATGAAACTGATAGGCCTCGGGATGGACTGAAAATATTCCTTCAACATTAAGGTACAAAGCTGCAACGTGAAATATGTTAAATTGAATGTGTGCATGCGTTTTCATAGCGCCGAACCAGGGAATATTTCAATTTTTCGCGAAAAAATCAGTTTTTTGCGTATTTTAGTACTTAAAATCAAAATACACACCGATTATTTGTTTTGACCTTAAACTATATGAAAAAAGAAAGATTTTGCCGGCTTCCAAAAATTTTTAAAAAATTAGGTTTTTCAGATATTCTGGTTTAAAAAAAAAACTGTTTTTCCAAAATTCTGGCTCAGGGAAGCGTCTGATCTCAATTATAACGGTGGGAATGGATTCCTTGGGAAATTTTACATCGATTTACTATTTTCAAAATTTTTTTTTAGCTCCAATCCTTGCTTTGGCAGGCTAAAAACAAAAATTTCTCATCGACCGCGAAAAAATGCAAAAAATAAAAAATTTGCCATAGCAATGAACTGGCGCAAAATGGGTGGCTGAAAATTTGGGATCCGATATATTTTGGCATCCCAAAGATAACCCAATATTTCCGGGGGCGGTTTGAAAACCACCCCATTCCCTTTGCTGGTCAGTTGACGTGGAATCTCCCATATATAATTTGTAAGAAAAATAATTCTGCTTTCATACTCACAAGGGAAAAAAAATATGAATAGTTGTTCAAATTGCAGGAGAAGAAGGTAACCACCGAAACGTGTAACCCTTGTTTTCTTCTCAGTAATAATTATCAATAACCAATTTTCATGAAAATTATTAAGTTGGAAGGGAGTTCATGAATGTAAAAGAAGTCGTTGCCCACAAAGACCTTACTGAGATCCTGCGAATATTTTCTCTATTCTTAAGGATATCACTTTTCTATTTGATTGTTTATGAAATCGAAGACAAATTAAGAAGTTTTATGACTTGCTGCCAGTCGATCATCATACTTTTATACTTTAATCATACTTTTTTAAGACTTTAGTTAATTATTGAACTTCCTTCTTAACACTTTTGTGACACCAACTGCAAATAAGTCTATAAAAAAATGGATACTGACTCCTGAAATAAAAACCAAAGATATGCAGAAACTTATGCATTCTATTGGTTGTTCGCTTGCGCAAAAATATATACAAATATTTTTCTAGATATTCTAAAACGAAATATAATTTACAGTTGACCGCAATTCAAAATGCGTACTTGGTTGCTATTTTATAACGTGAAGACGTAAGTAATTTATGTTCAATTCTATTAATATTCGTGACTAGTTACAATCTGAAATTTCCTTAAGGATGTTTTACATGCAACACGACTTAATGCTGATAATGACTTCGAAATGCGAGGATTCATTAATGAAAAGTTGATAATAATCCATGTAAATTTTCAAGTCGGCGTAAGAAAAACAAAAATTCATAGTTTTTTCGTAATTACTATGGGATTTTATGGGAGTCAGCACTCCAAAGCATTATATCTTTACACTTAATATTAAGACTTAAGTGAAAAATGATATATTGATAATAAAATATTTCCTCTTTTGACTGCTTCAATAAAAATGAATTTTTAATACGAGATATAATGGATTGAATAACAATAGTTAACGTTTGTGAGATCAGCTGGATAAACTTGGCAACCTCGCACGCTTCGTGCGCCCTCATTAAAGAAAGGGGCGAATACTGCCTACTTTATTTCGCTCTCTCGTACTAATAAGTCTCCTTTACTACTTACACTTATCGCGAATACATAAGTGAAAGTAGAAGAAAACTTGGTAACTAATATACTGAACAACCTCCTGTAAATCACCCTTGGTAAGTCGTTATATTATTTTTTCATCATTCCGTCATCGTGTTTTTCCAAATTACTATCGATCGGTTTCGGTGTTTCGGTAAGAGTTAATCATTTTCATTGTTAGAAACTTGTGAAAAAAAATTTATTCCAACGAAATTGTCCGTATTGATCCAAATTAACAAGAGTTTTTTTCTTTATTATGAGACACAGACATTGTAACCCATTTTAGGTCTGTTTTCATTGTAGAAAAATGCTCCGTTTACCAGTTACTTTCAGTTCGAAACTGCTTTGATCGTCGATCGTTGTGAACTTCCGGTTCCAAGTTTTATCCTGTTAGTCAGGCGAATCGGTCCTTTCGCAGCGACATTTCTAATTAGCCCCACCTTTGATCCGTCGAAACGTTCCCCGTTAGTATTCCATAGGGGTACCAAATAACTAACTAGCTCTATCTATAGTACGGGCGTATAGAGCTGAAACTATCCCGGAAGCACCGAGACTCCGTAGACGGACCCGGCCTCTGTCTGAGGTAATTTAACTAGTCGGTAATTAGTGAACCGGAGCCAAGACAGTGGGAATCGATCACCTTCCTCGTTAATTAACGGGAAGTCGTCGGGACTCACAATATCCTATTAAGGGACAGGTGGTGATTAACACGGTGGCGGTGATCGGTGGAAAATTAGCATGGGGGGGCAAAATGAGCCTGACCAGACAGGACGTTGTCCCGTCATTGGTCGATTTGTTCTGCGACGAGAGACGGATTTAGTGTTCTTCGACAAGGGACGTCTCATTAGACTTTGACGATTGTCGACGCCAAACTTCCATCGTTATCATTACTGTTTCTTTTTGTATTAAACAGCCACGTGTTTAATTTGAGGCCAGCTGCTAGGAAACTTGGATAAACCGTATTTTATTTCAGACTCGAATTGTGATACGCATTACCCGGACTCCGATTGTAAAAGATTATAAACGAAGAAAATGAGGGGGCTTAAAAATTGTTATTCGCTCGTTGTGACATGGTCTTTACATACATTAAGTGGACCGTACTCAGACTACTTAGACAACAACAGGGGCTTCAAGGACCTATAAACTTAGAAAGAACTTATTCTCATTGATGAGTCGTGGTGTAAATTTAAATTACATAATAACGAGGTAAAACTGTCTTAGCAGTGGGTAAGATAGGGACTCAAAATATATTTAAATGGTGTATTAAAATAAATTCTTTTAACTCTGATCTTGACAAGTGTTCGTTTCATGATTTTTAAAAGGTGGCGGCCTTGATTAAACAGATAACTTGAAACAAATCAAGAAGCAGGTTCAGATGAAGAGTATGGCGAAGGATCAGAATTAGGTGAGGAAGAATCGGAAGAAGTCGACGACATAGAATCTGCATCGCAATGGCTTAGACACCATATGCAAAAAAGAGAAAAGGAGATGATTTAAATATTCCATGGTGTGGAAAAGATTAATTTGTCTGTGTCATTTAAAAATTCTGGTACGGTCCAAATATCCCACACGACCACTTGAAACCATCTTCTAATCGGCAGTAAAGCACTTCACCTTTCTCCATTCAACAGATAATTTATAATCTTTTATCAGAGTGTCTTGTACCAAGTGTACTGTAATTTTGTCTTAAATAAAGTACAATAAGGTTGGAAACTTAACAGTTTGGTAAACACTGGAGGTGCATTGGGGTAGCGAGTTCCGCCACAGAATTGACAAGCAACTTTTACCGCCATTTTCCTTTGGTCACGGGGTACTGATGTCAATAAAGTTGTCGGCGCCATTTCATATACTAACCATTAATTACTTAGTTACATTAGTTACCACTTAAGTTACATTAACTAACCAAACATATTAATTATTGGTCGTTGTGCCTTTTTTCATTCGAAAGAAAAGAATTAAATAATACTACCTTGCTGTAAAAACCACTACTAGAAAATAATTCATAATAAACCATTGATAAATCGCTGAGAAATATTGCGCGCTAACGGATACAAACATACTGGTATTGGCTGTGAAAAGACCATATTTTAAATTTTTTTCTAGTTTCTTAATAAATATACATAAAATAGTCACATAATCACTTGCTTAATTTTATCATTTTTGGTAAGAAACTCAGTTATGTTTTGAAATTCCATTTATTTTGTTTGACTTGGTTAATTCTTTTGTCATTGGTAGAAGAAATATTCTTGATTTTTTTCATGATATTGATCGCAGAGCCAGTTTTTCATTATAACAAATTATACCGATCATCAGTATTCCATTTGTTTTTGGACAAACTACAAATTAAATGTCGCGGTTCCCCCATAAAATAATGCACAATTGTCTTCTTAATCCTCCACGGTAGGTCGAAAAATTGGAATCACTTTGAATCGATTCGTGTCATTTTGTTGTAAATAGAAAACCTAAATAACATTGTTTTGTTCGAATGGAACGAAATTTGCTATTAACAAAAAAGTTGCAAAACTACGCACCATTGAGAAATAGAAACCACAGCTTTATCAGGTAAATTCAATCAAAATAAACATATTTTATCTCTTGGGATTTCTTTGGAAACCCCAGCCTCTTTGATATATGGAATTTTAAGTAGAAAAACCAGCAGTTCTAATACAACTTTTTTAATTTACCAGAGCGGAAAATGATTTTCGAGGCTCAAACTTTAGCCTGTTATCTTTTGTATATGGTCAGTGTACCGTCTTACCGTTTACCAAAATGTGCAGTGAATTTTCACTAAATTTTCCGGGTGCCCACATCAGAAACATACATATTTCACAAACCTAGTAAGATTTTTTTGATATCAATCTCTGAATCTATCCATAAATCTATCCCTAAATCTATCCATAAATCAATTTCGCCTGAACCCCAAGTTCAACAAAGTTTAACGCAATATTGCCTGAAAAATCTCAAATCATTGAATCACGTCTATCGGTATAGCGTTTAATCAAGATTGCCAATTTCGATTCCATACATTTAATGGAACAAGTGTGAAGCCAACCGTAACATACATTATGGAACGTCACTCATTCCAGCTGATTTTAGTTTGTACCTAGGGATAATACGTGATTCTGTAACGGTTTAAGTTAACCCTTTGATAAAATGGCAGCGTAGACACGTTGTAGGATAAATGACACTGATAAAGTAAACGAACCGTAATTAGAAACTACATAGGGAGTATATAGTGCTGGAGATATTGGTTTATATATTACATGTACGGGGTGAGGTTTGTCGTTTATACGGAAATTGTTAAGGAATTCGAAAATAATTTTGCACGAATGCCAACGAGCCAAGTGCAACGAATTTCCGAATCCACAGAGCAAACTCATGACATTCATTATATTGCACCTTCTGGGTAGTGCATTATTTGTGGACCTTCTTATTATATACGATGGCAAATACTTTGACGCAGCTGTAAAAAAAGCGACTTTCCACTTGTAATCCCGAAAAAAATTTCAGGAAAATTTCTTCCTAAAATTCCGATATTGAGCCGGCTGCTTAAAATCTGTTAGAACTGTTCATGGTGGCTATCTTGGCCGAAGTTTTATTAGTTATTGTAACATCTTCTAATAAGATGCTTTTGATTGTTTTCTTCGAAATCGGACCATAACGGCAGTACCTTTTCTCAATATACCAATTTATGTTGGCAACATCAACCTTAAATTTTATTCTGTAGAGATTGTTAGATGTTAGAATTGAGAAGTAATTCGTGTTAAAAATTGTGAAAAGGTTTATGTTCTGCATGTCTGTTAGTTGTGACATGCTGATAGGCTGCGTTCATCGGTTTGAGCAGCAAATTTGACGTTATAGTCTAATTAGCAACAAATTATGTGGTAGGTCCGATAAAGGAACACAAACATGGATATTCCAATGGAACTTCTGTTAAAGCATATAATTAACTGGTTGCAATTTGACAAGGATTGGTATGGTATAATTTTCTATGAAAATGAGAAAAACTAAGCGACCTTTTAAAAAATTATGGCTATGTAAAAATTCGCCACTATGCTGACGTCAAAAGAAAATTTAAATACAAATAGCCTGGGCAATTCCATATTGAACCGAATTTAAGACGAAAGATATAACTAGTCAACACACATCCTTGTTTCACATCAAAAACTCCTGAGTGAAGACATGCTGCAAGGTTCGGTTAATATAATGAAAGCGGTAATGCAAACAACTCTGTGACATGGTAGTTATGAAACCAAAGCACGTATATTAAGCCAGGTCATCCATATCATAAGTCCGCATTCTTTATAGCACTATATCTCATTGTTAACTTATTACGCCAAAACGATTTTATAGCTCCACCCCTTTTCGAGATAAAGGGGATAATCTGGCTTAATACCTAAGTCAGGTCATCACACTCATATCTCCGGAACCAATGAAGATCAAAACATGTACCAAACGTCATATTTTATCGACAATTTATTGCTGACGATATAGACAAATTGCGATTTCCCAAAATCACCTCTTCAACCCCTAGTAGATTTCTCACCCCCTGAATTATCTCGGAAGGCATTTTCTTTGCGAAACAAAGCATGGATCCATGCAATACCGTGAACAATACGTGCCGCTTCGTCAACTATGAATTTTCAAGTACAAATTAAGATACAGAACCTTAAGACAAATGAAATTTTCAATTGGATAATTTTGCAATGTCAAATAGGCAACGTTGAAGAGGGAAAATCGAATGGCTTGGACGAATGCACATTTTTCTTTGAAATTGAAATTTTCTCATATGACGAACGGATATTTTCTGAAATAAGCCTAGCATAGGTTTCTTTATATTTCCTAAACGAGAGGAAGAAGAGAGAGGCAAACATGTTTCTGAAGCTTTTTTTACAAAGGCTATTTTAAACAATAATATCAATTTTATTTTAATACAGAAGTCGGCAACTAAAGACAAGAAAGTTATTTTTCTATTATTATTATTATTATGTATATAACAATCATTATTATTATTTATGTAAACAAATTACTGATGACTCTAATCTAGACTTCATTGATGGAAGAGTTTGGGAACTTTAAATTTGCCAATAATGATTTGATTTCACATCATTCATAGACGATTTTAAAAGAAAAATACTTCCATTGACGGAATGTTTATTTTATGACTTTTTAGATCAATTTAAATATGACAGTAATAAAATGCTTCCTAACCTCTTACCTCTTACCTCTTATAGTT
This sequence comes from Cryptocephalus primarius, assembly GCA_963576515.1. Taxonomy (NCBI): domain Eukaryota; kingdom Metazoa; phylum Arthropoda; class Insecta; order Coleoptera; family Chrysomelidae; genus Cryptocephalus; species Cryptocephalus primarius. Next base: position 14,938,265 of record OY754940.1, on the reverse strand, counting down.
GCCACCACTATAATCTTTTAAAAAAAGAGAAGTTTATACGATTAATACTCTGAATATAAAAAATATACTGTACGATTAAATTTAAAAAAAAACACCTTTTTTTAAAATCGATTTTGGGAAAAAAAAATTTGCTAAAATTGATTGAATTTGATTGTTTTACATAGAATTGTAAGGTTTAATATTTCGATGAAAATCGAAATGTTATGCGACATTGTCATAAGAGTACTTGTAAAAAAGTCATTTTTACATAATAAATTATTATATGATATTGGTTAATCACCCTATTCACGACTTTGAAAACGTACTCGCCCGAGCTACGATAATAATATACAAAAAAAAAAAATTTCGACTGTGGAAATGAGTTTGAGAAATGGAACGTTTCTTAATTTTTTTCTAATCGAATCGAATGTATTCAAAAATGAATAAAACGATATAAAAAATCATTAAAAGTTTTTTACAGTAATAAAAAAGCGTAAATTAAAATATATCTTGCTAAGGCTCGGCTTCTGTAGCCTCAGGCTCACATGAAGAAACACTTCAAAAATATCTAAATAATTTAGATAAAATATGACGTTTGGTAAATGCTTGTATATTCATTGGTTTCGATGAAGTAGGCGTGGTTGACTTGACTTAAGTATTAATCCAGATTATCTCCTTTATCTCGGAAAGGGGTGGAGCAATAAATTAACAAATTTGCAATAAATTAGCAATAAAACATAGTGCTATAAAGAATGCGAACTTATGAAATGGATGACCTAGCTTAATGGACGTAACCAACGCTCTCAGTGATCTCGTCTAGGATATACTTTACATGGGATACAATTTTATTTTGTTCTCTTTCTGTTCAAACTCGATAAGTCATCCCTTTCAACTTAATCGCTTTAAGTATGAAAACAACGAAATTGCCGGAGTGCTTTTACTCGTAGAGACTTTGTGACTTTGACTACAATTAGTGGATTGTCAAGATCACAAATCGAGGTTGATAAAAACCCGGTTGGCTGTAATCCGCTAGAAATTAATTGTAAAGCCCCGAAGTAATAGAAAACAGAATCACGATATTTTACCTACTCTTTGTATGAAATCTGTTCGGGTCGACACATGTTCGATTTTCAGGAACAACGAGTTTGTGCCAAGTTTTGCGTAAAATTGGGGAAATCTGTTACGTGTGCTTTTCGGAACAGAGCCTCAGGTCAAATCCAGGCCCTCTGTTTATTAATCCGTAATGAAATTATAAATTTAACTAGAAATTGCTTCTCTAACGGGGATCTTTCACTTGAAAATTCAATGAATCGACCGTTATTATCTCATTTTCTTTTTAGTTAATCCCATTAACAAAGATCTTACATCAACACATGTATTTTAATATTGAAGAGACTTTTTTCAAAAGTTATTCCTTCTGTAGCACGTTAAATATTTTAGTTGAGGGCTATGGGTGAAAGTGGTACCAAGTGCGTGGTTTTTTAAAGTTAAGTGCAGGAAATGATACATATCATCTGAATTTATCTCGAGTTGAAACGAAACACTCGATGTCTTCCTGATGTGTGCCCTGAATTTATGGCCCATTAGGAATATTCCTTTGCAAGGTACAGCAGACGAAAATTCCGCGCCTGAAAACCACTGGGCTGAATTTAGAGAACTATCTCGTTGGATGTACTTAGTAATACTAGTGCTATAATTTCTGTAAACCATTTTAAGTCAATGATAAACGTAAAAATAATTCTTATTTAAGAACCATACTGTGACAATTAACCGTAATCTCTTAATATAATTTAAAGTTGTATTTTTGGAATTGTGGCGGATTAGGACTAATGATGTGGCTAAATCTAAAAATAAAACGGATACATTTACCGTTTCGTTGAAACTTCGCAAGATGATTAACGATAACGCACTTAAGAAGCTCAGAATGTTTCAACTCCCTAACGGAGTTTCCGGAATAATCTGATGCAGTTCCTGCAATTTTCACCATCACGCATGTTCGTACACAGTAATTCGTACTAAATTTATCTTAACTTTAATCTTATTGAAACTACACGAAAATGGTAAATTGAACATACTTTTAGGAGTTTCGAAAATTTTAGCACTATAACTAAGACAGTTTGGTAGTTGTGGCTGATTATGCATTTGATGCAATTTCTGTCAATCTCAGTTTTCGAAAATTTTTCAAATTGCAATTACAACCCCAATTTTGTCGAAACTCCGTTCGATGTTTAACAGAAACCTACTTCATGAGTCTAGAAGGTGTCAGTTCTTTAATCATCGGAGTTTAAGAGTTGTGGCTGGTTATATGGCAACCTGGCGCATTTATTGCAAATTCACAATGACAAATTCCAGATAATTCATAAAAAGGTTATCTCAATTTTAATAATTAAAACTCCACGAAACCGATTATTGAATGGCAATTTAGAGATTTGGAAAGTTTTAAGTTTCTAACTTTCAAATGTTCTTAGTTGTGACTGATCATGTCGCATTTTTAGCAATTTTCACCAGTTTTCCAATTCGATATTTTTTAAAACCAGTGCACGTTCAATTTTGTGAAAATTTCGTATTCGGGTAACATACTTGAGGAATTTAGAAGTTTCAATTTCCTAACTTGGAAGTTTTGGAGTTTTCGCTGATGTTGCGAGAATCTGAGTTCGCAGAAATCGTAGTTCTTTCAATTTTCATAATTCACCCAGTTTCAGTAATTCATAAAAAAGTTTTCTCAACAAAAATTTAATTGGAACTCCACACGATGGCTGACTGGAATGTACTTTAGGAGTATCGAAAATTTCAGCCCTCTGTAGCTGATTTTGGGACATCATGGCGCATTTAGTACAACTTTTGCGAATTGCAATTTTGAAAATTGATCAAAATACGATTATAGTCTGAATTCATATCATCACATAGTTTCAATAATTTTTGAACAATATTTTAACTTCAATTTAATGGAAACTTTACAAGGTGAGTTCCTGAACTATGATTTTGGAGTTTTAGCTCTAGAAAGCTGATTATGCGGTGATTTAACGCATTTATTGCAATTTTACTGTTGTATTGTATTTTAATTTATTTTTACACGATCCGACTGAGATTTGGTTTAAACTCCGTTGTTTATTGGAAATGTAGTTTACAAGCCCAAACGCACAAAGTGCAAAGTGTTTCAACTCCCAAACATACGGAATTGTGTAGTTGTAGCTCATTGCGCAGCATATTTGTTAATAATTTTACTAATTACACGTGTAATACAATTTATATAATGTATTCATAATACTTTGTGAAAACACTATTTTAGTTTTAATTTAGTAAACACTTTATACGTGAAACTTGGTTTAGAATTTTAAAAAATTTTAGCTCCTTATCTAACAGAGTTTCGAATTTGTGACTGATCTAGACTGATAATAACCACTTATCGTAGTTCTTGCAATTGAAAAATATTGTTTGAACTCCAATTAAGTTGAAACTCCGCATCACGGCTTTATTTTATTGAAAAGTTAGAATATGTATTGCTAACGTAACTTTAGGAATTCTTTCATAGCTGTAATTTATGCCATTTAGAAGTTGGAAATGGTTTCTTAATAACCTGCCATATTTGGTGGATTATGAAAAGTTAATGAACTTCAGTGAAGCTCCCCTTGCACAAGTGTAATTCAGGCGCTTAGGAGAATTTCGCTTCATTCTTAAGGACTTTCACAGTTTCAGAAGTATGAATAATATTCAACTGTTGGAATTTACAATATTTAAAGCCGATTAATTGAAACTTAAGCAATTGCTATGTCTCCGTTAGATTATTTTCAAAAGTGCTTTCGAATTTCGTCGAAATTACACTACAAAAAGTTTCTACCTTCTGTTAATAAATAGTGTAGTTCACTATGACATGTCTATTTTTTATGAAATTTCGTAAGATCGTCTAATATAGCAAGGAACTTTTGTTAATTTCTACTTGCTTAACGAAGGAGTTTCGGGGTTGCGACCACTTTTCTATTGACATGAGATCGTCTCCAAGGGACCACTTGTCATTATTTTAACTTCAGAAATCGATAAAAATACTAAAACTTGTATTTTGGTAATTTAAAAGGTTCGACGACTTTATACCGTAATGTGACTTAAAATACAGATACTGTTTCTTTTTACAGTGGAGTTTCAAGAAACACGAATTAACTCAGTATCCTATAATGCCCATCTGAGTTTGATGTTATCCTATATAGACATTCAAATAAAAAAAAAGGACAGAGTAATACGTTTCAGCTTGAAACCTTTATAAAATTCAAGTTTAGGTAAAAGAATAGATATTTTTCAAAAAGTGTCAGTATAAAATGACGACGCCATTGTGTAAACCTAGGTAAAATTGTTGAAAATTGCAAAAAATGAGTTTTTTTAAATGTATTTAAAAAACACATTTAAGAGGAAGTATTAAAGTTTTTTCTTATAGCTGCTTGAAAAAGGCTTCATTTTGGACATACTGGAAAAAAATTATAAATAGTTTATTCAAATAATTGCAAAAAACCAACCAACTTTGAATTTGCGATAAACAAAGAAAAAACAAATTACTTGGAAACTTGCACAGAATGTTGCCTTTTGCTATCCTTAAGATTCCCTTAAAATTTGGTTAAAAAATATTGATTAGTTTATGAAATATTCTGTTTGATTATTAAAAAATGTATTTTTGCAACCGAAAAAACGCGGTTCTTGCTGCCATAGTAGAGAAATTTATAAGAGCTAATTTTTTTCCGTCTTGATCTATATTTTCAAAATATTCAATTTTAAATTTAAATTTCGAAGATCCTCTCCCTTAAAATGGAGTATGAAAAATTGTGCAATTTGTTTATAAGGTTTTTCGTTAATAACACTACAAGGAATAAATTTATTTTAATTTCGTTTTGACAATTGTATTCCTAGTAATTTTTCACGAATTAAAAAAAAAGAGTTGACCTACGACCATTTTTAACCATGATAGCCACTTTTTTTAAAATTCCTCATTTATTTATCAACATAAAGACTTGAAACAGCGCGAGTAAACAAATCAATCCTTTAACTTAACAATGACCATTGTAAATATCGAAAAATAACTATTTTATTAAGACAAATAACGATTGCAAAAGCGAGCTTCAAAAAATTTTTATAAGTTCCAAGTGGTGGGGGGAATCAGCCAGCACCGTTCAAAAGTGGATATCAAAACTTCAAATCGAAATCGTTCGAAAATTTTAATATCTCAAGTAATTACGGACCAATTTTAACGGTTTTTTTTTTTAATTTGGGGTATCACGATAAAATAATAACAATTACGCTGTCCTTTTTGCAAAAATTATTTATTAATTTATTATAAACTAACACTAATTTTTGAATTTTTTTTATATTATTGAGAGAAATAATTGTTGGCAGTGATACTGATTTAATATGCATATCAAACGACATTTTTCATTACAAAAATTAATAATATTATGGTTTTTTTAATGATTAAAAATCATTCAATCATCAATCAAGGTACAAAATATAATATACAATTTGAATGTATACTAATTGTATTCTAAGAAGTAATTATTCACTTTAATGATAATTAGATAAGATAAGATAAAAATATCTTTTCCTTTTTCCTAAATTTGGATTTTAAAAAGTTTCAACCCGAAACGGATTACTTTGAGATTTCAAATTATTAAGATTTTAGTTGATTGTGCTAATAAGTATGCTAAGGGTCTCGACGTTATGAATTTTCATCCACTATATCTTACAACAGACTATACATGTCCCATCAAAATTATAACATTGTTTCATCGCCGGTTAATATCTTTTGAAATCGGCTCTGTAGTTTACGATAAATGACTCATTAAAGTTACTAACACATTAAGTTAACAAGCGCCCACGCCAGCCTCTTCTAGCAAATACGTAAAGGGTGCTTTTATCAATTTATTGGTCTCATCATATAAAAAATTCAAATATTCAACCTCGACGCAGAATACAACAAAATGAACGAAAGGTATGAATTTCCTAAAATTGATTATAATTTCGTTAGAGGATTCTCGCATTTCATCTGCTAATAAAGAAAACTCCACACACAGTCATTTAATTATGAATCCTGGCTTTCCTCGGAATTATTTAATTACCGAAGTCATGGCCCTAAAATAAATTTACTCAGGGGTGTAATAAAACGTAAACAAGGCATAATGCAGCGGCTGGGAACTTTCGGGAGTTCGCGAAGTTTAGAGAAAAATAATTCATTTGGAGTAGTTAAAGTTCTTGCGGGAGTATCAAATAGGTTAAGTGTCTACATTCTCGAAGGTTGAGCGCCGGAAAAAAGTAATAGTCCGTCCCATTACGAAGAGGGATGTAATAATCGAAATAAATGCGAAAATCCACGAAATCTTCCCGTATTACCCTTTTCCGATTGGAATGCATAGAAATTGCCCGCTCGCTTCGGTGAACTATAGGGAAAAATAAAAGTTCTGGTGCAATCTAATTGCAGCAAAGCGAGTACGCCGAGCCATAAGGATCAACTCGCTAGCTCTCCAACTGCGTCTCCGGTATTTTTGGACTGCTCTCCGCGTAATTGGCCCATAAAAAAGGGGAATAAACCTAGGAGCCTCAGACAGGTAAGAAAAGGCCCATTTAACTACTTCGAAGGAGGAGCGGATAACTGCCGATCGGAGATCCCACTTAATGGGGTTTTTTCTTATAAGTGGGGCCGTGTCAAGTAGTAACTACATACGTATGAAGTGGCAGGGCTATCTAACCGGAAAGAATTGATGTGTCGGGCGTTCTCATTTGTAGTTTTAGCACCTTGTAATGACACCAAAAAGGAAATGAGTCTAAAGGTTATTACTGTATTAATACTCTAAAAGAATTTGTTGGAGTATGGGTATGGCCTGTCTTGCCTACATTCAAGCATCGAGGCCTTTACAGCAGATTTTTGATAAACTGTTTGTATCTGTAGACATTTCAAGTAATTCGATTTGCAAATTATCCTCTGTACCATGGTAATCATTTCTGAATAAACTTCAAGTATATCTTTATCTAATTTAGAAATTTAATATTTTTTAAATATGAAAAACATTAATTGATGTCGACAATGAATTGGTAACTTCTCGATACTCTGTTTCCAAAAATGGCGCCGTGTTTGTTGGATAAAATTGTCTCATATTGTTTTACTGCTATGTTATGTTTTGTTTGTTATTATTTCTTGGAGTACAGAAATTGATCTGGATATGTAGTTCATGGCAGTCTACCTCTTCGTGCAACAGTTTAAGGAGAAGTATCAGTGCATTTTGAATACTTTTCTAAGTTTATACTAAGTTTTGGAAACCATACCTATTTATCGTAGTAAATAATCGGAATTTGTGCCTCTTTCAGGATAAAATCCGTTTAGTTTAAAATTTAGATATTTGAATAACCTTTTTTGCACTTTCCAATCAAGAAAATACATTGAGTATAACATGGGCTCCAGTTCAGCACAACCTATTCTTAATGATGGAATAAATCGTGGAAATTACTTATTCTTTTAACAATATCATTTTCTGTTTTATGCAGATTTTTGCTTTCAAATAACTGAAATTATTGAAAACTACCCTTTGAATTTCATAGAGAAATCTTTATTGCTAAATTTGCAAATTTGTATCTTGAATAAATCGTGGAAATTGTAATATTTGTCAATTTACTTATTCTTTTAACAATATCGTTTTCTGTTTCATGCAGATTTTCACTTTTAAAATAACTGAAAATACTGAAAACTACACTTTGAGTTTCATAGGGAAGTCTTTATTGCTAAATCTGCAAATTTGTACCTTGAATAAATCGTGAAAATTGGTATATTTGTCAATTTAGTTAGTCTTTTAACAATATCGTTTTATGTTTTATGCAAATTTTCACTTTCAAATAACTAAAAATATTGAAAACTACTCTTTGAGTTTCATAGGGAAGTCTTTATTGCTAAATTTCTTCAAAATTCGGTTGTTGGACAGATGGAAAAATCGAGTTTCACCAACCGGTTGCGGTGGTAAATCAAAAAGGCACCATAAGGCTATCTCAATTTTAGAATCAAACAATACAATCTATAAATATCACAATCTTTTTGTACCAGATTTTTAGATAGTGTGTTGTGTGTGCATATATGTGTATAAACATCGTGTTTAACGTGTTTATAAGGTTAGTGCACTTGTAATTTGTAATTATTAATCCATTTTAGACTTAATCTTACAAAGCTGGCTTCAATAAGGGCAATTTTTCGACAAGAATCTATTCCCAAAGAACATTTCTCTCTGAGAGAAAAGCTATTATTTCCAATGGTTAGTGTGCTCTCAAAAATCAGCATTCTACATTAGAAGTTGAGGACGTTGTGAACATGTGTGCAAAAATGACGGGGGTGGGGAAATCAAACATTTACAAAGTAATTGGGGAATATAAACACGGATCTATTAAGTTTCCCAAAAGATATACTGGCAGTAGAACCATGTTTTAAATTGATGATGATCGAAAGGTTCATTCTTTTTTCTTTAAAAACGAAATCCCATCATTAGACAAAATTCTGCAAATAACTAATGGTGATGATGATAATGACTTCCATACTATGTCGAAGAGCAAACTACGACAAACATTAAAGGAAATTATTTTTTCTTGGGAAAAAGTAACAAAAAGACTGTTTTAGTTGATAACGATGAAATCGTTTTGTGTTTATTGATGAAGTGATGAAATAATCTAGACAAGAAAATAAAAAAATATATCATTTAGATGAAGCATGGGTTAATGCTGGGCATACCTCTGCAAGAAGTGGTGTGGCAAAAATATTGAAAGTGGAAATCATCAAGCGTGTATCTGTTGGTCTAGTCATCTAGTGGAAAAGGGAAAAAGATCATTATCACACACACATTGGCAGTGAAACAGGATTGGTTGAATGTGCATTTTTGACCTTTGTTTCTCAGAAAATCGGCGATTATAATGTAGATATGGATGCAGATGTATTTGAAGAATACTTTGTACAACTGTTTGGCCTTATTGTGATGGATAACGCGAGTTATCATTCCAGACAAGTCGAGAAGGCATCTATTGCATCGTGGAAAAAATCTGATGTAATTAACTAGTTAGATAATAAAAACATAATGGTGAATCGATTCACTATGACACTGATATGGTCAAAAAGGAACTAATGTTCATTGTTAATTGCATAAAATCGAAATATAAAAAATATGTTGCTGATGAAATGGCACGACATCGAGTCATCACGATTGTAAGACTTCCACCGTATCATTGTCAATTAAATCCAATTGAATTAATATGGGCCCAACTGAAAAGCCATGTTGCAAGATACGATACAACTTTTAAATTGAAAGATGTAAAAGTACTGTCATCAAATAGAATAAAAAGTGTAACGCCCGAAAATTGGAAAAAAGCTGTAGATCATACCATAAAGGAAGAGGCAAAACTTTGGGAATTTGATAATTTCTTTGATAAAATAACAGAATCCCTAATTGTCTCAATAAATAACGATGATAGCTCCTCTGAATTTTCATATGATTAGTATTATAAGTGTTAACGAAATCCAAATTGAAATAATTTATAATGTTAATTTTGTACATTCATGTATTATTACGTTAGTATGTAATTGGTATTGACAAACTGCAATAAACAGGCAACGTTTTAATCACGCCAATTTTAACAAACGCTGGTTCTAAGCCTGGATAAAGTAAGAAGAAAATATCGCGTAGCAATTATTATAGTGAAATGTACTACTGATAATTAAAACATTGTACATTGTTCCGAAGTTTCTGTCGAAAACGCGAAACGCCACTGACATTTTGATATCCGATCGTTTAAGCGCCGGATTTCTTCTTCTACTTCTTCCTCTTCTTCGGACATTTTGTTTGACACCCCTTTACAGGGTCGCCCCTACACAATGCTTACGATAATTGTGAAATTCTCTCCCCCCCTCCCCCCGATACATGAAAAATACCCTGTTTTGACAGATACCTCAATAATATTACTTCGCGTTGAAGTGAAATACGGTATAGTAGCCCACTTTATTTCGCGTTGTTGCCAAATGTGAACAAAAATATTGATCTTGCTGGTTTGACGGTAATTCCACATTGTACCGAATATAATACCATCTAGAATACCGAATATAAATCCGTTTCTACTAAGAAATTTAATATTAAGTTACATTCAGAATACACAGTTGTGCAAAAAAAAAAATAGTTAAAATTGTTGAATATATCTGTGATCGACATGACAACAGAGCCGTTATACATACCATCTAAGTACGTGAAGGCTCAAAAAATTGTGTTTATTTCAATTTTGTGTCCAAGGGGTGTGCAATGTTACGTATAGTCAAAAATCAAATAGTCGGCAAATATATGTTATTAATTTGATCGCATAGCAACAACCAATGAAAATTCCGAATTCAGCATCTAACTGCTAGTAACAAGTGACGAATCATCTCAGACAACACCACCAAATGAAGTAACGACAAATTTCTACCGAGTTCAGAGAATTATTAAATTGCCGCAATCCTAGATGAATAAGAAAAATTTTGAAACGTAATAAAACCAAAATTGTATATTCTGCATGTGAATGCAAAATGAAAATTATGTTTAAAATATTCATGGGTTTTTCAAAGATAATTACAAACTTGCAGTTTGCTTTTATTTCGTTCACTTGCACGGAAAGATTCATGTGGCGATGTACGTACATAATTACAAAGTTCGTTTCCAAGCCTTGCAGTTTTGTGGTTGTACAAAATTTTCAAACCGTTAATGAAACTACCAGTCCGTGGCGAGTTTTTTGTATTTCCACGTACGGCGTCCGACTGAAAGTTAAATGAATTTCCAACCATTAACAAACGAATCCGGGTGTTTTGTGTTTCATACGTTCCGTATAGGTACAGTTCTGAATTATTCCTCTGCACCGAAATCGGACCCACAATGTCGTCGATATATTTCATTGGAAGCGGCGACCGTGTGCTGGCGTAAAATGCCTCCCGTTGAAAAGTAATTAAATCAAGTTTCCATCGATTGTGTTTGCGGACGTACAGAGAGAGTTCGTTCCCCGGCAGATTGGTTTCGAGCAAGAAGGGCCCTATCTATGTATTTTGGAGGTTTGCATTGGGGCCGGATTACAATCTGGCGATTTCGAATTAATGGTCTGATCGCACTTCCTTTTGCCATTTTCTTCAATAAGGTCGTTATTACGTACGGCTACAAATAGGCAAGCCCTTCATTCGGTGTGCCGCAAAATTTGATTTTGAAAATTTAGGAGTCTATCGTTTGTGATCTACCGCCAGAAAATTGCCAATCCTACTTACTCGGATATATTAAAATTTAATTGAACACAGATTTTATTAAAGATTTTTAAGTAAACACCGAACAGCTAGATATCTTTCACAAAATCGATTTTCTAAAATATGCCTGTTAATGTATTTATAATACTTAATAATTATTTAAAATTTAGTATAACTAATTAAATTTTATATGTCAGTAAATAATGGTTGTGTAATGTTTTATTTTATTACTGTTCAATTCTAGGCTGGTTATTTAAAGTACCAAAAGATATGATGAGAAATCAACGAAATGATAGCATATACAAGAATCAATGTAGCACAGAACTATTTCATATTATTAATTAATACCTACTGGGTTAGAGTGCTAAGCACCTCTGCACGATTCTAGAACTCCTATGAAGTTGGCCCCCGAATATACGAAAAAATTCTTGAGTGTTTAGGGTTTTGACAAGATTTTGCTAGGGAATTTCAATTGTTCCGGGAAATTTCGGGCAGAACTTCTTTTTCCACAGAAAGGAGTTCTGATGTAATATTTCAGTCCTTGATGAAAAGTGCTAGAGGACTCAATGGGTCATACTTATAGTTTCAAATTTTTTAAATTTATGTTTATGTTTTCAAAGTTTTGGAAAATTCTATAACAGTTTTACTATAGTACTACTGCAGATGAATAAAAAATTCATTTTTTAAACTTTATACCAGTCAGTTTAGTTATTAATAATTTCTAAAGGGATAAAAAATTTATTTCAACAGCTCTGTTGAAAGTTCTGAGTAGAGTTCTGAAGAAGTCCCCAGTACAATTTTTTGGTCCGACCAGCAGTAAAGCAGTCGAATAAAAACGAAGGTCTAAATTTTGGTAACGTTAAGGAATACATATTTTTCTTTTCAAGAGTTCAGCTGAGAGTTCAAAAGTTCTGAACAAATTTGTATGTGTAAAATTTGCGTTATAATATAACTAAATGTGCCACTGTAACTTTAAATTATGTCCACTCTTTTTTTGTTTTAAATGATTTTGTAACACCAAAAATTGTATATTCAAAATTTGTGCTGTTAGAAAAATTAAACAAGAGAGTGGCTCCCTTTAATTCGGCCTTGTTTGTTGTATCAGTACGTTCAACGATTCAACTCTGGCCATGATTACACTTGTTATGTAAACAGGTTTAAATCTTTAAAATATCTGAACATGCCATTATATTGTGTTCATTTGTCTTTGTTTTGAGTGTATTTGGGTTTAGAGACCTTCTGGGTTTTTTTAGTTTTTTTTTTCCAAAATAGCACGATATTTCTCAAATTGTTGGAATAATTCAATTTAAACTTAAAGTTTATATAACTATATATATATATATATATATATATATATATATATATATATATATATATATATATATAATATCAGAAAGATAGTTTACCATCAAATAATTTTGTGAAATCAGTTTACTTTGCACTACACGAACATCTGAAATTTGTCTTCAGTTTTTTTTTGAAATGATGCGATATGCTAAAAAAAAGTAGTTATCCAATTAAATCGAGTACAGAACTGAAGGAAATACAACTGTATCTATACAATGGTAGAAGGTAGAAGGTAGGTACAACGGCAGTGTAACGGAGATCTACCGCTAGTAAATCCTCTTATGATCCAATTGAACTGTTCTTCTTTTATTTTGGTTAACCATGTATTTATCTTGCTGGTCTTGACGAACGTATGACTACTGCTTATCTTCATACAAAGGTCGTGTTATTAGACTCCATAACTCAAATGAATCATCATAAAAACTGCAAGCAAGGTATATTTACGTTAAGTCGTTTTTCGACCCTGTACAAACTGCTCCAATTGGAATTTTAGATGGTACAACAATCTTGGCGTGGTGTTTTTTTAATGGAGAACCCTAATCTCATACTTTAAATTTGGTTGCAAACGAAAGGAGTAGATTTCTAGGTACCAACAGTAAATAATTGCATGAATTTTGTAAATAATTCCAAAAATTCGTGACATTTCCAAGCAGCGGTAGTCAGCCAACTGCAGTCTACTGCAGAACAAATTCACGTCTTTTTAATGTATACTGCGAGTTTTATTTGGAATTGAGATTTACCATAAAACACAGCCCCATCAGATTTTCTCAAAAAGATTCTAATACCAGTTATATGTAAATAAGATTCACCCTGGGAAGTACACATTTACTAAGGGGACTTCATGTAATAAACATTATGATTTCATCTCTTGAGGCTGTATCGTAGCTTCAATCCTATTCATTATATAGAGCATAAAAATATGATTCTTGCGCATATGATTTCTTTGTTGATAAACATTTTTTGATATTATATGAAATGTACAACAGATAAGATCCCATGATCATTAGGACAACACGCAATAGTTTTAAAGGGGTCATCGTTGGCGATAAGAAAGCACGTTATTTTTGATAGTTACTGTACATTATTTGTATAATTACGCAGTCGCCTATTATTTCATTTTTTTCCAACGCGAATTCAGATATTAAATTGCTTGTATGGGCCTCTAAGGTCAATTATAATAAGCGATATTGACTATTTATTTTTCAACGTTTGCGACAGATGACTTTCATGGCACCCGTGTGGAGTTATCCTAATATTTGCCGGAGATAACTTATCACCCTTCAATTTCGACAAAACTGTCTTTACTATAACTTACCTAACCCTCCATTGGGCTTAATTCATGTTTCTTTTAAGTAGTTTTATTAATTCTTGAGAAAATTTCACGAGAGTGAAATTGTGCGCAATGCAGCAACTTTAATATTTGAAATTAATTCCTTTTGAAGAGTTGCAATCTAAACGACTCTTGTAATCATAAAGAAAGAAAGTAATTACTGTGTCTCAAAAGAAGGTGTTGATTCGTATGCCTTTCATCGTCAAAAATGCGCTTTCAATGCCGCTCCGGTAGGCAGGAATGCAATTACCGACTACGTTGACGGACATTCCGCCCTTAAAAATATTTAACTCGTTATTATTTACAGCCGAAATAATTCTGAATTAAAAATTAATGAAAGTTGTCGGATGGAACGCGAAATAGAAGAAAAATTAAAATCCTTCTTTGAAAAAAAATCATCAGAACGTCGATTGACGTTATCAAAATATTTCGTTCTCTTCATTTTCTAATTTACTGGAAGCGGAGGTAACAATCCTGTGAAATATAAAATTTCATTTAATTCGTTCTGTTATAAAATTTCGCCATGTAAATTCGTAGGTATTACATAGCATTTAGATTCGTATTAGAAGGCATCTAAGGCAGTTTTAGAACGTTGAGTTTAATGTCTCGGTCATTAACTTCTCATTTTCTTCTCGTGGAGCAAACATTTCAAGACAAATGAGTTTCTTAAACCGAGGAATGTCTGCTCGTGTCAAACACATTTGAGATATCATTTTCGCGTTATTTCAACGTAAAGCGGCTGGCGAAATCGTGGATATTGTTTCTACATCCGTATCGTATATTTTTGTATACTCTCGTGTCTCATTCATCGCCCATTTAAATTGGAAATCCTCAGACGTAAGATTTATTTACAATAACATTTCTGAAACACAATCGGCCGTTATATTTCTCTCTGCGATTTGTCGTTCCTCCGTAATTCCGCTTTGAAGCATCTTTATGGTACTAAGTTGTTTGTAAGGAAGGAAATAAATTTTATTGGCAATAGCCTTGGGCTACTTGAATGTCTGAGTTCAAAAGCCTCTCGTTTAAGCCATCTTTCTTATTAAAACTTATTGTAATGAATAAGTGAGTTAGAGACGATTTAAGAACGTCAAGTTTAATTGCCAGCACTTAATAAATACTCATGCTAAGGGTGAATGCTTTTATGAACCATGAACAACGTATATGCGCTATTAATAAAAATATAGGATAAAGGTACAAAACAAATGTATAGTATACTGTTTTGACAAGTTGAATTTTTCCTACTTTGCAGGCAGAACTGCAACTATTTACTTAATTCTTGAAGTACCACCCTATCAAGTTTTATTTACGTTCGTTATTCAGATACTGTAAACATATGGAACGTTAGAAAATCAAATATAACTTGATTCCCTATCCAAAATGTACAACTGTAAGTATAACAGATGTTAGGTACAGCTACTACCAAAAACGTGACCTGTAATAGAAGTGAGAAGCTTTACGAATCCTTTGGTTATTTTAAATCCGCCGCATTGCTTCCAAGAGGCGTTTGCCAGAATTGCACTTATTTTGGAAAATTGTTTCCGTGACTCGAGTTTTTTGCAGGACATGAATACTGACGCTAAGAGTGACATTTTCATTAGGTTTAAGTTTTATTTCACCAATAGTTTTTTACCGCTGGTAATAGCAACAATTTTCTGGTTATTAAATCACCACAGTTCCCTGTGAAAATTCCTTTTCTTTGTTCACAGCCGACGCTTTTTATTAATTTTCCTTCCATTTTACGTTTTTCCACTCCCGTGGAAATGTTTTCGTGCCGAGGTAACGACGTTCGAGTTTTCTCGCCTCTCTTACTTGTACCTACTTTCTTGAATTCGTTTCAGTATTCGTTCATGCAACAATGGAACAATTGCGCTTTCGAGGGAAACAGGTGATGGCAAAAAACTTTCGATTGTGAGATTTAAATTTTTATAGCAAGAGGAACACAATTGTAAATGAAAAATCGGTGTGACTAGTGGAAAGTGTGCATGCAGGTAAATTAAAACAGTAATTGGTCATAGCGGTTGGGAGAAAACTTGTCGGTTTTCTTGGTAATGGAGATTTTCTCCACGGTTTTAATTAGTTTTGATGGTGATGATGATGATGAATAATACACATAAAATATCATTCTACATGTTATTATAAATAATGTATTACAACTAAAAAATTTTGTTTTTTTCTTACTTCGAAAATTATATAGTCTACATAATAACGCTTAACGGTAAATCAAGTAGGTTTGCATTCAAGATAGATTTTCATTTTTCAAAATTGATTCAAAGGTTGTTGGGGAAAATTGTAAAAAATAACGTGGTTTGATAGAAACTGTTAACAGTTATGATTTTTTTCGCAAATAATAAATAAAATCATAAATAGCCAATTATATTGATTCCAAATTTCTTTTAAAACGCAGTAGTAAAAAATGCATTTCCTTTGAGAATGGGCCGAGTTGTAGTCATTGAACAAATGAACATAACCTTTAAAACGAATTTTGAAAGTACTGAGTAGTACAGTAGTTTATTTATAACAAACCTAAATGGTATATATTTGGGCTATAGAGCTATTCCACCATTAATCTCTGTTCCAGTTTCTCGGGGTTTGTTCTTCTGAACTTTCGTTTACCGCCTGATGAATGGATTGCACTATTTAATAACATAGAGTTTAGGTAGTCATGGTGGTATATCCAATATGGAAGAGCTTCTCATGAAATATAGGCTGATGGAAACGACTGAGCTTCACCGCGCTAAACGGTTTTTCACAATCAATAGAAATATTAAGATTTTTTTCCATTTTTCCAAAGTTTTACGATATGAAGGGCAGTGATGAAATTTCGACAAGCCTTTACCTTTGCCCACGTGGAATTTTGATAAAAGCTATTGTACATGAAATAACTAGTTCGAAAACATCGATTATAATTTTAAGAAATGATCCATTCAGAAGTTATAGCCTTTTGAAAATGGAATTTTCCGTAAGGGGTTAACTTCATGAAAATTAAAAACTCACCAAAAAATCACCACTGATCAGTAAAAAACCGTAGAAAACGATGTGCACATTCAATTTTCGCCTTTCCTTTTACTATTTGAGAAAAAAAATATTTTTCATCTAACCTCACTTTTCCGCGAACTGCTATTTCATCGATTTCTACCAATATGATATGAAAGAACCCCAGTTCTGCTACATCCATGGAATGATTCTACATGTATCGTACTAATTTTTACACAATATTTCACAATAACACTTATAAATTAACAATTTTCCATGGACATGTCCATTTTCATCGGATTTTCCGTTCATTTACCATGGAACATCACAATAATCACAAGGTTTACACTCGACGATGACACTTAAATGATAGTAGTTAATCGACCGAGGAGAACGCATTGAAACCGTATTAATTTGTAATACTGCTGGTTTTTCCTTTTAGCAATATTATAGCACGTATACGACATACGATATAAACGACGACGGTCGTATAGCCACTACCATATCTCCGCTAAGCACACCCGCATTTAAAATTTCAAAATGGGGAAAGCGAAAACCGCGCTATTTATAATCGTTTTTTCAATTATTTCTTCACACTCTTTTCACGAAGATGGATGAATATGGAATAGATGGATAGATGGATAGATGAGAATAACGTACGAAAACATTTAAAAATTTCACTTTGAAAACCGTCAGATTTGGCGAAACTTCTCAGATTTTATTTTTTTTTGCTTAAAAGCTGCTGGTTTCCAGCAGTTAAAATTATTTTTTCAATCACCCTAATACTGTCATCTTTTATTAAAGAAAAATTGCCATTTTTGAGATCGAAGTGCATGAAGGAAAATGTTTATCGAAATTTATTATTAGATAATTTTGGATTCAACTTGCTAAAATATTTGTTTTTGTACTAAAGAAAACGATAAGTGATTTTGGACTTCGGAGTCTTAACTGAAGTTGTAGCAGAAGCTATATTGTGTATACTTACAAGTCATCTGGAAAAGACTCCATTTACTTCGCATTTAACACCGAAGAATTTTCAATGACAGTACAGGCCCTACAGAAAACGTGTTACAGATTCTTGTAATACCAAAATTATATAACATTTCAAGTTCAGCAGAAAAGCTTTATAACATTACTCCATCGGATCGAAAACAAAAGAGTTACGAATTTTATTTAATTTGACAGGCCGCCATTTTGTTCTTACCGGGCCGAGTTGCTTCTTTAACGAACTTAACCACACACAGCATTTACCCAAATTATTTTTGGGCCAAGTTTCATTTAGATTAGTTAACAAATGCGCCTTCTATCGTCGTTACAAGTTCGTTATATTACATATATAATCCTTCGAAGGGAGGGGTTCGGTATCTAGGGACCCCAAAATGAAAGATTGCATTGAAGTTTTCCGAAGTCCTTTCATGCTATTCTCCGCAATTGTCACTATTTCTGTCAAAGTAAGCCTAAAAATGAATGGGGAATTATGCTTTCATTATGGATAAAAAAAGTTTGTCGATTGTGCAATTCGTGTAATAACCGAGTGAGAGAACAAATGCTAATTGATAATTTTTCCGGTGGAAATGCTTGGCCTATAGCCGATAGCTAATCGTATATCTGATCGAAACGAAGTATGTTTATGTGTTTTCTTAAACGACAAGTGTGTGTTATCGTAGGGCTAACCTTTCGCAAGACATCGTCGACTGATCCAATATGTTTGCCTTTCGATTAAACCCTGTTACGGAACTTCGCCCGAAGACACCCTCGATATAACGAAAACATATCTTCCGGTAGGTAAACATTTAGATGCGGGTTAAGTACCACCATCCTTCCTCGGGTCATGCACAATTGTACCTCCTCCTAATATATGGCCAGATAGAGACTTTATCGCTCATCTGGTCCCTGTCTGTTTTTTTTAAGAGTTTCTGCAGTCTCCACTTTTATAAGCAATCTCTTAAGTGTTTTCGGAGAATTACTACATGCTACAGAATAAACAGTCGCCGTGAATGTTTATTGTTTGAAGGTAAACAGCTTTCATAAATTTTTGTAAAATATATACAACGCTTCCACTGCACTTCAAATACCTGCATGCCCATAAATCAGGAAGCAATGGGAATAAAATAGTGAAATAGTCGCAATAAAGGATGATTTAGGTTTTGTACTGAAGATTGTTGTAATTTCTCACTGTTGATAAATTTATAGAATAGTGGTTTTTATACGTGCGCAGTTACCGATGCGTTCAACAGATAAATCTTTACAAGCGAATTTATCATGCAGAAAATATATTTAGGGGTAAAAATAACGTGACAACTGAAAAAGCTTAACACTGCTAGCAGTACTAACGTACTGCTAGTTTTATTAACGTTTTTAAGCAATGGCGTTGTCATCTGGCAGCTGTAAAAATTAATTTAGGTGAAGCTTATGAAAGCTGATTACTGAGCTAACTGATAACAGCTAAATGAATAACAGCTAACTGATAAAGAATTCTCTGTTATGGTTCAGGTCAGACATTGATCAGCTAAGTTTTTCACGAATTGAAACATATTTTACGTTAAATATTTTTAATTACCTTCAATTTTTTTAATATTATCTACAGGGTGAGTCTTAAGTAATACGAATTCACTGAACCGTTCATACATAGTATTGTAAAGTAAGAGTTGTTCCTACAATTTTTGTGTCGAAACGTCTTTTCTTGACTCTTAAGATATATCCGTGCAAAGTTTAAAGTTTCTAACTATTCGAGGAGTACCCAGAATAATTTTGAAATATATAGTTTTCACCCCTACTTTTCACCCCTGTAAAGGTATGTTTGGAGTTCTGGTATTTCCTCGGTATCACATCTTTAAGCCTAGAGCCTTCAAGTTTACAGGTAATCGGGGACTTTTCCGGACGTACCAAAAAATCTTTGGGGCCCAGATTTTGGAATAATTGCTTAAATTTGTGATTAAATAATTAGTCAATTAATTGTCCCCAAAACCCTGGTTTTGTGATATTGCTCTTCTATTGAAAGCATGTGTTTGCTTCTTAAAAGGGTTCGGGTTATTTCAGACTCCCTGTATAATTAAATTATTAATAATGGAATCTCAGCTACTCTTGTTAAAGTAAATTCTAATTTATCATGTGAACGCTTTAATACATTTATTATAGCTTATAAAACGATGGGTTACTTGAAATACTTTCATATTTAGAAGAAGTTAGGGGTAGTAACATCTTTACGATAGGGGATGAACTATGAATTTTGACCTGTGAACAATTAAAGTCGATCTGTTTGAGGAATTGCATGTCGACATTACAAAAATTATTTATTTATTCTTTTAAATATTTATTACTTATTTTCAGATTATTACAAATACAAAAAGTAAATTGTAGTTATATGCAAGAATAAATGTTTATCGGCTTATAATAAGGGAAAAACAAAAAATGAGAGAGAAAATGAAAGAGAAATATAAATCACTTAAAATAACGAGTCTGTCAGGGAATGTGCCATTACAAAATCTTGCCTTTAAGAAGTCTACATTACATTCTTTAACAAATACATTAGAGTTTCTATTGCATTACTAATAGGGGAGCAAATAATTGACCAAGACCAAGACTTGACCAAAAACGTATTATGATTTTTATTTATCCTAAGCTTTGCTGTAGTAACTAATATCTTTGTATTATTGCTAAGCAAATGGTCCTATACACTATATGAAAATATATTTGTACATTATTGTTTATATATTGTGGTTGTAATACTTATGACATGAACACTGAAATATGAAAACGTAAGTATAATTCACAATTTAAATTTTCTATATAGACAGGAAGCACCTACGCTACAAAAAGCCTGTATGTAGCGATGTTGATACAGATTTATTCCATCTATATATTTTATCTCCAATTGTATCATTGTATCAAATGAACTACGTATAATTAGATTGTGGGCATTTGACAAATATGTAAGTCCATATATGAAATATAGATATAATTTTGGAACTAACAAATCAAGATATGAATAAATAAATCTGGTTATTGTGTTACTTTAGATGCCAGAACCGTCATTATAATTTGTTAGTATTTCAGAAGTGAGGAAACCGTAAGTTTTTCAGGAAACATTTTCAGGAAATGCCTGGTTCGCAGCTAACGATGTCAAGCAGGGATCGAAGGAATCTTAGCTGAAATCAATGGGAGTTCCATTAACCCAGTTTCTCCATTCCTTCATATTATTCAGCCTTTCATGAGGCACTTGTTTCATTGTTGCGGTTTATTTTTAAACGCTGTTTTAGATGCAAATGTGTTACGTTCCTATTTCATTCAGCATTGTTGCTGAATGCTTTTCTGGATCTATGGTCTGGCATTCCTTTCGAGACCTCGGGACCTCCTAGAAAATTAATCCCGAAATTAAAATATAAGAAGCAATTGGAACATAACAATTTGTTTTTGTTTTTGTGCAAAAAAATATCTTTTCTATAATTCCCAAGTTGGAAAAGATGCAGATGTGTTGAAATTGTTTTGTACATGTTTTTGTCGACGAAATCCCTAAGCAACCCCAGGCGCGCATCTCCCGATAAAAATACCCACCTCTCCCGGCGTATATCATCTTCCGGAAAAAAAGAAAAGCAATAATAATAAAACGGTAAATCAGTCCTCCCCCGAAAGGAGCTTAAAAAGCGACACGGAATATGCTGCGCCTGTGGAGACTCACTTCTCCCGTTATCTTAACACGGTAGGCGGTTGCCCTCTGAATTTTTAAGATAATTAATGGCGCCGGCATTAAAAGTGCTGGGGATCCCTCTTCGGGTGTATGGAGACGCGGAAAGTACCGTCGTTTCCTGATGATATTATTGTTTCCCTGTTCTCAGTTTTAATTCAAGCTGGAGCCTCTCCAGGAAACGGATGTGCTCTTTTTTCTTCTTTTTTGTTTCGCGGGAATCTTAGGAATTATTAAAGGTGCTGTATAATTGCGCCAATAAAACAAAAGGAATCTTTTTTCCTTCTTGCCTAATTTAATGCAGCATGGATTTTCATTATTATCGAATTGTGGGGGAAGATGGGTGGTGATTAGAGGAATTCAGTCATATTGCCATTATTATTTCCCACTGGATTCTTATGAAATTTTGGTACGTTAAATGCTGCTGTAAAATATAGTCGTCAATGTAAAAAGAACAATTATAACGGCTCGTTAGCTCCATTGCCCGTAGAAATTATTATATTTCTAACATATGAATTTAATGCCAAATATCAGTATTAACTTATTATAAAATAGACGGTTGGCGAAATCGCAAAAAATATTTATAGATTATAGAAATAAATATATTTATAGCGTAATGTATCTTTGATGGGAATCTTTCCAAGTTGATTCAGGTGTATTAAATAATTATATGGTGTCAACAAAATGTGTCCCAGCACACTATGCTTTTCCGGCGCTGACGCACTGAAATAATATTGAACTCCTGTTATTAATGTAGAGTGATTCCCTCATAAGTGGAGACCTAAACGTCAGAATAGAAATACGCCAACACCAGGCATAGTTGGCACATTCGGAGGAGAAACGGTGATCATAACGGGCAAGAACTAAGACATTTTGCAACATATAACGGACTAAAAATTACAAGCAGCTTTAATAAGAAAGGTATCCATAAATATAGATACGCACTAGAGAAGTTATAGATCTATAACACAACCCCACAAAAAAATGTCCGGATCTGTAGATCAGACACGTGTATTCTTATGTATTTTTCATCGCTGAATCCGTATCCGAGGTCAGAAAAAGGCCTGCACCCCTGGAATTGGCCCCAGAGGCCAAAAATGGCCCCTATAACACAGGCCCGCAAAAATCTATAGCCTCTGGGGCCAATTCCAGGGGTGCAGGCCTTTTTCTTACCTCGGATTCGGATTCAGCGATGAAAAATACAGAAGAATACATGTGTCTGATCTACAGATCCGGATTTTTTTTTTGTGGGGCTGTGTAATAGATTTCATCATTGTAAACAAAAAATATATGCATTATAGTACAAGATGTAAAAGTGCACTGACGAAGCGATATAAATTCAGACCATTTCTTAGTAATATCCAAAGTAATACTACTAACCAAATGGAAGAAACAAACAACGAACAAGAGAATATCAGATGAAGACGTGTTTGAAGATCTCCTACAGCAAAATAGTATAAAATATCTATGCCAAAATCGATTACAAAGATATTAACGAAAATCATGGCTTTTGTAGGAAAGCAACTTATACTTTCCAAGATAATACCAAACGAATTGTCCATAGAACAGGCATCAGGGTTCGACTTAAACTGCATATATGAAAAAGATATGACAAACAAAATACATAAATACCAAATGATGTGTTGCTCCACATAAAGAACACTATAAAGTATAAAGTGATGGCAGCACCAGTACTGATAAAGAAAAGTGAATCTTGGGCAACAAGCCAGACAACGCATACAAAATGCAGAAATGAAATGTTTAAGGAACGGAGGGATGCACACTACGCAAACAAATAATAAATGAAGAAATAAGGGCCGAATTGAATATGTGCTCAATGAATGACAGAATATAGCAGTTCTTGTTAAAATAGAGACAGCATATTGAAGGAATGAACGATGATGGGTTGGTAAAACAAATAGCACACACGTAGAAGGAGGTGGTAAACATGAAAACGGAACAGGCTGTAAGACTAATCCTTGAATGGAGAGGAAGAAGAAGAAAGTATGAAAAAGTGGGTGATGTTGGGTTGAACTCCAAGCGAAGCCATCGATTTTTTCTCTGAATATAAAATCACTACATCGTGACATGTTTCGATTGATTTTTCACATGCCGTCAGCCGCCACCACAAAATTACCATTACCTGGTGAAATTAAGCTATAGAGATTCATTGAAATTAGGCTACTCAGCATCGAGCTGAGAAACAAATAGATTCTAATTACGTGGCGATTTCAGATCGAGATTTAAATAGAGTTCATTGGCATTTCAATCTGTAATGACATGACTAAGAAATGTCTAATGGACAAATTTATAATCGAGTTTTGAGGATTTCTCATACCTTAAGGCGTACTTACCGTACCATCTGTATTTTATAGTCAACTAAGTGCACCTTAAGGATGAGACGAGGCAGAGGTCGGTTTGATCCCACCTTGAGTATCCCTCAGAAAATATTAAAAGTTAAGTTCGCCTTCAAGACGTGGATTCAAGATGAACAACAATTATTATAAGTACGTCAATCGAATTATTAATAATATAAATCGACTGCCTAGTCAGTATTTGAGAGACGGGCAAAATCCGTTAGGTTTATATGGTGAACGTGAGTTTATAAGGAGGTATCGCTTTTCTAAAATACAACTGTACACATTATTTTGCTTCTGATTAATGATGCTCTTCCTAAACCCAATGATAGAGGTTTGCCAATGGTTTCACTGATTCAGTTATTAATCAGTTTACGATACTCTGATACAAGAAATTTCCAGGCCAGTTGCATTTTTATATGTTTTATATCTATAAAAAGGATGATTACTTAAGCTTTATTCAAGTTTTTGAACTTTATTTATCTATTCTATTTCATATTTATTTTAGACTGTTGCTGGTGATCTTAGGCGAATTTTACAGTCCACAGTGTCTCTAGTAATAAAAAATATTTCAGAGTCATTAGTAGAAAAAATGAGGAATGTCGCAAAATTTTCAGAGGACCCTTTTCATCATCAAGTTTTTATGAATGAATTTAATCACACTGCCAACTTTCCTGATGTAATATCTTGTAAAGATGGTTCCCACGTCCCAATAAAAAATCCTGGAGGTGCTCTAGGTGAAATATACAGAAATAGAAGGAGAATTTTCTCCATTAATTTACAGATACTTATCTCAATAATGATTGATAAGATTGTTTGAAAAGTGTTATTTACAGGTGGTATGTGGCCCAAGAATACAAATATTTGATATTTTCGTTAGGTATCTAGGGTTCATTCAAGATAATACAGTATTTCAGAGAAGTGGGGTTCGTGTCAAATATGAAAATAAAGAAGTGGCAGGTCAGCCTACAATTATTTGTTTAACTTCAAATTTGCAATATGAATCTGTAATATTATGTGTTGTTATAAGTAAAATGTTGGGTGACAATGGCTATGCATGTAAAAGATACATTTGTAAAACACCATTTGTACATCCTAATATACATGCAGAAAGAAATTATAATAGGGCTCATAGAACCACCAGAAATATCTTCGATAGATGTTTGGGAATCTCGAAAGAACGATTTAGGTACTTAAGAAAGAGGGTTGAGTGTTTAAATTTACTCTTTCTTAGTTTAACTACAAGTTTTAATTTGTTTTAGTTTATAACCTCACTCTGACACGATCGCAGAACCATAGAAATAGAAATTGCTCTTTTAATTAGGTGTTTATTATTCATACATTAACTCCAGCAATATCGAAATGAAAATACCATCCCTTTCATGCATTGAAAAATTTTACCACCCTGGTATTGTTGTCCTGCGCCCTAAAACCGACAGGTAGCTTTATATCTTTTTTTTACAGAACGATTTTCAAGGGGAACACTTCTGTAATAACCAGCTATCCTAATTCATATTCATACGTACACATGAACAGAAGGCTTTATTTTTTTAAAGGGGGTGCAAATTGGGTATCGATAATTCTACTTACGTGTGGGGTGAATCGAGTTTGCGAACGTGCTTAATGAATCGTGATGTAGCAGTAGCGGATTGGAAAGAACGGGGACCTTTTCGAGATAAAATATAATAAAAATACTTGATACATGATTAAGGGGTGAAAAATCGTGGGATTTCATATTTAATGCTTATCATACGTGACTCTAGTTGGCCTAGTGCGATTTTAACAATATTTACATTTATGGGTACACGTTCTACTTCTAATACAAAAAATATTCCTATTTTGATTTATAAAAATGCGGTGAAAATTCATATAAATAGATAAAGCTATGTTACCATAAAAGCTCATAGTCCGAAAGGGTGTCTTAATTGGATTTTATGTTTTACTATAAATATAAATTTTATTTCCTTTCACCCTAGTCATTAACTTGAAAACTATTAATTCATTTTATTACCCTATCCACTTACATGTTTTTCCCCCGGAAATCTATAATGCTCCCCCTCCACGCAAATTATATCGAGAATCAACCCTATTATCGTAAACAAAACGTTCTGTTATCCCTTTATGGCGGTATAGTTTCAGAGCGGAATTAAGCTATCGCTCAATATATCTAAATTACTTTTGAACACCTGATGTCTGAGCACCCGTTCTCTACATTAATTATGCATTTTTCCAATCCATTCCGCACGAACGACCCAATTGGTCTTATCGGTAGGAAAAAACGTAACGTCATCAAGACGAATCGACTGGAAAATATTAAATTTGAATGGGTGGAAAAAATCAACCCTAAAAAGGGTAGTGATCCACGTTAACGACTAGAGTCTCTGTTTCGTTTAAGTTAAGTGTTTGTCTTGTTTACGTTGGTGGAATGTAACAATATATCGAATCATAGGCAAAATCCTGAATATTTTGTCAGCGAACTGAAAAGTAGTAACAATTATTTAGTTTGTGCTTTGGTGTTACTGATATTTTCAAAGAACCATATGGAAATTTTCATAACTTACGAAGTTTGGCACTTGTCCTAATCACTACTTAATTATCTGGTATTGTTATTCCTAGGCTGATTGTGAATAGTTCCTTTTTGTTATATTTTACTATTTTAAATATACTAATATATTTCCGTCTTTGTTTCATTTACAAGTTCCAAAGTTAAAAATTGTAACACTGCACTTAGCCAGCGCATCAAGCAAAGGCCCTGCTTTTTAAATGGGGATTAAGATAATTAGGGCAGGAATTTGAATAAGGTTAATTTTGACTTCATCGCAACGAGTATCTGAAAAGTACAGGTTATTTCTTGGGATTACATGAAATTCCAGGTTATTTGTCGTATTGGTTTAGTTCAGTTGAGGACTATTTGCAGAGAAATTCTATGTAGGAAATAATGTGTGAGGAAGGTGCTCATAATATACTAATACCATAATAAATTCGCTAAATTTAGTACAAACGACCTTTTTATTATCACAATGAACCTTATTTCGTTAGCGAACACAATAAAACATGTCGATTAAGCCATGTCATCCTCTTCATAAGTCAGCGTTCCCCATAGAGGCCCATATTTTATTGCTAATTTGTTACCAAATTCCTATGAAAACGATGATTCTATTGCTTCAATCCTTAGCAAGAAGAAAAGGTTAATGTTAGCCACATTTTCCACCCTTCATTAGCAGCAATAAATTGCCATTGAAGTATACTATCCGGTATAGTTTTTCCATACCTTTTGTGTCTCATTGTAACAGTCATGTTGCCATTCCAATAAAAATAATTAACCGCTCTTGAGAATTGTATTGTTAAAGGAAGGTCGAGGATTATCACCTGTTGCTCATCAAAGCATCCAGGTACGTATTTATGACTGCACCATAACTCCTGGATATGTTCAGGTATCAATATACTTTTGGCATAATTTGTATGATAATGGAACGGTAATCTTTGACCATAGTTGAGAGAATTCAATAATTCAAGGAATATGTTAATATCTCCTCCTCAGATATCATCTGCAGCAAGCCAAAGAAACTTTTCAGGCAATACTTACATGTTTCTTTATAAAGAATTGATAATTAAAATTTCAAAGTCACCCATACTTTGTTTACAGTTATCACATTCTAAAAACAGAACAGAGCCACACTTTGAAAATAGGCTAACAGGAGTTGTTACATTCATCATGCTTAATAAGTTTTGTTTGAAACACATTTTTATACAAACTTACAAATTTTTCTAATATATTTTCTCAAGTCCAAATATTTCATATAATACTGACATGTGTTTAATACACGAATTTGGGCAAAATGTACTGTTTAAGTATGTCTTTCAGTTATTAAACATAAAAAATTGAATAAAAACTTATTATTCTTATGTTACCAAGTTTTCGTCAAACGTACGACTAGGAGTAAATGGCAATAATAAAGAGCCCGGGCTGTATTTAGTAAAAAACGATTTTTCTGATAATTCAAGGAGCGAGTACTGTGCTAAGGGATGAAAGGGGTGCCTTTGGGAATCCGCTACTAGTCCTTATGGGCAGCAATAAGTTTGCAATACAATGTGCCGCCCGGTATATATATATATATATATATATATATATATATATATATTTATTTATTTATTTATTTATTTATTTATTTATTTATTTTATATATAGATGGTTCACTTTTTCTGACTAAGGGGTGGAGCAACAAAATCGTGGTGTGCATAATAAATTAGCAATAAATTATCAATAAAATAAGGGCCTATAATTATTATATGACATTGTGTAACAACATTAGTATTAGTAATTGAACCAACGTACAAACGACTAACGTGCAAATAGTTACAGAAAATTACAGATTTTATTGAATGTATAGGAATCTATCCATTAGTTTATTGAATTTAAATGTGGGATGGCTTCTTTGAATATATTGCTAAGGTGCATGTTTTTCATTTGAGTTGTTGAGGACATTTTCTTACATTTTCTTTTTGTTTTTAGGTGAGTACTGTTTGCAAATGCAACTTGGTGTAGTACCTACTATTTCGGTAAGTCTAAATACAGGAAGTTGGATTTTTCTTTCTTGACTTAAGCAAGGATACTAGCATTTTTACGAAAAAAAGTAACAACTTCAATACTTTTTAATAACCTGTCACTGTTACTGTCTTAGGGGTTGAATATTTCATATTGTCGCTATTTGTAATTACTTCGCATTTTTAATTTTACAATTTCAGTAAAAGTATTCTGTAGCATCAAGCAAACACTCGTAACACAACAGTATTGTTAAAATTTTTGTTTGGAAAATTACTGAAATATTTTCATTACGAGTATTGAAATGTTTCGTAAATATTATTTCTAAATTTCATACCTCAGAATGCTGTCTTAAATTATATGAAGAAGCAATATTTCAAATTATATCACATTGTTTTAGTATGTTGGCGAAATATTTGCGAACATGACAATAACCAAGCGCCTCATTAAGTAGAAACAATTTAGAATCCTCTTAGGACTAATTTTGGAACAGATTCGGTGTCTCTCTTCTTAGCTATCATGCTATAGGTGTTTCATGACAGTCTGAAGAATATTTTACTTGTCTATTGTGTCTGACTGAGGTTTTTTTGCACCTTTCAGGGCAATATTTCAAGGGGTGCTAAGATATTTCAAATATTCTTAAGTAAAATTTTGGTGCGATCTATATCCCATTAAATCACGAAAGCGCTTTCGTATTAAAGCACCCTGCAAGTGTTTAACAAAGAAACATATTTCTCTTCATCTCGTATTAATTCAAAAATGTTTTTACTATATTTTACATCATGTAGCTATCAAATTGTTTTATGCTGTTAGGGCGGGCTTCTATGAAAAGTGCTTTTTGATTCGTTGAAGGCGCGCATATTAATTTCTCCCTAAACGACTTCCATGAACGTTCTTTTCGTTTTAAAAAAAATCGTATTGCATGGATGATATAAATTCCCCGTCGGAAACACTTGCCTCCAGCTGTCTGCTAATGTAGAACAAATATATTCAGCAGCCCCGAAGAATAAACGAAAATAACTCTTCGCGCACCATTTTATTGTTTTAATTGCTCTTTCCGGTATCATCTCCCTAATAGGCTAGTTCCCTGAAATTACTAATTAGAGCTTGTAGTAATGACACCATGTTGCTGCGAGCTAGGATGGATATTAGAAAATATCATTTTGTTGCTGGAAATTAGTGGGATGATTTCATGTTAGAATATAAAGTTTAAATTAAATTGTTAATTTTTTACTGCTATGAACATATGAACAAATTTTTTGGATGCTGCCTAGAAAATTAATAATATAAAGTTTTAAAACAATCGTTTGATGAACATGTGCTTTATTGAACGTACTTGCTTAAATTGTTTGATATCTTGTCCACTTGGAATTCCCCAATAAAAAAAATTCTTATTATTTTTACTATTACCTATAGTGTTCCAAAGAAAAAACGGCTGTTGCACTTTTTCGTAAACTTTACCGATTTAAAAGTAATTGTATTGCATACATTGTTCCATTAAGGACCAAATGTCTGAAAAGCCACGTATTAAAAGTTATAATTACGTAAAAGTGTAACTGACAGAAGTTTGATGCTGGTGCAATTGTAATTTTTATTAGAATGAATGTTAAGCGTACCTTCAGTCAAAAACGTCACATCTGAGGTAAACACAAATAGTATTGCTGTCTTAGTTGTGAGAAGAGAAAACTGAATGGTTTTAGGAACTTGACAGGAAGGAAATTGAAGTATCAAAATGGAGGATGAATTCTTCTCTGATTTAGACATTTCATTTAACATTTAGTTGGGTAATAGGACGAAGAGTTTGTACTGAAACTTATTCATTTTCAGCAATAACAGACTTTTTTACATATTACAATACTCACCATTTCACTTGTCGATGGTTTGTTTTCCGGGATTTTTATAAAAGCTTACTTTGGCAGGCAACTGTTTCTCGTGTAGTCGTTCTAAATTTTAATTTTATTTTCTTTTTATTTCGCTTCTAGGTTCGATTTCTTCTTGAGATACCCACATTTTCAGCCAGTTTGTGCCCAATACATAATACGACGAAATAAGAATGGCGGTTGAGAAGCTTAGAACGGGGAGAAAGAGACGAAAGAATACACACAAAGGTAGAGCGTACTGGGGTAAGAGGTGTCGTTTAAGCGGTGTTGCT
Organism: Cryptocephalus primarius; assembly: GCA_963576515.1. NCBI lineage: Eukaryota > Metazoa > Arthropoda > Insecta > Coleoptera > Chrysomelidae > Cryptocephalus > Cryptocephalus primarius. The sequence continues at coordinate 14,907,643 of OY754940.1, read as the reverse complement.
AAACATAGTAATAAGTCTCGATTGATGGTGCTTTACAGTGTAAACTGAATGTTATAACGACAGTAATAAGTCTCGATTGATGGTGCTTTACAGTGTAAACTGAATGTTATAACGACATACGCAACACGGCATCAATGTACAACACAATTTGTGTTTTAAACGCATGTTTTTAAGCACAGATGTTTCATCATCATCATCATCAACACACACTCGAGGCGTAATGAATTGTCCCCACCACTCTTCTGCCTTTTACCAGTGCGCATCGCAAGGACACCCGCCAACTTTATTTCGTCGTATAATAGATATTTCAAAAACAATGTATTGCGCAATTAATAGATACAAAAGTTGCATAAGTTATTAGTGGGGAACTTTTTAATATGTTGATTAGTGTGATTTTAAAGAAGTCTCTTATCTGAGAACTTTAATTTAAGAAGAAAAATCTGCATTATATCCACTAATAGCTAATAGGCGATGTTATCACGACCAATGTTAGATGGCCCGGACTATAGTCCGATGTATAGTTCGTCGCATTTTATTTGAGACTCGAATTGTGGTATGTGTTACCCGAACCCCGATTGTAAAAGATTATAAACGAAGAAGATGAAGAGGCTTAAACAATGTTATCCGTTCGTAGTGACAGGGTATTTACATATATTAAATGGACCGTACTTAGACTACTTAGACGACAACATGGGCTTCAAGAACTTATAAACTTAGAAGGAACTTATTTTCATGATATAAATTTAAATTACATAATAATGAGGTAAAATTGTCTTAACGGCGGGTAAGATAGGAATTGAAAATATATTTAAAGAAATGGTGTATTAAAATAAATCCATTTTACTCTGATCTTGGGAAGTGTTCGTTTCATAATTTTTAAAGTGTGGCAGCCTTGATTAAATAGAGAACTTGAAACAAATCAAGAAGCAGGTTCAGATGAAGAAACATCAGTGGAGTCATGGAATCATATGGTGGAGTGGATATGGAGGGGAGTCAATGGAATCATATGGAGTATGACGAAGGGGGAGAATTAGGTGAGAAAGAATAGCAAAAAGTCGAGGACATATAACCTACATCGCAAGGGCTTAGACACAATAAACAAAAAAGAGGAAAGGAGATGATTTGCAATTTTTTCCATGGTATGGAAAATATTAATTTGTCTGTGAACATTTAAAAATTTCGGTACGGCCCAAATATCCCAGACGACCATTCGAAACCATCCTCTAATCGGCAATAAAGCACTTCACCTTTCCCCATTCAACAGATAACTTAAGACTTTTTTTATGGTGTCTTGTACCAAGTTTACTGTAATTTTGTCTCAAATGAAATGCGACGTATAATACGTTTGTTTCATTTTTACGAAAAACTTTTGTATTTTAATGCCACATTTTTATTTATAAAAATATCCATAAGTGTTACCACTATTTAGAAAACATGACGTGGTAGACATTTTCTAAACTATATCTAATTTGGTAACAGAAATGATTGGTCGACAGTTGTGAGAAGATGTCCTTTAAAAGAAATATAACGATCCCGACGTTCGACCCGTAAAAGCGGGATTAAAGTATTGCATTTTATGCGGTTCCCTTCCGATATATTAATCCTATACAAATATAACGGGTTCAGGGACCGATCCAACACGTAATCACAGGAGCGTTCCGCTCGCCTCGAAATCATCTACCCAAATGCCCATGTTTTTGATATTTGTCCATCTGGACGGTTTCAGCGTTTCGCACGTTACATTTAACCATCCCCCTCGTTCACCTTAATCCGTCTGGGAAATTCAATTTATTTCGCTGAGGACGTGGCAAATCATCGCAGTCGAAGTAATTCCAAAAGCAACTAAATATAGAAGGAGTAAGGGGGATCCATGCCTTACGAATTCGGAAGAAACTCAGGTGTAATCGAGAACAACTGGATTGTTCCGCAGTTATTTCGTTGGTATATGTATCTATCATAAATACGCTTACAATTGATTTCCTAAACCGCGAGCTTTTCGAGGTTATGTCTGCGTTTTGTCCCCAAAGTGTATTAGCTTGTTGTATTTTGTTGTGATTGAATTTTTCCTAATATTAGGTTATTTTTTTTTTAGTGTTTAATATGGTTGGAATCGCTTTTTTATTTTTCATTCGTACAGTATGTGGTTATGGTAGGAAGGCCGGATTTTTTATTGAGGGTTGAATGATTTTCTGCTTATATTTCTTCCAAGCTCAATTTGAAATGTACACTTATGAAACAGATAAGCACTCTTTACTAAGAAATCATTTGTGGTGCTTGGGAAAATATTAAAGTTTAAACTTATTTTCAAGTGATTTAATTAAACATCCAATTTCGAGAAACTACATCATTTATAATGACTTCATTAATTTTCAACTGTCGAGACGCAATTGGCCAACAAAGGCGTACTCTGTTCGTAAATGGTCACAAGCAAAACCTCAACAAATGCTTAATTACGTGGGGTATTCAAAAAGTAAGTTTCTCTAGTCTGGCGTTTCTCTCAGACGCCACCTAGCGGACTCGCACGGAACATAGTTTTCGTTTAGGGCCTGTCGATAAGAGCGGAATTGGTTCTGGTGGCCAAGAATACTTTTCTAGGCAGTACGAGCTCGGAAAACATGGAGCTACTGCTGCAAAGCGTGTCCAGTTGTGAATTATGTGCGGTTATCCGTTTTTTAACTGCAAAAGTGTCCCTGAAAACGCCCTGGAAAATTTTCAAAAGAAGTCTTGCTTTTTCACGACAGTGCTGGGCTGTATTCAAAAACACAAACTTTACTGCCGAAATTCAAATGGAAAATTTTTAAGCACCCACCCTGCTCTTCAGACCTGGCACCAAATGACTATTTCCTTTCCCAAAGTTGAAAGAAAGCTTAGGTGGTCAGTACTTCACTGCAAACGAACAAATCAAGACGGTCATCAAATCATGGATTTAAAAGCAGCGCACGAATTTTTATAAGGAAGGTTTGTTTAAGCTTGTAGACAGATACCAATAGTGTATTGATGTCCAAGGCGACTATGTACAAAAATAGTTTAAGAGTTGAGGAATAAAATTAATTTATTTTGAATGCCTAAGTCTTGTTTTTTATTTTTTCGCAACATAGGGAACTTTACTTTTTGAATACCCCTCGTAATTATGTAATGTCCTGGAACAGATTATACATGTCGACATATAAGTAAAGACCTACCTCGCCAGGGTTTGTCAAAGACACCACTGCACTTACAATAGAGGTTCGATTCCTTAAATTGTAGCTTTTGGTGGAACACGTCCTTACTGTCACTCCTGGGCAGCATTTTTCACCAGGAATGCCAGACTGGAATTCATTTCCTTCTCCAATCTCTTTCTCGACCTGTCATTGAGCGCCCTCGGTTACCAGCCTTATTAATGACAACCGTACCAATCCAAGGTTTAGTAATTACTCTTAGAAATGTAATTTGGAACTAAGTTTTGCCTGAATTTGAAAATAGAAGTAGAATAATTGGATCGCAAGTTATTTCGAAATTAGTAATGACTCCTTATCTTGTTAAAGAATTTTTGTTCTTTTTGTTATAAGGAATTTTAATTCCATCTGAAATGTATAAAGCATAACTTAACACATAATTATGTATATATGCATTAGTTGAGGTTTTTTAAATTGAGCTTTAATGGATGATATTCCCAAAATTATACTTCGTTGCCACTTTCGTGACTGCTACTCCATAACCAGAGTGTATTTCTTGCATACCATTATGTCTGGTAAACCAGGTCATCCATTTCATTACTTTAACGCCGAAAACGATTTTGTTGCTCAACCCCTTTTCGAGATAAAGGGGATAATCTGGCTTAATACTTAAGTCTCGCACAATGCTCGCACCCATATCTCTGGAGCCAATGAAGATGCAAACATTTACCCTACTTCATATTTTATTTAAATTTTTTAGATCGTTTGTAGTGGTTTTTTTTTTTCATATGAGCTTGAGGCTACGGAAGCCGAACCTTAGCAAGATATATTTTAATTTACGCTTTTTTATTACTGTAACAAACTTTTAATGTTTTTTTATATCATTTTATTCCTTTTTGAGTACATTTGAATCGATTAGAAAAAAAAATTAAGAAACCCGTTTCTCAAATTAATTTCTACAGTCGAATTTTTTTTGTATATTATGACCGTAGCTCGGATGAGTATGTTTTCAACGCAGTGAATAGGGTCATTAACCAATATCATAAAATAATCTAAAATGTAAAAGTAACTTTTTACGTGCTCTTATGACACTGTCGCATATCATTTCGATTTTCATTAAGATATTAATCCTTACAATTCAATGTAAAACATTCAAATACAATCAGTTTTAGCAAACAATTTTTTTGTTCTAAAATCGATTTTGAAAAAATTCGTTTTTTGAAAATTAATCATACAGTACCTAAGTCTCGATTATGGTCATCCGTAATTTGTTTACATACGAATATTTTTTCTACTCTAATTTTCTTCTTAGATCCATTCAATTCTGTGAACAACACTTGCCGGTTCATTAGGAACAAAAAATCTAAAATGAATAAAATCACTTTCTTGTCTTTAGTTGCCGACTTCTGTATTAAAATAAAATAGATGTTAACGTTAAAAACAGCCTTTGTAAAAAAAGCTTCAGACTCATGTTTGCCACCTCTTCTTCCTCTCGATTAGGAAATATAAAGAAACATATTCTAGGCCTATTTCAGAAAATATCCGTTTGTAATATAAGAAAATCTCAATTTCGCAGAAAAATATGCATTCGTCTAAGCCATTCGATTTTTCCTCTCAAACGTTGCCTATTTGATTCTGCATAATTATCCAAATGAAAATTTAATTTATCTTAAAGTTCTGTGTCTTAATATGTACTTGAAAATTCATACTTGACGAACCGGCAAGTATTATTTACGGTATTGAATGGATCTATGATTTGATTTGCAAAGAAAATGTTTTCCGAGATATTTCGGGGGATGAGAAATCGGCTAGGGGTTGAATGAGTGATTTAGGGAAATCGCAATTTGCCTATATCGTCAGCAATACATTAGCAATAAAATATGACGTTTGGTAAATGTTTGCACCTTCATTGTAGTCTTTTGCATCTTTCATTCACTTAAATATTAATCCAGATTATCCCCTTTATATATGAAATTATCTGCATCTATAACATGAGACATATCAAGGTATTAGCGGAAATCCTGGGAAAAGCAAACTCCCAGCTAATTGAAAACCTGAATCACACATGGAAAGACGCCATCATTGCGACGATGATTTTCTCCACGCTGTTAGGGATTCTAGTGCACTTCACATGAAAGAAGATTAAAGAAACATCAACGTGAAGAACATGAATATCCGGAACAAATCCAAATTCCCTCTTTTGTTAGTCTTATGGATAGAGCAATTGTACGTAGAAAATATCCTTTCTTACATTCTAATATTCCAAGCCCTTTTTGAGACAACAATTACAATTAGTTTAGTCATCGTGGTGTATACTTGTTCAATTCTATTTGCATATTTCCTTCACCATCATTAACCGTTCCATTATCTGCCCGAACATAGCCGAGACAAAATAACCAAACTGTTATCCACATGTTCCTCGATAAGGTGAACGCAAACAAAGATTTGTAGGTTCAGCTTTTTCTTCCCCGGTACAACATTCGAAGAAAGTGGAGTAATTCGATATCGTTGTGTGTGTAATTCATGATATTAAAACTTGTTTGTCAAAAGAAGGTATGGCACAAAGGATTGTTATAATTCAACACAATGACTCACGTAAATAGAAATTTGATACCACTGATAGGGTAGGTATAATAAAAAGGAAGTCGGTTTGGAGAAAAAAACATCCAAAAGACCGCTATAGAATTTCCATTATGTGCAGATTTCGTACAAGAAGTAAAAATCGAATTACGTTGAATTGAAATGCTTGTATTTACGAATTAATCAAATAAATATTTGGCAATGAAGAAAATAAGGTATTTCTATTGAACATGCTGTTTTGTTACAAATATATTAGCTTGAGTTTCCTCGACAACGGTAATAAAAAGCCTTTAACGACATTCATTATTAGCACTAATTGGGTCATTTCTTCTCGTGCTTATGCTGATCTCTGCGTTTAATCTCCTGACAAAAAACATCTCGTAATACCATTGCATTGTATAACAAAAACAGGCAACATGTTTCAATATTAAATACAAGAATATTTTCCGAGGAAACAGTTAAAGGAGTTACGACGGCAGTAAGATTCTTAATTAACAAAATGCAATTAAACGGCGCAGCTTTTAGGTGATGAAAGGAAACAATGTCGTTTATCTCGTCCTTTCACGAAATTCCTCGTCGATAAACTAAACTTTGCACAACTCTGAATATTACAAATATTAAACTCCTTCCTTAAGTTACGGGGACGGTTATTTCTTTTTTCTATAGCAACTTCATTAATATTCCTCAAAGTGATTACGTGTTGTTTCAAAGTACAATTATCCCATCTGTAGGTGGATATAAAGTGCGATGGCATGTTAATAGGGAATTCTAAAAAGAAAAAATAATTGATGATACTCATCCATCCCTTTCAGGTAGTAATTTGATCGAACATGTGTGTTTACTTTTTAGATTGGTTTCTAGAGAGTTTAACGAATTGTTCTTGATTCCTCCAGAGGACGACGCCGAAACATGTAACAGCTTTTCAATTGGATTAGGACGAATGAAATAGCGATGGCGGGAAATAATTAAGAAGAGAGGAGAAATAATGAAAAAAAAACGCGTCAAAAACAGGATACATCGATAGTAATTGGGACACAAACAAGAAACGGAATTGTACCGAAATCGATAGAGATGTTTGTTCCAGATGTTTTTTGGAAACGTCTGGAAAATAATTAAAAAGCTGTGTCAGCATCTTCAAAAATTAATCAACCTCTTACACAACGAAATTTCAAACAGAATGGGAAATTGAGTTCATTTGAAGTTAAATGCACTTGTTCGAGAAGATTTCCTGGGCTTATCGACAATTCTTTTACTATACTACCCTGAAAAGGAAAACGTACGTAATGAATTTTTATGAAATTTCTTCAGTAAATATCGCCGCCCATGAAACGGTCCTTTTACCAGAAAATTCTACGATAACAGATCCGATATTACGTCGTTAAACGTTTTCCAAATAGCCCGAAAAATCACGGAGGTCGTTTTTGGGAGAGATATTTCAAAAACGTGCAAAACGGATGTTTCAGTGCCTCAGGGAGGTATGAATTGAGAGAATCAACTAAAAAAAATTTGACCAGACTTTCATAAAATTCATAGAAAATAAATTACCACAATATTAACACATGCATTGGGCTTTATTTAACAAGGCTTTGGTGCCTTTAATATATCATTTTTCGGTTTCTGCACCTTAATCCTCCGCATAGATACACACGTATAATATAATAGAATCGAAATTCATGTTCAAAAAAGTGGTTGATAAGAATCACCAATTTGGGTGGCGTAACAGTGTAACATTCATGCACTTAGGTTTGTTAACATTATAATTGTAAACCTGGCAACAGTTCGAATTCAGTGGTGTGATCAGAATTGGTGGAAGATTGAGCGTGTAATACTAATATTAAACGCATCGGAGAAGTGAATTGATGATTATTGAAATAATTAAATAAATATTATCAATCCGGCCTGGCCGCAGACTGATAGTGTAATCGCATTCTCACCATTGTGGCGTCAGCTAATTTTTTCTAAGCCATTATAAGACTTCTTATATAAGTAATAATTGTTCAGTGAAATGTGGCTTATAGGCCACAGAATGGAGGCTCGATCCTCGATATTTTTCCTCCGTCGATGAAACCTGGGCGAAAATATGTTTTCGACCGTCAAGATTCCGAATTTGTAGGTTTCAATCGGCGCAACCCCCGGCAAGGGGTTGAAATTCGCAAAAAACCGAGTTTTTTTTGTTTTTTGCGTTTTTCTCAAAAACTAAAAAAAGATATCAAAAAACAACTTGACCAGCGTGTTCCTCGTGAAAAAATGCTTCAATATCATGATATTGCTGATCAAAATTGAACAAATTTATGTCAACTTATCGATGAGTTTTAATATGTTATAAAACCAAGGATGGGGAGCGTATATATTGATGTATTCCGGCTGTAAGGGGCTCCCTCGCAAGTCACAGCTGCAGTGCGTCTACTGCACGTGCACATATCGAAACCAACTAATAAACATTACTTCGATTTTTGGAGATAGTTTTAACAGTTCAGATTAACAAGATTGTTTCGATCAGTGCATTTGATTAAAAAAAAAATGTTTCCTATTACTCACTGATTTTTAAAAGAGCCTGTAAGAGTTGACTCTAAGTAAAATAATGTTTAAAGAAGCTTTATTGAAAAATTATATTTATCTTATTAAAATGGTGGTTACATAATGGTGGTTAGATTACATAACTTAATAAAAACGTGGGTACAAATACGAATATTAATTTGAATACCATGGAGGTTAAATTGACGAAAAACAATAGAATATAATTTTTTCCAATTCTCAACTGACTTTAGTTTAATTAATAAAACTTTTTTCTGTTGTGACTTGAGTTTCCAAGTATTTCTAAATCATTAGAGAGTAATTCTTTGATAGATAATCAGAAACAAATCTTTCGAAGGCTCACCAACTACTTTATATTCATTTATTTTTTTAATATATAAAAGATTTTGGTTTCATTGATATTTCAGACAGCTTGACATTTTATTATTGCTACATATAAAAATATAGTGGATCATTCGTTTTTTCCAAAAATGTAATTACAAGTATATTTTGCATAAATTCTAAATTATTCGTGGTCGCTAATCATGAATTTGCAATGGACTTTTGATATTCGAAATGAAAAATTTTATTTGTAATCCAATGGATAGGTACTAATAATTAATGAACCACTGAAGGGGTAAAGACGTTGAAGCAAGTCCTATTTTCATATCGTTGTAATAAAATTATTATGAATCTGCAACGAGATATTTTAAATTCAAGATGAAATATTTTTAATTGAATTCAATAGGTCAATAGGGTCTAAAAATTAATTATGACACAAAATAGTTACGTTAAACCGTTATTATGTTTAATTATAGTTAAGCATGTTTTATATTCATATTATTGTAACAAAACTAATCTGAAGGAAAAAATACATTGCAAAAGTTTGTGATTACTTTTTTAAAAAATTTATCAATTTTACAAATGACATTGTTGTGACATATACACATACATTTTTTGACTTTATTTCTTAAGAATAATTAATTTTCAGTTCAATTTTATATTAAATTATCATTGGATGAAGTAGACCCCCATACATATTTACATTTCATAGAAGTAATGAAAATAATTTTTTTTTACCCAGCAAGTTTCATGGAGGAGCAAAATAAATTATGATACGACTATGCAAAAGAATACATCTAAAAAGTAGCTGCAATAATCGTAGGCAAGTGTTATCTGGCTACGTGAGCGCTACCTGATTTTTTCCTTGCATTAAATGAGTTTAAAAGAAAGGGGACTCAACTTCTTTTGACTGTAAAATGTTTAAAATTCAGAGTAATTTTGAAATTTTTTTTTGACGGATTTGTTTTAACCACAGTAAAAAGTCCCAGAGTTATCAAAGTATTTTGAAGTCTGAAAGGGGTCAAAAGAATCTTTCTTTCTTTTTTTGGTATTAAAAAATAGTATTTTTTAGTATCTATAGTAGAATCTTGATAATCTGAACGTTTAAAAACTATTTCCAAAAATCGAGAGAATGTATAAGCATTCCGATATAAATGTTGATTTCGATGTGAACACGTGCAGTAGACGCACGTCAAGTGTGACATGTGTCCCCTTACAGCCGTAGTATATCTATACATACGCTTCCCATCCTAGGTTTTATAAAGTATCAAAACTCATCGATAAGTTTATATAAAGTTAAATTTTGATCAGCAATATCATGATATCGAAGCATTTTTCCCACAATCTGGATATCGGCATATCCCCACAACTCCGGGCTTTCTTCGACCATGGCTTGGAATAGGTAATTGACCCCGTTCGATAAAGGTACCTTCTTTTAGGGTACCTACGTAAACAAACAACGTTAAGGCCATTTGCATAAGTTATTTCATTTTTTGCTAGATAAGGTACAAATTGTGTGGTCTTCAGTTATATCGAAAAGTATTATTCAAGAAAACAGTTCATAATAAATTAATTAAGTAACAGAAAATATTCAAATTTAAGCAAAGCACCAAGAATGATATAATTTTATTAGCATATTTAAATTAGTTTTCGAAAAAAATATTCCAAAAAGGAAAGCTCATTACGCTAGAGAGTGTAACATTTCAAAGGACCTTTTTGAATTTAAAGGTTGTTGGATGAAGAAAACATCAACAACAAAATTAATATTGTTCATATTTATCTAAATATAAATCGCACGCTGAAAGAGAAACATATTTATTGTTATAAATAACAATACCCAGAACAATTTTTAACAATATGTCACATGTGATGGTGTCATAATGTAACCGATTATTTTTCAATATTTCTAAAGAAAAAATTGTTCATGAGCTCGAAATTTGGTTAAACTATACCAATAGAAGCTGTAATTTGTGGAAATTATACTGTGTTAACCGCAACCACAGATATTATACATTGGAAGTGAACATATGTACAAATTTAAAATAGTACTACACCAGTTTAAATTGAGTAATATTATACATTTACATAACATATTTTAACAAACGATGCAGGCACTCATAACAAGTGCATCTCATAACTCCACGTGATTACAGAATATTAAATTACAGGAAGTTATTTGCATAGAGTCTCATAAAGGTATTATCAGCTGTAGTTTGTATCGTGTATTCAGTTATACCCTGTATTTTATCGGTTTGGATTTATGATTCATCTAAACAAAAGAACCGTACTTAACCTGAGAACGCAAAAATTCTCTCGCAAAGTCGCCTTTGTTTAAATTGCAATTAAATGATTCGTCGCATATCAACTAAATGAAGTTGTAAATTTTTCTGAAAATAGTTCGTGTTTCAAATCTTCTTGCCAAGCTTGCTGCACTTCTAACTAAACTATGTCACTGTTAGTAAACAAGCTAAGAGAAATTTAAAATAAAATTTCATCATTAACAAAGAAAAAAGCGAGAACCAAAAAACCTTTAGTCGTTCTCTGCGACCCGCAAGGAAATTTCCACATTTCAAGACCTCGCTTCCTCCGCAGAGCAAACAACACGCCCATGACAGGAATAATTAACGTTATCCGAATGCCTCCATTAACCAGAAATAATTAACATGCACTAGAGGAACGCTGATGGAGCTCCTCTCTCCACCCCCCTACCCCCTTTATCTGAAAGAAAAAAAGAAGAGAGACGCCTTCGCATGCACAACTTTGCCGTAACAAATGACAGATGCATGATACCGATATAATTATCGAGCTTAATTAAGAATGGCAAAGGCTAGAGCTTCGATTAAAAGCGACCGGCGACGATCGCAGCGAGGAAAAAAAAGGAGAAATACTCCATCGAAAATATCCTGGGATTAGACTTTTGTAATTTAAAAACTAATTGTCAAGTCAAAAGCAATTTATTGTTCGCATTAGAAATTTAAACTCACTAAAACCTTTTGCGTTGATAAAAAGGACAAACGAACGAAAAGTGTTAATGCTTTGTTTACAAAGCTGAATTATGTTACCCACCACATAATACAATTTAAAATTTAATAATTGTAATTGGGGTCACAAATTTAATTTCATTTCATTTTAGATCAGTAAAGCAACCCATTACCGTTCCAATTAAAAATTAACTTGAAACTGGACCGGAACGTTTGATTAATAAAATATATAAATGCGAAAAGTTTCTATAAATTAATTTTTTTAATCAACGTGATTAATAGTTAGTTGACTTTGCTAATTGAATATTTCCCATTGATGTTTAAATGCAGCATTTGAAATATTTCTAAGAAATCTCAATATAAGCGCATAAAATAGTAGCAACCATCATCGGTTACTAACTTGGGAGTTTCAATTTTGTAAACTACACTTTTGCCTGTTAGAGATAAATAAGAAAATACTTTTATTTAACCTAGATTAACAAGAACACCTACAATGCACCCATTAGTTATAGCTACTTTGCTCGTAGCTACAAGCAATACTGCCTATAATTGACTTTACACACTCGTTGTTAACACGATCGCCTTGTTTCTTAAGAGGTAAACTACAGAAATTTTTATGAACCTAAACCAGGGGTCAGCAAAACCCAGAAAAACCAAATTGTTTGGTTCTTTTCTCAGCCTTGATTATGAATTACATTTCCATAGGAATTTCCAATATCAGGTGAAGATTATTAAAAAGAAAAATTTTTAGTACTGACTCGTCAGAAATTATAAGCTATAATGACTATTCTTTTTCAAACTTTTTCAAATTCTTTAATCGCATGTATCTCCCTTAATCCTCTTCCGATCTCCTTGAAATTAAGCGCGTTGTGATCAGAGTCCTCTTATTATATACAGTTAGGCCATCGAAGGTACTGTTTCTTAACTTTGATTTTTTTTTAAAAAGTTCAAAGGGGTATTGGAAGTTTTTCAAATTCTTTAATCGCTTGTATCTCCGTTAATTCTCGTCCTATCGCCATGAAACTAAGCGCGTTGTAATTAGCGACCTCTTATATATAAAGACGCACCAACGAAAGGGACGTTTCTTGGCTTGATTTTTTTGAAAAAGTTCAAAGGGGGGTATTGGAACTTTTTCAAAATCTTGCCTTTATCTCTGTAAATCATCGTCCTATCGCCATGAAACTAAGCGCGTTATAATCAGCGAACCCTCATCTATCAAGATTGGAATGAATAACAGTTATGCATAGCGCAGCTGTCAAACAAAAGGTGCGCCACGACCGCCATCTATTGAAAGTATTCCGAAGAGGCAGAGGACCAAATTCGATTTATCTGTTGTTGCTTTGGGTTTCTCTTAACATTTTTTTCCTAAACCACCCCCGTATCGAGACAAACAAAACAAACAAAAAATTATTCAAATCCATCGAGCCATTTTCGGCTTTTTACTGAAACAAAATTCGCTTTTTAAATTTTATATTGCGTAGAGGTAATTTTTGTAGAACATTAAACGAAATATCATCCCGGAAGATGCCCCAAGAGAGAGAGACGAAGCGTCGGAAAATGCACAATCATTCGGAAAGTTTCTTTTAAATTCTGGGGATCAGAACCTACACACGTCCTTATATTGAGTCCCGAAAACCTTTGGCACCTTTCCAAGCAATTCTATTAAAATCTGTAAACCTATTTCTGTAATTTGTATCTTTCAGCGGATTCATTAAGCTTACATAGCATTTGGTAATTCAACACACTCTAATTTCCTGTAAGGGGAACACCACGTGCTGCTAATTTCCCCTTCGCAATTGCACCTACAAACGTTCCTTCCGAGAATAATACAATTTAAGGTGAAAAGTTGAAAACTGCGTATCTTTGCGATTTTCAAACATCTCGCCGACTCAGAATTTAGCGGTAATGCCCATTAATTTTCTTAAACGGGGGAACACATCACAACGAAAAATTGTTCGCTATTAATCTCCCCCTCTCGTAAATTAAATGGACTTCACCTAGTGCTTCTGACTAAGATTTAAAGTTAAAAAACTAAACGAAGTTAAATTGATAAGTCGCACTCGCATGATCTTCGAATCCGGGGACAGGGATATACCTACATTAATTTTCTTAAAAAGGGAGAAAACAAACCGGCGGAAAACCGCGAGCTATTAATTCTCCTCTCGTAAATTAACCCAGAGATGTTCGTTCTGGCCGGTTATTTCTTTTCTGTCGGTTTCTCTGACGTTTCGTCCAAGCTAAACGGGTCGGATGAGGTTCGGGTCTCGGGGCCGAAATGAAAAATATACGTGGATCCACTGCGAATGAGCATTTTTATAAATTGGGACAAACCGAAAAAATGTTATTAGATCCTCAGACGGTCTGCTGGAAAATTAATATACTACGTGGGGTGTTTCATGTTAGCTTTGGAACGTTTGCAAACACCAAAACTCGATTAATAAATGATGGTATGACGTCTATTATGCCAGGTCGTCCATTTCATGAGTCCGTATTCTTCATAGCACTGTATTTTATTGCTAAGTTATTGCTACTGTTTTAGGCCAAAAACGATTTTATTGCTCCACCCCTTTCCGAGACGACGAGGATAATCTGGCTTAATACTTAAGTCAGGTCACCCACACTTATATTTCCGGAACCAGTGAAGATGAAAACATGTACCAAACGCCATATTTTATCGCTAATTTATTGCTGACGATGTAGGCAAATTGCGATTTCCCAAAATCACCCCATCAACTCCTAGCAGATTTCTCACCCCCCGAAATATCTCGTGCATGGATCCGTTCAATACCGTGAACAGTACTTCTCGGTTTGCCGAGTATGAATTTTCAAGTACAAATTAAGATACAGAACCTGAAGATAAGTCCAATTTTTAAGTGGATAATTATGCAGAATCAAATAGGCAACGTTGAAGAGGAAAAATCGAATGGCTTAGACGAATGCACATTTTTCTGTGGAACTGAAATTTTTTTATGATGAACGGATATTTTCTGAAATAAGCCTAGAATGTATATTTTATATTTCCAAATCGAGAGGAATAAGAGAGTGGCAAACATGTTCCTGAAGCATTTTCTACAAATGCTGTTTTTAACATTAATATCAATTTTCTTCAACACAAAAGCCGGCAACTATAGCCAAGAAAGTTCATTTATTCTTTTTAGATTTTTTGTTCCTCATGAACCGGCAAGTGTTGTTCACAGAATTAAATGGATCTAAGAAGAAAATTAGAGTAGCAAAAATATTCGTATGTAAACATAACTGATGACTGTAATCGAGACTTCATTACTGGAAGAGTTGGGAGGCTTTAAATTTGCCAGTAATGGTTGGATTTCACATCATTCATAGACAATATTAAAAGAAAAATACTTCCATTTTATTTTATGACTTTTTAGATCAATTTGAATATGACTCAGTAATAAAATGCTTTTTAATAATCAAATCGAATGAACCAGTATAATGTTTCAGAAAAAGAAAAGTTTATACGGTTGATACTCTGAATATGATGCACTGTATGATAAACTTTTCAAAAAAACGACTTTTGAGGAACATCTATTTTGGGAGAAAAAATGTTTGCTAAAATTGATTGAATTTGATCGTTTTACATAGGTAAGGTTTAATATTTCAATGAAAATCGAAATGATATGCGACATTGTCATATGAGTACTTGTAATAAAGTCATTTTTACATATTAGATTATTTTATGATATTGGTTGATGACCTGATAAAAAATATTCGACTGTAGAAATGAGTTTGAGAAACGGATCATTTCTTAATTGTTTTCTAATCGACTCAAATGTACTCAAAAATGAATAAAATGATATAAAAAAAAACGTTAAAATTTTTTTACAGGGTTAAAAAAGCGTAAATTAAAATATATCTTACTAAGGTTCGGCTTCCGTAGTCTTAGGCTCACATGAAAAAAGCACTTCAAAACTCTCTAAAAAATTTAAATAAAATATGACGTTTGGTAAATGTTTCCATCTTCATTGGTTCTGGAGATGTAAGTGTGGGTGACCTGTTTTTGGCGTAATAAATTAACAATAAATTGGCAATAAAATATAGTGCTGTAAAGAATGCGGACTTATGAAATGGATAATCTGTTTAATAGACGTAACTCTGTAAGTAGATCTTAACTCTTAAAGAAAAATTGGGGATAATCAAGCTTAAGGCTTAAGCCACATCATTCGCACCCAAATCTCCGGAACCCCTGGAGATATGTATGTGCATTTACCAGGTGGCATATTTTATTGATAATAGTACTAGATTAATTTTTTACTTTTTAACGATTCTGTTATTTACTCTGGTTATTCTCACTCTCTAATTTCTTCCTGATAACCCTAACACTTGAAGTGAAACTTCACGTCGATTGGTGGTTGAAACAGTATATGTAATGTTTGAGTTGCGACTTGTAATAATAAAATTGTCTCTTTAGAATGAAAAATATACATTTGTGTAAGTTGAATCTGCATTATATTATTGTCAATACTATTGGTGACTTAATTTTCCCTTTCGACCAGAATTTAATATTTTTAAATATTTGCTCACGAGTTTGTGCAAATTATAACTTCCTTGTGTATTTTACCTAACAGCTGTCGTTTCGTTATATTTTTAGTACTCAAAAATATTATTTATTTTTGCTTAAAATTTCGTAGGTAAATAATCCCCAATTATTTAGCGCCAGATGTTTGTGAAACCCTGCGAAGCGCCAACGTTTAGGGTTATAAGTGTAATGTAGGGCTCGTGTCAAGAATATAAAGTTATTCTCTTCGTTGCGAATTTCAGGTCTCTTGAAATTTTAATTAAGGTAAAAGTTAAATAAAAGTAAAAGGGCGGATGTCGGAAATTTGAAGTAACTTTCGTCGTAAATTAGATATTAACACACCTTTGTCTTTTTAATTATTAGGATTGAATGAATAAAAATCACATGGGAACGCTTCATGTGTATAGGATCGAGCAACTTTCATATAAACAGGATGCATATTACAAGAGGAATAAACACGTTGTTTAATAGGGGCCTAAATTAATATAACCATCTCCCCTTTTGAGATCAATAGCTGTGATAACTTTCAAAGAAATGATCTCTCGTCTCGTCTCGTGATTCATTACTGTGGTGTAACACAATTGTCCTCATCGACTGATATTACCTTTGCAAGTTGCGGAGTTGTGATGGAATAATTCTAATCGTGCTCTTAAAAAGCCACTAAAGTAATTTTAGAATATCGACGTTAAATATATTAATTGAATAAGAATTATTTTCGTGAAATACGTAACGTAATATGATTTGTTGGTATTCGATTGATTCGGTATTGATTTTAAATCTAACTTTGTTATTTTATACTTTTAATTAGCAGTTCTGCTCCAAGTTTATATTTGACTGTGATCTATAGGATATACAGTAACAAAAATGTATTTTTTTTAATTTCAGTGTACTACTATTATTTCAGTTAATAAAAAAATATCGCATATTGAATTTCCCGCTGCCAAAATGAATACAATTTTTTATTTATTCAGTGGATACACATATCTATTACATATTGACGATATGCCTTAGGCAGTAATATGTTTTTGGCATTAATGAAATAAAAAAAATATCGGTGTTCAAAATACCATTGCATACAATAGAGGAGATTTTCATAAAACTGAATTTTTCGTTTTAGATGAGTCAAACGCAGGAAAGCTTCAAATATTTGCGTACGTAATTTAACACGGTAAAAGAGTTCCAATCACGAAATCACAATTATATCGGTGCGCATCGTGTTTTGTTAAATTGGATCTTTAACTTTGCCTTTATTAGAATATTTTTATAAATGTTATGAAATTATTAAATTATGTTTTATTATGCAAGTTAAATGCCTTTTATTGATGCTGTCTGAAAGATATATTTTTAAATGGGCAAAGTTATAACTACCGGTAAAAATACTATAAAAATTTATGAGAGTTTAAAAAATAATTATTTCTATTGAGCATAGAACTTTTAAATTTTAGATTACACAATACTTGTATCCTCTCAATACTTGTTATATAAATTAAAAATTAAAATTATCATAATTGTCATTGATTTATATCGTTTTGTAATAAAATTTGACCGAAGTTCTAAATAAAAATTTGTTTTTCAAGTTATCGAAGCAAAAGAGCATGCATAAATTAAGTTTTCTTAAATATCAGATGATATTACACTTTGCCAATATAAAAATATTCCTTTAAAGAGCAGCATTAAAAATCCTCATAATTTGGATAACAGAATGAATTATGATCATCTCATAACATTTACCAAAATATCGCACCGTTACAAAGTTTAATACGTGGTGTAAGTACTCTAGTTGTAGTAATACGTCTGGCAAATTTTCATACAATAAAAACAAATTATTATATGGCAATTTTTATGATGTTGGGCATGTCATGAGAATCAATTCTGAAGACATTTCTGGTGCTTCTCTGAGCCCTTTTATAATTAATAATTAAAACAATCAGGCCTCTGTTCATGTGCACGTATAAATATGAATTAGGATAGCTGGTTATTACAGAAGTGTTCCCCTTGAAAATCGTTCCGTAAATAAATAACAAGGTATTAAGCTACCTTTCGGTTTTAGGGCGCAGGACAACAATAACAGGATGGTAAAATTTTCCAATGCATGAAAGGGATGGTCTTTTCATTTCGATCTTGCAGGAGTTAATGTTCATATTTTTAAGAAAATAAGTTCGAAACCCACATATAAATTAAGCATGGTAGAGGAATGTACATAGGTTGTTGGAAGAATAATTTGGCCAGATCAGTCGGCGCCGACACATTTTGGCATATATCTTTCATAATTACTCTCGTAACGAAACGATTTACCTCTTAATGAATTCCTTATGATACCACATTTTTTAAGCAGGTAGTTGTACATCTAAGGGTATATCGGCACTTTTTGAAGACATAACCGAATCAAACATGTACCTTAGGGGCAAACTTATAGTCCATCACTGAAGGAATACTCAAAGAGGCCTTGGTCGAGGAAACCTTGGTGGAACCTCAGATAAGTTGGTCGACAGTTTCAAAATCTTCTTGCCTTCGCCAAGGAGCACTTAAGAAGATAAAAGTTTTGATAACAGCGAAAATCGTGAATAAGAAACCGGTCTATGGAGTATTATTTCTATTTATATTGTTCTGCGATCGTGTCAGAGTGACGTTATAAACTAAAACAAATTATAACTTGTAGTTAAACTAAGAAAGAGTAAATTTAAACACTCAACCCTCTTTCTTAAGTACCTAAATCGTTCTTTCCAGATTCCCAAACATCTTTCGAAGATATTTCTGGTGGTTCTATGAGCTCTATTATAATTTCTTTCTACATGTTTATTAGGTTGTACAACTGGTGTTAGCGGATATCTATTACATGCATAGCCATTGTCACCCAACATTTTACCTCTAACGACAAATAATTTATAACAGATTCATATTACGGCATTTCTCATTTATTCTACTAATGACTCTAAAATCTTTTTTATTATTAGAGGCACTGTAGATTGCGAAATTCCCCTAAGAACACCAGTAACAGTCTAAAATAAGTATGAAATAGTAGAATAGATAGATAAAGTTCAAAAACTTGAATAAAGTATAGTATAAGTAATCACTCTTTTTCTAAATACAAATATATAAAAATGCAGCCTGCCTGAAAATTTCTCGTACCGTAATATCGTAAATAATTGGATCAGTGGAACCACGCAAACCTTTATTATTGGGCTTATGAAGAGCATCATTAATCAGAGGCAAAATAATATGTACAGTTGTATTTTTAGAAAAGCGATACCTCCTTATAAACTCACGTTCGCTTTATAAATCTAACGAATTTTGCCCGTTTCTCAAATCCCTTTGGGTAATCGATTTATATTATTAATAATTTGATTGACGTACTCATAATTATCGTCATTCTCCTTGAATCCAGGTCTTGAAGGCGAACTTAACATTTAATATTTTCTGAAGGATACTCAAGGGAAAATCAAACCGACCTCGGCCTCATCTCATCCGTAAGGCGCACTTAGTTGATTATACAGATGGCACAGTAAGTACGTCTTAAGGTTTGAGGAATTCTTAACGCGCGATTATAAATTTGCCCGTTAGTCTTCTTGTTTCAATATCCATGTTTCACATTCGTATGAAAACAGGGACCATATGTCGCATTTTAGTGGCCTTAACCTCGTCGCTATTGATAATTTAGGGTGTCACAAAAACTTTCACGTGTCATGATATCGATTCTCCTTTTGATTTCTTTGGAGTGATCTAGTTGACTGTTTATGTATCTGCCTAAGTAAATGTACCGCTGCCTTGTTTCAGGCTATAGTACGTTTATTATTATGTTGGTATTGTTGTTATCTTGCGGATTAAGAATCATAGTTTTTGTCTTAGCAGTGTTAACTACTAGACCCATTTTGGCACTTTCACCTGTCAGCTTAGACATCAGGAGTTGCAATTGTTCTACTGATTCTTCTATTATCACGGTGTCGTCTGCATATCTTATATTATTTAAAATGATGATGTCGTCGGTATACACCTTAAACAATAATGATGAGAAAATACATCCTTGTCGAACACCTCTTTGTATGTCTACATAGTTTGTGTTACCTCTTTCTGCTCGGACACATCCATTGTGGTTCCAGTATATGTTTCGTATGATTGTTGTAACACATATAACGTAATACAGATATGACAGGCCCAATGAGTTTCAACCGTTCACTCCCTCCTTAACTATTTCTTTCATGGCTCGTTTCTTATTTACACTCTGTGTATTCCACAGATATCTTAACGATTTTAACTTAAATGTACCCATTTAAACTACTTTATCGTTTTCAATATAATTTGAATGTAACTGCTATGAGGAATTTCATTAGGTTATTACAACGACATAATACTTAAATTCAAGAGTTTGTGATGACGACGAAATGTTGTACTTTGAATTAATTTCAATTTACTTCAATTTTTTGAACTTACTTGAATTCCAGAACCTTGAATATCAGCTAAAAAACACATGAGTTTTATTATTTATTTCAATATTTTTTGACAGAGACGCTTTCAAAATATACTCGATTGACTGGATGCTTGAAGCAACCATGTTGTGTTGTTCGCTCATCAATTCGTATTAAATTGACCTTTTTGCCCGCGGTTGTACCTAGATGGGGTTGATGAAATCGCGAATTCTCCAACCTCGGGGATCGGCGTTACATGATTATTTTTCGGTGTAGGTAAATGTGGGTAAATCGCTCTCGTTTCTACTCAATAAGTTCCGGAATGTTTATTTCGAAGCATCCAGGGAACAGCTTTAAATGCTGGTAAAAGTTTTAATATTCCCTTATCTTCCTCGACTCCGAGTTAAAATTCATTAGATCCAGTTAAATCTCACGCGACGTAAACTAGTGGCATTTGTTCGAATATGTACGTTGCCGTGATATGTTGCACCTAATTCTATGTGATATTGTATAAAATTATCTTGTCCGAGTTTCCGTCAAACAAAATTCGTTTTAGATAAACGCGAAACCCTATCCTTATCCGCTCATACCGAAAACTATATCGTTAAACCGTTTGTGTGTTTCGTCGATTGTTTTCGGTGCAGAACTTGTTTTTGTTTCCTTGTCAGTGAAAAACTGCGTCCCGCTTTAAAGCCCGCAACTTGTGATCCGTGAAACACCAAAAACTTTGAGCGGAGGTGTAGACTTTATTATGTCGGAATGTATTTAAGAGCAAATCCGTGTATTAACTTTGTCTTTTGTTTTCTCTTTTCGCCTATTTGACGTGGCGTAATGAGAAATTCGGGCGCTCGCAGCTCTCTCTTTTGCTTTCTATTTTCCTCTCCGTTTGCGCATTTATTATACACAACTATTCCAGAAGCTAAGAAAGGGACGGTTTGCCCAATTTTTAATGGCGCAATAAAACAGGAATTATCCTTGGAACAGCAAAGAGGACACAAAGCGGTCCCGTTTTTGGCAAAGGACACGAAGCTCGAGGATAATTCCTCTCTTTTAATGTAATCTGGAATTGTAATTTCGCCCGTGGCGAAACACTGTAGAGATAAATTTTTCCGTCACAGATCAAAACCTTCTCTTGATGTAAGTAAGGTCTTGTTTAATTTACGTTCTGCCTTTCCATCACTGTAAATATAACTTTTTGATATGATTCCGAAGCGAAACAGGAGATTTACTCTTCGCTAATTTATGTTTTCGGTGCTCTCCGCTGGCGCTGTCATTTTTTTTTTTCAATTTATCACAACAAAAGAACACGAAGAAGCCATTTACTTATATTGACATACGAGCTTCCTCTGCATTCGGGTATACAAAAACTTTCCTAAAAGTATAGAATTTATTAACACGGCATACTGGTAGTTCTAAACTTTTTCTTGATAAACTCAAAGTCCGGAATTGATGTGAGGGAATCCGAATTTTGTAGTCTCGAAACGTGGAAAGCTTCTAAAAGGACCTTATAGGCATGTAATAAAAAAATCCATACGTCCTGTGACACTCCCACGTACTCAGATTGACACAAGGAAGAGGCGATGTCGAAATTTTTAGTTATTCCTGCCACTTTTCTGGATTTGAATTTAATCACTTCATACAGGTGGCGTTAGGATTCATCGCGCTATGAATAAAATCGATTTTCTGGGGAGCCATAGAATAGATAGATAGATAGAATAGAGCCATAGATAGATTAGGTTGTAATTTGTATTATTACCATATATTATATGGTATATATGTATATTACCATATATTACCGTATATTAGATTGTAATTTGTTATGGTAAATGGGTGGAAGGTCTAGTTAAACAAATCTACTACTTAATCCGTTATATTATGAAAGATGTGATTATATTACTCCACCCCTTTAAGAGCAACAATGGTATTTTATTGTCCATTTACTGATGACGATATGGACTTTTTATGAATCTCAATCTGCCTTCTGTTCTTCCAAAATTCTTTGCAAAAGTAGAGCATGAGACCTGCTAAGAAGAGTTTTACTTACACGCACGTTAATAATATAACATAATGAACGATACCCAAATTTGCAGTGAACACTAAATTACTAGTACATTGTCCGTACATCTTATGTTATATTACTATTATACCAAAAATCTCTTAACTAAGACCGTCGTCACACGAACTCGAATGATGCAAATAATGGTGCTTTTGTAGTTCATCGCCAGCTGCATGTTTATCCACTGGTCCTCACAGAGGAGTGGAGCACTGAAATTGTACGTGGCCTAAAGGTTAAGTAGGATATAGTTCGATAATAGAATTGGACTTAGTAAGTTGTTGATTGGGCCGAATAGAACCCCGGATAAGTCACGCACGCGAGTATCTTCCAGAAATCATTTCGTTTCTTAAAAAGGACACTAAAGGCTTAACTCCATTATTATGGATTAAATGTCCTGACTAGTCAATTCTTTAGAAAAAAAATGTAGGCTTATTTATTTTAATATAGCAATAATAGTGTGCACATCTTGAACCATATGGTATATTCAGATAAACTGGTGATACTAGGAAATCCATATCATTGAATTCCCTAGTATACTTCTAGAGTACATCTAAAGCGAAAATTTTTATTGAACAAATGAAAGCAAGGTAATATGGAAAAAGCGACAGAAAAATTATTGTGATTTACCTCAAGGCGTCTGCAAATGGTATAGTGGGAGGTAAGATCCAACCGTTCTCCTCGTACATTATGATGTTCATTCCGTTGGGCGCTTCACCACCGAATGCATCCGATAACACTCGAGTCCAATTACGAATACGAATATATCTTAAATTAATACTTGAGATGTACACATAGACTTATTATGAGATGGAAAGGTTATACGGAATTTTGTCGAGGGGCAGAAACGATATTAGGCGGGTATATAGATTGTGAGCCAGTGATAGCCTCTGTTTTGATACACATACGAGAGGAGGCACTTGGTAGCTGGGTCCTGCCAGTTACAAGTTAAGAGGTTAACCCTACTTACATGATTTCTCTCTCTCTCTCTCTTTCTCTTACAGGAGGACGAAACTTGTTATGGTCAAGGATAGACAAGTTATCTCTTAGAAATCAATGAATGCACTAAATATTTTGATAATCGGAATAGGAACAATTTTTCAAATAAGCCATTTGAAACAACAAGTCACCTTACTTGTTGAGATTTACAGCTTTTATAAATTGACTCATAAATCAATTAACACTGTCGAACTCCCCACACATAACCTCAATTTGCTTGACAAATCGTCTGTATCTCCCAAACGCAGAGGGAATCTGTTCAACTTCGATCATTTTTTCCAGTTAGTGTCAGAAAATGATTGGAATGCACGCCTTTGATTGACTAACGTACAAACGGAGAGTTATTAACACTTGCCAAGGTTATGTCGCAACGCAGACTAAAATAGGGCGGGACTGCGTCGCACAGGAACTACCCGGGGCATTTATGACATTATGAACTATGCATTCCGCGAGCACTTATAAAATACGAGTCACCCATCTAAGTAAGCCTCTTTTAACCAAAGAAAATTTAAATCTACTTTCTAATGTGAGACCACCCTGTAGCACATGTGAATTTTTCTTCAATTTTGTTAATGTTTTACTATGTTGCCTGTGTCACCTGCGTGTCAATATGCGCCCAAACTAACACTCGCCCATTTTTAAAACCACAATATGCTCCACCTTTGACGCACGTCCATTCATTTTTTGTTGACTCTGATGTATTTGTTAAGCATGTTTTGTTTATTTTTAATTTCGTAATACATAATAAATTTTTTACAAATCTCGTAAAAGTCTATGCTAAAGCGAAAGATAGGAACGATCAGTCATCAGTATGTATTCCTTTGCTTTCGAAATTGAACTGACTTGAGGTAACAGTTTGATTGATAATCATTAACAATTGCCAGCTATCAACTATAAACATTTCATCCGTCTCTATATTTTACTATTTATTTATTTAAAACTATTAATATTTAGATCGCCATATTCATAATAAATTTGATAGCATGTTAAGTAATTGACATTTTTCATTTTTACTAAATTAATTCTCGAATAAAATTGCAATTCCAATTACTCCCTTCTTCTTAATTCATCCCACACCGCCTCATTAGGAGCGGTGGTTCTCCTCTTTTTACACAGTGTAATTTCCTTGAGTGAATTGCGTCATTAAACAACACCGTTGAAATATTGTTCAAAAAATTACTGACGACTTTTAAACTTTTTCAATCTCCTCCCGTTTAAACACGGGATTAGAAGGAAAAATACGTGGGTCGTCGGAGACGATATAATGGCATTGTTTTTGCGAGTGTTTTAAATTGAAAAGCAGCTGCTTTGCATTAAATTGGCAAAATAAGGTCGACTAAGGGTACTTGAGTATTAAGTTCGTTTGTGGGCATTGTTAATAAAATTTGGTGAATCTAAAAACATAATTACCAGGTCTATCGGGTGCACTATTTACGTGTTTTGTGCCTTTGACGTGGCAAAGACTAATTGTCAAAGTTTAATAGTTGAGAAACTCCAAAATTGGATTGACAGCTTAGAGTATATAATAACAAAAAATAACGTATTCCTGGTAGTACTTGTATAAAAAAAAGAAACTTCGATTACTTGATATCTTTGTAATACAGGTTTTCTTGGCGGTTTTAGTTACATTTCATGGTAGTGAACAAAATGATATACAAAACGTATAAAGTCTTTATATAACAATTTCTATTATAACTCGTTCTTCTAGAGGAACAGACGAAATGACACCATTCAGAAAAGCACACGACGATTTTTTACGTTACTGTATATTCCGAATATAAATAGACTCTGCTTACATTCCTCGTGTAAATCTTCTTGAAAATCTAAATTGTTGTAACAGCGTGCTTGTTCGGATGTATCAGAGAACAATACAGTCTGGTATCCATAGGATATAAACTTGGCCGCTTAACAGCATTTATATACCCTCTTTTCATAACTTTACGTGTCATGTAAAATATGATATTACCCGTTACTTGTTAACATATCAATAAAATTTTAATATAAACTATGAAAGTTTTAAAGCTCTTCATATAATTTTTCTTTAAACGTCTATTTCACAGTAAAATTTCTAAATAAAGTGGAAAAATATGCGATAAGTTAAGAGAATTCAATTTTTCTCTTTGTGTTATATTTTTCATTAAATGTTCGAAACCCATTCTATGAGAAGATTTGCTGATTATTTTATATACACTAGTCAATATACCTGCTTGGTTCTGGTGTCTCTCGGCTCTGGGAATTTTAGACCTTTTCTCCACCACCTCATAAGGTGTTTATATTTAATCACGCTGCAGGCAATAACTACTGCATATCTTCTTCTATCATTAATTTTTATCTAAAATTTTTGACCCTCCCTCCCTCCGTTTAACGCGCCGCAACGTTTTTCTATACGCCTCCTCCCCGTCCTTAAACGTTACGTAACACCCAAGTGAGTCTCTTTATCTAAAAGTCACAATTCCAAATTTCATGGCACATTTTGCTGTGGCAAATCAGCATGAGAGCCTTTATAGGCCAAAAACAGCTGATGATGCAAATCTGCCTCTTTTGTAGGAGACCTTCGGGGCATCAGACCTCTTTTTCTGCCATTGTGCAATGGCAGGTCTGCACATCATGCAATAAGCACATCCATATCAAATCATCCATATAAGGTCACAGTTAAAATGTTACGATTCTGCTTGCTGGCAATAGGGCCTTATTTCACGCCTATTATAAACGTTTGTCTGGAAACGGGATATTTTCCGAAACAGTGGAAATATTCTATTGTTAAACCACTTCCTAAAATGCCCGAGCCTAAATCATATAGCGACATCTATCCGATAAGAATTGTACCAGCAATTTCGAAAATTCTGAAGGAAGTGGTCTCAAAACAGATATATGACTTTGTAACTGAAAATGGTATCAATACGAATACCCAGTCTGGTTTTCCTAAGGGTTTTAGCACCACTACATTTCTGCTAAGTATTACTGATAACACAATTAGCGCTTAAGATGAAGGTCTGTCTACTTCAGTAATTTTGCTTGATTATTCTAAAGCCTTCGACACCATTGATCATGATCTCTTGTGTGCTAAATTGATGTATGATGGGCTTAATTCTACTTCTTGTCAATTCTTCCGAAATTACTTAACTGATCGTATGCAAAGTGTTGTTATAGATGGAGTAACTTCAAACGTTGCTCCTATTACCTCAGAAGTCCCACGGGGATCTGTTCGTGGGCCTCTACTTTACCTCATCTATGTGGCAGACATGACAAAGTTTTTTCTTCACTGCAAATTAAACGCGTTTGCTGATGATATCCAGTTATACTACTCTTACACTCCTGAAATGTTTGGATCTGTTGAAGACTATATTAACCAAGATCTTTTATCCATAAAATCGTACTTGTATGCGCATAACCTTAAATAAAATCCAGAAAAATATAGTATTATGATATTTGGCCACTCCCCTCTAGTTCATAACTCAAAATCAACAACATTAAGGATTATGATTGATGATACACCCATAAAGTTATTTGGTAGTGAAAAAAAATTTAGTTATCATTTTGGACTGCAGGCTTAGGTTTGAAGAAAATATCGCAATATTGACAAAAACGTCGTACATAGTTCTTAAACAGTTATATAGTAATCGATTCGTTCATAACTTTGAGTTGAAAAAGAAACTTTGTGAAAACCTAGTACTCTCTAGGCGGTCATACGGTATCATTGTATACTATCCATGCTTGTACGAGTTTACTAAAAATCGGTTGCAAAAAATACAAAATTACTGCTGCAGATTTATCTACAAACTACGGAAATACGATAGAGTCTCAATTAAAATTAATATGCTAAAATGGCTTAAGTTGAACAACCTTTTTAAATTCCAGATCAGCACCACCATTTTTAGAATCCTATCCACGTCTACCCCCCCCCCCCATATCTCAAAAAAAAATGGTATTCAGAGGTGATAAACATGGATTAAATATTAGGCATACTGATATCAATGCCACGCTACCGTCTTGACAATTTCCAAAAAAGTTTTACATACAGTGCTGTTACAATTTTCGATTCAGTACCCTCTGACGTCTAAAAGAGATCTCTATAGTATATTAATAGCAATATAATATAGCAAATAAGCTCATTATAAGGCCTACCTCATTAATTCCTCACAAGAAGTGCATGCAAGGAGATTAGTACTCGAACTGTGTCAGTATAATTTTGAAAGCATGTAAATTCAGTTATCTATCGTTTAATTAACTTTTATTTTACCACCAGATATCTCTAAATTTAGCATTTTATATATTTTAAGTTTAAAAATATATTTTTTCTTATGTTACATTTAATTTTTGTCAAATAGCGTATAAGTATCATGTTACTTTCCTTATTATATAAATTTCATGGGGGTTAAGTGTGAATAGCTTGAGCTAGACTTCGCCCCCTCAGTTGTAATCAACATTATACTTGTAATACTAATAACGACGATTATTATTATTATTACTATTATTAATAGTTCAGGCAGTATGGAAATTATCACGAACATAAATTTGTTTACGATGTTATGGGTATGTATAGATGTTTGAATTTGTTGTGTGTTCAAAGTAACTACACAGTGACTATGGACCTATATTGCAAATACATACTATCAAAATATTTTATCTTTAAACCTACATTTATATGTCAATCTTCTATTTTGACTTTACTGATACTATTGGTTCGAAACCGTCATTAGTTTAGTATTAGTCGAAGATTAGTTAACCTCACGTTACTCGATGATGTAAGTAATATTTTATATCCGTAAAATTTGAACGAATGAAGTGTCAAGTGTCACCGTCGACACTACTAAGATTTCAGGGATCAATACAAGCCGCATGTTAGCTGTCGCAGCAAATGCAATGCAGGGTGTTGATAGCGGCGCAAACATCAAACAATAGTTGTAAAAGAAGAACTTCAAAGCATTCGTGATCGAATTTAAAGTTTAAATTTACTTTGACGTGACTTTTATTACTACTAACTTTCTGCGTCTCTCTCCTTTTACCAAAAAGCGTAGAAGCATCAGGACGCATTTGCTTTCCCTAATGTAGACTGTTCGCCCGCCTTCCTCCCAGGATGTAAATCTTAATCTGTATGCAAGGGACGCGCCGCGTATTTTTCCGTTTTCCCTTCCGACGGAGCAAGCTGGGGCGCCGTACTTCGTGTGTCGTTTTGGAAAATTACAAAAAATGACTACGCGAAAATTTTTAACCCCCTTTTTCTCACTAGGAAATAGCGTTTTACTATAGGCACCTGCTCTTCTCCGCGTATACCCACGGGACCCTCATCATCGTATTTTCGTGTAATACTTACAGTCTTTATAACTGTCACATTACGAGAATAAAATTAAGACCCCGTGAAATAAATGTGTATATACACACATACAGCGTACAAGGCAAAGTTTGTATTAATGTTTCATTTAACGGATCGATATACTTTTAATA
Source organism: Cryptocephalus primarius (assembly GCA_963576515.1). Taxonomy (NCBI): domain Eukaryota; kingdom Metazoa; phylum Arthropoda; class Insecta; order Coleoptera; family Chrysomelidae; genus Cryptocephalus; species Cryptocephalus primarius. Next base: position 14,878,634 of record OY754940.1, on the reverse strand, counting down.
TTCTTTAGACATCCGGACATATCGCGAGAAAGTTTTCAGGAGACTGCAAGGGTATGTTTTGATTGAAAAATTGTCGGAGTTACTTACTGACCGAGCCCACGCGGAAGTAGAAACTGCCAAAGTATTTCAAACGTGAAAATAAAAATTGCAAAAATCCATTGCCTCAAGTGGGTAATTTCAAAGCCAGCTCTACACGTTCTTTATCTCTGTGGTAAACGCGCTGAGAAAACTTTTCGATTTCTCTTCATCTGCAGTCTGTTGCATTCTTTGTGCTACATATTTATTATTTCAATAGGCAAAAAATTGGAATCTCGACAATTGGAAGATTACAAGCAGATATGTTAGTGCTTTATAAGGGTTGGAAGGAGCTTAATGTATGGTTGGCTAGAGACCAAAGACCTCGGCTAACAATTGTCCGTCCGCCTCATGTGGCCCTTGGGTCTCTTCAGAGGCCCTCTGTTGCAAATGACTTGCTGGCACTAATGGTGATTAATATCGTTATATTCCGTATAGCATCATACAAGTGCGCATGATCATGCATAAACATCCTCTTGAATTTCTTGCCTGTAAATCTTCTTAAATTGCCAATTTACTGTACTTTTGCGTGCTTTAATGGCATTGAGACTTCTTTGGAAATACTTTCGATATACCCAGTAAATCAAATATCTCATCTTTTGTACGATTTATTTTATGTATAGGTCCCATATAGTCCAGTCATCGGCGGTAAAAAAATCTTAAAACTGTGAAATTTTGGGAGTCAACGTCGGTTTTCATGAAAATTTGAACTTTAACTCTACTTACCCTCTTCTTCAAAGTGGGATGTGTGCCGAAGTGTGCTTTTTATTTTTTAAGTGTGAAAACTACCCCTTACTATAAGATATTATAAAATATTAGATTTCAGCATGGATTTAGTTAATATAAAGTTTAAGTGAATTATTTGTAGATTTCCCTACATTCTCGAACAAGTTTATCATTAAGAAGATAAATGGAACCCCTGTAAATCATCCCCTGAGAGTAGCAATTTTTAAAACTATTTTTAAATATGTTTTTTGTAATTTGAAATGATTGAAAATTGCGTTATATTAAATTGGAATCGTACTTCATTTAAATAAAAGTATTATTCGCCGAGACACGTCAACCCTAAAAGTATCATTGATTAAAAAACAATCTCAACGATTTTTTTAAATTAAAATTATAATAATATATTCAAAAAATATAAAAATACATAATACTTTCACTGTATGACAGATATTGCTCGCTTCTGCCTTTGTCCCTATGCTCCAAAATTCGTGCTCCGAAATAAAAAAAAATCAGTTCTATTTTCGATTATAAGTCCCTTACTTTTCAAGCTAGAAACTTTTCAAGAAGTACATTTTGTAGGAAATTCCACTCGCTTTGAGATTAAATTAGTTAAAACTTTTTACAACTCGTAGTTTTGAATAGGGTTGCCTTCAAAGGGCTTGGATGAGCTATAATTAGTACGCGACTGCAAACTTCGAACCGTCATATCTCTTTCAATGTTATGATACAAAAATAAACAAAAAACTAAATTTTTTAGTGAGACAGACCCTGCAATTAACATTTGATTTATTTAAGAAAAATGCATTTTTTGCAAAATTACGAAAATGCAATTTTCGTTTTAAATAATTATTTTTGTCTAAAATAAGCATTCTAAACCAGTTAAACCACATGATATCATATCAATGGTACCTAATTAAAGTTAACTGCAAGCGATTAATTTTTATCAGGGTGGTAACGACGAGGGTGTAATTTTTAATTTAAAAAAAACAAAGAAAGTTGTTATTTTATTTTGTTATAAATCACTTAATTCGTATGCAAAAGACTATTATCAGTGTTCATTTTAAAGGTTTTTTTTTATGTACTTTAAAAAAGATCTATCGAGTTTTACCCAAAAATTTCATCATTTTCAAGTTATTGAAGGTTGAAGGTTATCAATTTCGGGGTTCACTAAAAATAACCATCGTTCAACGAGCAATAACTCAGCCCTTATTGGGTTTACAGAGGTCATTCAAAAACGAATCTCTTTGTTTTTTTTATTAGCTACATTTTTGTTCTGAATGTTTTTTCCGATAAAATGAAAACTTCAAGTTATTCGTGAAGAACGGTTAAAAGAGACTTTCTTATAAAGAGAATTTTTAACAAATGTACAACTAATTAAATAGCATACATCTACATTTAATTACATTAAATTTTAATTACATTTACAATAACATTATTTATCAAATGATCCTCGTATAAATTCTGCGAAATGAATCAGGAGAGCCACGAATTTATTTATTTTACTTTTGTAACTCCTCAGTGATTTAATTATTCATTTCATCGCCCCATATGTCTTTGGTGTACTGCCCTGTATTCTATAATTATTCCGTGTAACGCGTAATTACGCAATTTTTTTCTAGCCCTCTTATTTTTCTGCACTCTAACTACTTCTAGCGTACTCCTCAGGGATATCCATGGTTGTGATAATACCTCACTTTCACTTTAATTTCTGTCAGTCTCTCTTCAATTACTGTCAATTTTTCGATGAACAGAACTTTTCAGATTTTAATTAGGCAAAGGGTTCTGTGACAATTATATACTCTTGGATAGTTTTGTTATCCTGCTTTCCTTGGCAATTTGGCTCAACTCTTTGGACTGACTATTTCCATATGGCTATGTTTATTTCCTTCTTTCTTTTCCAGATATTTCATGATTTGTTATATTTGGATTTTACATTAATTGTCCCAGAGAGAAATTAATTCAGCATTAAAGTAAAATACCAACAGAACCTCTGAAAGATGTAATTAGTTAAAATATGGCTGAAAAATGGGCAGATTACAGCTGTGGGCGAGTCTATTGATTAATCCTAAGCTTAAGATATCATTATATAAAGGTTCCGTCTACATATTTCGGAGTTGTGTCCTGTTATACGTGAGCAAGTTTTTATTGTCGAGTAATACATACGCTTATGGTGTAATACATTTGTTCCTATTTTCCCCTAAAAACCTTTCTTCGCCAAGAATGCCGCGTAAAAGTTTAAATTTAAATCGCAAATAAATCTCTACAGAAGGAAAACTTGCCTCCACCAACCAAAATCAGGAGTTCATATCATATTTCTTTCATGGAAACACTACGAAATTCGTTGGTTCTGTGTTTTATATTTTGAGGTACCTTAATTAAGGATCAAAACACGTATTCACTGACAAAGAGAGTCTTATTTATCTTTCATAAGAAATGTGTTTTATATTTCTGATTGTTAGTTGTGGAGGTAGAACATTTTTTCTTTCCTACAGATTCGTTTAAAATGTCTGAATTCTCATTTGTCAATACCCCTCTACAAACATGAATTGAAGGAAATGTTGTCGTCAATGGAATAATTTAATACGTAGGTCCCTCGGGGTAGTTGTTTTTTTTTTTTTATATAATATCTATCCCACTTTTGAAATTGTGGTTTCAAAAAAGATGGTCTCATATGCACATAGATTTTCTTGTCAAATGAAATGAATGTCCCCATAGGACGACCTTCCTTCGCTCACAATAAATCCATTATTTAATATCGCGCTTAAATAATTCGGCGAGTCCCAAACTACGTCTCAAGTCAGACAGAGGAATTTCACCCTGGAGCCTACTTAACGTAATACAAAAATAATTAGATTTGGGTCGAAAAGAGGCCCTAAGAGTAGTGCATTTTCAGCGGAAAGGGCTGGGGGTGACATTATACGGCGGGAGCCCTAAGAGAAGGAAAGTAGTCGCAATTAAGGGGTTGGGGAATTTTAGGAACGTCGTGGCGTAGAGTGGAGGGTACCCTCGTTTTTAAATTAAATTGTTCGCACCACCATGCCTTTTGCAAGCTGGTAACCAGTAATCAAGTGATGTTGTTATACAATATGCCGAGGCGGCAGTTCGCGCTTTCTTAATTGTTGGTGTATTTACATGTTCTAATGTGAAGTCCTCGATGAGACAAAAATTCAATTCAGTAAATACATACTCCAAACACGAAATTCGTATTTCGATTTTGTACAGTAATCTAAAAGTTAATATTTTAATAATATGCGCTGGAAAACCTTTGTTAAACTCTAGTTGTGACCATGTATTGAAATATGCTCCTTACCTTTTCAATTCTACCAAAAAAGTTGTTAGGGTGTCAGATTCCAAAGTGTTGCCAAGCCAATTACGAAGCCTCAATTAATGTCGCCTAGTGTGATAAACAAATATAACTCGAATATTTCCAATGTGTAAAGCTGGAAACAGTTAGATTTTTCGCCTAAGATTTGGGTTAAGAATTGTAAAATATTTTCAAATATTTCCCTGAGGGAGCAGCTAGAAATATAAAATTTTTACCTGCTCTCAGTCCAGACTAGATTCCCCCAGAAGCCTTAGTAGAAGCATATATTCCTAATATGTTCTTTTTTTCAGGTAATGAATTGTTTCTGGAACAATACTTCCTAAGCGAAAGGTGAAATCGCCAAGGTATATCAGTTATGGAACGAAAGGGACGTAGACCATTTTCTTACAGACTGGTCTATTTATGAGGATCTTTGGGTAAGCTATTTGAAAGGATTATTAATGATCGCATAGATAACCTCTTGTAACAAACAAAGGGTTTGTCGAATTTTCAATGGGCTTTTTAAAAAGGTAGGTGCATCCTTTCTGCTCCTCAAATGTTGTCGATTGGGACTCAAATGGTGTAATGTATAACCTTTATCATAAAGAATACCTTTAATACGGGTTCAGGAAGATTCATTATTTCAGCAGTACAGAGGAGTAGTATTCTTAAATATTTCTCTCTTCTCTTATTGAAACGTTATTTCCTGCCGATGTGTGTGCTTCTTGGTCTTTAGGGTTGAAAACATTCCCTTAGCCCAAAAAAAAGATAAAAAAAGCAAAAAAAAAGCTTTTTATAGACTGAAAGCTTGTTTGATAAATATAATGAAGATCCCTTTATATTTTGAAATGAAATTTATTGTTTCTCAACGTTTCAACTATTGAAAACAACTCCTTCAGACCATATTTAAAGAAAAAAGAATCCTTAACTATTTTAAATATTTTAAGAATACAGTTACAGTTAGTAGTAAACTCTTTTAAAGGCTCTAAGGTAATTTATAATTTATTTAGAAAATTTCCATTCTTACGAACCACCCCTAAAGTAGTTTACATATAAGCAGAATAAATAAATCGTCGTGTTATGGAATATAACTTATGACGTTTTTCAGCATTTTAACCCTTAAAAACCTTCCCATAAATCTGAAGAAAAAAAATATTTTTATCGTTTAAAATACTTTAATGTTATATTTATAATAACATTCGAGATGCGTGTTAATAGTTCTAAGCTTATTCAAAGTTCTATGCTAACCATAGAATGAACTTTACTTCCTGGCTCAATATTTTTATGAAGAAATAGATTAAGTGGCAACCATTATAAAGTAATGAAACAAAATAGTTTTGTAGAACAATAAAATTGTACGTACTTTTGGAATGAAATTTTATTAATGAAAGTACGATAAGAATAGTAATTTTTGTAAAATTATTTTAAAATAATAAATATTTAAAATTTCATCATGAAAAACAAAACAGTTTATCAAAAAAAAAAATCGAATTTGTATATATTAAGGGTATTTAACAAATTGTAACAAGAACTTATCAATTATATTATTCAATAATCGTCATATTTTTTTTATTTATGGTAGAAATGTCTCCATGTGACAAATTTCCAACGTTTATACGTAAATATCCAGATCACGAACCACGGGAGAAACGTTGGACAAAATACAAATAACTCAAGAAATGAAACTAAAATTTTAAAATACTATTTCAATTTTTGATGGACACATAACCTTAGAAAATCAGTAATAAAATTAAGTTATTATTTTTATAAATCTAACTATTAATCTACCATTCACTGCTTTTTGAGAAATAAAAAGCTGCAGTAATTGCACCACGTGGTTATTATTTCGATGTTGTAAATGTATCTGCTCCTAAATCTATTTAAAGGATACTCTACTCCCCCTTCACGTAAATATATGCATATATAAAGTTCATTAACTGTGGAGTTGGGATGCGTTAGATAGAGAAGTGTTCGCCGTCTGCAATACTTACTTTTTTCTTCTACCTTAGCTATATTATATATATTTCCATACATATTTATATATGTAAATGTGGGTGGTTGTGTATTCATTCGTGTACGTCGTTCTTGCTTCGAAATTTTCATCAAAAAAGGTGATGGATTTCCCTTAATTTTAGTTTTTTATTTCAGAATTTTTCTGTTTTAATTTTCCAGTTATTATAAAAAAGAGATTTTTTAAGAAATTTAAAAAAATTAATATGTCATACGTATTTTCAAAAATAAGCTTTCTAAATCTGGATACATTGTTGAGCATTATTTCTAAATAGATGTTTCAATTTTTATTATAGCGGAAATACCGTTGGTCCCATTTTGACTTTTCCTCCGAAAATTGGACACAACCATTTTACTTTGATCATATTTCCGTTAATTTTTAGGACTTTTACCAAAGCTAGTTTTAAAGATATTTCCATGCTTCTTATAAAAGTTTTGCATAAATTTTCTCGAATAATTGATCATTTTTTCGTTATTCAACGTTAAAAAGGTTTGGAAGTAATTTAACTGCGAACAGGAAGGTACCTGCAACGAGAGATAATTCGGTTGCTTTTTAAGAGTTTTTTCTGAAAAATTTGGAAAAGTTCATGCCTTAAATTATATTAATCTACTCAACTTTCGAGAGGTTATGTCGTTTTATATTTATTGCGGCTAAGAAGGCAATCAGTGGAATTTGCAATAAACCATAAGGTCGTTTGCGAAGTAGGCGGAGGAGTTAAACGCTTTAATTAGATTGAAGTCGAATTTATTAGGTCCTGAAATTGTATAATGGGATTGTGGATCCAGTTGTTCTGTATGCGACTCCTGTATAGATAAATGCTCTAAACATAATTATTTGAAAATGGAAAATATGCATATTTCGCACAAGAACATAGCTACAAGGAATATATGCATAAAGGTGCAATAGTTTCGTACATATATGCAATACAATAACAAATATGCAAGAAACAAAAGATGGTGTATTCATGAAATTTATGAAAGTAATAATCACAAGTAAATTTGAAATTGTTCAAGTAAATTTGGCTAACCGATGTCAGTCCGATTTCCCTAATAATCTGTTTGGTGCAAAATTTAGATACTCCCAAATTATTATTACATGTAAACAGTATGGTAAAGCAAGCCTTTCTGGACCATAAAATGGACGCCACGTAAAAGATACTAGCGTTAATACTAACCCTAATCACCAATCACCGTCTTCACCAAGGGTAAAAGTACGGTAAATAAGTGATAACCAGGTATTTCCCTCCATAAATTTGAAAACAAAAATAAAAGTAATTTCAAATCTTTTTAATCACACTTTAATCCTAATATTACTATTTCATGCAGATTTATAAAGAAATATGAAAATAATTTTATAAAGAAACTATGCAAAATATGCCCTTCTCTAGTCGTTATTCATATAATTTAATTATCTCATTCGCGAATCTGGTGCTTACAGAACAGGTTCTGCAGAACTTTTTGTTCAAGTAATCACACAATTCACTTAGTACCATTGGAGACATTTAAAAGTTGCAAAAACATTTGAATTTAATCATGGATGAGACTTTAAACAAACGGCAAAATAAATGGAATGGGATTTCCCGCAAGGAACACTCGACCAAGTAATTAATGCGAAAAATTCCTATGTTAAATGAATATTCCTAAATTAAAATGACTGAATTATTTCCTGACTGAATTTCTAAGGGGCCATAGTTCTATTAGAGCTTTTACTCTCTATATAGGAGAAAGCAAAACTACTATGTGCCGTTATGTAATCAAGAAAAATATAATGGCTAACATCTTTATAACTGTCCTCAATGGCGAATTCAATGATTGCGTATTAATTTACTCTTAAATTGAAATACTACGGCAACCAACGTTATAAATCTAATGAATATGGGTAGAAAAAAATAGCGTTTAAATTCTTGAATTCATTCAGATTATTATTACTGAAAGAGAATCCTTTGAGAGAAATATCCAGTATATGCAAAATTTGCAATAGTACTTTACTCTATTACTACTAAATAATTAAATGTATTTGAACTTTAAATTGATCTGCTGTTAAACGCAGTGTATTCCTTTTGGGGGCAAATTTATAGTCCATCACTGAAGGAATACTCAAGGAGGCCTCGGTGGAGGAAACCTTGGTGGAACCTCAGATAAGCTGTTCGATAGTTACAAAATCTGGCCTCCGCCACGAAGCACTTAGGAAGGTAAAAGTTCTGACAACAGCCGAAACCGTGAATAAGGAACCGGTCTAGCGAGTATTATTTATATTTCTATGGTTCTACGATCGTGTCAAAGTGAGGTTATAAACTAAAACCAATTAAAACTTGTAATTAAACTAAGAAAAAGTAAATTTAAATCCACAACCCTCTTTTTTAAGCACCTAAATTGTTTCAGATTCCCAAACATCTTTCGAAGATATTTCTGGTGTTTCTATGAGCCCTTTTATAATTTCTTTCTGCATGTGTATTAGGATGTACAACTGGTGTTCGCAGATATCTTTTACCTGCATAGCCTTCGTCAACCAACATTTTTCGTGCAACAACACATAATTTATGACAGATTCATATAGCAAAGTTGATGTTAAACAAATAACTATAGGCTGACCTGGCAGTTATTATTTTCATATTTGACACGAACCCCAATTCTCCGAAATATTGTGTTGTTATGAGTGGATCCTGGATACCTATCGACAGTATCAAATATTTGTATCCTTGGGCCACATATCACCTGTAAATAACATTTTTTTAAACGATTTCATCAGTCATTATTGAAATAATATAAGTATCTGTAAATTAATGGAGAACATTCTCCTTCTATTTCGGTATATTTCACCTACAGCACCTCCAGGATTTTTTATTGCGATGTGGGCACCGTCTATACAAGATGCTACACCAGTAAAGTTGGCAGTGTGATTAAATTCATTTATAAAAACTTGATAATAAAAAGGGTCTTCTGGGAATTTTACGAGATTCCTCATTTTTGCTGCTAATGACTGAAATCTTTTTTATTATTAGAGACACTGTAGATGTGAAATTCCCCTAAAATCACCAGCAACAGTCCAAAATAAATATGAAATAGCAGAACAAATAAATAAAGTTCAAAAACTTGAATAAACCATCAGTAATCATTATTTTTCTAGATATAAATACATATATAAAACAGCAACTTGCCTGAAAATTTCCTGTACATGTATCGTAAGCTGATTAATAATTGCATCGTTGGAACCACTGGCAAACCTCTATTATTGGGTTTATGAAGAGCATCATTAATCAGAGATAAATTACTATGTACAGTTATATTTTTAGAAAAGCGTCTCTTAAATACGATCTCTTAAATCGATTTATGTTATTAATAATTCGATTAACATACTCATAATAATCGTCATTCATGTTAAATCCACGTCTTGAATGCGAACTTAACTTTTAATATTTTCTGAGGGATACTCAAGGTAAGATCAAACCGACCTCGGTCTCATCTCATCCTTGAGGTGCACTTAGTTGACTATAAAATACAGATGGCCACAGTAAGTACGCTTTAGGGTTCGAGGAATCCTCGAGGCGCGATTATAAATTTGCCCGTTAATGAATGACCAGTTCACCCAACTGAGATCAATGGAAATAAATGGAGAAGGTTTAGTTCAAGTAATGTGCGGAGTTGCACACTATCAGCCAGTTGATTCACCTCATGGTTAGAACCTACCTTCTGAGGTCTCTTTTATCCCGTATGGTGTCCGTAAAGGTTTCATTAAATTAACCTGGTATTTTCTCTACTATATGTTCATTTCCACATCGACTAATGATAGACGCACGTTGTTAGAAGCATATCTCTAGCTTTGAGAAAAGTCATTTCTTTACTCAAACCTCTTTAATTTTTTGAGCGTAAGCACACCCAATAAACTTTGTATTTGCTATTATTGAGTTGAATGTCTAAATTAATTTCGAATGTGACCAACACTCGTTACTATTCGTTTACTTCAGGCTAATTTATCTGAATTTGTACGACAGAAATTCGCATTTATTTTACAATTTCGTAATGGCGTGTAATATTCTACAGACGTTAAGATGATGACAAAGCGCCGTCACCACGAAAATAATTAGTTATTCCATGAATACATTTTCCCAGTTTTTTCATATTAAATTTCTTTACGTTTGGGCGAGTGACGCAAACACATTTTTGAAGTATTCCTTTCATTCCAGTTAGCCTGAAAAGAGCGAAAACTTTAAATGAAGGCAGTCGGCTGGAAACGGAGAAAACAAGCTTTTCTTTTTCCGAGGCTTTGCTTTTCATTCCTAGCAACATGTGGTAAATAAAGCGTCGCCCCCGCTCCGAAAACTATTAGAGAGAGAACTTTTCCCCTTCGGTTATTTCGCAGAGTTTTTAATTAGAATTTCGGTTATCAGATGCTCTCCTCGTGTCTCGTGAGGAGGGGGCGTTCGATTTTTCTGGGGAAAATTTCCAGTCCGTCGGCAATTCGTTTACTGTCCGATTGACTACTTTAATTACGTCTTAATTCGATGGAACTTCCGTAAACAACATGAAACGCCTCTCGGTGACGACGTTACACACGGCGAACGCTCGACTTGTCAACGTTATGACAACGCAATTAAGTCGACAAGGGTAAGTATGCAAATTTATGCTAAAAGCGACCGCAAAAAACCAAGTCATCAAATCAGGGATGCGGTTCGAGGGGTTATCGGTTCAATATGTTCGGTCGTTATGAGGTAGAGGTCCTGTGGGATTCGTGTCGACAAAAAGACTGGGACACGAATCGACATTCTGAATATGTATGGCCGTTCCGGTGGTTTACGATCTCCGATATATTTGATCGCCGCGATAAGATGGTATTAGAAAAATTTATATCCATGCCGTTATTGGAGTTTACAATTTGCTTAAACAGTCCTCGATTTAAGGAGGTTCCTTAGGTATCGAAAATAAAAAGCAGCCTGGTTAAATTGCTTGGAACTGCCATAGCCCCTAACAGCCATCAAAATTTATTCCGGCGATAATAATTTAATGGCCCCGTTAAATAACTAACGGAGGTATCTTTGGCAGGTGACGGGTTTGAGTGGATTATTTTCCGGGATGTCGTGTGGAAAATATAATTCCAGTTAGCAATTCCCTATTAAAGATCGCAATTAGGTCAATATTTTCAATATGAACCTTTAAAATACTACGGTTTATTATATTAGTTCATACATTTTTCCTGTTTGGTGTTGTGTATATAAACTTTTTTAGGAAAAGTCTCAAATCACTCTTTGCAAACTGGTACCGTCTAAGCCAAGTTTTTTAAAATAATTGAATAATAATTTCAACAAATTTCATTGCACTTTTTACCATGATTTTTGTTTCCCAAATATTGGTCATGCTGATCAATTCACAGACAATACTAGTAGAACGTCTCTACATGCTGTATATCCTTTTACCTTAAGGGTGTTGGACACTTGGTGTTGACAAGTGAATTCCGCAAGATGTCGCTCGAAGATACTTGCTGCCCACTATATGATTTACGATTATAAGTGACATGTAACAATTCAGACATTTTTTTCTTATTTAAGGTAGATAGGCAGGGGTCAGGTGATTGTAATTTCATCGCACGGTCAGAAATACTCAGAAATTGAATAAGTTATTTAGTGCTCGGAAAGGAGTAATTAAACGACAACGAAAATAGGTTGTAATGCAGAAGTCGTGAGGTAAATCACAAAAATAATAACTATTCTTAATTCTGTAGTTTCAAAGAGACAAATATTTCACTTCCGTTCTTGATATCCTGATAATTAATTCAAGTTACATATTTGGTTATTACAGTATTAAAATAGACACAAGTGAAAATGAACATGAAGACCAAATTCTATTCGAAAAAATCCCCCCCATCACCTACTTCAGAATCTCCGCCGACTAAAAAATTTAAGCGTTATTAATATTTACTTTTATTTTTATTTGTATTTATATCCGTTAAAATATGTTTTACAATTATAATTTAATGCTATTGTTATATTATTTTGTATATGGGAGATTCCATGTCAAGTGATCAGGGAATGAATGGGCTGGTTTTCAAAACACTACCGGAAGTATCTGGACGTTTTTAGGGTGTAACAATACGTCCGGTCCTACATTTTCAGCCTCCAATTTCGCGACTTTTTCGATTTGGAACCAATTTTGTGTTTTTTTTGGAATTTTGTTGCGCGTTTCGACAAATTTTCCTTGATGCACTGCTGGTACGAGAACTTGAGCTCAAAAAAATTCTAAAAGTAGTAAATCGATGTGAAATTTCCCCAGGAATCCATTCCCGCGCTCAGAATTGGGATTAGGCACTCACCGGAGCGAGAAAATTGAAAAAACCCAATTTTTTTCCCAAGCGCGATATCTAAAAATTATATTTTTTTTAAAAAATATCTGGAAGGCGCCCAAAATCTTCCATTTTACGTATACTTTAAGGCCAACAAAAAATATCCGTTTATTTTGGTTTTGGGCAATGAAACACTCCAAAAACTGATTTTTTTCTTACGAAAAACCGATTTTTTTTTTGGGGAAAAATAAACTATTTCTGTATTTTCACCTCTGAGAACTTATGCAAACATGGAATTCAACATTTTTCGATGATCACCGATCATTTTTGAATAATAAAGGAACAATCAAAGTAATGTCATACTATTGCCTTGTAACAAGTTTGAGGCTCTTTTCTGTGTCTCCACGTTACAGGAAATTTCCTCGTGTAACTTTATGCCAATTGCCGGGGTGAATGCAGACTCAAACTGTTTAGTAATAAAGTTCAGAAAATGTCAACTCAAATGTGCTCAATTAAACAAGTTACAAACTGAATTTTGCGGAGAAATGGAATATTTCTCTATATAAACCTGTGAGAAAGCATACAATCATTGAATTCGACATGTTTTGACGATTCAGTATCATACGTTAATGGTAAAAAAATCCGTTCCGGAGTCTCTAATCTTGATCCCAGCTTTATTCAAGGCCTTAATTAGCGTATTCCTTCTTATATATTGTGCAATATATGTCTTATGTATGTCTCCACCAATTTGTACATTTTTTTGAGCTCTTCCCTCCGGTGAAAAGAAGGAATACGCTAATTAAGGTCTTGAAAAAAGCTGGGATCAAGATTATAGACTCCGGGCCGGATTTTTTTACCATTAACGTATAATACTGGATCGTCAAAACATGTCCAATTCAATGAATGTATGCTTTCTCACAGGGTTATATAGAGAAATATTTCATTTCTCCGCAAAATTCAGTTTGTGACTTGTTTAATTGCGCACATTTGAATTGACATTTTCTGAACTTTATTACTAAACAGTTTTAGTCCGCATTCACCCCGGCAATTGGCATAAAGTTACACGAGGAAATTTCCTGTAACGTGGAGACACAGAAAAGAGCCTCAAACTTGTTTCAAGGCCTGGCAATAGAATGACATTACTTTGATTGTGCTTTTATTATTCAAAAATGATCGGTGATCATCGAAAAATGTTGAATTCCATGTTTGCATAAGTTCTCAGAGGTGAGAACACAGAAATAGTTTATTTTTCCCCAAAAAAATCGGTTTTTCCTAAGAAAAAAATCAGTTTTTGGAGTGTTTCATTGTCCAAAACCAAAATAAACGGATATTTTTTGTTGGCCTTAAAGTATACGTAAAATGGAAGATTTTGGGCGCCTTCCAGATATTTTTTAAAAATATATAATTTTTAGATATCGCGCTTGGGAAAAAAATTGGGTTTTTTCGATTTTTTCTCTCCGGTGAGTGTCTAATCCCAATTCTGAGCGCGGGAATGGATTCCTGGGGAAATTTCACATCGATTTACTACTTTTAGAATATTTTTGAGCTCAAATTCTCGTACCGGAAGTGTATCAAGGAAAATTTGTCGAAACGCGCAACAAAATTCGAAAAAACACAAAATTGGTTCCAAATCGAAAATGTCGCGAAATTGGGGGCTGAAAATGTAGTATCGGACGTATTTTTACACCCTAAAAACGTCCAGATACTTCCGGTAGTGTTTTGAAAACCAGCCCATTCACTCCCTGATCACTTGACATGGAATCTCCCATACACAAAATAAAAAAAATCAATAATATACTTTTTAATGTATATAAGGAAAATTTAGTACAATATATACTGCTGAATGAAGTATAAGAATATGATTTAAAAAAAATAATATTCTCTGTATAAAAAGTACTCTGTATATAAAAATATTTTATATAATTAACTAGAAATACGTTGATAGTAAAAATATAGAAATCGTCAGGGAATATTATTTTCGACTACTTTTAATATACAATAAGAAATACAAAATTGTAACAATACAAAAATATACAGAGTGTCACGCGCTTGCGTGCCAATCAGCCCCACATTCCGCTGAATTTTCGCATTCCAAGCAATGCAAAAAATTTATAAACGACGAAATCCTTATTTAGTTATTAATATATTTCGATGGAAAATTATGCAGAAATAGTCTGAACCTGAAGTTTTCAAATGATTTCTGCAAAAAGCAAAAATATTAATAAATAGTGCTGTTACGGGAGCTCAAAGTAAAACCTTTATAATTTTTTTAATTTTCAGAGTAAAAACTTCTTAAAAACGGCTAATTCGAGGTGTTGGAAATACCTTTCAATCCCTTTTTTTATAATTTGAAAATATTGAAAATTGTCAGAGAAATATAAATTTATTTGTAAGCTTCAATTTACAATTTAAAAAAGTGCTGTAAACAGTGCGAAATTAAAAAAAATCGGGTTTTGACAATCTTACATGGTAAAGGTACCACTTTACATGCTTATAAATTGTCAAATATTTTCGTTTAATATTTCGGGTTTAGCATTCATTGGAAATTTTCGCTTTTTGTTTAAGCAACAAATTAATTGTTGCTCTCCCTTTGCTCCGACCGCTATAGCTCTAAGGGAGCTTCAGGTACTATAAAAAATCGTCTGTTTCACGAAGTTTCGACTGGATTGGAGTGAATTTGGATTCTCAAGACTTTCATCGAAAATTATTACAATTTTGCGAGAAATGGTAATTTTCCGAGAAAATTTGGAAATTTCGGAATCCGCATCACACCCTTCTTATAGAAAATTTAATTCTGAACAACTTTTGATAAGAAACTTTTTTACTAAAACCTAAAGAAACGAGGTTACAGGCAAAAAACCGAAAAAACATCGAATTTTTTCACCTTAATTTGTTAATAACAGTTTTTCCCTAACTATTTATGTATTCGCACAAGGATACACTTATTGTATATATTATTTAGAACATATTCCTGCAAAAAACCGGCCTCGTCCGCATATTGCAAAGAAATGACTAAAATTGAGATAACTCGCTCGAACTATACTGTATTCTCACTCCTTAATTCCCTTTTGCAGTTATCATTAGCCATTTGTCAGAAATCCTATTTCTAGCAGTAGTACAACTCTGTATAGCTCTTGGACCTATCCCGCAAAGTTTTGTGAATAATTCGAATAGACGTGGGACAACCCAATTTAACTATTCATTATTGGGGAAGGTAAGACCTAATAGTTTCAATAGTGAATGGCACGTATGTATTGCAATTACTTTCTCTTGATGGAGGGGCAGTGTTGAGATTAATTTTAAATACCTATAATACTTTCATGCTATTTCCGAATAAGAATAAGGTAAGTTATAAAGAAATCGCACCATCTATAGTTCTCTCAGAAGTGAAGTTACTACATCTTTTAAAATTAGTTGTTAAGTGGAAAATCTCCATTAAATCTACTACAACAAGCCATATATCTAATTTTTTTGCAAATAAACTAAGCTATCGCTTAACTCCCAATGAAGCTTTGATCATATCTTTGCTATGAGCAGGTAGATCTATTGCCAGGACTATTGATGCTCTAGTATTAAACCCGTTTCTTTCTTACAATGAATTTGTTTGGGAGTGACACAACAATTGAATTTATTATTTCCTTGGGAACTTTTCGATTTAATGCGATTTCGAATGAAACATGCATTTCAACACTGTGTCGCCAAATCCGCCTCAGACCATGCACATAAGTTATTAACAGATTCGCTGGACTTTCGGGCTGCAGTGCATACTTAAACACGTCGCTTTAAATTGTAAAGACTCGGTCATGACCAGAAATGCGAAATAAGGCGACGAATATGTTTCAGACTTCAGTTATTTCCGTTTGTTCATCACGTATGCACGTTTCCACAAGAGTAGTTACATCTCGTGGAAGAATTTTATTATTGAGCACTTAACGTTGCCACTTTCAGTGCGAAATGGTTGCTCTACGTGCACCGAGCACAAAATAAATACCGCCCAAACAGCGAGGACTCTCAACGACCTCACACACAGAGAGTCATTACTGACACGCCAGTAAAAATATTGAGTTACAAAGAATTCATCGAAATCAGATATGATCACTATGGAATTTAAACTGAAATATTAAAGTTTAGCGCGAGTTTTTTGATAACGGCAGCATCATTAATTGATATCGAGGTCTCAAGTGTACATCATACAATAATAAAACAGCATGTATGTTACACTGTAATTAGTTTTTAGTAGTTTAGTTTTTAAGTTAGTAGTTAAGTAGTTAAGTTAATTAGTTAAGTTAAGTTAGTAGTTTAGTTTAGTAGTTTAGTAATTAGAAACATATTATCTAGAAGGTTCTGAATTTTTTTCATACTACAAAACGTAAGGCGAGGTTTATCGTACCAACTAAGGTTTAGTCGATCGCCATGGAAAACATGAGTGGCAGGTGATCCCTGTCCAAAATATGAAAGGTTCACTAAATTTTGTCCATATTATCTCAGTAAAAGCAGATCCAGCTAGACGCAAAATTTAAAAGAAAATTGTACTAAAAGAAGCCAAGTGTTCCGTTTCTGTACTCAGTGTTTTTTGATAACGTATATTATAAACGTTTGCCTAGAAACGGGATATTTTCCAAAACAGTGGAAATGTTCTATCGTTAATCCACATCCTAAAATACCTGAGCCTAAATCATATAGCGACATCTGTCCGATAAGCATTGTACCAGCAATTTCGAAAATCCTGGAAAAAGTGGTCTCAAAACAAATATATGAGTTTGTAGCTGAAAATGATATCATTTCGAATACCCAGTCTGGTTTTCGTAAGGGTTTTAGCACCATTAAATTACTGTTAAGTATGACTGATCACATAATTAGCGCTCAGGATAAGGGTATATCTACTTCAGTAATTCTGCTTGAATATTCTAAAGCCTACGACATCATTAACCATGATCTCTTGTGTGCTAAATTGATGTATTATGGGCTTGATTCTACTTCTTGCCAATTGTTCCTAAATTACCTAACTGATCATATGCAAAGTGTTCTCATAGACTTATAAGCTTGAAACTTTACTCCTTTTACCACAGGAGTCCCAGAGGGATTTATTCTTGGGCCACTACTCTACCTCATCTATGTGGCAGACATGACAAAGTTTGTTCATCATTGCAAATTACACTCCTTTGCTGATGATACCCAATTATACTACTGTTACACTCCTGAAATGTTTAGAACTATTGAAGACTATAGTAACGAAAATCTATTATCTGTACCATCATACCGGCATGTGCATATCCTTAAATTAAATCCCGAAAAATGTAGTATTATGACATTTGGCCACTCCCCTCAAGGTCATAATTTAAAATCAAAAGCATTAAGGATTATGATTGATGATACGCCCCAAAAGTTATTTGCTAATAAAAATATTTAGGTAACATTTTGGACTGCAGACTTAGGTTTGAAGAACATATCGCCATATTGACAAAAACGTCGTACATTGTTCGTAGACAGTCATACCGGAATCGATTCGTTCTTAACTTTGAGTTGAAAAAGAAACTTTGTGAAAATCTAGTACTCTCTAGGCGGTCATACGGTTTCATTGTATTCTATCCATGCTTGTACGAGTCTACTAAAAATCGGTTGCAAAAAATTCAAAATTACTACTGCAGATTTATTTACAAACTAGGAAAATACGATAGAGTCTCAGTCAAAATGAATGAGCGAAAATAGCTTAAGTTGGACAACCTTTTTAAATTCCAGATGAGCACCACTAGTTTTAAAATCCTATCCACATCTACCCTACCCCCCTATCTCAAAGAAAAAGTGATATTCAGAGGTGATAAACGTGAATTAAATATTAGGCATACTGATATTTTATCAATGCCACACTATCGTCTTGCCATATTTCAAAAAAAATTTCGTACAGTGCTGGTACAATTTTCAAATCAGTACCCTCTGACTTTAAAAGGAGATCATTACGTTATCTTAAAGGTCATTAAAGGCCTACCTCATTAATTCTCACAAGAATTGCATGCAACGAGCTTAGTAATCGAACTGTGTCAGTATAATTTTGAAAGGATGTAAATTGAGTTGCCAGTTGTTTCATTAGCTTTTATTTTGCCACTAGATATCCCTAAATTTAGCCTGTTATATATTTTAAATTTAAAAATATATTTTTTGTTATGTTACATTTCTTTTTTGTGTAAATAACTGTATTATGTAAATATCATGTTACTTTACTTATATAAATTTCATGGGGTTATGTGTCAATGCTTGTGCTAGACTTCGCCCTCTCAATTGTAACCTACATTATGAATGTGGTATTAATATAGACGATTATTAATATTATTGTTATTATAAAAGTCGTATCCATCGAATGTATTAAATTGTATTTAAGAATGCTTCTCCATATTTTTCCTGTTTTCATCCATATATCAGCTTTACAAATACCGTGTCATTAGTAAATAGACATTGCCTAATAACAAGTTGTATTACATTCAGGTTGAGGGCGTAAGCAGAAGCGGATTATCTTCATCTAAAATTGAAAGTGCGTACCTGCTGCAATTTCGTTAAGTGATTTTTTCGTGCACCAACGATATTTGCCCTGTCACAAGAAGTTTCCATTACAATTTAATACCAACATATATCATGCTCAGCCGAAGGCAATAATGTCGTCCAATTAGGTAGGTTTACTAAGAATTTCCCTTCCCCCCATAAAAAAACATGATGTTGTCAGAATGACGGCTGAGGGTTCTAAGTCGTTGTAAATAAACCGTCCTGGGGCGGTGTATATCAGGCATTTACCTCACCCCTGTATGTGTACAGGTGTTCCGAAAGGGGGCGAAAATACCACCGAGGATATTCCGTATAGGTGCCGCGTTAGGGAAACTTTATTACGAGCAAGGATGCAGCAGTAATTTCGAACCTGAAATTAACCGATGGGCACGAGATGGAATACACGGATTAGGGAAGGGAGTGAAAAAATAAATTGCTGGGTTGCATGAAAGCCGCTGGGATGATCTGAAAGGAGTTTTAATACGTACGCTTCCAGTAAGAATTATGTTTTCCTTCCTTTGGAACCTAAAATAATGTGGAACTGAAGAAATTGTGAAAAGTAGAAGTAATATTTTGTAATTTAATATTATGCACAACGTTGATATTTCTAGGGAGAAGTAGTGGCTGTTTAATTGATATATTTCAAGCGATATCTCACGTTGGTTTTTTTCAGGACTGTTACGAATGTTGACTGTACCCACTCTTCGATACAATTTCAGCTTTGTAGGTACTGTTGAAAACATGTACTATGGTATCAGATCTTTTTTCTATACTCTCAGCCTTTCCTCTCTGTCCATAGTAATGTGTCCATTTTCAGTCATCAGTATGTTGTAGTTGTACTTTTGTTTTCTAGTCAATTTTGTAATCCTCTTGTGTACATTAAACTGTTATGTATGTTTACTCTGCAAATATTCATTTTCTTCACACTTTTCCTTACCATTTACCTTTGGCTTCTCAAATTTTATGTCGGATTTTGTCTTGTAGTCCTAAGTATTTTTGTTTGTCTCTGTTTTTATATTACCTTCTTTTATCCATAAGATTTCAGCTGTCATCTATCGAGCTCTCCATCCATCAAAATCGCGAAAATGGCCATTTGAAAGACTGAATAACTCAATTAGAAATTAGTTTTTTTGAGGTTGGAGAATGTATATAAACCCTAAATAAACCTAAATAGTAGTAAACTGTTACTACAGTAAACTACTACTAAATAGTAGTAAACTGCCTTTGCGCCGCCTATTACAGCTAATATCCATAGACCAACGCACCATAGCATATATTCAAAACATAATGTACTTATTTCCCATTAAAATCTTAGTGACTTTTGAACTGCTAGAGTTTTCAGTCTCTTGCAGGATCTGATGAATTTTTCTAATCGAATCTTATCTATATAATCAGGTTTAATGGAAGAAATTGAAAATCGTTCCAATTTCACTCAAGGTTCTCTTGGAGTACTATCGATTTCATTAAAAAAAATCCTATCATTGGTGGTATGACACATGTTCGCTTATTACAATTGTGTGATTTTATTATTTTTGGTGAATTTGCTGTTCTTTTAATAATATTACCTCTTTTTTCAAAAATCAAATTGTTGTAAGGCTTCAGGTTGTATTTAATCGTTACGATAATCCTGGAGATATTAAGAGTTGTATGAATTGTACGAAAACATCAAAAGTATATATATCAAAATTTTTATGTCAAACTGCTCATAAGTATGTTTCATTGTGTAATGACCAACAAATTTTAATTTCTGGGGTTTACCAGGCATTAAAAAATAATGCAGATTACAATGAACTAGAAGCAGTTATTTAAATTTTTTCCCATGCAATATATGATTTTCAACGGGCTTCACAAATAATTATTCACAGCGTGGATACCGATATTTTTATTGTAGTCGTTCCTTTTTAAAATTTCTCTACATCATTCGGTTGCAAAGGAATATTTTTTAGAAATACCTAAGCAGATATCAAAAACCTTAGCTTGTGATATCGTTGCATACATCAGTTTTTTTAGCATCAAAATTTTAGCATCATTTAGCATCAACAGTTTGTGAAATATTACCAGCATTATATGCATTCACTGGATGTGGTAGGACAAACAAAATCAATGACAAATGTTTTGGACTTAGTATTTAAAGCAAGAAAATACTTGGATGCTCTTTCTTCCTTGCGTAAAAAATCATTTAACTGTGAAAAATTTCAAACTTTAGAAAACATCTATTTAAACTTATTGGGTAAATCAGCCGAAAGTGCGTGAAGATTCAACACAGTTATTGTTAATTGTTCATTTG
The DNA here is from genome assembly GCA_963576515.1 of Cryptocephalus primarius. Lineage (NCBI taxonomy): Eukaryota > Metazoa > Arthropoda > Insecta > Coleoptera > Chrysomelidae > Cryptocephalus > Cryptocephalus primarius. The sequence goes on along the minus strand of OY754940.1, from coordinate 14,857,424 downwards.
GAATTAGCATTAATCTAGCTAATATTCCTTGTGCTATTATGTATTCAAGTTTTTGGCGGTTAAATTTAAGAAAAATGGCAAGAAAGGTATACGCAATTCGATCACATATATTTGATATAAACATAAATTATATAAAAATAATTTAAAATATATATACATAAACATAGTTTATGGATGTCACAAGGTATCATAATGTCGCGTTTTTAACGTTCGTTGCGGTGTGAATTAAAACACTTGATACGAAAAAGCAGTCAACTAAATTTATTGCACACACTTGATAGCTGTTATTAAACACTGTAAGACCTATTGAAAAATGTACACCCTAAACATTTATTTATGTCGCATTTATTTTACTCGACGTCGCGCCAATGTTCTCACTGCCCCTCCTAGCGGCCGCGGGTTCCTTATATATGCGGTGGACCTTCTCCGTTCCACTAGAACGTTCGGGATTCGCACTCGCTGGTCGCTTCTCGGCGGGTCGAGTCGTTTCGAGAATAGTGTAGAACTTCTCGCATATTCTCGCTGTTAAGATCGTCACAATAAATTTAAAAAAAATGAAGGGTATATAAGGTAAATGTGAAAAAACATAATTTATTATATCATATATGGCTGCTGCCAATGTGAATACCTACATATTATATGTGCAAAGTCTCTTATTCTGAATTAATATTGTACATGTACTTATACAATATTTAACATTTTTACTCATTTATATTTCAGGAACAAACTAAATGTTTCTCAAGGTTACTTTGTAAAAAACAACCTTCTATCAGACAAAATTTGTTTATAATGTGAAAGGCTTCGTTCGACTTCACATGATGTAAAGGAATTTTGTGAATTTAGTTGTCTTACCTGCAAACGGTAACAACAATTTCGTTTCTAAATATTCATATTTGTGTTGCTCCTGTAGTTTGTGACTTTAATCGATGAAAAAAGCATCAAAAATTATTTTATGGAAAAAAGGCAGGAACAATCAAAATACTTGAAAAAAGGCACAAGAGGCAGGCAACAGGCATTTGCCTAACTATCCTAGCTCTAGGTATGAGCATGTAATTATCTGAAAACGTGCAGGACAAAAGCATGTAATTGAAAGAAAAATAACGTTCATTGTATCTTTATGTGGTATCTTTACATATGGTAAAGACATACAACATAAGGACTTACAAAATTACTTTAGTGAAAATATCCAAAAAGTGTTAATAATAAAGCTATGGCGCGAGAGCCTGTAGATTTGCTAAGTGTGCTGTACCTACAGAAGTTTATCTTTCAAAACATTTTTTCGTATTGCAGAGGATGAAGGACTAAAAGGTCTGCCATACTACGAATTTTCAAAACATATTTATAAATGATCTATTGTACGAATATCGATTCAGATTCATATGTAATGGGGTTACTAAATATGCTGTACACTTCTTTTCTTACTACTGGGCATGGAGAATAAAAAGGTTAACAAAACTATCATACTAAGAATTTTCAAAAAGTGCCAGTAACTTGAATGTTGCGCCAGCGTCGATTAGATCCGCATGTAAAAGGCATACGGTAATAAAAGTTTTAAAAGTATGTTAATAATTTAGTAATTATCCGAGCATCGATTAGATTCACATGGTATTTAATTCGGGAAGTATACCTTCCTTTATTTCTGTTCTTATACCAGGCGATAGAAGACAAAAGGACACACAAAAGTGATGTAGTGAAAATTTTCATAAAGTGTAACTTAGTTAGATCAATTATAGAGTTGACTCTTCGTCCAAACATCGTAAGTAGTGTTGCCTTTACAGTCTATCGTTAATATGAAGAAAGCTATTTCCCTTATGGTATCTAATTACTGCTTAATGTATTAATATCAAACTTCATATGTCCTAACTTACACAATTATTGAATGGTCCAAATCTCAGTATATAGTATTCTAGTAGTTTTTTAGTAATTTTTCTAGTAATTTTCTAATAATTCTAGTCGAGAATTAAAACTATACTAGTTATTCCTTTGAAACCTGCAAAATTTGGTCCTATTGCATCCATAATAGAGAACTGTGCATCATTCCGATTACAAAAATTGGATTCCCAGAATTTCTTTCAACTCTGTAACGTTCTGTTGAATTATCTCAGGCCCTTGTTAGGTGCCCACGTATAGAGAAGTGTTTTTTTATAAAACAAAAGTGTGTTCATCGAACTTCCAACTCATTTTGCGCCGTCCTGCCGCCTAAATCAATATTAGGGTAATATTATATCCCATAAAGGGTAGAAGAAGGCATCAAATTTCCTCTTGGGTTTTCATTGCCCCGGCCGAATTCATATAGTGGGATATCAAATGTCTCGTATGTTTTACCGCCTATAAAATTCACAGCTATCTCACTGCAACCCCTCATATTGCCCGAAGAAATTATGAAGAAGCATTAAACGGTCACATACCTCAATTTATTTAATATGTGATTCCAGCAATATTTCCGGAAAAGCAAACTTCACCAGAAACCGTCCGTTGATGTTATTTTTTTTACGTCTCTGTGTCGCGGACGCCCCTCTTCCCGAAATTCCTAGAGGAATCTCACGAATTCCAGGAATGGTATTACAGACTTATACCCTTCGAATATTTCCCCTAATTCACTTCACACAAAATTTATCATTATTCATTTTAATTGGATTTATTTCGGGGACGTGCTGGAACCGTAAAATCGCCTTCGAGGGAAGAGGAGACGAGTGGAGAAACAATATTGCGAGGCTCCTTCGCCGTTTTTACTCATCCGGCGCGTAAAGTGGAAGCAATGGGAATGGAGAAGTAATGGTTTAGTAAGAATTTCTGCTTTTGTATTAAGCAAAGTGACTTATAGAAGAATATATGAACTACGAAACCGTTCGCACCACTACGTAATACAGATGAAAATAATGATTTAAAGATACTCACTGCAGACTTAACATATAAAGCCATTGCCAATGGGAGCGATGCTTAATCCATGGAGGGTCTTGAAATTACTCCACCACTCAGCGTGGTATATTTAACAAGCGTATGAATAATAACGTAATGTCTTTTTTACCGCTCCCCAGTTCATCATGTAAAATTCTAAACTCTCAAATTACATTATTGCTGTTTAAATGTAACGTCTTATTAGTTATGTCATACAATTTTAGAACGGATTTACTGCTGAAGATACAGCTTTTATCTCAAAAAGAAAATTATCATCTGAAGATAAAAGACCATTAGATCTACCATGCATGTTTTCTTGATGGAATGACTTATGGAATAAGTATACTTGTTAAACTGTTGCTAGAAGAAGACTACAAATATATTGATTATAAAGCAAATGTATTTCGGCACTGATTTACCTTATTATAAAAGTGGAGTCTTTACATTTCTTAATTTGTCCTTTTATTTAAAAAGTTCGCTTACCGACGACTTGCTTAACAATGACTCTATTAATAAATACACCACGTCATTAAAGTTGTTAGATCATTATAAATGTTCACAGTATGTTATCTTGATGAGTGTACTAACAATTGTTATTGCTAAATATATTTTTTTGTTTACTTAGTAACGCTATGGATGGATAATGAAATGAATGTATTGTTGCTGTACATCAAGCGAATTTTCGATAGCAGATTACATACTCACCAATAAAAACCACTGAATTAAACAACAGGTGCTTTTGCTTGGTTAGTGCCATAAACCGTTGTGATATCTTTATTTCAATGATTAAAATTTAATGTTATGATTAACACGTTTAATGTTTATTTGTAATAATTTTGGTAGTACAGTGCTACCATAATGATTTGATTAATAATAAGAATAATTTTTGATAGTAAGGTACTATCATAATATGTTGGCTTAGCTAACGATAAATATTATGTTGTCAAGCAATGTCATACCTCGCAATCTGACCTGGTGCATATTTTTTATTGCTAATTAATTGCTAATTTATTGTCACAAATTAAAATGTATTGCTCCTAACTTGACTTTAAGCTAACTCAGCACATAGCGGTATTTCTGGAATCATAGGGAATGTAGATATGATCCGGGCGGCATTGCTAATTAATTGCAGTTGAATGGTACGGGCCAAATTTCTCTAATCCATCCCCTCATCCCCTAACGAACTACACTTCAAGCTAGCATTTCCAAAATCCACGAAGTAGCTGGCATCGAAATAATCATGGCGGTATACTTGATTGCTAGTTAATTGCTATCGATTGATTTTGCCCAAATTTATCGTATCCACCCCATTTTTCCTAACATTCATTGCTTAAGGTTTAAATTTATAAAATCCATGAACTAGCCCGTATCTACATGATACAGGCGATTTATTTTATTGCTTGTTAATTGCTGTCGAAAATTTTTGCACAGATTTTTTTAAAACTACTCTTATCATGCCCTTCTAAGCGTGTGTGGTGGTTCATTTGGAAATTAAGAGGGTGGTTATGTGAAATTTGGCCTACACCTTTCGGCAGAAATGAGCAATAAAATATACCCGGGTCATATCGATATCTCTTTGGGTTACAGAAATAAGGCTATGTGCTGGGCTAGCTTAAAGTCCAGCTGGCCCAGCACGTGCTTTTGGGGTAGGGGTGGAGCAATAAATATTATTTCCTGGTAATTAATCGGCAATAAAATATACTGCCTGTATCATGCCCATAAGCTATCTCATGGATCTCTTTTTTAAGCACCTAAATCGTTCTTTCCAGATTCCCAAACAACTTTCGAATATATTTCTGCTGCTTCTATGAGCCCTGTTATAATTTCTTGTTGTTTATTAGGATAGACAACTGGTGTTAGCAGATATCTTTTACATGCATAGTCATTGTCACCAAACATTTTACATATCTGTAATAACACATAACTTATAACAGATTCGTATTGCAGATTTGATGTTAAACGAATAATTATAGACTGACCGGGCACTTATTTTCATATTTGGCACGAAACCCTACTTTTCTGAAATATTGTGTTATTATAATGTGAATCTTGGATACCTAGCGACAATGTCTAATATTTGCACTCTGGGGTCACATAACACCTGTAAATAACACTTTTTAAACAATTTCATCAATCAATATTGAGATAATATAAGGATCTGTAAATGAATGGAGAAAATTCTCTTATTACTATATATTTTCCCTGCAGCACCACCAGGATTTTTTATTGGGATGTGGGCAGCGTCTATACAAGAAGTTGGCAATTTGATTAAATTCATTCATAAAAACTTGATAATGAAAGGGGTCTTCTGGGAATTTTACGATATTCCTCATTTTTCCTGCTAATGACTGAAATCTTTTTTATTATTAGAGACACTGTAGATTGTGAAACTCCCCTAAGATCACCAGAAACAGTCTAAAATAAATATGAAATAGTAGAATACATAAATAAAGTTCAAAAACTTGAATAAAGCTTAGGTAATCATTCTTTATCTAGATATAAATACATATATTAAAATGCAACTTGCCTGGAAATTTCCTGTACCATAGTATCGTAGACTGATTAATAATTGGATGAGTGGAGCCAATGACAAACCTGTATTATTGGGTTTATGAAGAGCATCGTTAATGAGAGGCAAAATAATATGTACAGTTGTATTTTGAGAAAAGCGATACCTCCTTATAAATTCACGTTCACTATATAAATCTAACGGATTTTGCCCGTCTCTCAAATACCGTTTAGGTAATCGATTAATATTATTAATAATTCGATTGACGTACTCATAGTAATCGTCATTGATCTTGAGTCCACGTCTCGAAGGCGAACTTAACTTTTAATATTTTCTGAGGGATACTCAAGGTAAAATCAAACCGTACGAGATATTGTCACGAACACGAGACTTCGACGACCACAAATAAAAAACAAGGAATTAGGACACGGCCGGAGGCCACGGTCAGTTCGTGTGACGAACGAAAATGAAACCGAGAGTGTTTAACAAAACAAAAGTATAAGCAAAACAAAAACCGAACATAAATAGAAGGAGGAAGTTAGTAGAGAGGACGAGTGAGGTCCCGACGTACGAGCTTGGACAAGTGCTGTCCAAGGGACCGCCCGGAAGAGGGCCGTCCCTGAAGGGACCAGCCGGATGGCCGGTCGAGGGGAGTAGAAAGAGCCCCGAGCGAAGACTGTGGTGGATCGTCGAAGCCTCTAGAACCCCAGCCGGACGCCCGAAGAAGAGCCTTCCAACTACCCTGTCAAGAGGCCCTCCGTTGTGGAACCCCGAAAATCCGGACGACAGGCAACCCTGTAAGTTACCTTCCTTACCTCTCACGCTCCAGCCTTTTTGGGATTCGCTGTGCCCCCCATCTTTATTATTGTGATTTTATTTTCGTTTTTTGTGCCAACCTGACCCATTTTTAGATTCCCCGTTTGTGGAGAATAAAGTCTTTTTCTCTGTTTTGTTCTAACCTGTCTTCGTTAATAGCAAGCTCTACCCCCGTAGCTACCGACCCCTTACCTCACGCAGCCGTGACTCAGGACCTCAAGACGCCCCGGCTCGTGACAATATTTCTTGGGTTTGGGAAATTTCAACCAGCCTGAAGAGTGGTTCGCTAGATGATGCAGGGGATGGATTTCAGAAATTTGGCTTATACAATTTGACAGAAATTAATTCGTAATAAGTAATATATGACTAGTAATTAGTAATAATATAACTAGTAATTAGTAATATAATAATTAGTAATATAGTAATAAAATATACCACCTGTATCTTATTCATACGAGCTATTTTATGAATTTTAGAGATTTTATTCTTAGGAGATGATTGTTAGGGAATAACGAGAGTGTTTTGATAAAATTTGGTTGAACCGTTCCGGAATTAACTACCAAGTAAATATAAAAGAAATATACAATACCATAATATATAAAATAAATGAATTCAAGCATAAAAACTCAATTCGCGTTAGTAAATTATATACAACGTTGGCTAAATAAGAACATGGACTAAATATTTTTTTTAATATATATTTTAATTGTCAATCAGATAGCATAGCTTATAATTCTTACTACTTGACATAACGATCAATCCTAAGGTTTGGCTAATTTTTCTATTATTTTAAACTCCCAACTTTCGTCGTTCATAACATTTACAAATTTGTACATTGATTTTATAATCATTTTCCGTCCACTCGGAAACCTTCAGAAGCTTATTAAAGAGTTAATTTTTACCGAAGCAATAATGGCAAGGGCATTCCAGCACCCAGTTTGCGCTTAAGCTATCTTACATCAACGCCACACCAGCGTATACGCAAGCAAACTCCCTAATTCGGGCGTAATTAGGTGGCAATAATGCGGGCTTTAATTTATATTTAAGTTTACTACGAGAGCATGTGCTGCTATGAAATTACATCTCGCCTACGAATTTATGAGCTGTATTCTGTTTGGCAAATTTATGGATTTGTTTCCCCTTGTTACCCGCAAAAATTACACGAGCGAGCGGGAACGTTTCCAGACTCTAACCCGGAGGACTCGTATTTGCGAGACGATAACGGAAATTGACGTTTCGGAATGGTTACGTCGATGGAAATTAAACAGGAATGAGTTATGGTCCTTTATTGTCCTAAAGTATACCTTGTGACGTGGGTTGTAAAAACATCGGGAGAATTAACATCGTTTAGTCATTCCATTACGAATTTGCGATCAAATTCGGAATTACGTCAGGGGAAATGTAAAAGCGAACGGAATTTTGTGTTTTCCGTCAGCCTGATTTGAATATTAAGATTAGCTAGTTGTCATGTTCGTTTATAACCCAGTTTGATATGTTTCCATAATTTGATCTGCCCGTATAACATCATTTTTTACCGTATCCCTATGTGCGTGCCTTTGTTTACCGGGAAATACCAACAGCCGGTTAAATCAAAATTCCAAATTTCAGTTAAAGAAGAAATGAGATCTGAATGTCTGAATACAAAGTGTACCAGAATCGATTAGTGCTACAATCGAGGGGTCATTCTTCTTATCATTTTATATTTAAATACATCTTTGCATTACATTCAATCATTACTTGCTAATTACCGCTATGTAATTGTAAACCGTTGCAATTGTACCGTTACGTAACTTAAATTACCGTTAGGTAATTTATTAATTGCCAAGAAGCAAAATTGAAAATTTTCGAAGTCCGCAATAAACCACTAAAGCAATTATTAGGAAAATTAAGGAAAACTGGAAAATCTCAATCGTAAAATACCTGTTAAGGTGGTTTTAGAGGAAAATGTCCCAAAAAGTTATAGGCATTTAATATAATAGTACAGATGTGGAGTTTTGTAGAAACATGTAATCCATTTTAGATTGGCTCAAATTTCATAAGGGCATAACGCCCTTAAGAGAGCATCAATCAAAATAATCTGCAATAAACCACTATAGCAGCTATTAGGAAAATTAAGGAAAACTGGGAAATCCCAATACTAAAATACCTTTTAAGGTACATTTAGGGAAAAATGTCCCTAAAAGTTATAGGCATTTAATATAATAGTACAGATGTAGAGTTTAGTAGAAACTTGTAATCCATTTTGGATTGGCTCAAAATCCATAGGGGCATAACACCCTTAAGAGAGCATCAATCAAGATAAACTGCAATAAACCACTATATCAGTTATTAGGAAAATTAAGGAAAGAAATTGGGAAATCTCAATAGTTAAATACCTTTTAAGGTACATTTAGGGAAAAATGTCCCAAAAAGTTATAAGTATTTAATACAGATACTCTACAGATACAAATATAGATACAGAAACTCTACAGATGTAGAGTTTAATAGAAACGTGTAGTCCATTTGGATTGGGCCAAAATTCATAGGGGCATAACGCCGTTCAGAATGCATCAATCAAGATAATAGTTCTCCCTATTAATTACCCCGATTGCCAGTCAATATGAATTAAAGAGTAGACTAATTATACAAAGCACTTATAACTACTTTTTGTAAGTTTTGACACCACGTGACGAAAATAGTGAAACTCTTTTTTTTTCCACAAACCTGCACAAGCCGATTTTCTGTGGCAAATGAGGAAAATACCCTGATTCTGGTAGTGCACGAACATCGTTTATAAGTTTCCTTCTGACATATCGTCCATTTAAACCTACTCTATTCTTTAAAAAAAAACTCGATTACTCAGCAATTTTGCCGAGCGTCCTGAAACTGGGCTCCACGTTCCTTTTGCGTCTCTTCGATCTGTTTTAATTTGATGCAGAATTCCGAAAATTTGTTTTTTGCCAATAGAAAGCGGAAGCTGAAAAACGTTTTTTTGGAATTATTTCGAAAATGTCAAAAATCGCACTCTTCAGTTCTCACCTTCATTATTCCTCATCCTCTCGAAAAGGGAATTAGGAGTTATACTATTTCCTGATGCCACTTTACAGCTTAAGCTATAGGCGTCCCTAGTTTAACACTTTCAGCTATCCAAGCATTCATATATAAATTTTGACTTTGTTTGAGTGGCACATGAAAATATTTTTCTGAACCATCTCGTTACATATGCTATAACTGTGCCAAGTTTAAAGTATTTAGTTATTCGGGTATTGTATAATAAGTCTCTCCTTTATTTCTTACCACCTCGTAGAGGGAAATTCGAAGTTTCAAGTTTTTTTTCGAAATCAGTTGAGCAGAAACCGCTATTCCTCCCACTTCGTCCCAGCACTTGCCTTCCCTCCCAGATTTTTTGATTTTCGAGAGGAGGATGTACTAGCCACTGAATAGGGAATATGTCATAAAGGCTAAACCATCAGTATCTACTTCTTATGCGCAGATTATCACGTTTTGGTGCTAAGCATCCCCTAATGTGATCTCAGAAACTATAATGGCTAAAAACTTGCTAAGTGGCACTAATTAGAAGTCATGTTCTAATTAGAACATATTCGAGTAGTACATTCAGAGACTCTTTGGTGCCTGGGCGGCGTTGCTGTATCACTCTTACTGCGAGCAAAGTGAAATACTCTTTTCTAGTATAAATGTTTATTCGTAACATGTTTTGTGCGTACTGAAATCATCCTGATTTAAATATACGTCGCATAGTAGCAACTGTTATGGAACGTTCCTAATGGCAACCCTTGCCTCCATTGGGAATAGAATTGCCTGGCAAATAAACGACGTTACCCATTCGACTTATTGCGCCTCGCGCCTTTTTCTGATTCTGAGTAATTGCGCCGTAAAACGATGAGGCGATCCAAATCCGCGACCAAATTGACAAGTTTCTAATTAATAATCCCGGACAATCCCCCATAATGAAACCTAACTTACAACACAATATCAAGATCTTAATGATCATTTGTTCTGAGGGGCCCTTCGTGTCGACTGGAGCTCATAAAACCCGGCGTCCCCATCCTCCTGTTTCTTTCTCTCGCTCTCCCTCTCTTTCGCTCCCTCTACAATTCTCTCCCAATAACAAAGACATCTTCGGCTTCATAGTCCGAGAGTGTGGCACAAACGATCAAAATAATATCGCCCTAAGGGTCCCCGAAGCGTACCTCCAAAGGGTTATTCATGACCCTTGCGGCCGAAACGGCAGGACCGCAGTTTGAAGCATTCCGGAAATAACCTGTGTTCAGGAAGGGGCCTCAGATTCCGATGACTTTGATGGATTTAGAAAATGATACACGCGAGTCGGTGTTAAGGGCGGAGGCGGAGGGCGGAGGGTGGAACCGCCCTCCGCTGCTTTAATTAAATTTAATTTTGGCTAAAATTGAATAACCGACATTAACATTCTTAGGTTATTATCGTGCGTGTTTATTACACGTAAATTCAATTTTGTGATACACGTTTTACAAAGGCGGCCACAGTACACATTTCGCTAATTATTTTCGTGCGTGCGAGTTGGTTACTTTAAGTTTTCAGGTGCCAAAATACGTACCTTCAATTTTTTTTTGATTTATGAAACTTGCACCTCTCTTTAAATTTATTACATATTTTTTTACCTACGAAAAGGTATTGAAATAGGTAGAAATCTATATTGCCTATTCTATATTTCATATTCTATAATCATTACGGCAAATTGCCCGTTGAGTTTATAAAAGAAGGTTGATGGTGCTACACAAGTGAAGCAACCGTCGAAACGTTCTTAATTAGAACAGGATTTTTTATTTAATTTCAACACTTCCTGTACATAAATCTACTTTTTTTATAAAGTGGCATGAGGTCTCAGGAATGGGTGGTCCAGGGCCTTAAATTTTAGCTCACAACGAAGGTATTGCAAGTGCCAATCACCGATTTTGATAATGTGCTTCATTCGAATTAAAGAAATATTTATTGCACCTTATATTTTGGGATACGAACGCCATATATCACTTAATATTAGCTTCAAATTATCATAATTTTACTATCTAACCAGATCATCAAGATTAATGTCGGTTTTTAATATGTTACCTGCGAAAGAAATTGGAGTAACGTTATACAGTGAACACCATTCCATTAATGTGTTTTCCAATGAGTATTTTTATAAGTAATTAAGGTTTACAGAAAATGTCTTCTTATTTTTTAAGTTTGTTGATTGGGAAATACTGGCACTGTTACAGGATTAATCGTACAATATTGTACAAGCGACTACCTTATATTAATGGGATTTTTGTCAACATAGCCTTGTCAAATGATGCGTTATTTAATAATAATTTTAGTTCTACAAAGTTGTGAATAAAAATTTAATGCCATTCAAAACCAAATAAGTAACGTATTTTGTATGGTAATTGTTTGTTTAAAGATTTTCCAGTGAATTTTTCTGCAATTGTTTTTCAACATATTAGAGATTCTCCACACAAATGCGGTGAAATATGTAATATGAAAAATTTCAAACCTTTAATGTGCCAGTAACTTTCTAAAAGTATATTACAACCGAAAAGTGCTTAAAACATAAAGACCCGATGATGGTAAAAATTTTGAATGAGAACAAATACTCATACTTACTATATTAAAGTGTACACGACCACACCCCTTATTTAAAGAGAAGTTGTAAAATTTATTTTATTTTTGATACAATTTTGTCATTAATATGTACAAAATTACGGTTACACCATCCTAATTAAGCTAATAAGCCGAAACTCCTGTCGGTGGTTACCGATTCTTGCAGTTGTGACGCCTAATTCATGATTTTTTTTCTTGTACGTGTTAAACCGTCAGTGTTTTCCTTACATCTTATATATATTCCGAGAGTTTGGGTTTAAAATCCTTGTCGTACTCGTAAACACCTTTTTCCCTATAGATGAATTTATGTGTGATATTTCACCCGAGAACTTTAAATATGAATATGCTCGATGAAGTTAACATAACATTTTCACATTTATGCATAGTGTTAACATAACTATCATACGATATCATTAAATGTGAAATATTGGCGTCAAGAATTAAAATATTTTGTGCAATTAGAGCGATTTCTATGTTGCCTTGACCACAATGAATTTCGATTACTCGATCACGTAGGCTTTTAATGAAAAGGTGAAGCTTTTTTATTTAAATTCTGTAATTCTAATTTTCAACATTTCATTTGGAAATCAATATTAAATTGGTGCCGAGTGGGATTAAAAATTAATCCCGCTGTTTTGTCGATGTTTATGTTGCGTTAATAAATAGCACTTACACGTTTTACTGCAAATTAAAATTACACGCTGAAAATTTTGTTGTACAGGCATTATTCGGGTAGATTAATGCGGAAACGTCTGAAATTTTTCATTAATTCGATTGTTATATGAAAGTTTCGCCGTTGAATTCGAAAATTAAATAAAACAGTCTCATCACTCATTTCGCACACGAAATTACAATTTTTCTCTCTCTGCTATTTCCAATATTTCCACCGATTCCCGAATAAACTGGCAGGAATTCTGACTGCTGGGGCGAAGTTTATTTAACATTTTCGGGACGTGTTTATACGGTATGTTCCGCTAATAACGACACGAGTCCTATGGGAAGTTGTCGAGATCAGAATTCATCGGTTCAATCGAACATGCTTTTCTTATGTAAATTTGTTCAATTTAAGTCGGGGGTATTAAAGGCTTTTTCACATGATTGAATTTACTTTTTTTTACGTAAATACGATTTTTTCGAATTTGTTTTATAAGCGATTTGAAACTGACATTTTCTGCAGTATTCTTCTACCCACTTAAATAATTGGTATCTGTATTGCTCCTGGGGTTGTTGAATTTAAGGAAGATTCTTTTGTTGAGTTTATATTTTCTTGTGAATTCAATATTGATGGAAAACGAGTATCAGGCATTCGTATATTTAATTCAATAGCTTCATTTTTGATACGACTCGTTTCTCGATCGAGTCCCTTCCTATTATTACTGAGACATTCGGTATAGTTGCTTTATGAAAAAGTTTCCAATACGACTTATTTCCAATTCAAAGTGTGTAATTCGCTCTTTTCCACACGACTGAGTGCTTACACAAAAATGTTGAAAATACCTTTACTGGGTATGGAATAAACCCTCAATTTTTTCCTTTTTTACTGCTCCTCGGTCGATACGAGAAAGCCCGATTACCGCTTCAATTTATACCATGAAACGACGTTCCGAACAGTGAAAACATTTTACGTGCTTTTACTAAAATTTCGATAACATAACGGTAGCCCCCATTTGCGACCTCCTAACCTCTAAAAATGTTTTATTATCAGGACCAAGAAAAATTTGAAATCTGCCATTTGCTCAACGGAATCCACCGGGAGAATTTCTCATATCGAACTACATCCAAACACGCTGTCAAGTGCATAATACAAACCCAAATAAAGAAGATAACCATAAAAAATATTGATATCTTATTTACATGTATGAAGAACAGTCTCCAGGGTATTTTATATCTCGCCGATATCGGGCGAGATTTATGAGTCTGTCGGAAAATATTTTGGCTCTATCCCAAGTCAATTTTTTATTTCATTTTTATTGAAAAATAAAATCGTGACCTAATGATTACGCGTAGGTTGGATTAGAATCAATTTTCCGATTGAATTCACCTCCGCCTTTTTCCTCTTTTTTTCCTCCAAATGTATTCTTAGATCGTCGAAGCGTCGTAATATCTTATTTTCTCCTCATTCGAGCGGAACGTCGGACCCCGAACGAAATTCAAATTTAAATGGAAGCTGTGACAGTAACTCAATTAATCGTCTATATCCTTTGAACTACGATTAAAGCTACACAATGACATTATAATGAAAGGACATCAGCGGGCCTTTGTTGAAAGCCCCGGCAGTCGAATTTTATCCGCGATGACTTTTAAATTAAATATTCTGTTTTGATAAACGGATAATAAATTTCGCTCTCTGTTGTTCATGTTTGAGTTTTTACTTTCTTGCCATTTAATTAATTTACATTGTTTTCCCAGTGTTTAATCCAGTTTTTAGTTATCAGTGGAGAGATGAAAGTAGTAGATTGTGTACCTAGAAATGAAATGGGGTGTATTTGTTCATAAGGAAATTTCCCATTTCTTTCTATGGTAGACACGTTATTTTTTCGTGTGGGTGCCGAAATATTGAAAATAAAAATATTGTAGCAAAGAAAGAATAAATACTTACCCACTTTAATTATTTTGTCTATAAACACCTGGAAATTAAATTAAACCAAATACGTCTGAAGAACATTTGTAATAATAATTTCAATATTTATGAAAATATAATGAGAAATTTTAATTTGAGAAAGGCATAGGTAATTCGCCAAATTCTTCTACATGGACAATTTGTTTTATTCTCTGCTATGCTACTGCTTCTTATCATGCCATCTTCATTAACGAAGTTTGCCGATTATTTCTCTAAACACTTGCCTATTTTTAGCAACGTGAAATATTTGTTCCTCACTGAGGTTAGTCCACTCACTAATATTCCTCAGTCAAGATCTTTTTCTATGCTCTTTCTTCCCTGCATGATTACATGTAAGAGAAAGTATTTGTCATTGTGGTGTCAGTATGTGGCCCAGATATGCTGTTTTTCTTAGTTTAACAATCGTCAGCAGTTTTCTACTATGTCCAATGTGTCTTAGTAATCCTTCATTTGTGATTCTGGCAGTCCAAGGAATTTTAAGCATACTTCTATGCAGCAACATTTCAAATGCCTCTAATCTTTTATGGTTTGAGCTTTCAATGTCCAAATTTTTACCCCATGTAGCAGCTGAGGCGCCGTACCAAACATATCATCCGCATTAATCCTACATTTACAATAACAATTCCTCTGTTCCAATAGGATACCACGATAGGAACAACTCTGCTTTAACAGGCGACGACGGCAGGAACAGCTCATCTGCTCCAACAGGAGACGATGGCCAAACTCGATTTCTTATTTATAGACTGTGCTTTACAAATCCTTCAGGACAATTTATATTCTGACTTGTATCTGCTCATTTTGATCTAATTGGTATTTATATTTGTCCATCTGTTTCCTTTCCAATGTAAGTTGTATGGTTATCGACAGGAGTTTTTAAGATGACCATGTCTTTAGTTTTATCAAGGTTGATTGTTAGCCCCATTTTTTGCTTTCTTTGTTAATAGTGTCTAAAAGGATTTGTAGGTTTGATTGGTAGGATTGTATGTTTGATTGGTAGGATTTGTAGGTTAGGTTGATTGTTAGCCCCATTTTTTGCTTTCTTTGTTAACAGTGTCTAAAAGGATTTGTAGGTTTTCTGTATTCTCTGCCATTATTCCGGTATCGTCTACAAATCTTGGTCCTTCCGATACTGTCTTAGCCTCTACCCCATTTTTTCTTTTGTCTTCTTCTGATAATTGGAGTCCCCATTTTAGTTTCTTATTACTAGTGGTATTCTTTTCCGTGTGTTGCCAGCAATTCCTTTTAGTTTCCTGTGTCCTTTTTCTTTCTCAGCTCTTCTATTTCTTAGCAATTTTTTGCATTTTCGTTTTTCGTCTTTAAGGTTTATTCTATCTGGTGTCATCCAAGCCTTTTTTGCAATTAGATCCTTTCTTTCAACAAGTGTTTCACCTGCTTTTAGTACTGCTGACGTCATTTCCTATCAAGAACTATTGATGTCTTCTGTTATAGCTTCAGGAAGTGTTCATGGAACCGCTTCATATATTTGTTGTTGACAAATTTCACTCTCGAATTTTATGGTTCTATTGTTGTTCGTGTTTAATACTTGGTGGACCAAATGAAAAGTAAATACCATAACGTAAATTTCCTATTTAAACTTTTTTTTTTTTTCGAGAAATTCTTTCGGCGAACGGTACAAAATTGTTCGGAGATTTGCATTTATAATGAATGTGGCGAACTGTCAGTCGCAAATGAACGGATAATATGTATGTTATCGGTTGTACCTTTAGTTTTTGACTGATATCATCATTTTTTTGTGTGGACTAAACTTGGACCACGCTATACCGACCTTAGAAATCTCATTTCCGATTAATTCAATTATCTATGATCTTGTTTGCGTAATGCTCAAATTTCCAATCCATATAAGATAGTGAGCATTATCACAACTTCGTAAAATGTAATCTGTGTTTCTTGTAAACGTTTTCCTTTGAATATTCTCGTTGTTTCATATATTCCTTGTTCATTGCTTATTTTGTTTGAGATCTCTTGGTCTTCATACATAATATCAGAACCCAAGTATTTGAATTATGATATTTGCTCCAAAGTATGATCCTAAGTTAAAATCTTTATTCTAATTGGATCTTTTCCTCAGGAACGCCATAGGCTTCGTTTTTTATCGATATTTTCAGGTTATAATCTGCAGATAACATATTGAGTTTGTAAAGAGCGAGTTGTAATGCATCTTCTCTGAATACATATATAATATTTTATACTAAAATCCATTTTTTACCATTTTGTGGCCTATATTACATTATTTTTATACATCAATAAACGCAATATAAGTACCACTAAAATTTTATTTACATGAGTAAACGTAAGTTGCTAATTAACCTGTGCAAAGTTACGGATTGACCTGTCCATATATTTAGAAAGTTACGAATTCGCCCATTTAAATTTTACTCTGAGACGGGAAAAGATTAAACCTGGATGAATTTACTCGTGCTCTTTTAGGGAAAAGTTGGGAGCAAGCTGGGAATTATATTCCTTGGAAACTAATTAACATGATAATTTTTTCTGTTTGTCCTAACGTTTTGAGCTGAATATTCAGTTGATTTTTTAAACTTGTAAATATATTTTATTATTTGCCGCTGAAACATTTCAGTTCAGCTTCCGAAATCGTGCGCAGGACGAAGTTATATATACCCAAGTAATTAATCCATTTAATGAAATAACCGATTAACTATATTATTATTCAAAACTTAATCACTCTTACTGAAATTTAAAATAATAAGTGAACCGTGTTGGTTTATCTAAAGTCTGTCTAATTTTATGGTTCTATTGTAGTTCGAGTTAATTAATAAAATAGTTGTTTAAACATTGTCACATAATTTTTACAAAATATCATTTTTTTATTATTCACTTAGAAAAGAACAGAAAAGTGTACCAGGTCCTTCAACACGTGATCCAGGATCTACCACTATTAGACGTAGTATGATAATTGCAAAATTAAAAAATTCGAATTTACCACTATCATTTTAATATACTGTAGATGTGGAAATGTAATGAATTCTTATTTCAATAAATTAGATAAAACCGAGTTCCATTCTAAAGTCAATAAGTCTTCAAGTCCACCATATGGTGGAGAGCAAATCATAGCTTTTTATTTGGATTCGACATAGCTTCAATGTTATCGAAATTCCCAATGTTTGCTGTGAATCTATCGGAGTTTGATTAGTTCAATGTGGAGTTGGATTATGACCGATCGATTAGCCCGAGGTTTCCCCTACAATTCCCTAAAATGAAGATTGGTTTTCGTTACATCTAATACAAGGCTGCCATTTCCAATGTTATACGGCCATTTCTACGATCTATCGAAATTTATCGCGATTTCCTTCTATTAATAAAGCGTGCTTACTGCTCGGACGTTATATCTATGTATTTCTCTATTTGTTATGATAGTGGACCGTATCAATTCAATATCAACTGCAAACCCCCCAGAACTGGATTATCGCTAATAGGCCAATAGCCTGAGTCCTCGGTAATATAAAAGCGCCGTTCCCTCTGTACCCCCTCAACACATTTTCGAAGAGGCCAACGTCCTGCTTTTCTCATCTCCTCTCCCTTGCTTATTGGGTTTTCGCCTGCATCTTTCCTTGCATCCGCGTCCCATAGGGAATTCGGACCGAGAGGCCTCGTGATGGTTTTCCCTTTTCGGGCTTTTTTTGTTTTGTTTTTCTTGAGGGGTGCCCGTTTTATTGTCTAGGTGTGCCATATAATATTTATGTTATGGTGAAATGGGAATGGCTTCTCACCGGAACGGAAGTGACATTAAGTCTCTTCAATTATTCGTGAGATGTGGGCTCTTTCGGGCTTCGCGCGTCTTTAATTATTAAATTGGGACACGGGCGATTAATATCCTTTTTGGTCGAGATCCTACCCGACTCGTTAAAAAATTTCGCTTTCTTGATGCGATCCGCTACCGACCAAAATCAGATCAATTCGTTTCTGGGACGCAGGAAGGGATTTGGTGGTTTTGCTGAAGAGTTTTTCTGAAATAGTTAAAAATACACTGAATTCAATGGAAATGAATGATCTACAATAGCTAGAAAACTTACAAAATTTGTAGATGTATAGGATAAAAACGCAGAATATATCAATCTCACCAGGATGAAGAGATTTAAGGCACCTCTTCGTTTAACGAAGATGGTTTATGAAATAATAGATGTCTATTAAGCCAGATCATCCATTTCATAAGTCGCATTCTTTATAGCACTATGTTTTATTGCTAATTTATTACGCTAAAAACAATTTCATTGCTTCACCCCTTTCCGAGAAGAAAGGGGATAATCTGGCTTAATACTTAAGTCAGATCATCGACACCTATATCTCCTGAACCAATGAAGATGCAAACATTTATCGAAGGTCATATTTTATTGCTAATTTATTGCTGACGATATAGGCAAATTACGATTTCCCAAAATTACCCCTTCAACCCTTAGCAGATTTCTCACTCCCCGAAGTATCTCGAAAGACATTTTCTTTGCATATCAAAGCATGGATAATTTATTGCTAATTTTTCGAACGAACGAACATTTTCCAATTTTACACGAGCTTGAACATCACGATTTTGAAGTTTTATTCATTTGTTTGACATTTTTCAAAAGAATTTTTTAATATGAAGAATTCATTGGAAAGTTATGACGATTTTTCTACTAAATGAAAAGTACCAAAATAGTAAAAGCAAATTGACCCTTTTTTACATCTTTTCTTAAAACACAACTTTGGTTCAGATCGTTGAAAAAACGTATAAACGATCAAAATGAAGGTGTCGAACAATAATTTTATAGACTTAATTTTAGATATGATTGGTTGGTTTCACTCTGATTCAAAGTGTATGTTTTAAAATAAGGTCATAAAAACAACCATATTTTAATAAATTGTTATACTTTTATCATTGTTTGTATTGATATCATTAAAGAAATCCACCCTCCACAAAACATTTTTTCGACGATCTGAACTACAGTTATGAGCGTTTTGAGAAAGGATGAAAAAAAACATCTATTTGCTTTGACCATTTTGGTACTTTTCATTAGGCACAGTATTAAAATAGTCATAACTTTGCTTAGAGAGCACGTAAGAACTTCTATAAAACGTAGGATTTTTGATGAACTTTGTCTCTTGTTTTAAAAAAATTTATAATTCAACTTTCAGTTAATGAAAAAACAGCAAAGAAATATTTTTTGAAATTTTTTATAAATAAATCGCAAGATATTTTGATTTCTGGAGAGTAAAAATCGACCATGCCCACTCCAAAAACCTTTACGGTATGTTTGATCGTATTAAAGCTATTACATGCATTCTGCGGTGGTTTTTCCAACTTTTGATTATTTAAAAAAAATTAATTTGAAGATATCATTGGAAGAATTCATGGATTTTCCATCATATTTTCCAATCTTTAGAAAAAAAATGGTACAAAACAATACAGAGTGTTCTGTGCTTCATAGTTTCGCGATTCGCATATATATTCCGATTCGGATTTCCTTTTTACTTTTAATTAAATATTTATGCGAATCGCGAAACTATGAAGCACAGAACACTCTGTATTGTTTTGTACCATTTTTTTTTTCTAAAAGATTGGAAAATATGATGAAAAATCCATGAATTCTTCCAATGATATCTTCAAATTATTTTTTTTTTTAAATAGTCAAAAGTTGGAAGAACCACCGCAAAACCGTCGTTTTCAAGCTCATGTAAAATTGGAAAATGTTCGTTCATTCGAGAAATTAGCAATAAATTATCCCTGCTTTGATTTGCAAAGAAAATGTTTTCTAAAACACTTCGGGGGGTGAGAAATCTGCTAGGGGTTGAAGGGGTGATTTCGAGAAATCGCAATTGGCCTATATCGTCAGCAATAAATTAGCAGTAAAATATGACGTTTGGTAAATGTTTGCACCTTCATTGGTTCCGGAGATATGGGTGTGGATGACCAGACTTAAGTATTAAGCCAGATTATCCCCTTTAATCGGAAAGGGTTGGAGCAGTGAAATCGGTTTTGGCGTAATAAATTAACAATAAATTAGCAATCACATATAGTGCTATAAAGAATACGGACTTATGAAATGGACGATCTGGCTTAATAGACGTTAATAATAGGACATTTGGATCATTCAGACGAAATCGGTAATTCATTTGTAAAATAACAATTGTTTAAGTTGCCAGAATGTATGGAAGAATGCATAGATTAAAAGTTTACATCAATTGCATCGAATAATGGCTAGAAAAGGGGAATAATATTTCTGGAGCACATGAAGAAACCTGATTATCGATTTTGTTTTTGTTTTAAATTTGGTATGAAACGCTAAATTTAAAGAAAATAACTAATTGCAAATAACTAAAAAATTATTAAATCCGAACGCGGTCACTAAGTCATTTAAAAAAATATGTACAAGCATTGAAATATAGAAAGTAAATACAGATGACTTCAACTTAACCGAATTCATGAAATCATATAATGAAACTTGCGGTAGTTTAAAAGAAAGTACATTCCAATGACGTCGTAGACAGGAAAAAGTTTGTAAATATAGTGAGGATTGCGCTAATGACAATTGAAATTGTAGTGAAATGCCATAAAAATTGTTTTTTAAGTAGTAATAAAATAAACTAAAAATAAATAAGAAATCATTTAAAAAATGTCTGTCAAAGATGTCTAAAGTGGAGCACTACTTAAAATATTTTCTCTTTACCTCTGCTTACAGTTACAATTGAAAACAAAAGCATCTTCTGCTTCAACTAATAATTATTTTGTTTGGATTTTGTAACTTAATAAAGATTTTAATTTGTAATCGAAACGCCGTTTATGTAGGTATTTTCTGTGATGTCTTTGGACTGTCTTGTCATTGGTGGTATATTTCCGCATATGATAAATGGTAAATAGACATTGACTTACAATTTAACCATTTAATTTAATTGACGTATAAGCAGTTGCCATTGAATTTCAAAAATTCTACGAGAAACTTATGAGTGAAATGATCAATATTAAAACACCAGAAAACGCCTTTTATAGGACCTACCCAATAATTTGTTGCAATTTGTTGCTTCGTGACGTCAGCATTAATTTTGTTACCCGTGTCATTTCGAGGATACTCCATCAAGCAATGGATATTCCTGTGTGATATTACGCTAGAATAGCCATCGCCGTATCTCCTGAACACATGGAGATATCGATATGATGAAAACCGAATTAATTTTGTTGCTCGTATCGTTTCCGACAAACAGTATTTTCCCCCTGCTTCCGAACGCAATGAGATATCGATATGGGGCGAGCGGTGTTTTGCTGTCAAACCGATTATGAACCTTCATTTATTTTGTTACCTAGTGTACCAAATCGAAAGAACTGCCATGTTCCCAGGGTTCACAAACTAGAAATGGTTCGATCATTTTGCGTTTTCTCATCAGATTTGTGTAGAGAACTGTATATTTTCATATCACTTTCTCGTCGTGAAATAGAGGGTGTGGTAGACAAAATTCTCTAATGCGCCTTAGTGGAAACATATATTCCTAATATGTTTTTTGTTTCAGGTAATAAATTACTTCTGCAATAGTACTTCCCAAGCCAAAATCGCTATGGTAAGTTTGATATGGATAAGTAAAGGCGTATAAGGACCGTCTACTTACCGTCCAATCTATTTATGGAGTTGTTGAGGTAAGGTGAATTAATTAATTATTAAGTAACGTAACGATGAGTTCTTGGAACAAAATGTTTGCCGGATTTCCAGTTCCATTTTAGAGAAGTGAGATCTACAGCCTCTGTTCATCTTGTTCGTTTTGCGCAATGTTTCGCACTTTTTTCCAAACGTATATGAAAATCCAAGATAACCAAGTTGTAGGTTTTGATGTCCTCTTTCAAACACCGTTGGAAAAATTAAAATCGTCCAATTTCAGTTATTGCGTCCAATTTTGTAATCGAAAGATTTCGGTGTATATTGTTAATAACGTAATATTGTGCAAAAACTATTCATCCGACAGCATCCAACTTTAGCATGCTTAAAGTAGATGTAATAACCTAATACTTCACGAAAAATTAGAGCTACTACTGGGCAAAGCTGTGAATGTTTGAAAAAAAGGTTCATTTTAACGGTTTTTCCAAGTTGTCTCGTTGAAAATTGCCCCGATCACCTTTTACAAACGCCCATTTCGAAGGTCTTTTAATTCTTTGCAAATGTTCTGTACGGCGTATTGCATTTCCCTCAATAATTTTCACGCTATGCTGAAAAACGGAAAAACGATCCATTTTTTTTTTAAATTTTACTGTTTAAAAAAAAGCAAGCGCTCAGATTTGTCTAGATTTTGGGTTTTTATCATCTTTGATCCGTTCTAAACAAAATATTTTGGTCCGTCTGCTGTTAAATTTTATTTACGAAATTAGCATTTTTCTTGCTCTATAAACTGGGCTATTATGTCAGCTCTGTGTATCTTATTACAGCCTTGACTGTATTGTTGCCATTTAATTTTGGCTGCAGTGATTTTCGTACCCTTCTGGTATACTCCTTTACTAATCATGCTTGATGTTAGCTGCTTGCAATATACCAAGATATTTACAGGGTCTTCCTCCTTTAGGGATTTTACGAAATTATTATTTGCCATGTTTATTCCTTGGCTTTCAGTTATTTTTCCTCTGATGGCACGGTTGCACACTTATCCAAACCGAATTCCATTGTATTGTAAGGTCGTTACTGAAGACATTACAGTCTTTCTTACAATTCTTGTTGTGTTATAACATATAGTTTTAAATGATCCACATAAAATGAGTGATTTATTTTTATTTATTTTGTGATATCTGATAGCCTATTAGTATTATTCAAAATTTTTGTCAAGCAACTCATCATTTTCTGAAGCAGTCCAGTTCGTAACAGTCCTCAATAGGCATTTGGCGGTAAATTCGTTTTGTACGTAAGATGTTACTTCAGAAATTCCACCTATTAAAGCAACGAGCAACTTAGCATAATTACACTAGACCTCTGTTTGCTGTGCTCCAGAAATCCTAAAATAATGTATATTTTCCACTTTCAAATACATACTTCATACTTCATGCTTCAAATACATACTTCATACTTCAAATACATACTTCATACTTCAAATACATACTTCATACTTCAAAGTAAACTCATCGCAATCGTGGCCAATGAGGAATTAAGAAAACAAGCCATAAAAGAAGACTCGTCGGGACTTCCACGATATGATACCTCATAGAGACCAAGTTAACATGATATTTAACAATTTGTTGGATAAACAACTGCCCGCGCCTCGTAGAAAAAATTTCTGCCTACTTCAGAGACAATGCAAAGTTAAAGGCAACTATTGTTTTCGTGCAAATGTAAATGAAATAAACAAGTGAAAGGTCTTAACGGTGCGGAGAAATATATTGAAACTTTTAACTACAGCATGTAAACCTTTGGACGAAAGTATAGTTTCAATACACTTAAATACAAATGAAGCTCAGGTATTCAACTACATATTTAAAGGCATTAAATATAGCTTAAATGCAAGTACAAATGCAGTTTAAGTACTGTGCAACGCTGGGAATACATAACTCGTGTATCAAATCATTGTTTAAATGTGGATGTATGGTCCTTCCAGTCTGAATTGGTCCTGTTGAAAAACAAGGAATAAAATTTAATAGCCAACCTACCGACCCACAAAAACCGACATACCGATCCATAGACATGTCATATTTAAAAAGATATAGAAGATTGTTACTCACTTTGTCAACGAAATTTTATGACGAGGTTTAGGTAGTGGAAACATTATTTTGGAGCTGATTTTTTGACATAAAAATTAGTAATATAACAAAATAACTCAAATAGTAACTAAATAAATAAAATATCAAACAATTTCGTTGCCCGGCGAAGATCACGAGGTGTGAGTAAACTTTGCTTGGATAGGAAATATGATTGGTATAGTTATTAGGACAGGTGGTCGTTAGGTATTATCAAGATAAATGCAAGTTAATTTAAAATGCAAATCGAAAAAAAGTAAGTGAAACTAATGCAAGATGCATAGCGACAGCAAATAAAGCATAAATAATTAAAATAAAGCGGTATAAAGCATTTTTTTATATTTTATAATTTTTATATATATTTTTGATTTTTTTGATTTTTTCTTTACACGTAACCACAAATGTCCTCTTGGAGATTAATTTTTGAGTGTAGTGCCCGCATATGTATTCCCAAATTAATCCGAAAATTCATCTTAGAGGGCATCGGACATAGGTTTAACAACTGTCGGTTAAACAGGTGCGAAAATATGGTACTCTTTTTCTCGTTAGATGACATGACGAATGCTGTTTTTCCAAATAAGTTTAAAGGAGTCGTCATTACAAACAGCGCGAATATTTTCTAAAACAACATTATTAGTGTGGATGAAAGCTATATTTTCGTAATCCTTAATGTAGCCCAAACTAATTTTATGGGATTAAAAACGCAATGATAAGGTGCAACATTAAAACAGTGTGTCTATGTTTCGCTGCTAAATTCTCAATAAAATATTGCGATTTAAAATTATGATTTGGTAAGGCCTAATAAAACTTTCTTTGTTGCTGCATTTGGAACTTCTAGATCCTTTGAATTCATAAAATCTAATATTTCAGCTTTCTCTGTATTGGAATTTGGAATTTTCTCCAATTGCCGGGAATGATACGGTATATAATCGATAAAAATTACTGGAATATTTGGAATAGGTTGTTCAACACACCACATTTCAATCAAAGTCGCATTCAAATTTTAATGATTGTCAGCAAAACTTTGCATGATGACTTTTGCTGAAAGAAGTAAGGCGTTTGGAATAAAACCGTTTGTATTTCCAGCATGCAAAAGTAGAACCTCATTCCCCCTCGAGCAAGGTGCATTTAAGGCACAATTCTGAGAATTATCTACATAACCGTATTTGACCACATTATGTGTATCAAACCAGGTTTCATCCAAATAAATAATACGTCGATTATTGTCGCGGTATGCCCAAATGTTTCTTACATAATTTTGTCTTATTTTAGCGATTCGAGGTGATTTCATCATTATCACTCGTGAGTCTAATTTCTTCTACTTAAATTCACATTTGAAAACTGTATAACGGAGAGATTCTAATGACTGATGCTTGTATTCTTTGGAATTTTGTAATTTTCAGGTAATGATTTATAAAGTCGGAACTATACGTTCTTTGTAGGTAGCATAAATTGTTCGCCGAATGACGTCTTCAAAATCACCATCTACATTTGTATTACAGTCCGTGACACGTTTACTTTTTACTTGATAATTTACGTTTTTACCATGTTTAATAACACGACAAATTGTTGTTCATAGTAATTTAGTTAATTCAACTTTTCTCCATTCAATGGATTTCAAAGAGTGTTGCGATGACTCCTTTTAAACATACATAAATATTTAGAATTATACGCTGTGTTTGAACGTATGTCATTCTGGGAAAATTCCCAAATTTGCGCCTTATTTGTTTCTGTAGCATTATTTGTATTGTGTATAATGTGTATATCATTGTCATTATTAATTTCGTCACGTCGAAGGGGCTCCAAAAAGCCATTTTAAAATAATTGCAATTGCACACAGACACACACGCACCACTGAACTCTAGTGACAACTAAAAATTTAACGGCTGTAGGGGACTTGTTCTAATACCCGGTACTAATAAGCATTTCATATATAGGCATGTGTTGTAGCAATTAACAACATTTCTCCGCACCAAATATACGGAGGGGGGGGTTAAAGGGTACGTTAATTAATACTCTGCTTTGGTATAGGGTGAAAACGTATTTTTTAAATGCACTCCGTATAAATTTGTTTTTTAACTGGACCAACTCTTACTGGAAGGACCATACATTACATCGTTCGGCTTACGTCGTACAGTGTCTGTCATTAATCACGTCTGCAATCTAATTCCGCCTAAATCCGAAAAATTGTCATTTTCTATTCCGCCCGTTCACCGACTCTCATCCCTGTCGTCCGGTGGTAGATCAAACCGTTATATGTTCTCGGGATATAAAATTCAAATTTACGGTCAACGAGATACGATCTGGGAACCTTCCAATAATCTAAAGAGGCACGAAAGAAAAATCCTTCGGCTTATAAACTTCCAGGCATATCCACGAGTGGAAACTGCAATTACGGTAATTATCCCCGCGATAATTACCGAGTTATCTGTCAGGCCTTTGTGCTTTCGTTAGGACGTCGAAGTGTTACGGAGGCAGCGTGTACTTAACGATCTAAGCTCAAAAGCCGGTTATATTGAGTGCTCGGATCGAAACTGAGAGAAAAAGAACTTGTCAAAACTAATCCGGAACTTCTGGCTGGAGATGTGTTGAATTGAAGGAAAAACAGAATTTGTCGGGTACGTATATAACGCAAACTTTAGCGGGAAGTTCCTCGGGGGGAAAACTCAATATCTGGCAAACATCAGTTCATGAAGGCGGACTTTTTAGAGTTTGTCGCTCGATACGTACACGCCGACTACATAGAACTACACAGAGCGAAAAAAGTTTTCCGACAATCGGTCAGGAGGGTTACTTCTCGTTTTATGTGTTAACTTTCGCAAAGTTTTAAATTTTAGTACGAACGACGAGAAGTGTGAAACCAATTGGAAACCGTTTCCGAGGATTGTCCGCGTTCCCGCGAAACCGAATCGAAACTTGCATTTATCATCCGTTTCCAGTCCTCATATCGCATCAAATTCTCTCTCTGTTACTCGATTACTTCAGGCTCCACGTCCCCTCCGTAATGGAATTTGTACAAAGGGCGGGTGGCTTCCGTTTGATGTGTGCTTTTACATTTTCTCTTTTCGCCTTGTTCATTAACCGCATTATTCGGAACGTGAATTAATTGATAATTTAATAACCGAGTTGAATCAGACGACGTCGCCAGCGGTCTATAAGCGCTGACCGTCATCTGTCAGGTCTAATGAACGTACGTCGTACATCGATGTTAACGATGTTTGGATCGGTAATTTTCGCCCTGAAAGGCACTTACTTTAACTTAAATAGTTCAATGGAATATGAGAGTTGGACCTGCTTTGTGATCAAATAGTTAATTACGAACAACCGGTGCTGTTCGATTCGTAACAGAGGAACAGGCATGGGTTAGACGCAATTGAAAGACTGAAATTTCATATTTATACCCCTTTTTTTCCATTTCCATTTTCTTAATTTAAAATTCTTTCCTTCGTTTGCAAACAGAACGAAAAATGGGTGGACTATTTCACCATAAATTTGCATGTACAGAGAGTTCAATCGGTATTATACGTCGCATTTTATTTGAGATAAAATTACAGTAAACTTATTAAACTTAGAATTACAGTAAGGCACCTTAATAAAATGTCATAAATTATCTGTTGAATGGGAAAAGGTGAAGTGCTTTATTGCCGATTACGAGATGGTTTCGAATGGTCGTCTGGGATATTTGTACCGTACCGGAAATTTTGAATGATTACAGAAAAATTAATCTTTTCCACACTATGAAAAAAATTTAAAACCATTTCCATTTCTCCATTCCTTTTATGTCGTCGGCGTATTCCAATTCTTCTTACCTAATTCTACTCCTTCGCCATACTCCTTATCCTTATCCAATGCTATTTCTTGATCCGAACCTGCTTGTTGATATATTTCAAGTTCTCTGTTTAAACAAGGCCGCCACATTGTCAAGTTATTGACAACACTAGTCAAAACCAGAGTAAAATGAATATATTTAACTACACCATTTCTTTGAATATATTTCCAGTCTCTATCTTACCGGCCGTTAAGGCAATTTTACCTCGTTATTTTATTTAAATTTACACCACGACTCATCAATGAGAATAAGTTATTTCTAAGTTTATAAGTTCGTGAAGCCCCTGTTTTTATCTAAGTACTCTAAGTACGGTCTATTTAATATATGAAAATACCCTGTCACTACGAGCGCATAACAATTTTTAAGCCTCTTCATCTTCTTCGTTTATAATCTTTTACAATCGGGGTCCGGGTAAGGCGTACCACAATTCGAGTCTCCAATAAAATGCGACGAATTATGCGTACATTTACTATCTGACCTGAATTTAGTGTTGTTGTGTATGAATTCCTTTCAAACATCGCCAGCTTAGATTGTTCTTGGTGGATTGATTCTTCTGCAATTAAGTATTCAGTGATTACTGTTCTAATGGGTGACATGTTGAGGAAATTTAGATCATATTATTAATGGTTTTAGGAGCTTTTAATATGTTTACGAAACAAACTGAAAAAATAATAATATAGTTTGATAGATGTTGAAAGTGTGAAGAAAGTTTACTTCACTACATTTTCTTCGGTTTTTCTCTCATATGACGTCTAACGTGCAAGAAAAGTGACAAGTGAACAGTGACGGCTTTTGGTTTTCCCATGTATTGCTTTCATCACAGTATCACTAAATCACTGTGTCATGGTCTGGAGAACGAGCTGGACAATGACATTTACTACCAAGATCATGTCATCCATGGGAAATACTCTTTACTCAAATGATTTCGACCAGGGACCACATATTTTGATTTATATTTACAGATCTTTTATCCGAAAAGTCAATTAAATCAGTTTCTGAAATTTGCTAATGATGTTCCCCAATAAGCCTTTGCATAATTGAAATAGTCCAATCAAGAGAGTGTTGGTAATGTCGCACCAACTACTAATTAATAGATGAAAATGTATTTTCCTGAACAGTTGTGGATTTTCTAATGCCTAGTGAAGACTATTTCCTGAATTAAAGAGTTTCTGACTTGGAGAAGTTACCTCGTCAATATTATCTTCTTCTGAAATTTTTTCGATGCTTTCATTAAGTGTAGTTCTGATCACGCTGCCAAATCTGACAAGTTTTTGTACGAGCAACAATTTTTTTCCGTGATTAACTCTTGGAACCGGTGAGAGAAAACTTTTACAAGCATTTATAGTTACATGGGTGGCTGATGCTGTCATATGAGCCCATATTTCAGAATGAAATGAAAATGTACTCCAAATAATTGTGCACCCAATTCTCCCTTGAATATAATATTTGAAATATACAGGGTGGTTAATAAATACTTAATGTTCTTAAAGTTCCTGATCGCTTACTAGATTACCACGAGTATAAATAATATATCGATATCGATAAGTAGTAGCAACCGTGAAGAGAAATTTTCAATTTGTGAAATGGTATTTTTGTGTTAAAATTTTTTAAGTTGGGCAACAGTCAGTCGTGCTTTAATCTTATCCTTCAACTTTGATCGTACCGAATTGTGGTTGAATTGTTTTTGAATTTTTGAGTTTTTTTATAATACAATACAAAAGGGCAATTTTGAACACAGAACTTTTTTGGGTTTGGACATGTTAATGCAAGTTAACTCAATTAAGAGGTTAGATAAAAAAAATTCCCAAGATCCTCTAATGGTAAAGCTAAGAAGGCTTAATTCGAATTGATTAATATTTTGAAGAAGAGGTGGAAACCGAAAACATTTTGAACAAGTGTCTTTTAACTCTAACTTTCATTTAGGCATATGTAATATCATTATGGCATATTTACTTTTGGTGCTTTATCGGATCTAAGGCTATGAACAAATTTCCAAGCTTCATTTCATCGTTAGCCCCTTAGAACTGAGTTAATTTCGACACATTTGGTCTACCACATTCATTCCACTACATTCATTTCTTTGCTCAATAGTTTGTATTGGGTATATTTCTTTTGCGGACATTTTCTTGTAATGACTATCTAAAATTCCTCTAGACGTTTTTGATATAAGAACTTTTCTGTACGTAAAATAATTACACTATTTTTGCTTAATCAAATAGCGTACTTTATTCCAGTTCAGTAAAAAACAGCTACCTATTTTTGAGCTCTTAACCAAGAGAAAGCAATCAGCATTGTATTATCTCAACCTCAGTGTTTTGCGATAATCCCTTATTTGTCGTTACCTCCTCCTGTATCCTCCAAATTTATTACCGCCTGGCGCAACTAGTCTACGTTCATGAATTATTCAATCTGGTTGAAATGAAAGATCAATGACGACTTGTCAAAAATATATATGAGAGAGAGAGAGATTATTTATAACTGCAGTGTTGTTGGTAATGAAACAATCTCTCGATCGTAACACAACAGTATCAGCTGTGATCCATTACAGGGTATTACATCATCTCATTGTTGTAACCACAATTGATCTAATGTTATCATCGCCATTGTCCTGGTGTGCTCATTGCCGCACTTATCCACTTATAACGTTTATGCCGTTACAATAACGTCCTCTGTAAAATCTCCAACGTTTCTCTCTCTTTGTCGCCATCTCTTTCGTTCTGTTTTGTTTCCTTGCACTTCGTGCGTTTCGTTTATGTCCTGCCGTTAGAAATTCCCTACACGGGCGTTCACTTGGAATTTCCCAAAGTTGTTCCCAGCTACAGCTTTCCTTGTTACTACATCCGCACTTAACAAACGGAACGTTCGCACGTTTAACGATATGTGTTTTCCCTCTCTCTCTCTGGCAACAGTTTTACTTCAGTTAGTGGCGATGCTTTTATTCGGCCTTTCGCTCAGAAGTCTCACCCCTTCTGAAAACATTCTTCGGTTAAGAGTCCGAAGGCAAAGGTTTTATCAAAGATTTTTCTGAACCGAAGGGTTTGTGTGTAAAACAGTTCGGAAAAAGTGTTTCTGCGACAGGTAGTTCCATGTAGTTTACATTGTTTTAAGCACGTGTAACTACGTTTTTTCCAGATTGTATTAAAATGTTTCAGTCTTGAGCTAGAAGCTGCAAAACCTTCAGTCATGTCAAACCTTTGAGTAGCAGCCATTATTTGCCACTATGGGAATAATAGATTTGCGTGGCTAAATTTTTGTCATACATGGCATATCATCAGTAACAATAATTAAGTACATTACCATAAAATTAAATAATTAAGAAAAGGAGATAAAATAAATTTCAAATGAAATTTGTCAAATGTGCTGTACTTAGGTAAGTTATTACTATAACTTATTATGCTTCAACGCGAAGTAATATTAATGAGGTATCCGTCAAAAGAGGGTATTTTTCATGTACCGGGGCGGGGAAAATTTCGCAATTATCATATGCAGTCCCTGCGTCTCCCCTTCCGTTTTTCAATAATTGTTAGCGGCCACCCGGTATAAGCGGTGTCAAAACAAAATACCCGAAGAAGAGGGAGAATAAGTAGAAGAAGAAATCCGGCGCTTAAACGATTGGATATCGAAGTGTCAGTGGCGTTTCGCGTTTCCGACAGAAAGGCTGGAATAATGCATAACGTCCTACCCCTACACCATCACCCGAGTTCTCAGTAATCGGTAACCTCCATGTATGATTACTCGCGCGCCTATG
This sequence comes from Cryptocephalus primarius, assembly GCA_963576515.1. Taxonomy (NCBI): domain Eukaryota; kingdom Metazoa; phylum Arthropoda; class Insecta; order Coleoptera; family Chrysomelidae; genus Cryptocephalus; species Cryptocephalus primarius. The sequence continues at coordinate 14,825,676 of OY754940.1, read as the reverse complement.
AGTTTGACGGGCACTTCATTAATATTATTTCACCTTGAAGCGAATTATAGTATAACAAATAATTTTTTACTATTGTCACTATTGTTAATTGCCATTACAAATAAATCTATGTCATGTCAGGTTCATTTTATATGTTTATATTTTTATTATGAGATTTCTCCTATTATTACTAATTTAACTTCCCTGGTAATGAGCTTTAATGCTGAATGGGACAGTTCTAAATCGTTACAGTTTGTACATACTTTTAGTTGATACCGTATTAGTCTAATAGGATTAAGTCTTCGGTGATGATAAATGCTATGACCGGCATAAATCCGGTAAGCTACTTAATCAGGTAACATGATCCTCTGAAGCTGGTTATTCCGAGAATTGAAATCTAAAACCGACTGTCTGAAAATAGGTAAATTTAAAATCTTCAGTTTAATAATGTCAGACAGGCACATCGTTGTTGCCGTAAATAGTATTATATTGCATTTACAATAACCTTTAATATTGCAAATGACTTCTTCACTTATCATTTTTAAACCAGTACCCAGTTTCCTTTTTTTAAATATGGACCACTGTTAGCATCTACCCCACTTTCCCTTGTTGTTCGCTTGTAATTTCGAACTAAATATTTATCGTTGAACCATCCTTCATTACTAATTTCCTTTACTGCAGGTTTCCTTAAATTTTGTATTAAACATTTATACAACACTTTTAAAACAGTATCTGCTTTATTAAATTTGCATAATTACTTTATCAGTGCCTCACAAATATAATGTACTTTTTGAATAATCAACTGCCAAAATGGTTAATCCTTGTACACTCTTCAGGGGTTTCGTAGTTATATATAAACTATATACCCATGGGGCATATCTTTATCCGACGTCGAGGGCTCAGGTTTCTGATTATTTAATCACAAACTTTTAACAAAGTTTCAACAGGTGAGCTTGTAATGTAATATTTCAGATTAGGAGAAGGAACAGAAAGAAGCATGTAATACGAACGAACGTGAAGCTGGTAACACTTATTAATATCGTATATTCTGAGTAATTTTATTAGAGTGGGGTTGTTCTCTAGCCTGCAGCAATTGATTAGATAGATATTCGTGTTTGTGAGCGTTTATCCCCATTCGTTTCGTGTTGAAAATTAAGTGAACTTGCCTTTTTTTAATAAGTTTGTTTAATGAACACCTGCTGATTCCTTGCTGCTACTCAGGATGATAAATTATTTACTATTGTATCCAGAACAATTACAAATGTTTCAATAAATTTTAGCTTAATCGTTTTTGATTGATTTCTAAACGAGTTCGTTTCAGTCTTTGACTCCAATGGTTCATATCAATTCTAACATAATCATTATCAATATCAATGGCATCCTTACGCCAGTGTCTATGCAGTTCATAAATTTACTGATTTCTCTAATGAGAAATCGGTATTTCACAACAAAGATAAAGTCGATCATCGGTTAAGGTACGTAGCTCAATTGCTGCGTGAAAAAAATAACAAAGCCATAGTCGCTACGAAATAAATTTGCCTATTATTTATAGTAATGTACGACCACCACCAGGGGTCGTAATTAATTAAATAAGTTAAAATGACAATTATTCACAAAAGTGCCTTATTAGGGTCAACTCATCAGTTTGACAATCGGACTCTTCCAAAAATTTTGATGTTTTCTTCAGATGAGCTTTACTAACAAGCTACGCGAAAGCTAGAGGGCGCCACATAAGAATCGTTTTTTTTTTTTTAATTTCTATCCTTTTTGGACAAGTAACGTCTTGCATCATCTTCGATTCTCATTGAAACAGAAACCACAACTAACGACGTGGTAATGTCAAAACAACATTTATTAGTTTTTAACAGAATATGCTACTTAACTGTTTTAACATTAATCAACCATGTTATACAAAACTGAAATGCGCTTTTTTACGCATTTGTGGATACAGCAACCACATGAATTGATAGAGAAATGAAGTCCAAGCGATAAATGTTCTACAAATTTATTTTAGGGTCAAAGGTTTTTCTGAGTTAATCGTAATTAACAATATTGATTTCTCATCTAAACCATGCATGTTTTACCCAATTTTTTATAAATAACTCTGAAACTAAGGTTTATCAAAGAAATTGTTCTGAACAAAAATATTTATTCAGTTATTCGTAATTGAAAATATTGATTTCTCATCTAAACAATGCAAGATTTGCCCAATTTATTATAAAGAACTCGGAAACTAAGATTTGTCAAAGAAATGATTCTGAACAAAAATAAAAGTTTTAGATTTTTCCTTATTTCTGCCGATGAAGTATGAGAGGAACTATGATTCATTAATGCTAACTCTTTATTCAGTGGAAACTAAAGTCGATCTTTTCTAGGTTAAATAACGGAAAACCGAAAATTTTTCGAGGTAAAATTATATAATCTTTTTTGAAGTACATGGAAGTACCTTTAAATTGAGCTTTAACAGGAGGTCTTAGCATGAAAACTAACCAACTGATGATAAAAATGGTAGTTTTTTTTAATTTTTTTAGTAGAACTGGAGATATTTCAAATTTGTAGTTATTAGTGGAATTCGTCCCGAATCACATCCTGTTGAATACAATTTATTAATTCTTAAAATTTGGCTCGTAACTTTTTACAAAGCTATTTGAAATATCAGATTGGTTCGCAGGTTGTTCCAAAGTTAAATTGTCTTTTTAAACAACCTATAATGGTAAACGTAGTCAGACTGTTAGCTAATATTTCTGTAAATCTTTAGTAAAGTGTGATCAACAAATTAAGATCCTGGAAAGTTATCAAACTCCTGAAAAGTAAAACAATATCCACGGCGTACTTAGCCAGACGAGGGTCTCAGTTACGAGTCGATTTGTTGATGCGAAGTCAACAAAAGTACGTGACTGCAGAAGTAAAAACTTGATTCGTTAAGGCGAAAAACCGAATCCTCGCCATTTGAAGCGCTCAGGAGTATCCGGTTCGATCCTCCCGGCAGATATCTAATTATCGACTCGACAAATTTTTTCCCTCGAAACCCACGTCAACGCTCGTGGCGAAATATATTACGAAACATTAGGAGAGATGATTTTCGGGACATCAGGCCTAGGGGGTGCAGACTGACGCCTCGTTTCATCACTCCTTTCAAGATGCATCATCGGCACCGTATTCCACGCCTAAGCCGGCTAAATCAGGGACGTGGTGCGAATAAGTCATGAAGTGGCTAAGATATTAGTTCTAGTCTTGATGGGGCCGAGTGGAGCACGAGGAAGGTCTTATATTGCTTACTAAATGTTTCTCGGGGGGATAATTTTATGCAAATTATAAGAAACGCGATAACATGAAAAGTAGTTATCTAACTAACTGGGATGGGTAGGATGGGAACGTAATTATAACGGTGTAAGCAAAGGCAAAGGATCCAACAATATTGTTGTTTCAGACTTCGTTGTACATTAAAATTAGTCCAAAGTTTCAGATTAATACCCGAATAAATGCTGGCAAACTGGCAATATTAATTCAAATGAGTTTCTCGGTTATTTTCTATTTCTGCTTTAACTCGATATAAGCCTAATAGCTCAGTCGAATTAGACAAAAAAGATCGAAAAATTGTCGTAATTCACCTCAGGTTGCTATGTGGAAAAATATTTTCCTTTTGTGTCAAGAAATATACCTTTCATTGGGATCCAACTTTAAATAGTGGCGTCGTTTTTTAAACAATGTTTATTTATGCAAAAATAGGTGAAAAAAATCGGTTTCATTAGTCTATGTTGGAAACAATAATTAATAGAGGATTCAAATTTTTATCGTTTATAAGTAGTTGGAAAATGGTTAGTTTGAGCCCAGGTAGATTAAAATTGTTTCATAATTTGTTTATATAATTGCAACAGCAATCAAAATTTTTCGAAATTTCAATTATTTTTAATTTTGTGAAAAAAGATCCTACAAGCTTCAAATTTCAGGAAATATGTCTCTTAGTACCCTTAACTTAAGATAAAATTTTTGTTAACAAATATCTATTTGTTTATTTGTTTATAATAAATTCCACTTTTCTGAAAAAAGGATGTAGACGAACATGTAGACGACAATTTGATCCTCTTTTTGTCGGCCTAGAGGGTTCATCCAGGGCTCTTTTTTTTGTAGAGGTTTATATTTTCCATATGTAATTAGAAAACTTCAAATTTTTAATATTTTCACCTTCAAAATGGCGTCGTAAAATGAGTAAATTTTTTTACGTCAGTTTTTTGTAATTACTTGTGCAAACAAAATTCATATTAGCAATTATAATATTCGAAAGTCGGACAGTTTTCCACGCATTTAACAAAAACGCCCATGTAGCTCAATTAGGGGCAGAAATTTTTTTTCAAAAATTCACTTATAGTTTATTTACAAACATTAAGGGTTGAAAGTTTTCATAGAAGACACCACTAAGTAAAACTATATTGATCCGAAAAAGTTCAAATTCTAGTCGCGGTAAAATATCGACGTAACTCTGTTAACTATAGGTCGATTTCGACGTTTTATTATTCTGTGGTAGCTTGTAAAATTAATAACAACTGACGCATTAGATTTGTCGCAATATTTATATAATTTGTTATAAATAATTATTTTTGCAAAAATACGTTTTTTGCGAATATTAATTATTATTATTTATTATTTATAAATTATTAATTATCTAATTAACTAATTATGCACTTTAGACAAAAAATTTGATGTTTTGCAATCATATATGGAAAATTTAAATATCGACAAAAATGAGACCTGGATGAACCCTCTAGGTCGACAAAAAGTGGATCAAATTGTCGTCTACACTTAACTTCTTTTTTTTTTCGTTACGCAAAGTGGAATTTTTTGTAAATAAATGAATATTTTTTACCAAAAATTTTATCGTAAGTTAAGGGTACTAAGAGACATATTTCCTGAAATTTTCAAGCTTATAGGTCCTTTTTTCACAAAATTAATTTCGAAATATTTTGATTGCTTTTGCAATTATATATACAAATTATTAAACCGTCTTAATCTAACTGGGCTCAAAATAACCGCTTTTCAACTGCCTATTAACGATAAAATTTTGAATCCTGTATTAACTATTGTTTTCAGGAGAGATTAAAAAAACACGATTTTTTACCTATTTTTGCATAAATAAATATGGTTTAAAAGTGACGCCACTATTTAAAGTTGGATCCGAATGAAAGACATATTCCTTGACACAAACGGAAAACATTTTTCCGCATAGCAACCTGAGGTTAATTACGACAAGCACTTTTTCTAATTTGACTGGACTATATTGCGTATGTCAAAACTAATATGGAATAATACCGTTAAAAAGCTTAAATGAGTCTTTTAGCTTTAAAAGTTGCTGATGCATAATTATAATTCATCATATCGGCGTTGGATGGGAGAAATTTGGAAATAATATTCTAAATCGACAATGAGTGTAGTATTATATTTCCAGTGTGTTGTTACATATAAATCTAGTTAATTAAATCAATAAAAACGTTTATTGGTAATCAGTCGATAAGCCGCAGGTGAATTGAGCTTATTACTCGGTCTAAATGAAGTAAATGTTGGTCGGAATAGATCACAATCAGCGGTAATTAATTTCGACTAATTACGTCTGGCTCCTGGCTATATTGTTTGCAATTAGGATTGTAATCGATGTAATCATATTTGGTTTTTCATATGTATGTGTACATGCAAAAATGATTTTAATAGAATTTTTGTCTCAGTGTAATTTTATTGTATAAGATTACATAAACTGTTTAATTAAATATTAAACTAGGAAACTTTACAAAGTCTACTTCCAATTATCGATCGTTTAAGGAACACAGCAACTTGTTTTGCACCGCAAGAAGTCTTCAAATCTTCATTTCAAGTCGGAAATTGCTACAAATTAAGACTGCTTTTATGTTATCCTGATAAGGAAATAAAAGTTTCCGCATCAGACTACTTTCTAATGGAAGGAAAACGTACAGAGAGGAGTACGTGTTGTATTGAGGTTTTGTAGGAGTGAGTGATTTGTTGAGCCCTTTTAAATCAAGGAGGAATTGTTTGTTAAGAAATACAGTAACGAAAAATTATTCTGTTATTAGCCTCTGTAGTAACATACAAATATAGCAGTTTTCTGTGAAATGTGAAATGTGAAATTTTTAGGATTTCACTGATTTGAAATACACAAATTGAAACAACAAATAACTCATCTTACAATGCTTTAAGAGCGAAATATTGTAATTTAAATAAGTTTCCGTCGTTTTTTATAAAAAGTTTTCAATTTATTATAAAAAAATATGTATTCGGCATTCGGATGCCACGTCGAAAAAACTCTTCATCTTTGGGACTACCCATGAATAGACCCAATTTTTGGCTTCTTCGTAAGATGTAAAATGTTGCTCTTCCAGAGCGCGAGTCATCGATCTGAATAGGTAGCAGTCCAAAGGAGCAATGTCTGGTGAATACGGCGGGTGGGGTAAGACGTCCCATTGTAAACCTTCCAAAGTATCCTTGACGACTTTTGCAACATGTGGCCGAGCGTTGTCTTGCTGAACAATCACTTTGTCATGTCTTTTGGTATATTCGGGGCGTTTAAGCTTCAATTCTCTGGTCAATTGCAACAGTTGCTGTTGATAACGTTTTCCAGTGTTTCTTTAGTTTCCTTAAGCTGGAGTAGTTCGTAACAGATTACTCCGAGCTGATCCCACCAAATGCACAACATTAACTTCTTGCCATAAACATTCGGTTTCGCCGTTGAAGTTGGTACATGGCCGGGCTTACCCCACGATTTCCTACGCTTTCGGTTGTCGTAGTGGATCCACTTTTCATCCCCCATCACTATTCGATGCAAAAACTCTTTCGACATTGTCTTTGGAGAAGTTGTTCGCACGTGAAAAGACGGCGCTCGACGTCTCTGGGTTTCAATTCATGCGGAACCCAATTTCCTTGTTTTTGTACCATACCAATGGTCTTGAGACAGTGTGAAATCGCTTGCTGAGTCACACCCAAGCTTTCTGCGAGCTGCTCTTCAGTTTGGTATGAGTCTTGGTCCAATAATGCCTCTAACTGAGCGTCTTCAAACTTGACGGGCCTTCCTTCGCGTTCTTTATCTTACACGTCAAACTTGCAGTTTTTAAACTTTTGAAATCATTCACAACTTCTTTCACTTAAAGCAGCATCACAGTAACCTTCTACAAGAGAACGATGCGCTTCAGCAGCAGATTTCTCTAAATGAAATAAATAAATCAAAACTTCCTGCAAATGTCGCTTATCTGGTACAAAACGCGACATTTTCGAATAAAAAAAATGTATACTACCAATACAAAGATAATATTATTTTAAGATTATGTTGTTGCCAGGTGTTTAAAGTTTATATATGGCATCTTACATCTGACGATTTCAAAGTAATTTTGTCAGTGGAGCCATCCTTTGAAAACGGCGAAAACTTATTTGTAAACCCGTACGAAACATTTTGAAATCATTTTATATGCTGCTATTTCAAAATTTCAATTACTATCTTTTTATAGAATTGCGTATTTAGATGATCCAACATTTTTATAAACAATAAAACATAAATATTTAATATTATGAACCAAACAATTCTCATTGTTCCTTTATAGTGACAACATGGTAGCCATGATGGCACAATTTAAGCATGATGTTTCGGGTTAGGCACATTTGAATCAAAATTTGCGAACGGGATTTTAAAATATAAATTGTTATCGACAATAGTAAAATTAAATATGTTTGGTGAAAATTTTTCATTTCTTTTCACCACAGTTGTGCAATTAAAATTATTTGAAAATGTCTTAAAAAATTACTAAAGATTCGGATTCTACTACGGACCATAACTATATATGTGCTGAATACACCCTGAAATTTTGAGCCCAGTCGGTTCTATAGATTTTTCAAAATCGTGCTCACCAGGTAAATAAGACGTTTCAAAACAACCTCTTTCAAGTTATTTTTCTAAAAATGCATATAGAATTTTAAAATAAATGTCTTACGACTAACTAGCGACGCCTGCTCCATACATTATGCTTTCCATCACTACAAAATGTTCATTTTCTATTGTTTTTCCCTTCTTGAGCTTAGCTCTTCACCCTTTGGAGTCGATTGGTATACTCGATGCTGCCACAGTCGCGTAGCTGCACCAAATTAACTGCATTATTGCCTACAATTACTTCCATGACTTCCATAACTTTTAACAAAAGTTAAATGATATCATTAAACGTGCAGATACGTTTAACGAAGACGAGAGACGAACCGCTTCGTAATGTTTGAGAAGCTACAGGAAACATGTTAAGCGCGCCCGCACCTTACATTATATCGCCTTGTATATATTTCTAGGCTTCTCTGACCTCAATATAAGTTTGTATATAATGTGTCCAATTAAGTCGTCACTATACAGAAAACTTTTTTATTATTTGTTTTATGGGAAAAAGTTATTTTTAGTATAAAGTTCTGCATGGCCTGAACCCAAGTCGAAATAATAAGAAATCTGTTTCTTTTTCATTCATATACGAGGTTGGTCGAAAAATATAAATTTTGCTCAAAAGTAAAGTGCTTTTATTTCTTACAATATCTAGAGTCTTTCTCAAGAAAAACTGATCCCTATTGAAAACTAAGGTCATATATCCAATATTGTTGGTCTAACATGCTTTGGTCTGGGCGCACAATTTCAAAAAGTAGGGTTTTCTAAAATTTTACATGAGGCATGATTTACTGGAGTTTACCGCGAATGCAAAATCAGAAAAATATTTCGTCTTCGTCCCGTTTTTCTTTCATTTCAGCAAACTTTTTGTCTAAATTTGATATTTTCATTCGATTCCACCGAGTTTTTGGTGTCAAAATACCTACACTATAGTGGGACTACTATAAAATTGCCGCACCTAGGAGCTCTTCTTCGCGCACCCGTCAATTCCCCCGGGTTATTCCAATAAGAAATACATGTATTCGAATAATACAATAATATGTTTCAAAATAAAATTCAAGACAAACAAAAGTAACCAAAGAGATGAGCCAGCTGTAAAAACAATGAATTATAGTGGCCATGGCCTATTCATCTTGAAAAGAAACGGATAACTAAAAGAATCCAAATATTACTGCTGTTTAATCTTGAAAAAAAAAGTGCGATTCTTTCTACTAGAAGGAGGAGTAATAAAGGGAAACCTATATAAAGGGCTTCTAATATTAAATGATGCAATCAGTTACCATTGCTCATTGAGAATTTCCTAATTCGAATAAGCAATCTTAATGGTGTTCCAACTATTCGAGCCTATACTCCTAATACAAAGCAAATGCGATGACCTTTAAATACGAAGCATTTTTTTTCTTTCACCAAAAGTCTTATACTATCATTAGGTTATAAACCTATAAGTAAAAGTAATTTTTCGAGGGCTTAGGAAATTTCCGTATTCGGCTTTGAAAGCTGAGAATTTATTTAACCCAATCCTTGGCACTCTGATATGGTGGAATAAAGAAGGCACACACCAAACTAAATAATCTGCAAAGGCTAGCAGTCTTATGGGCACTGGGGTAGTCCCAACCACGTCTACCACGGCAATGGAAACGCTACTGGATCTTCCTGCACTCCACCTTATAGTGATCTGAGGCACCGCCGGCGCCCTGTAGGCTGGTAACTAACGGACATGGCAGGTTCACACCCAGAAGGAACTACCATACAGAGATCCTTAAGGAGATAAAAAACGAGAAAATGCTTAGACAGAACCAGTGCTGTATGGAAGATCCAGAAACCATATCGGGTAATCATACTATGGGGGAACGAAGAAGAGAACTGTCAAGCAATGCGGAAAAATAAAGGAATTATTAAACGTGCGACTCCAAAACGAAATCCAGTACTGGAGCAAGGATTTCAGGCCCAGAGAAAAGCAAAAGGATAAACCTGGACAGCACCGCAATTTTAATCGAGGCGGAATTAACTTCTTGTGCTCAGAAAATAGTGAGAATGTACAACAACCGAGGACCGATATTTATTCTAGGCACACTCGGGACCTGATGGATTGTCTCCACCACTTACACATTTTCCCAATGCGCATTACAAGGGCACCCGCCAATATTATTTCGTCGTATTATATATATATATATATATATATATATATATATATATATATTCGAAGGATATTATTTTTTCCCTTAATTATACTCTTTTCTTGCCTCCAACCTTTTGCGATTTATTACAAATCAAAACTGTTATATTTGGCTGACTTACGGACAAATCTATAATAGCGCCTTGGAGATTCCTCAAACCTTACGGCGTATTTACTGTGCCCTCTATATTTTATACTCAACTAAGTGCACCCTAAGGATGAGGTGAGGCCGTGGTCGGTTTGATCTTACCTTGAGTATCATTCAGAAAATATTAAAAGTTAAGTTCGCCTTCAAGACCTGGTTTCAAGGTGAATGACGATTATAATGAGTACGTCAATCGGATTATTAATAATATATATCGATTACCTGAACGGTATTTGAGAGACGGGCAAAATCCGTTAGATTTATTTAGTGGACGTGAGTTTATAAGAAGGTATCGCTTTTCTAAAAATACAACTGTAGATATTATTTTGCCTCTGATTAATGATGCTCTTCATAAACCCACTAATAGAGATTGGCCAGTGGTTCCACTGATCTAATTATTAATCAGTTTACATTATGGCACATTATGACATTATGGCACAGGAAGTTTCCAGGCAAGTTGCATTTTTATGTATGTATTTTTATCTAGAAGAGTGATTACTTATGCTTTATTCAAGTTTTTGAACTTTATTTATCTATTCTACTATTTCATATTTATTTTAGACTGTTGCTGGTGATCTTAGGGGAATTTCACAATCTACATTGTTTCTAATAATAAAAAAGATTGCAGTATCATTAGCAGAAACAATGAGAAATGTCGAAAAATCCACAGAAGACCCTTTTCATTATCAAGTTGTTATGAATGAACCTAATCAAATTGCCAAATTTCCAAGTATAACATCTTGTATAGACGGTACCCTCATCCCAATAAAAAGTCCTGGAGGTTCTGTGGGTGAAATATACAAAAATAGAAGGGAATTTTCTCCATTAATTTACAGGTACTTATATGATCTCAATAATGATTGATGAAATTATTTAGAAATTGTTATTTACAGGTGATATGTGGCCCAAGAATGCAAATATTAGATATCGTCGCTAAGTATCCAGAGTCCACTCATGATAACACAATGTTTCAGGGAAGTGGGGTCTGGTCAACCTATAATTATTTGTTTAACATCTTTGCAATATGAATCTGTTATAAATTATGTGTTGTTACAGGTAAAATGTTTGGGTGACAATGGTTATATATGTAAAATATATCTGCTATCACCAGTTGTACATCCTAATACACACGCACAAACAAATTATAATAGGGCTCATAGAAGCACCAGAAATATCTTCGAAAGATATTTGGGAATCTGGAAGGAACGATTTGCGTGCTTAAAATAGAGGGTTGAGGGTTTAAATTTACTTATTCTTAGTTTAATTTGTTATGGTTTATAACCTCACTTTCACACGATCGAGGAACCATAGAAATAGAAATGATACTCCATAGGCCTGTTCCTTATTCAGAATTTGCGCTGTTGTCAGAACTTTTACCTTCTTAAGTGGTCCTTGGCGGAAGCAAGATTTTGTAACTATCGAACGGCTTATCTGAGGTTCCACCAAGGTTTTCTCCACCGAGGTCTCATTGAATATTTCTTAAGTGATGGATTAAAAATTTGCCCCTTAATATCAGGCTGTGTATTCTGGAAATATTTACTTTTCACGTGGGATATTTAATTTCGTCGAAGAGCAGCTTAGGAAACGCTTGCGGGTATTTTCCCGATAAAAGTTCATCCAAGTCATGACATGATGTAAATATAAAACACGGCCGTCTTATTTGAGATTTTGATGACGAGGCAGGATCTGTTCCATTTTTAATAAGACTCTTAGCCGAGAAGTGGATGGGTGGTGGTGGAGGAAAAAGACTAAAAACGAAAAATCCATCCGGTGACAGTGTTGACAGCAATGAATTATTAATGCCAGATAGGCAGGGAACGTCGATCGGACGTCGAATGAAAATCCAGAATTATTAATTTATTGGTGGGTTTATGTTCGAGATTGTGTTCGCGAATGACATTGTTAGTTAATGAAAATTCATTCCTATTCTCGTACAACAAAGGCAATATCGCCTCCACCGTTTCCTCGAACACAAATTAAAGGCAAACAACCCGCTCTTCTCTTAAGTTTCCTATTGTGTTTTGACGTTTTCGAGTTTGATCGACGATTTTCCGACGTTTAATGCCCCTTTTAATATCGATCACGCTAATCCTTTTGAATAATTCAGAATTCCTAAGATAAATTACTCACAAGTTTTATTGGTACTAAATTAAAAACAACATCTCCCAACTTCCAATTAAACGGTGGTTTACGATTGTGTTTGTCAATATTTTTCAATAATTCAGCAGAACTTTGTAATACTTTGTACCAAAACTTTTCAGAACGTTGGATTTTCATAGGGATTTTTCTGGATTTAGAGCAATATGGGACACATTTACGGCTTTATTAAATCACGGCATGCTTGCAACGTTTGAACTAATTAACGTAACGTACCGGTCGTTTCAATTTTGTATTCACGGTAAACAAAATAACTAGGCCACTGAACTGGAAGTTTGATCTTCGATTTTTCCCCCGTCGATCAAACCTGGTCGCTATGTTTTCGACCCTCAGGATTCCGAATTAGTAGGTTTAAATCGGCGCAACATCCGGCAAGGCGTTTAAATTCGCAAAAAACTGAAATTTTTTTTAGTTTTTTGCGATTTTCTCAAAAACTAAAAAAGATATCAAAAAAATAACTTGACCAGCGTGTTCCTCGTGCAAAAATGCTTCGACTTCTTGTTATTGCTGATAAAAATTGAATAAATCTATGTCAACTCATCCATGAGTTTTAATATTTTATAAAACCAAGGATGGGAAGCCTATATATAGATGTGGTGGATAGGTGGTAAGGGTCGCCCTCGCAAGTCACAGGTGCCATGCGTCTACTGCACGTGCACACATCGAAATCAACCTATAAACATTCCTTCGATTTTTGGAAATAGTTTTTAACAGTTCAGATTAACAAGATTCTACTATAGATGCTAAAAAATACCGTTTTTGTAATATCAAGAAGGAGTAATTTTAGGTAATTTGAAGATTTTTTGACTGTTTAAACTTCATGATACTTTGATTGTTTTACTACTTTCGTACTGTTACTAAAAAAAATTCGTCAAAAAATTTTGAATTACGCTGAATTTAAAATTTTTACTCAAAAGAAATTTTGTACCCTTTCTTTTAAACTCATTTAATGCACGGAAAAAATCAGGTAGCCCTCACGTGGCCTGATAACACTTGCCTACGATTATTGCAGCTACTTTTTGAATGTATTCTTTTGCACAGTCGAATCATAATTTATTTTGCTCCTCCATGAAACTTGATGGGTAAAAAAGGCAGTTATTTTCATTACTTCTATGAAATATAAATATGTACGGGGTCTACTTCATCCAATAATAATTTAATATAAAATTGAACTGAAAATTAATTATTCCTAAGAAATAAATTCAAAAAATATATGTGTAAAAAATGTCACAACAATGTCATTTGTAAAATTGGTATATTATTTACGAAAGTAATCTCAAACCTTAGCAGTGCCCATTTTCCTTCAAATTAGTTTTGTTACAACAATATGAACATGAAACATGCGTAATATAATCAATCATAATAACGTTTCAATGTGTCAACTTTCGTCAACTTTGTGTCAAAATTAATTTTTAGTCCCTATTGAATTAAATTGAAAATGTTTCATCTTGAATTTAAAATATCTCGTTGCACATTCATAATAATTTTATTACAGCCTTATGCCAATGTGACTTGCTTCAGCGTATTTAGCGTTTCAGTGGTTCATTAATTATTAGTACCCATTGGATTACAAATAAAAATTTTTATTTGGAATATCAAAAATATACTGCAAATTCGTGATTAGCGTCCACAAATAACTTAGAATTTATGCCAAACATACTTGCAATCATATTTTTTGAAAAACGAATGATCCACTTTATATTCATAAGTGGCAATAATAAAATGTCCAACTATCAGAAATATCAATAAAACCAAAATCTTTTATAAATTAAAAAAGAAATGAATATAAGGTGAGAATTCTTGCCACATACGACATAAGCTTTAATTAATTCCAAAAAATAGAGAAACAATCGAGTGTATTCCAGACTAGCATATGAGTGATAAAATGAAGTAAAATAAAAATACCAGTAAAAAAGCGGCTTTCAAAAGATTTGTTTTTGATTTTCCATTAAATAATCACATTCTAATGATAGTTGATGATGACATACTTGAAAACTGAAGTCACAAAAGAAAAAAGTTTTCTTTGTTAAATTAAAGTCAGTTGAGGATGAGGAAATAATTATATTTTTTTTTTTATTTTCGTCAATGTAACAACCATTTTATTCCAATTAAAATTTGTACTATTTGTAACGACCTGTTAAGATAAATATAATTTTTCAAATGTAAGTTTTTTTAGTATAGTTTTACTTACAATCAACTCTTAGATGCTCTTCTAAAAGCTATAGTGAATAATAGGAAACATTTATTTAATATATAAAGTGCACTGCCCTAAACAATCTTGTTAATCTGAACTGTTAAAAATCATTTCCAAAAGTCGAAGGAATGTTTATATGTTGGTTTCGATTTGTGCACATGCAGTAGACGTACGGCAGCTGTAAATTGCCAAGGCGCCCCTTACCGCCGGAGTATATATACATATACGCTTCCCGTCTCCTTGGTTTTATGAAATATTAAATCTCTTCGATAAGTTGACATAAGCTTGTTCAATTCTAATCAGCAGTATCATGAAATCCTAGCATTTTTCCACGACGAACACATTGCACAAGTTATTTTTTGATATCTTTTTTAGTTTTTGAGAAAATCGCAAAAAAACTAAAGAGTTGTCTTTTTTTGCGAATTTCAACCGCTTGCCGGCTTGCGCCGATTGAAACCTACAAATTCGGAATCCTGAGCGTCGAATACATACCGGACTAGAAATTATTTCCTGTAGCCGACCAGGACCCGGCCGGGATTGCTCGTCTAGCACCCGGCAAGGACTGTAACGCAGATGTGCCGTCGGGTCCTGATCAGGACGACCTGACGTGGACCCGACCGGGCATTCCTGGCGTAAACTCGGTCAGGTCATCCTGAACAGGACCCGACCAGGCGTCTGCGTTATAGGGTGCTAGACGGGCATGCCCGGGAGGACCTGACCGGGTCCACGTCAGGTCGTCCTGATCAGGACCCGACGGGACATCTGCGTTACAGTCTTTACAGGGTGCTAGATGGACAAACCCGGCCGAGTCCTGGTCTGGATGACCTGACTGGGTCCACGTCAAGAAAACTTAATTTATATTATACAATATTTTATTGATATCACAACATAAGAAATACCCCAAAAAACGACATACAAAAGAGACAGTACAAATACAAACATATTAAAGAATAAGAATACATCAACAAATAAAATAAACGAATATAAACACATGAAATATAAACATTATATACAGGATAAAATAATAAAGTGATAAAGCATTAAAAAACACAGTACAAATACAAAGAACCGCAAAAAAAACTTAAAAAACGACAAAAAACAATTGTTTCACGCACCCATTCCAAGCTTTTAGATTTTTTAATGTAGAAGAAAACGCCCTCACCTGTTTGCTTTCACCCAGTGGGTACCTCGAAATGTCAGAGTCTTCTGTAAATTGAACAATAATTATTTTATAACGTACTCACGTCTTAGTAAATGAATTACCTCATCACAGTCGTAGAAAATACAGTCCACTAACTACACTTCACAAGAGTTGAACAAAAAATGGTTGGGATAGTAGATTACGAATGAAGGGTCGCTTTTACCTGAAGCGTTAATCCGGAAACAATAATAATCGTTATGCTAATCATGAATGTCAGTATTGTCGAATTAGTAGCACTGCGAAATTTGTTGTCAACAACTGTGTAAGTAAAATATTAAAGATTAATAATTTTACAAATTCGTACTTCCTACGATGTTACGTCAACTGCTTTTTCGACACTATTTAACTATCGCGGTAATCGTCCTTCAAACAACTTACTCCACTAACACTGAAATCTGTAGTTATGCCAAATTCACTATTTATTTCCCTCTAATTCAATTTTACTCTCGAGGCACAATCTAACTCGTTGGTGAGTAAGTTCACGAATTCGCCTTGCACGGTTATCACACATTTTTCCCTTTGTCTTCTCGAGCATATTGGATAATGATCTAAATAATTAACAAAATTAATTTATACTATTTTATTCCGGCGTTAATACTTCGAAGATTTATTTAATTAATATGCGAGGATTTTCGAAATTAAAAAATCCCACAAAATCAAAAAATTATAAATATATTTTTTACTAAGTTTTTTACACAATATAACAGAGTTTTAATTACTTTCAATCACATTTAATTACACCCAGTGTTTAATTTTGTAACATTCTTGTTACGTATATTGTGAATAATAGGTGTAAGCAACATTTCCATATTTCATAATCGTAAAGAAATTTATTTTGTTCTAAACAAGTTATTCTTAACCAGGTCCAGATCAGTTTCTGACAAAATAAGATTGCGCGGGCATGCCTCGCCAGTGCCTGGTCGAGTCCTGATCAGGATTTGGCCAGATAATTCTAGACGGGCATGCCCTGTCACTTCCTGATCGTCACCCGAGAGGTTTTCTGGTTTGCCTACCCAAATTTCTAGTCGGGTATTTTGTGCCCATGTTTGATCGACGGAGGAAAAAATCGAGGATCAAGCTTCCATTCAGTGACATATAACAGAACGCAGAAAATAATACCGTATAACATCAAACTGGGATGCCTCACTCGTCCGCAGGGTACAAACAAAATTCTAAATAGGAAACGGCTATTTATACAGTGAGTTGCATTAATTAATACAACTAGTATATATTTCAGCCTGGAATAGGACGGTGCTTACTCCTGTTCTTAATGAACCGAATGAAATGAAATTTCTAACTAAATTCCTGGCTGCGGTAACAGGAATGTATTTCAAGTATTCCGAAACATGTATGTGCGCATTTGTGAGAGGTTGTTCAGTGTAAAACGGGTCGCCACTTGATGGGGATAATATGGAGGAACTTGGAAATGTTTATAATATTCGCTTAAGCGCTTGACACATAAACTTAGTAAACCTTGTCGTTTAGACACTTATAAAATGACGCTAGAATTACTCCATTAAAAGTAAAGTATTAAGCTGTAACGAATCGGTTGTAAATTGACTCGTTAATTTGATTTAGAAAGCAAAAGTGCAAAATTTTCTGGTAAGTTGAAGCATTCGTATGCCAGTTTTACGCGATAAAGGCCGTTTCGTTCAACTGATAGGGGTTATTAATTTTCACTCATTTTACGCTGCACTTAACTTTTTTACTGCTGGTTGCATTCCGACATCTTTAGTTCCCTCATGTTACTTCCCTTATGTTTTATTTATGGGTTTATCGTAAACACTTAGAAGTGTAACGAATTCTACTAGCTGCGACATTTTGAGGAAAAAGTAATTTTATACCTATGACTTGGCTAATAAAACTGAGACAAAAGTATCGAAGGTTTTTGAAGGGACAGGGTTAGATTGACGAAAATTTGATGAACAAGTATTTTTTAGCAGGGACATAAAAGCTGCTTCTAAAACTACTCTAAACTCGGAGCTGTTAATATATTAGTAAGTTTTTAGTATTGTAATAAATTTCGATAGAAACCTTGCAGCTTTTTGGTATTTGAAAAAAAATTCTCAAGATTTATCAAATTGGAGAAATTGGAGTTTGGATGTGAGTTTATAAAGGTCTGTCACATACTCAAATTTTGTGCCAGTTAAAGCTAAAATTCATAAAATTAAAACAGACTCAGAAAATAGCTTTCGTCGGTATTTCGACTGAACCATACTAAATAACTAAGAAGTTTAAGGAAAATTGAAGTGTCAATCACTTTTTTTTTAGAAATTTTTAAAGCTTATCCTCGTAAGTAGTTTTATAGCACTCCAATCCCAAGTTTATATTGAAACAAATTCATATTTGAAACTTTATCTTGTAGTCCGTAATTTATTAAAACGGTAATAAATACCATTTAGAAGTTTCAAGACGAAATTTCAAGAATTTTTGGTGAATAATTCTATTAACAGATTTTTGGTTTACAGATTAAGACTCAAGTTTTGAACAAACCCAATTTTATGTTATTGAAGTAAATTCAGTAAGAAGACTCAAACTTCGTCACTACATTAATAACTAATTTGTACTAAATAACTTTATCTACATTGCAGTTTTGGTATTTAGCGTTATATTTTAATCCAAATTTATATTTTTGAAATGAATGCAGATATTAACTGTACTAATTCTATGATTCTATTTCTTATTTCTTCTGTGATTATATGTGAAATTTTGAAGTTCATCGTTATATAAGGCAATATTAGCAACATTTTAAATCCAACTCCCAACAGTGGAAATAATTTCAAATTCTAGCCCCAAATTTCGAAAATACTTTTAATAACACCGTATTAAATAGTGTCGAGGAGTTTTATAAAAATTTGGGATTCCATAAATTTATGGTAAATTTTTCAAATCCGGCAAATTTTTGGTTGAATGTAACACGTAGCTCCATAACTTTCAATCTATTTCGGGTAATGGTTCCAGGTATACTTATTTTTGATTACAGCTTCATAACCTTGTGTCACTTCTTTGTGTCACTTCAACTGATATTTCTAACATAAAACTCAAAATCAAAATATTGAAACAGATTTATAAAATGGCTTCAGTTTTCGTTGGTATTTTAACGAAATCATATAAAATAGCTTTAAAAAGTGTCATAAATATTGGACGTTACTACACTGAAGTTTCATGTAACAAATTTAAATATTAGCTTCAAAGTTCTCTAGTGCTTCATCCAAGCCGTACTAAATTATTATTAGGTATTATTTCGATGAACTTTTTTGGGAATTTTTAAAGTTCAGCATTACGTTAGCAGGTTTTAGAGACATTTCAATCCCAAATGAATCGTAGTGAAATAAATTCAGATAATAGCCTTAAATTTTGTCATAACATTATTGAAACCGGACTATGCAACTCTGGGGAGTTTCATCGGAAATTAAAATTTCTGGTTTTTTTTTGCGAAATTTTAAAAATTAACATTATTTAAGGCAATTTCAACAACTTCTTAATCCAACTTTCGGTTATGAAAGTAAATTCAAATTATAGCCTCAAGTTTTGTCATTACTTTAATGATACTGGATTAACTAACTTTAAGGAGTTTCATAAGTGTCCATAGCTTTTTGAATTTTTAAAATCCAGCAATATTTAAGCAGATTTTCCGAATGTTTCAAACCCAAAACCGAGGTTCATATTTCTGAAATAAATTCCGAGAATAGTTCTAAATTTTATCAGGACATTATTAACACCGTACGATACAACCCTGAGGAATTTCCTAAAATATGGAGTTTCTGTGATTATTTTGTACAATTTTAACGTTCAGCGTTATGTAAGACAATTTTAGCAATAATATAAATCCAGCTTTATGGATGTCAATTTAAATTTCAGCCTCTAGCTTCGTCAGTACTGCAACAATATGTTACTAAATAACTTTGAGGAGTTTCATGAAAATGTTTGTTCCCATAAATTTTTTGTAAATTTTTGAAGTCCACCGTTTAAACAGATTTTAGTAACATGGCAAACTCCAGTGAACATCACTAAGAAAATTCCAGTAGCAGTTTCAAATTTCGTCAGCACTTTTACTGGTCTATACCTCTTTGAAGAGTCATCTAAAAAGGAACAATATTCAATAAACTTTCTACAAACTTATAAAATTTAAAATTATATACTTAGATTTATGTTTCGTTTAAATCTAAGTTCGTACTATTAAAGCGATTCCAGATACCAACTCTTTTAGTATTAAAATTTTGAATTTACCTAATAACACTTTCAGAAAACATTTTGTATTTTTATAAAGCAAATTTTTCATTAAACTTAAAACGCGGCTTTATAACTTTAAAACTGTTTGTGTTAGAGTTTTAAGTGTATTTATATTTCATTGTAGTTTCATAAGCTTAGGGTCTTGAGTTAAATAGGAATCGCATAAAAAGTGAAGTTTCAGCTACTTTTAGCAATTTTTTTTTGAAATTTTTACTCTTCAAAGTATCTTCAATACTCCAGATCTTTGAAACCAATACAGGTGTCTGCATCAAATTTAATTAACAATAGGACATAATTATAAAAAAAGGTAAATGAAACTAGTACATCGCGTAAGAGAATTTCATGAAAATTGAAATTTCAGTAAGGTTATTCTCTATTCCCTTTCTATGAAGGGCATTTTGTGGAAGACATTTTGAACCTTTTTAGTATTTCCTGGAATTCTAATATTAATGAGAATAATTTAAATCATTGTTATTTCTTTATCTCGACGGCATTAAACTATGCATTTCTATTGTTTGTGGTCAGTTTCTGGAAGTGTTCTCTTAATTACAGTGATTTGTATGTAAATCTTGGACTGTTTTTGGAATTTGTCGTCAGATAAACAGTAGGCAATTACACACAATTTGAATAGTACATGTTCGAAATACAATTGAATTAGCGTTGTAATTAGATGTTTACATTTAAATCTCCGTTTTTACATCTGAAACTACTATTGTTAACTCATACGTGTTTTGTGTCTTCGATGGATTAAACGCATAAACCGCTTATTTCATCTGAATTTAAATCTAAAGAGAAAATATTTAAACTATTACAAGATGTTTTGAATATTACATCACTTATTTTCGAAGAAAGAAAGAAAAAAGGAAATAAAGCTTCTTTTACTGTTTTAAAATTGTAAATCATCAGCTATTTCCCTGATTATTAGAGAAAAAGTGGATGATGGAACAGTTAGAAATATAAAATTTTGATCAGCTCCACGTCCAAGCAAAATTCCTCTATAGGCATTATTAAAAGCATATGTTTCTAATGTGTTCTTTGTTTCAGGTAATAAATTTCTTCTAGAATAATACTTGTCAAACCAAAATCACTATGGTACATGTGGTATGAATAGACAAGGGCGTAGAAAGACCATCTGCCTACAGACTGATCTATACGTTAAGTTCTTTGGGTAAGTTCTATCAGAGAATTATTAATTATGAGAAAACTTGTCGATAAATTCTATGAAGAAACGAGGGAATGTCTGCTTTCGAGTTTGATTTTAGATAAGGGAGATCTGCATTCTCTGTTCTGTTTTTGACAGGGTGTCTACCTCTCACCTAACATTGTCTTCACTTATAACATAGACAAATAGAATGCTTTTAATACAGCTGCATTGTTTCATCCATTAAGAAGAGAAGTGTTCCTAAATATTTACATTTACGGAATACTCCTCTCGACCCAGCACTCGGTAGGTGTCATTTCGGCCTTATGAGTTTGTAGAGGTGCAGGCATAATTGGTGCCAGGCTACGGACGAAGAGCGGTCAAATTGCGCCAATCCAATTAAAAAGTCTTTATCACATCGCGATTAACATGCATAGCGCTATGTTAGTATGCAAATGAGGTAGGTTATTGAATAAATCAAACGCAGTAGAGGCATATTGGGAGATTAAATTTTCCTACGAAATATTCGAAAAAAGTTTAGTGTCGTTTCAACATTAAAAACCTGAATTGGAATAGCGATTTTTGTGGTGAATAAAGCTTTTTAATGTTTGCCATTAATATTACATCTCGAAAATTAAATAACTTATTATTTTAAAATCAATCAAGTTGAGGTTCGGGCCAATTTTTAGGGTAATTAAGGTAATTAAATTAAAATGGTATTGAAAATGACGTTGTCCTTTTCAAGAAAATGTACATTTTTAGCTTTTTCGAAATTCTCATGTAATTCTCTACCAAGTAATTTTTTTAAAAGATACAATTTTCAGCATTTTTATTTCGATATCATAATTTGTAGTGTTTAGTAAAAAGGTAATAAAAGGCATGAATAATATAAAAATTGCTTTACAGTAGAAACATAAATTCAAATTTATGAAGAATTCACCAGTTTCATAGTCAGTCATTTTAGCAAATGTCCTCATGCAAATTAAATCAGTTCTAAGTCAATATAATTCCAGGAAACCGTGCTATGTAACACTTACCTCTTAATAAGGTAGGTTATTGAATAAATCAAACTAAGTAGAGGCATATTGGGAGATTAAACTTTCCTACGAAATGTTCGAAAAATGTTTAGTGTTGTTATAACATTAAAAATGTAAATGGGAATAACGATTTTTGTGTTAAATAAAGCTTTTTAATGATTGCTTTGTATTTTAAATGGACACTTATGATGTGTTTTAGGATACATCAAGAAAATTAAGTAATTTATTATTTTAAAGTCAATCAAGTTGATGTTCGGAACAGTTTTTCTGGTAATTGAGATAATTAGATTAAAATGGTTATTGGAAATGACGTCGTCCTTTTCAAGAAAATGTACACTTTTTTAACTTTTTCGCACTTCTTGTGTAATTCTTTAACAATTAATTTTTTTTAAGGGTTACAATTTTCAGGTTTTTTATTTCGATATCATATTTAAAAAAGTAGTAGTGTCTAGTAAAAAGCTAATAAAAGGCAATAACATTATAAATATTGCTTTTCAGGAAATGAAGGCAGGCATGAGGAGAATGCCTTACTATTCGATCTCAGTAATGAGTATTATAGTAGAAACGGAAATTCAAATTTATGAAGGGTTCACCTGTTTCATAGTCAGTCATTTTAGCAAATATACTCATGCAAATAAAATCCGTTCTCAGTCAATATAATTCCAGGAAACCGAGCTAGGTATGCACTTGCCTCTTAATAAGGTAGGTTATTGAATAAATCGAGAGGCGTATTGGGAGATTAAATTTTCCTACGAGGTATTCAAAAAAGTTTAGTATTGTTTTCACATTAAAAATCTAAATGGGAATGCCGATTTTTGTGTAAAATATAGCTATTTAATGATTGCTTTTAATGTTACATCAAGAAAATTAAGTAATTT
The DNA here is from genome assembly GCA_963576515.1 of Cryptocephalus primarius. NCBI lineage: Eukaryota > Metazoa > Arthropoda > Insecta > Coleoptera > Chrysomelidae > Cryptocephalus > Cryptocephalus primarius. The sequence continues at coordinate 14,802,623 of OY754940.1, read as the reverse complement.
ATTGTTTTAAAATCAATCAAGTTGAAGTTCGGGCCAGTTTTTCTGGTAATTAAAATAATTAATTTGAAGTGGTTACTGAAAATGATGTCGTCCTTTTCAAGAAAATGTACACCTTTTTTACTTTTTCGAAATTCTCATGTAATTCTCTAACAATAATTTTTTCAAAGGATACAATTTTAAGCATTTTTATTTCGATATCATATTTAAAAAAAGTTGTAGTGTCTAGTAAAAAGCTAATAAAAGGCAAGATCAATATAAAAATTGCTTTACAGGTAATGACGGCGGGCATGAGGAAAATGCCTTACTAACCGATCTCAGTAATGAGTATGGCAATAGAAACGTCAGTTCAAATTTATGAAGAGTTCACCTGTTTCATAGTCAGTAATTTTGGCAAATGTACTCATGCAGTTCTAAGTCAATATAATCCCAGGAAACCGAGCTATGTATGCACTTACCTCTTAATTAAATTAGGCAATTTGGGAAATGTTGTGTGCTCTAGCACAATCCAGCCAACCGATTACTCGGTAATGATGTTGCTTCCTATTATGTCAACGGATGCAAATTCGATTCTCGAGTTTCGAATACTAACGTACGCGGCACACCGGGATTAACCTGTTCGGCGCTAATTTGCGAACGCCTCTTTGAATTATTTAAGAAAATTTCGCGAGTCCCGAGTAGTGACGTGAAAGAGCTTAAATCGAGTAGACGGGAACCGTGTGGTTGGGAGGAGGAGAAGGCATTATCACTTTGTCAAACAATCAGCTCGACAAAAGGGACGTTTTCGGGTATGAAATGAGGAATTTGAAAGGACTTTTGGCTGCGGGGCGCGGTTTCGTATCGGCTGGAGATTTGAGTAAATTGAGGCGGTGCAATTTCGGGATTATTCATTAGATCGTGACTTTTCTGGCGTAGTCATTTCGTGGTGTTAAAAGCGATCCCCTTGTTTAACTTAACGAAGCAATGGAACCGTGAATTTTCTTCTTTTTCGTGAATTAGTTTGACTGTCTTTATAAAAGTTTAATCTAACATGGAATTAAGGAACGCGTATCCTTAAGCTACGACACAAAGTACATGAAATTTCGGTAGTAAATTTATTTAATTAGTCTTCAGCGGCACGAAGTACGGTAAATTAAGGGAGCTGGATCCACTAGTTTAGTAACATAAAATCCCTCTTAATTATGGTAATATTTCAACACTGCGGTGAGATATGTTGGTAGTATAACAATTCTCTGTGATAATACTGCAAACTTAGCTTATTAAAAATCCTAAGAGAGCAAGGGAGCAATGTTAAATTATCAGATTATGTCGAAATGGAAACGGCTTAATTTTAGACATTTGCACTAACCTACCTACAATCTGGTCTACTGTATTCTGTTTTACTTTCTTTTCTTTCTTCTTTCCAATGTAGGATCATTTGCTACTTGGACAATCTGATGTTACGAGTTTTCCTGAAAAGGACTACGAAGAATTCTAATTTAGTTTTCTCATTAAATGTTAGTGACACGGCTAGCAAAAGCAATGAGCACCCTTCCTTTGAAATAACTCGGGGATTGTGATCGTAAGAAAATAGTTAAGTCACAAATTTGTGTTTTGCGTGATAGAATTAACCATGAAATTGCTATACAAATATAATAAACACTACTAAAAAATTTACTACTTCGTTTTCCCAAAACACGAATGGGCGCGATTCCATGTCAACTGTCGTGAGGTTGGCGGGTCATATTTTTTCCCAACTAAAACCTTTCTATTCTATTGTAGGTTCAATTACAAGTATTTATCCAAATTTTCCGCCCATAATATTACACCTAGCGTTTTTTATATCCAATTTTCGGTTTTTGGCGTTTTCTGTTTTTGAACTTTTGTCCAAACCATTACCAGAACCACGTCGCACGCTGAAAAAATTTGAGGGTACATGTAATCGATGTAAAATTTTCCAAGGAATCCAGTTTCGCCCTCAGAATTGGCCCAAAATTTTTATTATTATCCAAAATTTTTCCATTTACCAAAAACCCAAAAAACATTTTTTTCAACTTGATCTAACTCACGTGTATAAATTTAAAAATCCTAAGATATACAGAGTTGACATTTTAACAGTATTGAGGTTGCGCACTATGTTATATCTAAGACAATATAGATCTGTTTTTTATATATTATTTTATATTTATATTTACTGATAGATATTTCAATACGTTTCTATTTCATTAAGAAGAAATTCATACAAAAATATATTTTTCTCAAAACTGTGTTTCTTGTCAAGTATTATAGAAAATAAATTGTTAGAAATAGCGAGAGTACGTATCAGTTGTTTTGCACATAATGTAAAGAAATAGTGTAGCACACACCTAGGTCAGCAAATCAAAAACGTTTCAGATAACACGTCCATTTGTAGAATTTCCAAATTTTAATTTCAAACTTCTCTTTTTTAATTCTAAACATTAGTAAATTTCGAGAACCTGGAGGAAAATTTTCATAAGTTTAATAAGAAGAACTACGTTTAAATAAAAACTAGATATTTCGCAGAAGCTCTACACAGTTTCATTTTAATTCTTATCGTTAGAACGAGTCCAGAATTCAAATTCCAAAGGTGCTTCCGTAACTCTGAATGTGCTTCAAAATCGAACTTACAAGTTTTGTGGAAGTTATTCTAATTTTCCAAGGACCAAAAATTTCCCCTTTTCTTAATCGGCCGTAAATGAATGTAGAAGTTTAGATTTTTTGATGTTTTATATTATGCTTACATTTCGATCTCTCCTTCTAGAATTTGGCGATAGAAAAGGGTCTTCATTCTAAAATTTTGCAAAGCCACTGATCATATAAGTATTAACTTGTCATGTGCTCCCGGCGGGCCAGGGGAAGGGACGTCCCGTCCCATCTATTTCAATAGATACATCACTCCAGGGCAGACAAAACAGCTTGTACTCTCCATGTATTTTATTTTGTTTGCTCTTTCTGATTCCTGCACTTTATCACTTTGTGAAAAATTATATTTTCAAGATTTGGCAAATGGTCCCAGTAAATGTTGTATTGATTAAACACTTTAAGTTTATGTTATCTTAGTTAGTAGTGTTACACAATCACATCTCAAAAATTAACACAGACCCGCATGTACATTGATGAATTGATGAGAGGGAGGCCTCGAATCACGTTCCCTTGTGAAAATCCGCCGAAAACGCTCAAAGAATAAATTCGTAGCGATGACGTCCTATCCTTTCCTTTCGTTCCTCGTCCGGTCCTGGGAGGGTTCGCAGCGGACTTATATCTTCCAAAGAAGCTGGCAACAGGGGCTCCAAATGAATTCCCCAAAATCATCAATTCGCACCACGTAGCCGAGAGATGCACATTTTTATGCACCCTTTCCGACGTTCCCTCTATTTTCCTTTTCTCTTCTGGGCGCTTTGTTGCCGATGTGCCGGTTCTCTGTCAGCACGTGCTCAGGGAGATCATCAACATCGGCAAAGGCGTGGTCTACCTCTGTAGAATTACACTGCGAAATCGGAAAATTAGGCTTTGTACTCCCTCTTTATTTGAATTCGAATCACAGCCATCCCGCCTTCATATTACCAAGGAAAGGGCGCGAGGAAGATCCGGAAGAGGGCCCGGAATGATAAAGGGCAAAAATCTCCATGAATCTTGTAAAGTTTGTTCCTCTGACTCGTCTTCCTTTTAATATTAAATTATAAACAGCATCTGTTATTAGTAATTAAAAGAATGCCGTAATGGCTCCGAGTGCAGGCGGATATTAAAATTTATCTGCATAATAAAGCTCGAGTTTTAAATTAAAATCTTACTGCGCTTGGTTGGTTAGCGGTCTAGTTAATGCCTAGTCTAACGGTGTACGACATTTTCCCTTTAATCAATTCCTCGTACTCCCGATGCAGCTACCTCAGTATTTTTCACTGAAAGCATCATTACGACCTTTCGAAATCCGCCGTTATGAAATAATTTCACAGCTTGCGTTTTGTGGCCTCGTCGTATCGGTTCCTATTAGCCGGTATCAGAACTGAACGGCTGTAATGAAGGATTTTACGAGTAATAAGGGTAAACAATAACGTCGGAGGGATTACGATCCGAGCTTTAAGGGTATTTCGCCACACTCGGATGCAATGTCCTGTTAACGTTTATTTTTCGCGACACGTGCCACGGACGAACGTTGTAACTCTATTGAGTCACTTTAAGGCGGATTTAATTCCCTTATTTATTTTCTCGCCGGGAGCACAGTTCAGAATTCTTATCCTGGCAACGGGTGTGGTTTCAATCGGAATTTAAATCTTGCTGTTAAGGGCTTTCATATGATTTTAATCAACTAACTGTGAACCATCATAAAATTGAGTAGAGTTTAAAACTAACACCTTTCCAATGTTTGAATACTAGTAAGAACGTCAATACTTAATAATTAGTGAAAAATAAGGCGTAGGGATTTGAAAATCCTTGAAAATGATGGACTTTCCTTTTCCAGTACTTGTGAGAATCTTTCGTCAAATTTGATTATTGGTATATCAGAGAAAATCGTATTAAATACTTATTTAGTGAACAAGGTTAAAATTATTCGCAAAGTTAAGAAAAGAGAGGTGAAAAGTTGATACACTACAGCGCCATCTGGTGGCAAGTCAAGATAAAATTAATAGCACGAACATATATGCTGCGATGCCCTCTGTTAGCGAGTTAGAATAAAGTTGACAGCATGACAATACTCTGTGTGCTTAAGTGTCAATTTATAACCAATAGTACCAACTTTCATGGTATTCGGTCTAAAGGTGTCGAAGTTTATTAATCTGGTACATAAACCGATATCCATTTTTATATACTAGGATATGCCACACCTTATTACAACTGACCCGGGTGACGTCATATCATGCACCAACTGTGGTGGGCTGTAAACAAGAAAGTGTTACACGTAGATTCAAATTCGAGCACTTATCTCATGTTGGCAACAGTGAGCGATATTATCGATTTCTTTGTACATTCGACCGGACGGCGGATCAACCTACATCTGAATGTTTGTTTAAATTACAGTTGCGTTGTTTTTATCTTTGTAGTTGAAATAATAATGGTTTATGAACCGTAGAGGCTGTTCAGTTTGTCAACTGTCCTTTTGAGAACATAATTGTGAATAGCTGGTATTAAATACGTGTGTATTTATCTGACTCGTTCTCATTACATTTTGAAAATCTTGGCAACAGTGTTAGCCTCTCCATTATTCACGTGCTATCACATTTGTTATGAATGAAATATATGTGGAATTAAGTTCAATTTCATGTGCTGTGTGCAGATGTGCTAGATATAATATACATCTATAAGATAAAAATGTTAAAATTTACTTGATGATTATTTTTATTGTTCTTATTTTAATACAAGTTGAATAATGTACATGTCACTCGAAAAACATTATATGATTTGCAACCCTTAATGAAAACCTTATTCTTATAAAAAATATGTTCCAGAATAACATGTAACAAAGTTTTTCTATGTCGATTTAACGTATAAAAAATGAAAATCTCGAATTTTCACATATATAGCCGTAAGGGTGATTCTTAAGGGTTGAAATTTTTAGTAAATTGTGAATAAACATGAACTACTGAGAACGTTCACAACTTATGATAAATACAATATTAAAATAATTTGGCCGGTTAACAAATATTCTTTAGACTTAATCATAAGGGATGGTTTCTAAGGCTTCGACTCCTGAAAAACATAAATTATATTCCATAACCTGATAATCTATTCTGCATACACAGGGTTATTCATGTTATTCGACACGAAGCACTATAGTTAAAGTAATTGATTTAGACTTAGATTTTCCCTTAGGATTGATACGCAACTATTATCGCTAAATTTTAATTTATTTTGTACAGGGTAGGCCAAAAGCCATAAAAGTATGAAGGTTGTGTTTTTTAAACGGAATACTCTGTATTATTTAATTTTTGGATTTTAATATTAAAATATAGGTAAGTTTAACTAAAGTTTAATTCACCTAAACCTTATGGTTTTTCAAATATCTCTTAGTTTGTGAAAATGTAGTACAGTTTTAGTGCTTAAATTATCAACTGGTGGTTTGTTGTTTTTATCCAAAATTAATACTAAAGGCTACTAACTGAACAACTTTTATATCCCATTTGTGAAATCTTTATTAACTTATACAAGGTGTGTAAAAATTAAGGCAAAATAATTACAATATTTTTTATGTCAACAGCAGATGCCAAATTTAATTGTTTATCGAATATACATTCATACAGCTAACTTTTCACGTTTTCAGGTAAAATGCACATTTCCATTTTACTGATTTTGAGAAATTTTTTATTCATCAAGTCGTCCATGGCGTTTAACATTTCACAAAATGAGAGATATTTCAAAAACCATAAGGTTTAGGTAAATTAAACCTTAATAAAACGTACCTTGGTTTTGAGATCAAAATAAAAAGCGGAAATAATATATAGAGTATTCCATTTAAAAAAACACAACTTTCAGTCTTTTAGGGCTGTTGGCACACCCCGTACAGCAAAAATGCTTTTAAAATTTAGCGCTAATAGGTGCGTATCGATCCTAGGGGAAAATCTTTTTTTTAAATCAATTACTTTAACCATAACGTTTCTTGTCGAATAACATGAATCACCCTATGTAAACTGTTTCAGTATATAAGATACTTGAGTGTATAGTTTTCACACTTTTTATGCTATGGGGGGTGGCTCTTTATTAATTAATAATAAATAATAATTATTATTAATTATTTTAATAAATAATAATAAAATAATAATAATAATTAATTAATGTAAATTATTAATTATACCATAGGCGTTAAACAGTATTCTATACATTGTAAATGCATTAATAAAATATTTAAAAATTTTATTGATTAATTTTTTCTACATAAATTACATTTAGTATAAAAGGGTTGTTTTTTTATGGGTTGAAACGTTGGGTTAACATACGTTCAAACGGTACTTTTAAAAACATAAATGGATGGTTATTGGATTAGTTGTCATTGGGGGTAATTCTCACCCCCTATCACTTCATTTTTACCATTGAACGCATCAAAGCTTTAGTAACTGGCTGGTTTCACTGCTGAAACAGCTTGTAACCACACCGAGAAGGCGAGACCGAAGCATGTTGGACTATTTTCCATTCGTCGCTGGAGGATTTTCAGTTTGAATTACTTATACGGATAAGTCGCTCGCTTCTGTGGGAATTTTTGAAATGTAGTTCTCTGCATTTGGCGTCTCTCGAGTTACATTTAGCAGTTTTAAAACGTAGCTTCAACTGGTGCAGCAGTTGTGACGCTAAAAAATAGTCGCTATTACGAGGCCAGAAAAGGGGACTAATCCCCAGTTATGAGCGTAAAGTGCATGAATCGCCGCAACAACGGTAGCTAATTTAATCGTCCCCATTTTTCAGCGCGATATGGATTTCTGGGCACGTGCAGCTTAACGAAATTCCCCCTCGGCACAAAAAAACAACAACACAGACTAATTCGGCAACGTTGTGACCGAGCTGTCGTCCAGTTATCAATCACGACGCGGAATTAATGCCCATTCGGCACGCTCCTCGTAGACAGAAACAAGTGGTCATTTAGAACCTCGGTATTATGTTAGAAGGCTCGCACTTCCGCGTAGCGTAAGCATCCTCCAGTTAAGTAATTGGCCGGCGATAAATTTTTCTCCGGAGACATTCTCCTTCTCACTTTTTTCGACCCGGTACCGAGAACGTTATAGTCCAGTTTTTTTTTTGCTAGATAAAATTTATCAGCAGACGGATCAAAAAACTGTTTAAAATGGATCAAATATAGTAAAAAACCCAAAATTTTGACAAACCTTATTAGATTTAAAAAATTGGTCTTTTTCCGTTTTTTCGTCATAGCGTAAAAATTATTGACGGAAATGCAATACGTCGAGCAGACGGTTTGTAGAGAATTAAGAGACCTTCAAAATGAGCGTTTCTAAAAGGTAATCGGAGCATTTTTCACCAAGAAAATTTTTTTCCTCCCTTTTTCAAAAATTCACCGCTTTTCTCAGTTTAAAGCTAAAGCTAATTTTGCGTCAAATGTTAGGTTATTATGTCTACTTAAGCGCGCAAAAGTTGGAAGCTCTCGGATGAATAGTTTTTGCACAATTACGTTATTAACAATATAAACCGACATTTTGCAAAATTCGGCGTATTAACTGAGATGGGCCGTTTTTAAATTTTCAAACAGTTTTTGACAGAGAACATCAAAACCTGCATCTTTGCTAGCTTCCATTTTCATGTACGTTAGAACAAAAGTGCGAAAAATGGCCTCGAATATTACGCGAAACGCCTGATTTCTCATTCCAAGCTGTTAGCTCAATTTATAGACTTTCTTTTTGGTAGATAAGATGTAACAGCAGACGGACCAAAAAACTGTGTTTAAAATGGATCAAAGATGATAAAACCCAAAATGTATGTAAATCTTAGCTTATGCGTTTTTTTTAAACATTGGAAATTAAAAAAAAATGGGCAGTTTTCTCGTTGTTACTCCATAGCGTGAAGATTTTTGACAGAAATGCAATACGTCGTACAGACGACTTGTAGAGAACTAAAAGACTTTCAAAATGAGCGTTCCTAAAGGGTCATCGTATTATTTTTCATGGAAAAAACTAGGAAAAACCGTTAAAATGGACCCTTTTTCAAAAATTCACAGCTTTGCCCGGTTTAAAGTTGAAACGCTAATTTTGCGTGAAATGTTAGGTTATCATGTCTACTTTACGTGTCTACATAAACACGTTACAAAAATCAACGAATTAACTGAGATGGGCCGATTTTAATTTTTCAAACGGCTTTTGAAAGATGACATCAAAACCTACAACTTAGTATCTTCGATTTTCATATACGTTTGGAGAAAAGTGCGAAAAATGGCCTCGAATACTGCGCGAAACGCGCGATTTCGCGTTTCAGCTTCGAGCTGAGCTTTTATGCTTCTTGATGCCCCTAATACTCAGCTCGAAATGCGGCCATCAAACTTTTGCATGCTTGAAGAAGACATAATAACCTAACATTTCACACAAAATTAACGCTTCAGTTTTAAACTTGGCAAAGCTCTGAATTTTTTTGAAAAATGGTCCATTTTATCGGTTTTTCCAAGTTTTCTCGGTGAAAAATGCTCGGATCACCTTTTAGAAACGCTCATTTTGGATGTCTTTTATTTGTCTATAAATTGGTCTGAACGACTTATTGCATTTCCATCAATAATTTTCACGCTATGATGAAAAAACGGAAAAACGACCCATTTTTTTAATTTTTACTCTTTAAAAAAAAAGGAAAAGCTGAAATTTGTGTAGATTTAGGATTTTTATCATCTTTGTTCCATTTTATATAAAGTTTTATTGTTCCAGCTGCTGTTAAATTTTATCTACCAAAGCAGCTTCTTTTTTACTTAATAAACTGGGCTATAAGGGAAATGTTCGCTTCGAGTGGGTTATCAAATCGTTTCACGTGTTGCGAACGTAACTGTCATTCGAAATAATTGGATCAGCGGAGTTAACGAAGCGTCGTACGATTCTCAAATTAACGCGGTCGAAAGGGTCGCGTAGGCGTCTTAACGTTTTCCGTGTGCTCCCCCCACTCACTCGGATTTATTAATTTGATTTCAGAGGTAGCGACACGCAGATTGTGTACTGTTTAACCCTCGGAAATGACATGTCCGGCGCTAATTCCATTCGGGATCTAGGGTGCTATTCGCGTCGGGCGGAGCGTTTAGATGACCGTACGATCTGCTATTAAGTTTTAACTGTTCGCCTTAACCAGATCGTTCTGTAGATTCTAGCACTATTAGGGTGGTATTGTCGACAGAAATACCTCGATAACAGCTTGCTCTCGGTTTACGTTTCGCAGCTAACGATTGATTAAAATCAGCTTCCCCAGCTGGCTAGTTAAAAAATTAAACTCTTGGCCCTTACTCCAAACTGCCAGGGGATGGAAATGTAAATGGGGAAGTAAAGTGAGCTTGTTTGTTTAATAATGGACCTTCTTCAGATCTGCGGCTTGGAAAAATTCCCTACCCGATATACACGGTAACCCGAATATGGTAAAAACATTTTTCACGCACTGAACGCAATCTATCTGGAAATCCTGCATTGATATGCAAATTGTAAGGGCGTGTATACGAGTTCAGCATGCCAAAGTGATGAAATTAATCAGGTCACGGAAAATTGAAATTCTGCAGCTAGTCCAGTCGAATACCCAGAAATTAGGCTGTTGTGATTCAGGTAAATACACGAAAAATAAGTAAAAAGGCGAGTAGGTGAAGGGAGATGTTTTTTTATCATCTCATTCGTCGCGTATATCACATGAACATGTATATCATGTAACATAATATTTTAGTATAGAATTATATAATATATACTACATAATACTATATAATATACTTATATAATTATGTTAGGATGTATGTCCCAATGCAGAGGGTAATTAGGCCATCCACTTTGTTATAACTCACCACCTGATGGCGCTACAGCATATAATAACGATCATATTAAAATAATAAATGCCTTGATTATTGTGCTTGTGATGTACAAACAGCATACAAAGGGCGAAGTTTAGCATACATGCTACTCAACTTAACCTCTTGTTATCTTGTATAACATAAAATGTTCATTACACATGGTTGTTGCCAACAATACACTTATACACATCCTATGAAAATAGAAATGGAACAAAATTAAATTTATGTTACAAATTTAAACGTAGGATTGTAGTGTTAACAAAATAAATAAAATAGGTAGGTAAGGTAAGGTTTTAACAGTATGCAGCATATGTACCTAATGTGAATTAACTAGTAATTCTTTATATTTGGCATTTAACAGGTTAAGTGAATGTGTCATGAAAGATCTAGGGACACTATTGTAAACTGACACAGCATTATATGTGAATGATTTTCATGGACAAGAGGTGTAGTTTATATACATTTTCTATCTTCAACCATCCAAGTTCTTTTATTTTGTTTGGCACTCTATCGTATTTTCTTAGACCATGAACGAATCTGCAGCGACTATTTTGCACCCTTTGCAGTCTGTTCTTCGTACCCCGTTGGTATCAATTTCTATATCATTTAAACGATAGCCATGGAAATTTGTGAATTAGATATTTAAGCACGGGAAATACTTTCGCACTATCTGTTTTATTCTATCTCACCAACAGCTGACACTACAGCACATAAAATTCTAGACAATTGAACCGATCGCCATAAGAATAGGTACAAATTCATATTGAGAATGTTTTCGTGATAATAACTCTATTTTAACTCACCACTAGATGGCGCTGCAGTATATAAACTTTTCTACCCTCCGACAGATCTTCATGTAAATTAGTACAAATTGGTGTGTGCGCAAAAAAGTGTTAATTTTTTAAATCTTTGATTGCTGGCATGTAAGTTAAAGTCGACTACAATTTTTCTTTAAATGGTATTGTAATGCACGCCGAGTATACTTGATATTTAGAAAATGATATTGATTTTATTGCGTTAGACACTATGCACGATCTATATGTATATTCGAGTTGTAACTGTTTTAAATAAGTGAGCGAGCGAACTCGCGAGGGATATCATCTAGCAGCCATATAAATGCTACAAAATTACTAAGATAGGCACTTCGAAAATTTCACCAAAAAAAGTATTTGCGTTTTCGACCACAACTTCCTTAATTTTTTAAGCTATTGGATCGCTTCAAGAACCATTTTATAAGAATTTTCAAGCGCTGTAATATCTTTCGTTTTGACCATCTTGAACCTGTAATTTTTGAATTTCCATGTTGAAAGGGCTAGGGACAGGTGGTTCATACATTGAAATTCAAATCTCTGACAGCGATATCTCAATTTTCACCCTATAAACATAAAAGTAAGTACAATTTTCAGCACGAAAGAAGCGCGCGTTAGTTTTCATAGTGAAGACTTTTACCAGAGCTAATTTTTGAAGGTCTTTTTAAGTTCTACAAAAAAGTATTTATAAAAATACCTACAGAAATTCACCGTTTTCTTATAGTTTCACGTTATAAAGTTCGAATTAATTTAACAACGAGCAGTGAGGTCGCTTCAAGAAGGCATAACTTGTCTGCCGTTGTGGCTACAGAAAAAAATCTCTTGTTTATTTAATACGTTTCATTTTTTTCTAATTTCTTTGATAAAATGTAACGTTTTTTGATTATTCGTAAAAAATTGTTTAAAAACGTGCGTCTTTTGAACGAAAATTCAACACTTTCAATCAAGGATATCTCAAAAGCCTATAAGTACTATAATATGTACGCAATGTGGATTAAACTGTAGATTAAGTATGCAGAGTTTAAAAAAAACCTTTGATTAGTTTTTGAGGTAACGTAAAAATGACACCGATTTTAAGGAAAATTATTTGAATTTTAGTGAAGTTCATCAAGCCCAAAAACAAAATTTCAGCTTCACTATTTACGATTTCTAAGAGCAAGTCGACCAGATACACCCACAAAAGCACACCAACAAACATTTTTCAGTTTCGATGACCTCAAATCGTCCAGAAAAGCTAATATCTCAAATTCCAAAATTCGACCCGATTACAGTACTTCTCATTTTATGATTATGTACTTCATATGAGAAAGACGTAAAATATGAAAGGGTAGTCTGATGGTCTGGACAGAGTGCTATATGCAATATCGCTTGATATTTTTAGGGTTTTAATACTAACCAGGAATAATTAGATCACGTCCGTTTATTATTGGGAACAAAATAAGTGAGTGTCACATGTCAGCAGTAGAGAACTTTTACGTCATCAAGTCTCGTACGTCATTTTAACATTCAGTATTGCAATTTTTGCAGAATTTTTACGTTGCATTGATAGAAATTCACACAGGCCTTCTGTTCTGGTGACGAAAGAGTCTAAAGTTTTATGGTCTACAAATCTACAATATTACCTAACTCTATTTTTTATGGATATTAAAAAAGCCACTCTCTTGGGATAATTGCTATGTTTTCCGTCAAATCCGTCCGTCAATACTCCAGCAATAAGGGCCCTCGCAAGTCACAGCTGCCGTGCGTCTACTGCACGTGCACACATCGAACTCAACATATAAACGTTCTTTTGATTTTTGGAAATAGTTTTTAACAGTTCAGATTAACAAGATTTCTTCGAGCAGGGCATTTTATATAAAAAAAATGTTTCCTAGTATTCACTGATTATTAAAAGAGCCTGTAAAAATGGCTTGTACCTAAAATTATAATAAATATATATATATATATATATTTGATAAATTATATTTATCTTAATAAAATAGTGATATATACACGTGGTTGCAAATACAAATATTAATTTGAATACAGTGGGTGTTAAATGGGCGAAAAGCAATAGAATATAATTTTTCCAATCCTCAACTGACTTTAATTGAACAAGGAAAACTTTTTTCTTTTGTGACTTCAGTTTCCACGTATGTCGAAATCATTAGAAAGTGAAACTTTGATAGAAAATCAAAAACAAATCTTTTGAAGTCCGCTTTTTACTCGTATTTATATTTTACTTTATTTTACCACTCGAATGCTAGTTTAGAGTGAATTCGATTTTTACTTTTGTTACTGAAACACGTCTTGTTGATATAAATCCTAATATTCCGCAAATATTTTAACCAAACGCAAAGTCTTAATTCAAGATTGAGAAGTTAAAACTTTAATTTTGCAAACACTCCAACAATCAAGTATGCAACTGTGTTGCAACAACGCCGCATAATTTTTTGACGTTGTTATAAACTGAACAAAAGAGGTGAAATTTACAACCGTATTAACCTGCATAATATAATTGTAGTAAGTTATGCAGTAAAAGTTATAAATGATTTTCTTTCGGTGACACCTTTAGAATGACGCCTTTACAGAGATTGTCTGCATTCTTTCCTTGCAGGAAATGGAACGCGTAAGGAAACGATGTAAGGAGATGACACATAGGAATTTCGTAAATTTCCTTGAGTTTCATATTCCCGCTGGATTTCCCATTTACTCGTCACTTCGTTCCTTTTACGAGGTGAATACGAAATTTCTTTGGTAAGTGAAAGCCGTGTTATAATTTGCCATCTCTAATAGTAATCGGATACGCTTGGTAATAATAGTTTATCAGTTGTTTTTGGATATGGCTGACACGGCTTTGACGAACCGAAATGAAATCATTGATCAGGCTATTGGTAATATAATTACCGATGTAAAAAATTTGGATGCAGCCTATCAATTTTCATGTGAATAGATGAATTGCAATGAATTATTTTATTAAGGTTCTCATTTTATCTTCAAAGCAATTTACCAAACTCCAGTAGAGTCATGCAGGTTTTTGTTTTTGATAAACCTTCCGTGTTATTTTCTTTCTCTTTTCATTGTACAACTAACCTAATTTAAAAGCGAGCCGCAACCGAGCAAGTGGATTGCAGTACAGAATTATCCCATTTCGTAAATTGATTACCAGAATTTCCGTAAATATCCTCGACCCGAAGTCTCTCCTTACAGTCCTTCACGTTCAATTTTTTAGCAAACATAAAACCGCACTTGCTGTAATTAATTGGCTCGATAGTGCATTTATTATACGCGAACTAGTAAACAGAAAATAAATTGTGTGATAAAAGTGTCCTTTGTTTTTAATTGGCGAGCAGAATTCCCTAAGGGTGAGTTATTTTCTCAGGGAATTATGTGTTTGTTATTTAGCAAGTTAATGGAAAAACATGGGACTCCATTAGAACATACACTGAACCTCTGAGCATGAGTTAGTGGAAGCAAGGTAATTTTTTACTGTATTTACCTTTTTATTGAAAAAAAATTGTCCTGCTCTTGGGAAAATTCTGCTATTTTATTCAGGACGTTAGTTAAGTCCAAACAATTTAATTACTGATGGGTGTACTTTGGAGAAATCTGTTCTAGTGAAAGAAAATAGTTTCAGAACAAAAAATGTGTTTAGGAATTAAATTTTACGTATGAGTACAGCAGGCTTTATTAAAAAAAAACCTGTTGCTACTGATATCAATATTGTATGCAGACAGTATTGAGCAGACAATATTGTATTATAACAGTTGTTGCCATCGTAGGGGTATGATGTGAGGTTCAAAACTGATTAGATTTGTAAGAATTACAATTCCAAGCCTGACGAGTAATAAGTAAAAAGGAAAAATCCGATGTAGAAGCATATATAATAACCTAAAAATACAAAAATAGTATCCATAGTTCTAAGCTATAACAGGAAAAATTCGTTTTGGCACATAAAATGACCTCATTATAGAGGTTAGGCAATTTGGCATAGGTTGGATAGTTGGGGATTGGCAATCCTTTCTTGTTAAACATTATTGAGCCAAATGGGCCAAGTCGTCCTATTTACTCCCTATTTACCCGCTATTTTATGATGGAGCAAAGTTTGACTGAATTCTGAAAATGTCGATAGAAAGATCTTTAAGGCCATGAATCTCAATTCTAACTTTCCGACTAACTTCAATAATAATTGTGATACATGATTAGTTAGCGGTTGTTGGTCTTCCCTTCGTGATTCTACTGGAATTGTTTAAACTCTAAGTTGTTTAAACACAAGTCCCTCTTACATTTTTATGTTTCCATTGAAAATACAAATATTTGATTTTCATGGACTATAATTTTTCCGGATTTCTTTTTTACATACTAACGTATTTAAACGTTATATGAAATAAATATGATTACTTAGCATTACTACAGACAGAACATACGTACTGGATGTGCTGTTGCTCTTGATATTGGTAGCATTTTATAGATTCGCAAGAAATACATTATTGGTATATCACATGACATAATCATCACGCATAATAACGATAGTAAAAATTTAGACCATAGTAATATTAGTAATCACTTCTTCACAAAAATTCATTCGATGATAAAAATTTGAACCATAGTAAATTTAGTTATCACTTCTTCACAAAAACTCATTCTTCTAACAAAATTTTCTTCCATGTTCTCATGAGTTGGTACCATTTTATGGGGATGCATTTTGTTTCCTTCCAAGGATTTATGAATGGGTAATGATTCCAATAATGCTGCTGCTTGTCGAATAGAATATACTATAAGATTTTCCTCAAACTCCACCATATCCAATTTGAAAACTTTGTTACTTGCATCGAAAGGTGCTTCTTTATCTTCCTTTCATGCCCAAATTCGCGAAACTGCTTTTCAGTTTTGATAATTATCCTTTGGAGTCTTATCAAAAATGAGAACATACACGTATTTGTTTAGATTAATATACACTATAAGGCTGTTTTGTCACAATGTACTATCTTTTTACTTTTGAGAGTTTGTGGAAGCTTCTAAAAGTTAGAAATTATATAGTATTCTTTTACGCATTACAAGCTGAGAAATATAATGTATTTTACTTAGCAAGCAGTATAAAACAGTATACTTTCGTCCACCACTCAGCCGGAAATAAGAAATCGCGCGTTTCGCGCAATGTTAGAGGCCATTTTTCGCACTTTTCTCCAAACGTATACGACAATCCAAGATAGCCAGGTTGTAGGTTTTGATGTTCTTTTTCAAAAACTGTTTGAAAAATTGAAATAGGCCCATCTCAGCTAATACGCCGAATTTTGTAAGATTTCTGTGTATATTGTTAATAACAATTGTGCAAAAATTGCTTATCCGACAGCATCCAACTTTTATATGCTTGAAGTAGGCATAATATCCTAACAATTCATTCGATATTAGCGCTTCAGCTTTATACTGGGCAAAGCTGTGAATTTTTGAAAAAGGGTCCATTTTAACGGATTTTCCAAGTTTTCTGGTGAAAAATGCTCATATCGCCTTTTTGACAGGCTCATTTTGAAAGTCTTTTAATTCTCTACAAATCACTTGTACAACGTATTGCATTTCCGTCAATAATTCTCACGCTATGGCGAAAAAACGGAATAACGATCTAAATTTTTTAATTTTTAGTGTCTAAAAGACGCAAAAACTCAGATTTATCTAGATTTTGGGTTTTTATCGTGCTTGATCCATTTTAAACAAACTTTTTTGATGCATCTGTTGTTAAATTTATGTATCAAAACAGCTTTTCTTTTGCTCTATCAGCTGGGCTAATAGTCTTCTTTGTAGATTACAACTGTTACGTTTCCGTTATCACTGTTTATCACAGTTTTTGGTGTAAGGTAAAATCTTGAATTTTCACAATTTTTAAACCTACACCTACCTGAAGTGTAAGTAAACGTTTCTTATTCATCAAAGTGACTCACAGCAGTAAACACTTTTTATTATGAGATAATGAGTTAAATTAATACAAATATTATGGTATAGATATTTTATTTATTTGTTTCATCCAACTTTTCTATATAAATTACATGCTTGTCTCTCTTATTTATGAAAAATAATTCAAATCTAAAATGGTTCCAACGATTTCTAGAATTGTGTGTGCGAAGCACACGTACCCTTATCGACTTGTTTCTATATTCTTTTGTTAAAAAAAAAAACTATTCAGTTCATTTAGTTCATCGTATATTTCTATCATAATTCTTTATTTTTTTGTCATTAGCGCATATGGCACATCGTTTCTTCCAAATCGAAAAACTTTTCTAATAAATGCTAAATGAAGAGTATTTTTCAACTTCTCGATGTAATACGTGTTTTTCAATAATTCAGTTAATAACGATTGTTCGACAACTTTAATCTCTCCCTAAGTTAAGGGTTCATTAGGAACGTCATCACAAGATTGTAGCAAGTATCAGTGAAAGGTCGCTCTCGTGTTTTCTGCTAATTCATCAGACCGGCACTTGAGCGGTTCAGAACACGGCGTGGCACCGGAAACTTTTTAAAAGAAAATTCTAATTCCGTCGGTAAAAGTTAAAATCAACCGTCGTCGAGGAGTCTTTTGCAATAAGGGCCGTCTGCGCTCCTCTCCTCTCCTCTCGCTTTTCCCAAAACAACTTTACGCCGCACAGTTCTCGACGTGTTAAATTAAATTCTGCTCTCAGATCCGACTCACTTAAGAAAGTTGGGGATTGCGACCGGGACGAGAGAGCTCGCCCAAACTTTTTCATTGGCTCTCTATTCTCCGGTCAATCGTTCCGGCTCCGGTCCGGCTTTTCCATACGAATCGTCGAATATTGTCCCTAGCCGAAGTCGATGCCAGGCGGTATGCGGTCGTAACTTCGGGGATTCATGAATATTGTTTACTGTGAGCAGTGACTAGCTCGAAATGAGGTTCCGTACAGTCGATGCACATGAATGTACCATTACCGGCAAATTGTTTCCAACTAGTTGTTTCCATTACAGGAACGGGGGCCTCGGGAGAGGCGGACGTTCGAACCAACGGATCGGGTTCAATTCGGCGGAAAAGTTGCGATTTGAGCGTTCAACAAGCAGAAGAAAGCGGAAACTTATTATTTTAGTAAGAACGGTTAATACGGTTAAATATGGTAAAATCGTAAAAAATCTAATATATTTTACATCCGTCACATGGGCTTCGATGTTAATGGAGAAAGATGTTTCAACAAACAGAAGACATTTAAATCACTTCACTTACTTATTTATTGAATTATTGCAATTCATTAAACGATAGTTTTTAGTTGTCAGTTCAGTCATTGAATATTTCAGTTATTGGTGGATTTAAACCTCGATTTCATAGAAACAAGAAATATAGCATTCAATGTTCAATCTTAAAGTAGGCGGCTAACGCCATGGCGGCTAACGCATCTATTTTTAATCATAATAATCAATCAATTGTAATTACGTATATCATGTAATACAACAATGATTGTATTGGTTTAAATTTGAAAATCATTCTAACATGCTGTTGCATAAAACTTTAAATTTATAAGTACAACGGTGCACATTCACTGTACCATAATGTAGACAGTAATAAGTGTAGTCACTCTCCGAATTGCCGAAAACCATCACCTCTTGTCATCTCTACCCCCTCACCCGGAAGAGAAGCTTGTGGTCATTTTGTACACGGTGTCTTCGCGTAAGATTGTACACGGTACGACAAACGCACCGTCAACTACTAACGCCAAATTTATTGGAAAAAGTATTTTTTTGCAATACAACAAATCGTCATCGTGGAAACAAAAATCAGTTTTAGCCATTGAAACTTCTGACTAACGAAATTTACAAACTGTAGAAGGTAACGCACTTGTATATGTCGGTGGATACTTTTTACGTAAGTGTATTTTAAAACACTCATGTGACATTTGTGTCAGTTACAGCAACAATAAAAAATCCGATAGAAATACCAAATTTTGCGAGCTAAAGAAATATAAAGGCAGTCATAGTGAGATATTTGGAGGTTTAACCGTCCCTCCAATTGATTTTATTAATTATTTAGTAGCATTAGAAGAAATTTTTACATCCAAATTCAACGACCTCTGTATACATGAAGGCGCAGGAATGGCATGGCTAAATCTATTTAAAAATGTTAAATTTTCACACCCATGTCCCAATTTCCCTCATATTTATTTTATTTCCCTATACACAAGATTAAGAATCTATTATATATTAAAGTTTGCGAATAGAGAAATAAAACATAAAAAAATAATAGGGAAAACTCTAAATTAAATGTATTAAAAAACATGTAAAAACTGGAGTAAGTATTTGCAAATACACAATAAACTTGTACTTCATTATATTTATACCTAATACGGTCATTACGTATGTACTTATATGTTGGTTGCTATTATGTGTTATCTCTAAGTACTTTGTCTGTTTAGGGTGTGCCTACTACGCGAACCTTTTTCAAGTCCTGCAACTGATTTCAAACCTTATCCTTAACAATTCGCAAACAGCAATTACTTCAAGAAGTACTGATAAATTCCTGATTACAATTGTATATGATGTACTTCGGCCTTATACGTTTATAAATAATCTTGCGCCGACAAAATTTCAACTAGTCTGAATCTTGGAATATCTTTAAAATTCGTCCGCCTCCCGTATGTCGACGGTTTAATGAAATTATCGATTTCACAGTCGCTTTACCCCTGCACATTGCAGATTCGGATCCTTTACGGGGACTATAAAATGATTTATGATAGGTAGCAAAAAATGCCGGTTTTTCGAGGAGATCAAAGGAGTGACTCGACTAGTTTTATGTATAGACTATGACTGTTCGTTACCATGTAAATCGTCATATTTTCCGTGAGGCAAATCTATTTCTGCCTCACGTTGGATATAGGAGTATGCTTGACGTATATGTCGAAGGGACGCGGCCGGCAGTCAAATCGAACGATACTTCCATCTCCTTCTAAAATATGTGATAACTTACTGTGATCCTTATCTAGCCCGTTGTACAACTGTTAAGAGAGGCGTGCCTCTTGATGTAACGTCATATCACACTCCTCAGTAATAGAGAGAAAGGACTATAGTTTAACTGTCCAGAATTTCGTACAATTTTAAATTTGTTTTGAATGAGGCTGCTACTAGTGTTGGTAAAATAATTAAATATATAAAATATTTGTCAAAGAGTTAGATGGGCTACAACCAAATTTACAATCATTAGCTTCCATCTAGGAAAAACGAAATAGGTCTTTTTCAAAATCGTGAAGAAAAGAGTGAAG
Organism: Cryptocephalus primarius; assembly: GCA_963576515.1. Taxonomy (NCBI): domain Eukaryota; kingdom Metazoa; phylum Arthropoda; class Insecta; order Coleoptera; family Chrysomelidae; genus Cryptocephalus; species Cryptocephalus primarius. The sequence continues at coordinate 14,782,137 of OY754940.1, read as the reverse complement.
GGTTGAACGGGTTATTTGACAATCAATAAATGAAATTATATACAGCATTTTGTAGAGAATTAGAAATAATAAGTACTAATAGGGCAAATACCCCTACAGACTTTGTATTACACCTCCATTCTCCATGTAACGGTTACGCCCCGACTAGAAATTATTTCCTGTACCCGACCAGGACCCGGCCGGGATTGCTCGTCTAGCACCCGGCAAGGACTGTAACGCAGATGTGCCGTCGGGTCCTGATCAGGACGACCTGACGTGGACCCGACCGGGCATTCCTGGCGTGGACCCGGTCAGGTCATCCTGACCAGGACCCGATCGGGCCGGTGTTATAGGGTGCTAGACGGGCATGCCCGCCCAGGTTTGCAAACACGGTTTGCCTACCCAAATTTCTAGTCGGTGCGTAATATTGTATTTTAAGTAAAACTGTACGCACCACTTTTGAAAAATTATCTTAATAAGACATATGGCACATTGCTGATAAATTTCTCTTGAAAATAAGAAACAATCTTTGAGTTTGTAATAAAAATTTCCTGATTGATCCTAAATTAACAAATAAATTACGGTTTTTGTCCAGTGAATGATTAATATTTTTGGGCTATCTTAGAATATTTTGTAAAACAGACATTGAAAAAGCTAATTCTAAATTTCAACAATCAATTAGACAAAATTATTCGCTTTTTTAAATTCAGAGATTTTCTTTGTTTTTCATGACGGTTTTGTCAACAGTGTAATTATTACACTTATTTTATGTACAATTCCATTTGTTGATTGTGAGAAAAGGTATTAGGGTTTACATACTTTAGCAGTATTTTTTCGTTTTTATGCATTGTTTTTATAACAACTTGCCAGTGAGGTTTTGTTCATACGACATTTTGTTTAAAAATCAGTTTTCTACAAACAGCTCTTGGTCTATAAGTCTTCTATATATTTTGGACCATATCCCTCATCAAAATTGTTTTACAACACCCTGTACATTAGATAGTACTATATAATATAGACGGTATTAATTCATCTAATTTTAGTTATAATCTATGTTTTCTTCTAGTATTGATTAATTAATTATGTATGATTACAATAGTTCAAATAATTTTATTGGATTCGAAAATAATACGTTTTATTTTCAGGTAAATTCACATGCTATTTTAACTGGCACTTCTGCTAGCAAATTTGGAAGGTTTTCGTCTCTTTATCAGTCGCGAGTCATTAAGTAACAAACAGTTTTTTGCGTGCGTTGTAACGTTGAACACTGTCCGTATATATTGAATATTCCTTGTTTGGAATTTTATTTGTGCGAGAACACGCGTTGGAGCCGATTCAGTTTTAATTATTGAAGGTCACTTATTTAAAAAAGTAAAAATTTATTTTCTCTAGAAGGTCCGAGAGTAATTTCTTTGGCAATTCTTTTAGATTCGCGTTTGAACTTCGTTCTAGTGTTCTTAATGATTGTCTCCGGTTAAAACGTGATTTTGACTGCAAGGCGATCGGCAGCAACGGTTTGTGTAAGTGATTTATTAAAACTATATTGGAATGACAATTCTAGAATTTTTCTGACGCTAAGTCTTAAGTTTCTTTTTATTTGTTTAAGTAGTGGTAGTGACATATATTCTGGAGGCAGTAGGTGCACCCTGGAAGACCGGGTATCGGGCTTTGTCATTGTCAAAATGGTTTTTTCTTTTTAAATTATTTGTCATACGAGGTGATTTTCGTATTTTGAAATATTGGCTCTTCTGGACGTTTTAATGTCCATGCAAAAGTTGGATGGCCGCATTTCGAGTTGAGTGTTGGGGGCTTCAAGCAGCATAAAACGGTTTTGTTGTCCTCTTTCGAAAACGGTTTTAAAAATTAAAATCGGCCCATCTTAGTTAATAGGCCGAATTTTGCAAGATTTCGCTGTATATTGTTAATAACGTAATTGTTCAAAAACTATTCATCCGACAGTACTCAACTTTGACATTCTCAAAGTAGACAGAATAACCTAACATTTCACGCAAAATTTGCTCTTCAGCTTTAAACTGGACAAAGCGGTCAATTTTTGAAAAAAGGTCCATTTTAAAGTTTTTTCCACGTTTTTTCGGTGAAAAATACTCGGATCACCTTCTAGAAACGCTCATTTCGAAGGACTTTTGATTCTCTACAAATCGTCTCTACAACATATTGCATTTCCAGCAATAATTTTCACGAAGCTCAGATTTTTCTAGATGTTGGCTTTTTATCACCTTTGATCCATTCTTAACAGTTTTTGCTCCGTCACCTGTTCTATTTTATCTACCAAAACAGCTTTTTTTGCTTTTTAAACTGGGATAAACCTTCAGCAAAAATGTTTCGAACTATTAACGATTAACATCAAATATTTAATACAAACTCGAGCTCGTTGCAGTTGTAATGACTTTTCCTTTTAACAACTAAATAAACCGTTTAACTTTGCGAGTGTGGCGCGTCGGAATCCATTTTTTGTTGGGTTTGGCAATTATTCTTTAATGTTCTTTCGCCCCAGCAATTATTCAAGCAAAGGGGAAGAGTCTAGGGTCGACCTAACACTTCCTCGACCTACTAAAATAACAATTTCTGTATAAGAGCCCGGTTATTCGGGGAACCTTAGGACGTTATTTTCTTCTCGCTGGCGCCGAATTTAACTAGTCATGGGGGTGTTGTTAAGTGCCCCCTTCGGCCGTATCCCCTCTCAGAATGGCCCTTTCGTCTAACTGGATGCATCTAAGTGATAGTGTAGTTTCGAATTCAGGGGATCTACGGTATTTGTCTGCGGTGTAGGAATTTAAGGAAAGTAATGGGATAGATGAATAAAGTATGAGGAAGGAAGTCCTGCTCCTGTTTTGAAGATAATCCGCCAAATGTTGATAAAAAAGAGTGATAAAATCGCTATTGCTGCATATATCAAACAGACTCTTATGAAATTCCTCGCTGACGTTTTCGGATTACATCGATGGAAATATTCATGAAGGCACGTGTAAGAATAGCTCCAATATTAGAGCTGCGATGTCGTACGGAATGGATAATGTATGTGGAAAATAGAAGCATACGTACGTTTTATCGAGGATAGGATCGCTTCGGGAAGAATTTAGTACACGTGATAAAATTCATACTAATAGTTCCTCGCGACGCCAAATTTGAATTTGAAGAAACCTCCTCCATCGCCGACACTACACGATTTATACCTTCCGATTTTTCAATTAGGTTCGAACGGAATCGGTCGATCAATTAAGCGGCAATCCATCACCGATATTTCATACTCTTTCGTTCTGTTGTCGGCCCGCCTTTTGCACCTTTCGTTCCATCGCCTCCGGGCAATTTTTCACGCTCCGGTTGCCCGTTAATCAGGCTGGATGGTGAAATGATGGTCACATGTTAATTAATAGCCGCTGGGCAAACAATTCTGTCGGAACGGTTTAGTTAGCAAATTAGCTTCCGACATGTCTTACGGGTAAACTAATGAACCAGCGTCTGCACCACGTAAACTGCCTTCGAAGTAACGTAACAGAAACTAATCGTCTCCATGAATTATTATTTAAAGCAGCAGTATGCGCAACACCGTCGATGACTCTGTTAACTATTGGGGAGAATCGGGAAGCTTGTATTAATGTTATATGCTTCAGAAATATTGTATGTATGGATAATAAATATACTGTCCATGACAAATATAAAGAGGCAAATAGATTTACTGATTATAAATAACTACAAACTTAATATAATAGTTGAAAATGCGTTCTTACAAAAATGAAATTTGTTATCAATTCTTATAATACATAGTTCAATTTATGATAACAATACCTTAAAGGTTATTTTTTGACGCGACACAAAAGCGTCGTTATTGCGATTATTACACATTACTGCGATGCATTAGTATTTTTTATTATTTTTTCTAATGGGTCGAGGCTAGAGATTGACAGATTTAGAGAAAAGGCAAATTATTGCATTAAAAAGTGAAGGTCTTAGTAATAGGGAAATAGCAAAAAAAAAATAATAAGAAAAGTGCCAATGTTATTGATAATTTTGTGAAATATAGGGACAATTATGGAAATAAAAAGTTACCAGGCCTCCCACGAGCACTTTCCGAACTTAAAGAGAGAGCGATTTTGAGGGTTGCCTCTAATTCTATGCTTTCTGTGTCGGTAGTAGCCCAAGAAGCTGGTGTGCAGACCAATGTACGAAACGTACAAGGATTACTCAAAGCTTCTACCTTGATTTCCAGAAGAAAACTAAGAAAAAGTCTCCATTAACTCTCACACATATTAATGGTCGGTTACAGTTTGCACAGAAGTACTTGTCATGGTCAAAAGAATGGAAAGTCAGTATTTTTTTCCGACGAGAAAAAAATTAATTTGGGCGGTCCTGACGGTACTCGTTTTATTATCATAATTTAGGAAAGGAAGAGATAATTCCCTCGCGTCGTCATACTGGTGGAGGGTCAGTCATGATATGGGCTGCGATTGGGTATAAGAAAAAAACATATATACAGTTTTTGTCAAAAACCGTGAATACACAAAGTCATGTAAATATTCTTGACAACATCAACACGACAATGCTAGATTACACTTGGTAAGAGTAGTTTCCTCCTGTCTTGAGGAACATAATATCAAAGTGTTGGAGCGGCATCCAAGATCTCTGGATCTAAACATAATTGAGAATGTTTGGGGACGTCTTGCATGAAAAGTTTATGAAAATTCAAAACAGTATTTTAGTGCAGGTGATCTGAATTTCTCAAAATTAAATTAAGGAACTGTATAACCATATTCCAAATAGAATATTTGAAACAATCAGATTAAAATGTAACCGATTTTAATAAAGCTTAATATAAAGAATAAATATTTTTTTCAATGCCCCTATCTTTTTGTCGCATCATATTTAACATAGTTTCAGAAAATAAAACTTGAACGAATATATGGACTTTATAAATCCGTAACATTTAATCCTTTAATAAAGCCTTTTCATAATTTGACTTACTTTGTTTTGAAATAAATAAATGTTGGTACGTTTGTTCACATTATACCTTGCCCCTATATTTTTGTCGCGCGCTGTATTATATCTTTGGACTTTGGAAAGAGAATGCTCTTGTTACAATTGCGCATTTAAACGGTAACGTAATTTTCTTTTATTACGGTCCAGAATTTCACTCAACGAATACAATTTTTGAACTGTGCTAACGTCCCTTAGCAATTTCATTGAGCTCTCCAGAAGGATATTTTTAAGTACGTAAGGGTGTAAGCCAACTTTACTCTCATCTCGTGTAATAGAGGTAGGTTCTTAAGTGCCTCCTGAGGGGATAGTGCGCGGAGTGTCGGAGAAAATTAATTTTTAATTAGCTTCTTCGGAAGATTAGATCGTCCGTATTGCACATTCATTAGAGTTAATTGGTTGGCATTGGTTATAAAGGTTATATCGTGCGACACTGGATTGGAAATTAATGAAAAAGTCACCTTAGATTCTCAACAGTTTTGCATAAGTTTTAATAAGTTCTTAGAAACCCCTGAACTAATATGTATGGACTATGACACCAACTTCGTATTGACTAGAGCTTTTGAACACTCGATAATGAAAATATACCTAGGCCTAAATTTTTTTCTAATTTTATAAACATAACGACTGTTTTATTACTTCGAATTGAAATTAGGATTGTTAGAAATTACTTATTTTTAGGACTTCTTGTTTCTCCACTACCTAATCAATGTGTAAAGCCCACTACCGATATAATCGGATTAAATTTCACTGCAATTACTAGAAATAAAAATCAATACATATACGCTTGTGTTTTATTAATCGCAAAACGTTTCCGGGAAATTATTGGAATGAAGCTTAACCTATTTTCCTTTTATAGTGGGAAATTCTGCAGTCAGTCATTTGAAGGCATATCATTAATTTATTACTTTAAGGGCCGACTTTTTGGCATTATTTCAATGAAAAAGGAAAAAACACACGCAAATGGACGTATCATACATCCAAAAAGGAACGCGATAATTTATAATTTTTGAAACCATCGTTGAGATTGTGATACTTCTGATCAAAAACAATTTAATAAAACGAATAATTTTCATTCCTATTTTCACACTCTCTTAAAGGAAAATTAGGAGTTGCAATTTTTCTCTGAACCATCTTGGAACCCCTAAGTTTAAACTTGCAAAATTTAAAGTTTCTATTTATTCGGGCAGTGTTAAATGTCATCCCATTTTCTATCCCCCCCGTAAACGATATTCGAAGTTTTATGGGTGCCAGACACTTGGTACAGACAAGAGAACTCCGCTAGATGTCGCTTGTAACAGAAAAGTTGCTGAAAAAGTAATTCATAGTGATCGTAAGTAATCGGAAAGCCGTGCTCGTACAGAGTTCATATTTTAGACGTATGAGCAAAAGTGAATTCAGGTGAAGGTAATTTCCCCTCACGGTCAGAAATATCCCAAAATAGTTTGAGCTGTTCAACGCACGACGAAGAATACTTCAGGGAGAATAAACATGAGTAGTAATAGAGGTATTGTGGGATAAGGCGTAATATTAACGACAATTTAATTTCTTAATATATCTACTTGTCAAAAGGATACAAATATTTGTACGTTGACTCTTAATCTACATATTGCAAAGTAAAGTCGTAAATTAATATTAATTCTATGCCCAAAATGAAAAGTGATTTTGGAATAAAACATGTTTGTTTCAAATTGTTTATAGTTTGCTTCGAACAATTTCCAGCAATACTTTTATAATAAAAAAAGTTTATATCCACATATACATATACTGCAGTCTAAAAGCAAAATACTTGTAAAATGGTGTTCATATATCTGAAGGTTTTAACTCATAGCAGGGCATAATAGATTATATATACATATCGGGATATCCCAGATTTTATATCCAACTGCTGAAGTTGTAAATCAACACCTAAAATTAACGTAAAATAACTAAAACTTTAACTCAAAAAAAAAAAACTGTTTTCATAGCCTTAAGCATTTTATAGATATGGTAGATTCTCGTAAACTTCCAATCCATCATAGGCAAGACGAGTTTGCTGCTAAGTTCACAATCGTTCACAAATTATACCTGAAATTCTCGATTTTGAGATGTTTTACGAATATACACTTAGACGCAATCGATCCCTGATACTCGAAAATCCTTATATATCAATTTTCATAAAAATCGTTTGAGCCGTTTTTGAGAAGCGATAAACATAAAAAGGGATGTTAATCAACTGTAGGTGGAATAAAATAGTTTGTTTAATATAGGATCCTGTATTATTCGCGTATATATATATATATATATATATATATATATATATATATATATATATATATATATATATATATATATATATATATATATATATATATATATATATATATCTTATATGATTATGTCAAGAATTGAAATTGTCAAATTTCGTGATTGGTTTGCGTTAAATAATATTTTAGAAGCTTACCAATTTCTTTTTGAATTCTTCAGGTTTTGGTTTTCGCATTAGCCTTAACTTAAATTCATGCCCAGTATCTCTCTCCATGATAGAGAAACATTTCAGGAGAATTCCACGACTGTGTTATGAGACTTAGGTCTCGTCTTCAATTTTTTAAAATAATATATTTAATTAAAAAATTCTTAATATGGCATTTGCAGTATATAATGTGTTTCACGTTATGGTAACATAGATCATGTTGTCCAGTTGGATTGTATGAGTAACGTTTGGTGAATATTTCTCGGACAAAAGTGTTATAACATCGTTACATCAAACATTAACATTAACACCAGAACGGCATTATTACGCCCTCTTTGTAACGGCACCCCACTCGATAGGGTTGTAATTATTAAACGTTTTGAATTATTTGACTATAAAATAAATTATTTCATAGTTTAAGGTTATATCGTTGTTTCAAACCTATCGAGTGAAATGTCGTTATAGTGTGCAAAAAAATTGGCGGGGCTGTTCCCTCCACTGCGCGTGATGTGTTACAGTCTTTACTTATCGTAATAAATTCTTTGATTCTTTAGCTATTCAGTGATGTAATTGAAATTTGGATGGGGATAATATATATGTAGCTACAACACTAAACTGTATTTGGTTATCATTAGTTTTTTTGAATTGCGTCCCTATGGAAGCAATTTTAAAGACGAATTCACGTCAAAATGCGGTTCTGGCGCATATGATCAATTCGATAATCTACACTTTTTGAATTTGTTGTATATAATTTAAAAAAATTACACCTTCTTTCCGAGCAATACTTACCAAACGTTACTCATACAGTTCGACCGGACACTAAGATAATCTGTTGGCTGGCGGCACACGCAATAAAAGGAGACGACGGAGGTAGTTGACATTAAAGAGCAGAATTTTTTCACTATGTTACTATAATGTGAAACGAGCTATAATTGCAGTTGTGACATATCACCTATGGGAAAACATCCAAATACAACATTTATAGAAGGTTGAATGATAGTACTAAATTTGTTGAACGCTCCTTATTGTAGTTGGAGACCACCAAATTCAGCTAAGGAAAACACAAAAGTATTGCTCCAAGGGGTAGGTAAAGAGAGCGCCTGCGCTTTTCTAGCATCTAGTGTCAGGTTTCTAATGTGCAGTGAATTTTGATGAAACGCTGCTTCTAACACTTCATGTAGTTTACGAGGCAACAGATTTTTATAGCGGACAATAATCATCAAATAAGATGTTCACCCTCGTTGTTTCTCCCGAGAGGAGGTAAAGAATATTTTTTAGGAAATATAGCGCATCAAAGTGGTCGTAGGCTGAAATAGCGGTCAAGATGTCAATAAGGAATAATTTATATGGATAGAATTAGCTGTATTATTTTATGAAATGAAAATTTAGCGGTAACTTTTATAAATTATGCTAAATATACTTCCATACTTAAAAAAAAAAGTATAAATTGGAAGTAAATATCTATTGATTTTTAAAAATCAAAGACTGATCTGTACAAGGTCGTCAGCAGTTAGGGTACCAATTGGGAGAACTCCTTTTACCGAAGTCGTAGTAAAACTGCCAAGCTGGAGGTACACAAGTTCCTTATACTATTCTTTACTCTGGCAGAAAAGAAAAAGGAATCTAAACCATTCGTGTAGTGAATAAGAATAGTCATTAATAACCGAAACCTTCCTCGTCGCCCATTTCCCCATTACAATCAGGAAATAATTAAGCGATGTGCTCGAATCCTCGTGGCACGCGAGAGGGCGCCTCCTTAACCGCATTTCCATCGAATTAGCACCAATATTTTGCCAGTAATACCATCTTCCGCTCGGAATTAGAACGACCGACGGGGTCCGGGGGTGCGTCCATTGCTATTAGAGTCACTTGTCACGAACGCAGTCTTTCTCTATTAGTCTGCTATGGCAGTGATGAGTTGTAGAAGCGGCCCCCTTTCTCTCTCTCGCCCCCTTTGCTTCACTTGATTACTCTGCAGGACGTGCCCGATCCGACCCGGAGGGATGATACAAAAGGTTAACAAACTTATATATACCCCGTCATCTGAGTCTCTTATGGATTTTGTGATATTTATGTACGTTGGCTAATCGAAAACGTTATCAACTGCTAGAAACGAGCTGCGTAATAAATACGTCCTCGAGCATTCACTCACTGCATCCATTTCTTTAAATATGCCCATGAATATTTTCTGTAGTAAAATATGTTACATCGCTTTCTAAAGCATGGTAGATAAGCTGTAATAGCCTCCCCATTTTCCTTTAAAATCTGTCCTGGCTTTCTGCTTCCATTAATTACTTCGCAGGACATGTCCGCCTGGGGGTAGATCCAAAGGTTAACAAACTTATACACCCCGTCGTTTACGTCTCGTATAGATTTTATTTTATTTGTTGATCTCGGCGGACCGTTAAGATTAATCCGCAGCGTGCTACGAATTCATAAAATATATAGGACGGAATAGAATTCATGTTCCCAACTTGGAGGGGTAATTCCTGACATCATTTAAGGGCCCGAATTCCTTAGAAATGTTTGTCGCAGAATGAATAGTTATCAAAGCATCATAAATTATTAAGAAGCCATAAATTTCAAAAATAATCATAGGTAAAAGATCACAATGTTTAAAATAACAGCTTAAACAATTTGATTTCCTTTTTCGTGCTAGAATATTAAATATTAGAGTATATGAGTCATTAAATTCAGTTTTTCAGAGTATTGCAGCAACACTGGGCATTCATTACTTTAATTTCGCCAACAAAACTCAGATCCCTGAAACACGGGTAGCAAAATCCAATTAAGACCTTCATCAATCACATGATAGTCAATTTCGGACTATTGATGGAACAATTTCGGAATTACTGTGAATGATACCCGCATAACAATAGAGCGGATTGTAAAAATATAGTGTGACGTAGACAAATGTACACCCAGAATATTGGACAGATCGTTACACGTAACGATGATTTTAGTAGATTGTGGACAGTTAAATTGTGAAAGACAGAAATCGCTTCTGAGAAAAATTCAATTTTCCATATGGAAGAGTAGCACCCAAGAATTAAAAATTTGTACATCGACCGATCTGCACTGCACTGGGGTATCTTAGCGACAAATTATGAGGTTCTGAAACCTCATTAACTGAGTCATTAACGTTATTTTTACCTTAAGTGCCTTCTGTTTGTCACGTAAGTGCCCTTTAAGGAATTTTACAGTCTTATAAAGATTTGGTTTGAACCTCCAGAAGTGAGCTCCACTTTTAGCAAGGTCGAGTGTTAAAGAGATTACAGTTTCTTCAAAGGTTCGGTGTGCCACTGCCAGTTCACAGTAATCCGCATATTCCAAATTTCGGGATCTACTTTCAGATACATCAGAGATGTACAGATTAAACAATAATAGGGCGAGCACGGATCCTTGAGGCACGCCATGCTGTCAATCTTTGTCGTTTTTTCCTGTCGCCCACTATGACCTGGAAAGTTCTGTCATCGAGCATTCTATTAACGAATTGAAGAGTTTTCCTGTATGGAATTATCTGAATAAGTTTGTACAGAAGATCGTGTCTCCATACAGTGTCGTAAGTCTTTGAGAGGTCAATAAAAGCTGTTGATGTTGTTTAGTATCTCTTGGTAGCCCGCTTCTACGTAAGTCGTGTGACTTATCTGGTCGGTGCAGCTTTTTTCTGGCCGAACACCAGCCTGTTCTATCGAAATTATCTCAAGTATCCTGGCTCCGATCCTGTTGTATATGACTCGCTCAGAAAACTCGGTTCTTCGGATCATTATCCGATTTTTCTGGCGTGAGGCTACCAGCGAATTTCGCCTTGGTGGCGCGGTATGCCATCTACATCCATGACGGTTGTGAAAAACCAGACCAGCCATTCCTTTGCGTATGTACCACAGTTTAGGAGAAATTCTGGATGAATTGCGTCAGGTCCTGTTGCTTTGCTCTTTTTTACGTTTTGGAGAATTTTCCTTGTGTTGTTTTCGTTAAATCAGCATGCGAATTCAGTCTGTTCTGAGCTAGTGGCCTTTAGTGCTGTGAGTTTTCGTTTGACGTGGATTGCGTGCACTTTGTCTCTGACAGCATAGAAACAATAATGGTAGCGATTCTGTATGGGTGTATACATCTCCTTTTACATGTTTAGGGTTTTCTTCTATTTTTTAAGAGTGACCAGGCCCTTCTGCTGGATTTTTTTGAAGTACAGGTTGGCTACTGTTTCCATCCATTTCTCCACATTTGTAAGGGAAAGGACCTGATAATGGGTGTGCTTGTTCCTATTTCAATCATAGCTAGGCAGCGTTGGCTCTGTGAGAAATCTTTTAGGGTTCTGCGAGTCCCTTGCAGCGGTATATTATCGTCATATTTGCTTACAAGGCACAAGTCAGGATTGCACCCTTGGTTTCAGTTTGCGAAGTTAAAAGTTGTCTTTGGCATCAAATACCAAAAAACCGTTGTTGTGCTCAACCAAATTATCTAGTATTTCACTGTTGCTGTCGTTGGTTCTATAATTGTATTGTGTCTGGTGACTTAAAATCCTCTACATACACTGCTGGATGAGGCAAGTGAGGAAATGTTTCAGTACTCCAGGCGACAGTTTGGGATTTGTATGTATTGCTGATGGTTATTTCTCCTACTTTGACAACCACATCGTGAATGTTGTTGGCATTGGTTTTTTTGACCACGTTGGTATGTTCTGTAGTGTAACAAACGTAGGTAGCGACTCCATAATTACGATGTTATGTGGCCCCGGTCAGTTTGTGTCCTGGTATCGCTCCTCTTTTATTTAGTTGACCTGCATGCTCAATATGAGTTTCCTGAATTGCTAACAATACAATGTGGTTATCTCTTAAGATTTTCTGACAGACCTAACTCTTGGGCAGGTTATTCCCTCTATATTAATCTTGAGGTATGTCCAAGATTTCTAGCCAGGAAGTCCTGAGGAGAACCAATTGAATTCGCCGTCGTGTCAGGCGATGTAAAGTGTGGTAACAATCGATTAAGCCTTTGTGGAAATAAATTAACGAAGCTGATTATGCACAAGGGTAAAGAGCCCTTCGATGATGCTCAGTTACGATAACGGCTATGGTAAATAAGAGCAACTAAGAGTGGTTCAAATAGACAAATGACAAAGGTTAAAACTACCGTCACTTTCTAATATGGGACAATTCTACTTTTTTAAACTCATCCATAGTCGATTTTTCATTATATAGAAGACATATTTCATACGTATTGGAAATATTGGAAAGATATCTCTTGATTAAACGAACTTAACATGTTTCAGATTTTTTTCGATATGATCTTATTCTGACCGTTATATTTTCTGGAACGTTTTCGATGGCCCACCCATCAACGACGCACGGTTATTGGGGGCTTGAAAATAATGTGAAGAATCACCTCTCGAACAATTATCAATACGGATTCTGTTGCACCCTGTAGGTATTTCTCAGCATATTTCTTTCCTTTGTTAACTCATTCAAATATTTCTAATTCCACTATGTCGTACTGTGTATAACATATTTTCTTCGAGTTATGTTGAATTTAAATGTAATATCGATGAGCCGTTAAAGCGTCCCCTCGTTCCTCGCTGTGCTGCGGTTCCTGCTTCCCTTGATTACTTTGCAGGACATGTCCGAGCGAACTAGGGGATGATACAAAGGTTAACAAACTCATATCCCGTTTATCCGGGTGGTTTTATTTGTGTGGCGGGGGCGGTTTTTGATTTTGACACTATTATCCGATCGTAAGGTTCTTATAAACGTGCCTAATTGGTTTTTCCCCAAAGCTGTAAGCGCACCCTTGCAGACCAGACGAAGGTAGGGTGTTTTATTCTTACATACTGGAGATTATTGAGGACATGGAATCTTACTATAATATTGATTTTGCTTGCGTTCAGAGCTTTTAAAGGGAATTAAATATTCAGTATGAGAGTAAAAATTTCTTTTTACTTTAAAACATGAAAAAGACTTCCTTGTGTCGTGGTTAATAATGCATCTATTTATTAATATCTATTTCGAAGTTAGGGGTATGCTTAAAACTTTGCTAAAGTCCCGCCATGCAGTTTTACCTCTAAAAACCACAAACTTCGTGTCATCATCGCTCACACTAAAACGGTTCTAGAGGTTTCGTGGATCTAATTAATTTTGGGGAAACATTTTGTGTTTTACCGCCATTAAAGATAAAGTGTCTCTGACATTTGGTTGGTGAGAGACATTTTGGTTAGTTTCTTGAGTTTTAGTAAACATTACAAGTTTTCGTTAGAACGCGGCCTAATTTAGTTTTACAGCCATCGTTTGGTTGAGTCGCTACACAGGCGCCTCCGTTGAGGAGCCGAAATGAGCATAGAAAATTACTTGTTTTCCTCAAAAGTTATAAAGAAAAGTAAAGTTTACTTCAACTAACAAGTATACGATTTTATCGATGTCGGAAAACTTCTTGACGTCGAGATGATCAAAAGAGCACTTTTCATAAAAGTCTGAACGGAACTCCCGGCGTCAAATTACTGATGTAAATCAGAAATTTTTTACCCAAACTTCGCCCCCTTAAAAGAAAATTCATTTGGAGGCAGTGTAGGTTTTCAAATTACAGTAGCTGATTTGAAGAGAAGGAGAAAAAAGCACGAAGGTACGTGTATTTCTCCGATTGCTTAATACTCAATAAAATTCGAAAGCACGCGATAAATCTGGTGTTATTTCGACGTTCGATTTTCAGCTGATTTACAGTCGAGCTGTCGCCGTGTCCTCTCTTTCGAAAACGATAGAGAGAGAGAGAGAGAGAGGGAGGGAGAGAGGATACAAACACTTTAAATTGTAAAATCGGTAATATCCGATAATCCATATTAAAGCCATCGAAACAGAAGGATAGCGAGGAATAAATTTGCGATAGGGAGCGTAATCTAAGCCTGGCGACGTGAAAATTGTGCTAAGCGTTTAGAAATTGTGAAAATCTTTTTCCTCCTGATTCAACCGCTATGTAATCGAACGACGCCTTGAATGATTCAAAAGATGTTAGTGGAATGGGAAGAAGAAATAAAAAGTACAGTTCAAGTATTATGAAAGTATTATATAAGTGTAGGAGTTATTTTTTTAAATCGAATAATTTTAAATTCTCCCTGTCCTCCATTCTACGCTTTTCGTCATTTTTAACCTTATTCGGCTGACACCAGTTGGGCGTCTCGAGATTTTGTCCGATGTTCTAAAAATAGAAATTTATATAAACATTTCGAGAGCATCGGCAGACAGGCAGGTTCTCGCGAGGAATGGGTTCGCCTGTGATTCACTCTCTACGTACTAGCCTACTGGGAACACTCGTGGTATTGTAACGCGCTTGCTTCATATGAAGACCGCAATACTAAACGAGCAGTTGGAAGAAAGAGGAGTTTATCATTGAGCTCTTCATCATTCTACTGTTGGCTTACTATTCAGTTGGTAATTAAGCATCGATGTTGAAACTATGTAATAACCGTAGTTTTCTCTATTTGATATATTCAAACATGTGTTAGACACTGTTGGCAGTTCCGTCTTTTATCTCAAAGCACAGTACCTCGCGCGCCATTCCCTTGGTTCCACTGCACGTCCTTGAAGTAATTGCCACTAGTAGGTAGCGCTCCTTTGGTACCATTGCACGCTCGGTGCTAGTGTATTGCGTTTTCCTGGCAGCTCGGGTGGTGCTTCGCGCGTCTCTCCCTTAGTACCATTGTATACTTGACCCCAGATGTTTATGAAATTGTTGTTTACTAGTAGCTGGGTGGATGTTTTGCACGTTGCTCCCCTAGTACGCTTGCACACCCAGTACTAGGATGTTTGAGGTCCGGTGGGTATTTCGCGAGCTCTTCTCCTAATGCCCATTGCACAAGCCAGACGAAAATAGAGACAATGTTTAAACAAAATATATTTAAATTTAATTAATTGCTTATACAAGCTCTGCAAGAAAGATACAACATTGTATTGTTTTTCAACTTACAGAGAAAATGAGTTGCTCACAGACTTTTTCATTCTTTGTACCAGAAGTTCCATCATCCCACTCGTCTCATACATGGCTCACGTTAACCCTTCACCCTCTACATCTAGCCCTTTTCAGTTTTTATTTATTTGATATAAAAGCAAGTGTGTGCCTTTAGTTGTATTAATGTTATCAAATAGCATTTACTCATACATTAATTTGTTTACTGGTCCTTTGATTTCAAAGTATTGGATAAACATACATTTGATAAGTAAATCGTTATTTTCTTATTGATTTGAAAGCTCAACTCCTACTTAACTTATACGCTCACATTATATACACTACTCAATTCATTTCATTCTGTTTATTACTTTTCTTACGTAAGTTGTAGTAGTTTCGACTCGTCAACACAAAGCAAATATAAACGAAAATCAAGGAACAAAACTCTCGATGCATTTTCACTTATTGAATTTTATACAGGAAAATTTTCCTAATTGTGAAAGTCATTAGTAATAGTTTAACAAAATTGTTTGTTGAGTTGATTTCGCATCGCAAGGGTATTTTTTTCTAATCAGGTTTGTTCCCTCTAATCATATTAAATATTAATTCTGAACTATTACCCAAGAATAGTAATTCAATGAGTCAGTCGTCCACAATCATACTTGATTGATACCATACCTACAAATACTCTATATTTGCATTAATTAGTTTCTTTTTCATATGACTCAATACGTTTCAATGAAGGTAATATTTTAATCAATTTTGCGATTTTTAAGCATAGTTAAAGTCTGCTTAATTCTGGTCTAAGGCATCTCCATTAAAGTTCAGGGAAGGTTTCAGTCGTTTATTAAATGCAGATTTTTTTTATGTACAATAAATATAGATGAACAGCCTTATTATAATACTTATAAAGTGAAGCTTCGGGTCACCGAAGGAACGCAACGTTAAAAATTGAATTTCAGTCAGATCCGCTCCTAACGCCTAACTTTTGGATCACGTAAATATCAAAGCCGCAAAATTTCTTAGAAAGAAAATTAAAATGTAAAATTATGTAAAACGTCAGGAAAACTTTGCAGAGTTCATGGGTAAAGTGACAAGCCAGACAGATTTAAAACTCCTTCGGAAAATTTTAGTTTTCCTGTCCTAGTTGTTTGTGTTACTTTAAAATGCCATCGACAATTTGCATCAAGAGGATTCACGACCGCAAGAACTTTCAGAACTATCCTGCAGTGCGGTAAAAGCACGTCATTAAAATTTCTTGTTTTCTACTCGTCCGAGGATTCTCTCTTGTTCTCATAATTCTAGTGTGAAATATTCCTTTATTATACCGGTCAAGTGGTGATGGTTTATATTTTTGTAATATGGAGCAAGTTTATGGGGCAGCTGAATTATTATTTGGCGTTTACCCAGGAAAATGTTTTCGCCGCGGAACATTCCTTCAGCTCGGTAATAAAAATGCCTTGAAAGCGTAATTCAATGAACTTGATACGTTGTTTGAAAACTGAAAGAATCAGGACAAATATGTCTAGTGTCATAAACTTTTACAACCGGATTCGGCGGGAGATAAGCCGACACTAAATTTGAAAACGTCTTGTGAACAGTAGTCGCGGAAAATTTATTACCAGGCTAAATGCTGAATATGGTTGATAAATTTATTTGCAAGCAAATCACTGTTTATGTTTTTGGTGTGAGGCTTTCCCAAGCAAGGAAACATTAATTTGTGAAGTCGAGAACGTACAAAACTAAGAAGATGATTTTATTAATAGTAATACAAGGGATAATCTTGCAAACAAGCGGTTTATATTTTGAATCAAACTTAGAGCAACTCATCAGCTTGTAAATTGCAAATAACTTTAATGAGGATATCAATTATTTACCCAGACATTAACGGAATTTCCAATTAACAAACGATTTGGCAATTGTCGCTGTATAACAAATTATTTGGCTTTGCACTTATACAATTCAACAACATTGAAGTGTATGTATGGAAACTACTTTACTGAGTAATTATTTAGCGTATGCCGTTCAAACCACACGCGAATTTAATCACTAGGTCTAACCAAATTTATGAATGTATTGAGCATTATGTCAATTTGTCCATTACATTCTTTAATTCTCTTTCGTTAAATTCATGAAAATATTTAGTCACTAGGTGATAGTCAGCTTCACCTTGAGGAATTTAGTTTTTACAGTGGTGGAAGTAATTACTCGAAAGTTATACTGAGTATAAAAGCTCTGTCTGTTTCGAATTTTGCACATATTTTTCCAATTTAATACGTGATATACGTGAAGAATGGAGAATGGTAAGGAATTCAGATTTTAATGAGGTCGGGATATTTGATAATAATATGGAAATATATGATAATATAGATGAATTTATCATTATTTCATTTGTTTTCAGCTCCACGTTCTATTCCCTATGTCGAACGAGTAGTTTCTCACTTAAATCTGAATAAAATTATTCTCATCTGAATTATCCCTTATCTGAAGGTATGTTATCTCTGAAAAGTCTGATCTCACGGAGTTGTTGTCATAATTTCGAAGTTACTGTAGGCGTTTTAATTAAAATCACTACTTCATGTTATTATATAATCCTTAAGCCCATAGCCTTCTCCTTGAATCTGAAACAAGTTCCTATTAGCCCTTAAGTAGATATGTTTAACTAATTATATTAAAACATTTTTTTTTGATTTTGCGAATATTTTAACTGGGGTAAAGTATTTCCCAAAACAAGCAAAAAATGTTTATGCCTAATTAGCCTGAGATCTAATAATGTCGCCATTCTGGTTTCGAATATCAAGGAATTTTATCACAGCTCTAATAAAAGGTGTTGCTTTAAAAAATTATTGAGAGTTCCATAATAAGAAATATGAGACACGGCGTATCGGATTTTTATTTTTATTGAAATATATCGAAATTACATTTTTTTTTAATATTTCGACTGATTTTGAGATCAATTTTTTTTTAATGACATTTGTCTCTATACGTATAAATATTTTCAATTTCTTTCAACATTGTGACATGTAAATATACAAAACAATCAGTCTAAATTTCAAAAATTCCTTAGGAGTTAAGGTTAATAAAATTATTAAAGTGCATTTCTGTTAATTGCACTAAAATAAATCGTAGGCTGTAAGCAAAATTTACAAATTTAGATATTTGCTTATGAGAATAAAAATAAATATTAGCTTATAAATTAACAAATAATATTAATTTAGTAGCAAATTATTTATTTATGACATAAAAAAGAAATACTGCTAATTTGTCTTCTCAGTTTTTTCCGTCGCGAATGTCGCTTCAATAAAATTTAATCAGTCTAAGAAGGAGCAAAGGGAACTTGAAAGATTAATGTTAATACAGTAAAGTTAGGAGATACAGGAGATATTGTGATGTGGGTGAAAATTTCAATGTCCATATGTATGTTGCTGTGGGTGTTTCAGAAAGTTTTTGGAATTTCCTGCTGCACAAATTAGCTTTTTGAGTTGTCCGATTGTTCTTAAATGGTCTCATATGGTGATTTAAACATTGCAAGAATTCGTCACTTTCTGAATGTTGAAAGAGATGAAAACTTTGCTGCAAAATAATATCGTATGCACAAATGACAAGTTCCCATAATTTCACGGAAGTACACTCACTAATGGAAAATTTTAAGATTTCACCCATTTTCTGTGAAAAATCCGTGTGCAGGTTTTTGCGTAAGTTGTTCATGTCATTTTTATTTACTTACAGTAGCAACACAAACGGTACGATATTGAATTAAACTCTGGGTTCTGATGGACAGAAGATGTAATTGATTGTATGATGAAAACGCTGTTTAGTATTTCATACCTTGTAATACAGTTCCTGTAAGCTGAACGGCCTGCCGGCAAGAAATATTGTAAGCAAGAAGCGAGTGCAAATTAAATAAACCAAACAAAAATAGGACAACACAAATACATTAAAGATGATACTGTTCTAATTTTCAGTGTGTAGGGGAAGAATAGAATGAACTGAGTAGTATAATATCAATATCAACGTATAAGTTGAGTTTGCAGATTAATGAAAATAGTAAATAAGAAAATAAACATATATATAAAAAATGTATGTTTATCCAATACTTTGAAATCGAAGGACCAGTAACGAAATTAGTATGTGAGTAAATGCTGTTTGATAACTTTAAAACAATTTAAAGTAAAGGCACATACTTGCTCTTATATTAAATAAATAGAAAATGAAATGTGGGCCTGATGTAGAAGGTGCGGGGTTGACTTGAGGCATGTATGAGACGAGTGAGATGATGGCACTTCTGAAACAAATAATAAAAACGTCTTTGAGCAACTCATCTTCTCTGTAAGTTGAAAACCAATAGAATTTTGTATTTTTCTCGTAGAGCTTGTAAAAGCATTAAATTCAATTTAAATATAATTTGTTTAAGCGTTGCCTCTAATTTCGTCTGGCTTGTGCAATGAGTATTAAGGGAGTAACGCGCGAAATACCCACCAGACCTCAAACATCCTAGTACTGGGTGTGCAAGGGTACTAGGGGAGTAACGCGCAAACCACCCAGCTAGCTGCTAGTAAACAACAATTTCATAAACATCTGGGGTCGAGTGTGCAATGGTACTAAGGGAGAGACACACGAAGTAACACTCGAGCTACCAGGAGGACGCAATACATTGGCATCGAGCGTGCAATGGTACCAAGGGAGAAACCTCGCGAGGTACTCTGCTTTGAGATAAAAGACGGCACTGCGAACAGTGTCCAACTCATGTTTGAGTATATCAAATAGAGCAAACTACTATTATTACATAGTTTTAATATCACTGGATAATTACCAATTAAATAGTTAAGTTACTTAGCCAACAATTGAAAGATAAATAGTTCAGTGATCAACTCACCAGTGGGTTGTTTCTTCCAACTGCTCGTTTAATATTGTAGTCTTCATAGGAACCAAGCGTGTTACAATAATACAAGTGTTCACGTACATTAGTACGTAGAAAGTGAATCACAGGCGAACCCATTCCTCGCGAGAACATGCCTGCCGCATATGCTCTCGAAATGTTTAGCAGGTGTCAGCCGAATAAAATGAAAATGACGAAAATCGAAGATTGGAATACTGGGACAGTTTAAAATTATTCAATTAAACAAAATAACTCTTACAAAAGCTAAATCACTCTCTGTGCTATAACGCCTTTTGGGGCCATGACTTGGACTAAAAATAACTACCCCAAATTTATTGCGCAAGGAAACTATTTACCCACTGCATTTATCATTTCACTTTCGAAATCCGTCATATAAGTTTTTGGGTTTAAGGAATATCCTGAAGGTTATGAAACAAAATAGGTAGAATTTGGTGCAAATGTGGTGTTAAGAAAATTTATTTCACTTTCAGGATTTTCTCGTAAATTGATCAATGAAGCTCAAGTGATAATGAAAGGCAACCGGGTTCAGGAATGCAGGATTGACTATTCCGTGTTGAACAAACTTTAGACTACAAAGTTTCTGAACGCAAATACTTTTGTTTAGAAACTAAAATACATTTTAGTTCACTCCTTAGAGATTCCATAACACAATGCTTAAGGCGTTTTTTAAATAAAAAAAATTATAATTATTATTCAGAGAGTATCTAATAGATGAGGGAAAAGAACGAAAAGTTGATGTACTTCAATTACCCTCTTATAGACAGAGCTCATCGTTTTAAGCAGTATTCCTTTTTGGTGGTCAATAATGAACCAAATGACAAAGAAAATGGAAGGTTTATTTGGATTCCTCTCATGCACGTCATAATGAAAATGGAATTTCCATTTACGAAAAGTCTGTGTGTTATTCCGTGATTTCTGATGGCCTGCCTTTGAAAAATAAAATAATATCAAATTTGAGGTTAATAAAATAGAGACTCGAATAGCACTATAATCGATATTATAAGTCATTCAAATAATTGTTTTAAAAAAAGTGCCGTTGTTAAATAACCCTAAGTTATAAATCGTGAAGCCTATGGTGTGGTGTTATGATCCATTCAAACTTCGAACATTACACCATCATCGACTAATTAAAAGTTCTATAAATTTGCCCTTTTCGTAACTTTCTCAGCCATTATTACATCAATCAAATCCCATCAAAAACTTTCTAACTGTTCAATGCTCAGTAGAAAACATCAGACAGATAATAAAGAGGTCCACACAAAGCCTACCCCATCGACCTACATACAAATACGCCTCATTGAGGAGTTTAAAGTCAGATTGGAGAAACTTTCGTACATCTCATCGGAACGACGAGGCATTCGCTATTTGTCATTCGTTCTCTGTACGAAACAAGTGTTATAGTTTGTAAGATTGAAGTTGTGTGAGTTCATGGAGGGAGGAGTGATTGTACTCTACGTACTTAGAGCTTTCGTATGAGTTTATGAATAGAGAGTACACAAGGCGAGTAGTAGGAGATGCCGAAACTTGAAATTAGTTTATAGTCTCGTCGAGTAAAACTTTTATTTAATTTAGATGAGATAGTATACCTAATGTTTCCGCCGTTAATGTCATTGATGTCGTATGGTTAAGCGCTAATTTTATAACGCGTGATCGCTTTTGCCAGTGGATAACAATAACACAATTTATTAGAGTGTGTGGTTGAGAATTAAAATTACATTTCCTCTCTTCTTTAGGTTATGGAACCATGGGAGGTGAAAGGGTCTGAATAATGAAATACAAAGCTTTATCGTGCAATTGCTCGTTTCTTTGGGGAATAGTGGAACCATTGTTATATAATGTAGAAATCTATTGGTTAAGCGTATGTTAGTTTCCGAAAGGCACCAGAGTACCAAATGTATATATTACATTGTTTATAAGGTGGTAAATGAAAATATACTAATTTGGCGATTGAGGTGTCATTTTGAAATATCATGCAAACTATTTTATTCTTTTCTTCGCCTCATCATACGTTGTATGGTCGTTAACCAGCGACAAGTGAGAGGTAACGATTATTTGCCCTTCTTGAGCTTTTCTTCAGATTGTAGAGCTTTATGGACTGTATAATTTGAAAATTGTGATTGGCAGAAGACCGGATTGGTTTGACCAGTTTACATAAAGGGCGTAATGGCGTATTTTACCAAATTTTGTAGAATGTTTTAAGTAATAATGATACTGTAGACAGATAAACATTTGCTAACCTTTTTCTTCGTAATCTACAAGGATAACACCTGAATGGTCATTCGGCTAAAACTCAAAATTCAGTATAATGGTCGTGCTGTTACAGTAACTTCGATATACACAATACCGCGTGGGTGCCAGTAATAAATTGTACAGAGTGTCCCCCTATGATTATCTGAATATCCTAATCACTGCTGACCTCGAAATACACACAAGTTGGTTGAAGTAGTGAGACTTATTTTCGCTACCAACATCACTTGCCTGATTATTCTTTTACGGCCTTTTCGGTTCGAATTTATGAATTAAAGTTATTTTGAGAGTGCTGGTGCGTTATCTGAAGATCATAGATCATTCATTCTAGAAAAAGAAATATTAAACACTATCCCATTAGAAAACACTATGTTTACATGGAATTTTTTATTTTAATGGTTTTAACCTACTTGTTAATAGTTGCCTACAGACAGTATAGTATTTTACATATTAAGTTAGTTAACTAGACTGTGTAAAACATTTTGGCGTTTATTCTACAGAGATAATGCATAAATAATGGACGGATTATGCTTCCAGGTTCCAAAGCCTTCGTGCCTTTCCTGGTGAAAACCTTTTAATCATTTTTTAGTGAAAAAATACCACCGTTGAAGCTCATTAAACAATTAAAAAGGGGTTGGGACGGGATAATGGAATTCGTTTCCGTTGCCATAATGACGAAAATGCTAGTATGCTATTGAATTTAAGTGTTATATATTGGTTATGTTGTTTACAGCTAGCCCCTTACCTTGGAATCTATAAAGCACGTATTCGAGCCTGTTGTTTATCAATACTGCGGATGTACTGAGATAAGTTACAATAGAAATTTTTCCCAGTTTTATTTTATGAAGATCATTCTAAACATGAGATATAGCCTAGCAATATGGTAGAGTTCACATTTCTTAGTTATCAGTTGCATACATTGAAATTAAAAATAAAATTCTTCATCGAAACTATTGAAATAAAATTAAGCATGGCAATGCAGACAAC
Organism: Cryptocephalus primarius; assembly: GCA_963576515.1. Lineage (NCBI taxonomy): Eukaryota > Metazoa > Arthropoda > Insecta > Coleoptera > Chrysomelidae > Cryptocephalus > Cryptocephalus primarius. The sequence continues at coordinate 14,758,654 of OY754940.1, read as the reverse complement.
CCTATAAGTTGCAATAAGAGACACCCAGGTGAATAAGTAAGTTGAAAGGGTGGAAAAACATTAACAGACTTGTTAATGAGGCACTTTATGTTTCAATAGTTTCTTGAAAGTCCTACCAACTTTATATATATATATATATATATATATATATATATATATATATATATATATATATAGAAACGTTTGCCCCGAGATGGCGTTAATCGAACGTTATCGAAGTTAAGTAATGGTGTTACAAACGAAGTAATACAAAATGTATTATTTATACTTGGATGTTAAAACTTATGGGTATTTAAAACACTTCACGTTTAGGGGAATACTAGGAAATCAAATTCATTTTGTCGTGTTTCAAAGGTTATCAACATAACTGTATTATCATCTAATAAGTATAAATTTCGTACCTATAAGTAATATATCTTCCGAATAATGATCATCAAATAGGTGAGGTTGTCTTAAAAATGAAATCCTTCATAAATAGGGATCTATTACAACCAAAAAAAAAGAAAATTACAAAAATAATTTTTTTTCCTGAAATCTTTATGAGGATACTTTACTTTTGAGAATGTTTAGGTTTTCTTTTTTTGGTTTGAGAGCAAAGGTTTTCCTATAAATTTGTTGTTTTTTTATAATAATGTGGCCACGTTCTCATCACCAACCATTTTACATACATAATATTTTAATGTACATATTTATACGGTTATGATGTTACTTCAAAAAAATTGAGGAAACATCGTTTGAATTTCCTCAGAACTTTTCCTCGAAAAACGAGAGTTGATAATGTGCACACCACCTATCCATTATTTACAATCTAGTAACGGTATAAACCTCCATACCTCCAATTAACACATACAAACATTTCGAGGAATTTTTCCAGATTTTCCTGAAATTTAACCCCTCACCCATCTCTTGCGACTTGTGGAAATCTTTTAACATTTTTAAGTTACTAACACCTTCAACTTTATCACTCCACAAAAAGGCACACACAAGAAATGATAACATTTGACTTGTCGCTGGTTTACAATCTATTGCAACAACGGATTGACGTAGAAATGTAACAAGCATTCTTGGTTATAAGAAGGTATCCCAATCTAGAAAGGTTTGTACCGAAAAATATTTTTTATTCCATTTTCCACAAAAATTTACTCACCGTTATTTCCACGTTTTGGATACTTCCAAGTACGTGGTACAATTCTTACCGTTTTAATTTTAATTAACTTTACTTATAATTGTGTGTTGTTCCTGTTTTAACCTTTTCGTGCCCATAAAAGTGTAATGACTCATTACACAGTTCAGTTTTTACACCTTTGACACACTTGACATAACGAAAAATTCTCCAAAAATTCGAGGAATGTTCGGACAAGCACCTCTTTATACAGTTCTCATTATGATCATACCTCGTTACAGTTATCATAGTTACATGTTAATAATTCTACCTTTTGTACGTTTTAAGCAGTATTTCGGTGTAGTTTACTTGCTTGGTATCCAGTGTCGTAACAAACATAATTTATTAAAATATGCCTTTTTTGATTGGGATAGGGTCTTGTGATATGCCCTCATAATCAGTTAGAAGTGGGTGTCCGTTTTTTGGAATTCATGTTAACTATGAATTTCCTGTTATCAGAAACTCATACATTGTTAACACGACACGATCGTTCTTCCCTGGAGTAATTCCACGACTGTTGTCTTCTGTACGAAACCATCCTTTACGTGTCCAATTTAGAAAGCAAACCGAAATCGTACGTTTCCTATATTGAAAAGACACCTATTCTGTCAACCAGTCAGTTTTATCAGCATAAATTTATCAACTCCATCCAACCCTGAGAACCGAGCCGTACACTATATGCATCGCGAAATGCATTACGGAGTTCTAACTTTAAAGTTTGCAAACAGAATAAACGAGACGCGGGATGAGGTTAACCTTGAGGGGAAAAATGCATTAGTCTTCGAGAAACTCGACGTTTCCAGCATATGAAATTTAACAGAGGGAGAGAAAGAGAATAAGTGTGACAGAGGAATTGGGAAAGTTCCGCGGGATTAGTTTAGAGTTGCGTTCACCTGATATTTGAAAGCCCGCCGAGCGACCACCGTTGCGATTTTTCACTGGAATCGCCCCGGAGAAAATGGAGTTGTACGTTTCGTGAAAGCCCATTAGGGGCAATGTTCTTGGAACTGTCCGAGATTAGTTTTACCTGAACAACTTCTGCCCGGAAGGCCTCAACAGCATCGAAAATGGGGAAGGAAATGCAAAGTACTCAAACCTCACGCTTATCACTTTTACTCGATTCAACCCTCTTAATTTACGAACTACACATTTTACCCACTTCAAATTTGGGTGATTTGTGAAACGAATATTCCTCAAATACTTTATGGAAAACTATTAAAAATACCTCAGGAAATAGATTTTTTTACATTTTTTTTGTTTACACACATATATTATTTTTACTCACTTTTAACCATGGCAACTCCCAAACTACAAACTTTATTTTCATTTGCTTCAAATTTGGCAGAATTATAAAGCAAGCATTTCTAAACCACCTTATGACCGAATTTCGAAAATATCTCAAAAATGGAATTTTTTAAGATTTGCAATTTACGAACTACACATTTTACCCACTTCAAATTTGGTTGATCTGTGAACCGAATATTCCTCAAATACTTTATGGAAACATTTTAAAAATATCTCAGAAAATGAATTTTTTGCAATTTTTTTTACGTACGTACACTCACTCGTTTTTACTCACTATTAACCATGGCAACTCCCGAATTACAAACCTTATTTTCATTTGCTTCAAATTTAGCACAATTATAAAGCAAGCATTTTTATAGCTCCTTATGAACGAATTTAGAAAATATCTCAAAAATCGTGACTTTACATTTTTTTTATTTCCATTTGTCACCTCTAACCACACGCACATCACTTTTACTCAGTTTTAATCTTTTCAGCTCCCACACTATACACTGTTGATTTCAAATTTGGTACAATTGCATTGCTAATATTTCTAAAGCACCCTCTGAAGCAATTTTAGTAATGTCAAAATGTATTACAATTTTTTTCATTTTCACTTGTCTCAAACTCCATGAAATTTTACTTAATTTCAACTGTTTCAACTCGCATATTCCACACTCTATTTCTTCAACTTTAGTAAGATTGTATAGAGTAACATTTCCGAAACAGCTTCTAAAGAAATTTGAACACCATCTCAAAATGATTTTTTTTTCAATTTATTTATATCACTTATAATCTCATACGTCATGTACATTACTTTTACTTATTTTCAACCCTGTCAATCTCGAGATTACACACTCTATTCACTTCAGATTGTATACGATTATATAGTGGATATTTTCAAAGCAGGTTCTGAAGGAATTATAAAGATACGTCATAAATGAAATATTGTACAACTTTTTCCCACTTATCATCTTAAACCTCAAGCACATCACCTACTCATTTTAAACCCTTGAAACTTCCAGGCAAACTCTAATAACTTCAAGTTTGGTATGATTGTGAAGGAAATATTTCAAAGGCTTATTATGAGAGAACTATGGAAATATCTCAAAAATAGAATAGTGTGAATTCTAACCAAATTTCACGTGTGTTATTTGCGCTATCGAATTTTTATGTCAAAAATTGCTTCCGGACTACACCATTCCAAAAATTGAAACTGCTACTTTTCGATCGCCTCCGTATATGTGCGTTAATGGCAGATGAATAATAGACGCCATCTGACGGCGAAAAGAGTACCCAACATGTCGGACTGTTTTCATATTTTTGTCTTTAGGTACCTTTTTTATTTTTGAACCTATTTCAAAGAAAGCACTGTACTGACTCAAACTTATCTCAATGTATTACTGAAAACCGCATCCAAAATTGTTCAGCCGCTGAAGAGATTAGCACGAACAAACATACGGTTCTGCCAGCAATTTTATTATATGATTAGATTTTAAAATTACATCCTTTGCACAATTTGTATTACCTACTGCTGTTTTGAGTTAAGCAATGTCTATCTCACCTTAAGAATGAAGTATCGTTTCATCTATTTCACTGTAATCACTAGTCGCAAGTGACGGCGATTTTATCTAAGAAATTAATAAAGCTAAAGTAGTAAACCAAGAGTGTAAAGTTTCGAAAGTTTCGAAACTTTCCTAGCGAATTGCAGATCTTATAAAAGTTACTTTCGGGAGAAAAAGTTTACCGAGTATATTAAGTGCCGGTGTCTGGATTTCGGGACTATTCATTACATACACGTAAAAGTTAATTACATCGCAAAGATGTTATGGCCGACGTTGAGAGATCGTCTCTAGCCATGATTACGGTTTCATTTTATTGTTGTTTATAATAGCATCCGAACAAAAATAAACACATGAAATGGGTGATTAATTTTGTTACTAATCGAGAAAGCTTCAAAGGCAGTATTTCATCGGTTAATATTAATAAACCTAAATTTTTTTCGAATGTGTGCCAGACTAAGGATGTTATGAATAAGTTTTATTAGGTACTGCGGATGTTACTCAGTTCCCATTTGTTTTTATACATTAGGTAGGCAATTATCTAGACAACACCGTTTTAATTTTTATCTCTTATCTTATCGACCCCAACAAGTAAATCGTCGGCAATAAATTTCAGTTAAGATAACGATCTACAGTGCGGCGAAAGGGCGGCGCTATTTTGCACATTTTGATAAATGTTCCCGCTTTCCCATACGAACTTCGAAGCCCCAGATCAAATTCTCCCTCGGAATTATGACCGTTTCGCTCGCCATAAATCAAAAGGTTTTGGCATTAGCCGACGACAATCTCACGCCGGAGTTTAAATTCTTAATTCTCTTTCCCTGTGACAATATTTCGACGTAGTGAAATTGAACAGAAAAGTGCGATTTATTCGATGACCGTTCGACAGATGTTAGGTACGTAATTGCCTTTATTTTCCATCAATGAAGGGGTCCTGAGTTATACAATAAGGCCCAAGGAGGGTGACAATAGTGGACACGAGACCATTCGAACTGGGAACACTTTCGTACAATTCCACTTCCGCGAGTAACTCCTGACAATTTCCTTTAGTCTTATTGCACAAAAAAGTTTCGCTCCTTAGAGATAACTTAAAGTTTTTAGATGAGAGATAAGTAAATTTAAGCAGTGCAGCTACTGCCATTTAAAATTTTATCTCTGGGGTTGACACTAAGAGATTTACCGGAGTTAGCACCTTCGTTTCAGAATATATAATAACTTGCTTCGCCTCTTGAAGTTCTTAGTTATAACGAAGCGGATTAAAGTGAAATTTTCTAATCGCGCTTTAATGGAGAGAAATGGTAAGAAAGAGAACTTCTGAAATATTCTTCTGTTTGATCACCGATTTTATCCAGTCATTCAGTACATCAGACCAGTGAAATAAATTTAAATAAATCATTAATAGTAGGTCGCGATGGTACTATTAAACACCGGTATCGTGTTCAGTCACGAATTTCATTACACTACAGTTCCGTATTCATAGCATTACATTTACCAAGGGGAATTTTGAAAATGTCCCAGGGACAACAAAATCACCCTTTTATTGAATAAAAACTTTTTTTCACACTTACCTACTGAATAACGGCCCTTACTGAAGTTTCAATCGGTTATCTCTGCATGAAATCGAGTAAATATTATTGTTACCGATTAAAATTAAGAGCGTGGATTATAATCTTTCCACATTCTTTGCAGTGTTTGTGATAATTTTTTCTTATTTATACTCGTGCAGTAACAAAAAACCGAACCGGTCTTCTTATAGGTCGGTTACGATTCGGGGAACAATTTTTAGTCACTTGGTGATTATATTATTTTGATTGCTCATTACAATCAATATAATAAGCTATTTGTGTAGGGCACACATAATAAAGGTTTTGAGGCCTTCTATAATAACACGCTCTTATTGTATCTTATTTATGATAAATTAATTACCCTGTATTGACCCTTAAATAGCTTTACAGTACTGTTTTTCGCTCTGTCTCTTTTTTTTTATTATTATTGAAAACTAAATTTCAGAAATTTGCAGCCTTTCCCAAGTTTCCCACAACTATCTCTACCAATTTTGTGGTTGTACTCACTGTTTGTTCAAATTTATGCCGAATTGGTTAAAAAGCTAATGAATAGGGGGGTTGTAACAGAAAATAATATAAACCGTAGAGAACCCACTTTTCCCTCATTCCCTAAAAGAGTCCAAAATCTCGCATTAGATCCTTCGATGGCAAAGGGAAAAAAACAATTACTAGATTAGAAACGGGAAAGAATTTTTTACGTATGGTACTTATTTTAGTTGTTGGAAAAACTCTGCTCAATGTTATCCTGCGAGTTTCATCTCGAAATTCTAAAATTCCCTTTTTGGGCCAAAATGAAGGGTCATTGCAATTTTTCTAGAAAAAAATATTCGAATTTTCTATGGAATTGAAAGGGCATATTGCTACAATAATTTATTATACTGTTGTACTTTACGTAAATTATTAATATTGATCCATATTAACACGTTAGTAGTTATTAATTATTGAAAAACCTTTCAAACTTTCCGCCTCTATAGGCGGAACCTTGGCCTTCATTGGTCCACTGTTTAACAGATTAGCAACGGTGCCTCATTTGGGTCTCCTGACAGGGAATAAATTATGCTATGGGGTGCATCAAAAAACAATACTGGCGTATTGATATTTCAGTACAGTTCACCTCTGTTTTTATTGTCATACGGAGAGTAATCCTAATGTGACTTCCCTGGAACCTCTTATCCTATAATCCTTGGGGTCTGCAATTAAGTAAAGTTGCAGATTGCGGTATTAAAATCTTTTAGTTTAGCGCTACCTACCGGTTTTACAGTTCTTAAGTTTCTTTACTTTGATGATATGTTTGGTTAGGTTTCTAGTTTCTGTAATGTTTTGTTTCCCTTTGCATTTAAATAATTTTGAATTATTTTAGAACATTTCAGTGTCGCTATAGCTTCTCTTGAGGATGTTTGACTTTTCTTTCATCTTGAAGATGGTTTATTCTTTCTGAGTTGTCTTGTCTATAATGACTGTGTTCTTTGTAGTTGTAATATAATAGTTATAAAGTATGTAAATATTTTGGGAATATTTGGACTTAAAAAATCCTAATTTTTGAGTACCACTCTAATTGTTATATTATTTTTTTGGACCAACCATCTTTTTCGTATATAAAACGACGTGTTCATTTACATTCATTCCAATTCACTTTACGTACTTTCATACATTTTGGCGGACATGTTCGTACTATGTATGAAACACACATTTATATGGAAATTTGTGTTTCATAACGCTTCATGTATTCAACCTTCTTTATTTTTGTAACAAGGGAATGGATGTGTCCAGTCGTAATACCGTAGGCATGTAGTTTTAAAACAGCATTATATTCACACAGTACAAGAAATTGCAAATATGGCCATGGCAACAGTAACTACATTATGAAAACGAATTACATTTAGGCTAAAATCCGAGGGTGTAGATCTGGTAGGGTGGATTTAGTTAAATGTAGAATATGTATATTGTAGTTTATAAACCAAGTTTCACAAAAAGTTATGAATAAGCAGTAGTGAGGGAGGTTTTTAGGGGTTGTAAATCCATGTGGGGATCAGAACAAACTCATCGCGTGTTGAATCCATATATTCTCATGAGATCCAAGAATGAGAAGGATGTTTGACAGGTGAGACATAGGGTGCAATATGAAATGAGAAGGCGGGATTTTTTCGCTTAAAAAGGCGTGAATATGGATATAAATCCAGATTTGAAATATTTTTTTATCACGAGCTTACCTGATTTTAAATTTTCGTAGGGTTAAATGAATCGCATTTGTTTTATTATAGTTTGTGTACATACAGTCCTGCAACAAAAGGGTATTTTCATACTCGCAATTGTTTCGTATACTACCATTTGTATTATTCTTATTATATCTAATTATAATTATAATAAATAATATTTAATTATTAAATATAATAATTACCCAATTAAATGGGTAACAGAAAGCAATTGGAAACTAGAAAAATATGTCAGGATTCCTTAAAAACATTATGCAGCACATTATTAAATTTATTTTTCCGCTTTGTGCATTATGAAAATGCTTTATTTAAATGTTACTATCATTTCAGTTTCTGTTAAAAATTGTTTTATTTTTAGAAACTTTACTACATTATTAATGTTTAGAATATCCTTTCTTAAATTTTACATTTTGTCTGTAATCTTAACCACAATCTGAAATATTTACTTCAGGTTTTCGTGAAGTGTGAAATTAAGACGAAATTTTTGAAGCTTTATGTTAACCTAGTAGATGAAATTTTAAAGCCTTCCAGCTTTTTAACTTTCTGAAGGAACTTCTACAGTATTTATCAGTATGAAATGGACTTTTTAATATCCAAAATCAAACCCAAAATTCTTCTCTAGGTTCCACTTGAGACCTGTTAGGGATGACGTTTTCTATAATCCTTAGAGACTGAAACAATTTGAAGATTCCTTATACCTTTTAAAATCTATGTAGATACACTTTGGATGGTTTATCATTCAAGAAGAACGAGGAATTTTTATTTTCGATTCTGTGTAGCATACCATTAAAACAAAATTATTCTAAACGTCTGTAAACCTTCTGGTTTTGATTTTGTGTCAATTTTTACAGGACTGAGAAAAGCAGTTTAATGTATGGGTGTTTAATGTTTTCAGTAAGTAAGGTATATTCTTTCCACTACAACTTTTGTACGGTGATTCAATTGATTTATTATTTCACCAGATGTGTGATAGGCTACGTTGGAATTCGATAAACTTCACCAGTTCAGAGATAATTTGAGAGGAAAGCGCCTTCGCCATTTCGTGTTGTGGTTATCGTTCCGAAATAATGGAAACGTTAAAAATTCCATGAGCGTCCAGATTAAATTTTAAAATCATTCTAACCTTTTAAAACTCTAAAGAAACCAGTTGCATTGTACACAGGTATGTAATGTGTACCCAGGCGTGCACGACAAGTAAATATTTTAATTGATTTAGGGTCGTGCAAAATTTTAGAACACAAGCCAGTGGCTGCGCTCTTATGCCAATGTTATTTCGCGTTGTTTTTGATGAAAACACTGTGCAAGTATTGACATATTCATTAAATTTTCTGGTACACCAATTTTCCTTTGCCTTTTTAAACTACCACTCAAGGTGTAAACGTTCAGAAAACAAGCCACTCTTAGCTTGCGTTATAATGCATTTTCTCGAACTTCACGAAAACTTTCCCGATTCCAAAAGGCGAATAAATAAGCGCATACATCCCCGACGCCTAAACGAAAAACCTTCCAGTGGTAAACAACGCCATGTTGACAGGAAATTGTTTTTTTAATGAAGCGAAAATGAGCTCAAAGAGAAAGGTGGAAATATCTGCCCGGGGCAGCATGCATTCCCGCCTTTTTCCCCCTTTTCTCGCCCTCAACTTCTTCCATCGAGACCCCCCTACCGATACTCGCATTAATCGACTGTCCGATAATCTATTCTAATTAAAGTGTCTTGGATATGCGTACATCAAGATGAAGTTTAATAGGACAAGAGGGAAAGAGACGACTCCTGCGAATTTGTCCAATATGCCGAAGAGCAGTTATTAATTAGCGAATTACTAAGGTGTGCAAGTTAGGTGATTTATTTACTTTTCACATTAACGTTGCAAGAATGATTTAGCTGCCTAAATAACGCGGGGAACAAAGGCAATTTTATTATAATGGCGATCTTTTACTCCAGGCAGTTAATTAGTTACTACGTAAGCAAAACAGTTTATGAAAAACATCTGAACTCCTTTCCGCTACACAGCGTTAAGTACCATTCCTTCTCCCTTCTTGTTTGTTTACATAATTGAAATTTCCTTGTCTTGAGATGACGGAAATTATATTTTGGTCCATATCGTGATGTTGTCTTCAGTGGAAAACTTATCAGCATAGTTACGACCCATTTTCTCTTATATGTTTTCTTTATACGGATTGTAAACTAGGTTCTCACACGGTAACCATAGATAACCTCAGAGTAGTATTCAAGCCTCTTCAAAATTTGTGCTAAAATTTATCTAAGCCTTCCTCTCGTCACCAGCCAAAATATTTTGAGAGTATTTTTGAAGGTATTTCTAATTTGTGCTATTTCATTTAACCTATGATGGTAATGAAATGCCAGACTATTTTTATCCATCACTTTCACAAGATCCTTCTTTGCTCCTTATGTCATGCACTTTAGATTCTAGTTTATTAGTATCCATTATAATTAATTAGATTAATTTTGTTTAAACTGTCATTTTACACTCCTCTCATTTAATGTAAGAAGCCATGCTAAAAGTGTAAGCTTTTTATTCCGCCAATATAAAGTTATTTGTGTAAATCTAATTTTCTGCATTTATCCTTCCTGAACTCACGATGTATCTTCTGAGCCAAAACTTGCCGATAGAGCATAGTAGATCTCACTAGTGCTTGTAGAGGACTCAGTGTTAAAAAAGTTTATTAAGAAACAAATACCTTGACCTCGAAAATCCTCGATCCCTGGTCAAATTCCGGACGGTGGTACATACATGGTAGTTACATCGCATTACTTGTTTTTATCCCATTTTTTTTGCTGTTATTTAATATAATTTATTTATAAAGAATATGATCAACGAGCTCATATCCCTACTCTATTGATTACTTTTTGAAATTTATATTTCACAAGTTTGTGGTAAAGGTACTAAATTTTTTCAATAGTTTTATTCAAGTACTTTTGCCCTATCGTGTTTTCGTATTGCATAATGTTCTTGAATCTTGTTTTATTGTATTTCTACTCTTAGGTATTGACCTATATCGTCTTGAGGTCTACAGGAGTCAACAAAATTCTCTTTCATTTTATTCTACAGTACTCAGCACATTCGATCAAAACTGTTTAAATTCTAAACAAAAAATTGTATGAAACAACAGTTATTTTTAATGAAAAGCGTCAAATAAAAAACAGTTAGTCCCATTGACAATAGGTATATCTTCAAATTACACAACTCCTCAATAGGAAATTCCTTGAACATTCGAGTTTCAATTAGGTATTAGGAAATGTATTCTTTTTCTTTTATTAAGATACTTATACATCTTAGGGCCAGCATTCGAGCAGATCGATATATTTCAATTATACCGAATTTATTCATGGTGAAGAGTCTCCTTCTTCTGATTCGAAAAGCGGCTTTACTTTGATCTCACATTAAAATAGACTGGTTTCCGGCATAATTTCATTTTTCCCGTTAAATTCCTTCCTTGGGCTTTTCATTATTTCAACGAACCATCCCTACATAAATTAGTCTTTGAGAAACTGAACTGATTTATTCGGATAACAACTCGGGAAAGAATGGAAAACTATGTCTGGAAGTAAGAAAACGGAATAATAAAGAAATGAGCAATATTTCCAAGGAGACAAAGCCCTCGAATATAATTGGACAAATCTTGAAGAGGCCTTTAATTAGACGTTCGGAATTGCATTTGATTTCCGTAACCGAACCCGGGGTTGCCAATACAATTTCCAGATTTTTTTTTAATGCATTTGTAATATTTGTCAATTAATATTGCCACTTAAGAATGGCAAGGGTATAATATAACTGTATTCATAAAAAAGGTGTATTGTGTCATAAACTCGGTTTGCTTCTTGTAATTACTGACCACTTGCTTTCTTACGTTTAATGATATACGATTATAACATCGTACTTTGTATACACCTATTAATACAAGTCGTGCTAAACGAGTCCATTGATATGTTTTACAGTCAAATTGTTACGTGGAAATGTGGCGCCAATATTACATGTTTTCAGAAAATGTTCAGGTTTTTTCTTGTTAGGCACCACCCTTAATTTCCAGGACAGGAACTCGATTTAGATGTAGGTTTATAAGTGAGAAGAGGTGAATTCGAGAAGAATAAACAATGATGTATCGTAGTATTTTTAGAATGCTTTACTTCAGCGTAGATTTTAACAACCGATGTTTCTGTGAGGAAAGTAAATTGCAAAAAACATTGTGTTTTTAGTCTTGGAGATTCAGACTATTGATTTCTAGAACAGGAATACTTATTGTACGAGCGAGAAAATATTTATTTGTGTGTAGAAATCTAGAATTGGCATTGATCATTTGATTAATGGAAAATAAGAAAATGCATTTCGGTTATGCACATGTCAGGCAAAGATTTTACAGGGCAAATGAATTAAAACTCCCTGGTCATGAAAATAGACTGAAAAATTAAACATTTTGCAATACATGCCTTCCTCGATGCACTATTTGCCGTTTAATCCATTTGAAATCATACGGTATATTACGGTAATTCGCCGACAGTGTGTATTTACAAGCGAGTTAACAGGATTACGTGCAACTATGAAATCAGTAAAGTGGTTATACCGTCAGAGAGCTCGAGTTAATATTTCCATATTAACAATTTTTGTTAGCATTACACCAAGGTAGAATACATGATCGAGATTATGCGACATCTAACTACTGTTTATTTAGTCACGACACGGTACTTGCGCTTTATGGCCATCATCTGTGACCATCAAAGTAAGGCAAAGAAGGCACTGTTGATTGCCTGACCACGATTCCTAATGTTTGCCGAAATTTATCTTCGTAATAGTAATGTCCACTGTCTTGGTCCAAGTGTTGATACCTAATCATAAATATCCTTCCATTCTTGTTATTGGTTATCAGAACAGTATGAGAAATTCTGTCTTTCTACTTTCGTACTATTGGGTTGTTGCAGATATTCTGAAAGGATTGTCGGTAAGTAAGAAGGTGGAGAAAATATAGTTTAGAACAGTTTAGACAGGGAGAATTGGAGAGGACAGAGGATTTCTGATATGCCAGCCTCCGTTAGTGAAGACTCGTAGTTTTAGAACAATGATTGGGTGCTTGGAAATTATAAATAAAACATGTGCTTATGTTTTGTAATATCCAGGAGAAACTTAATAAAGTTGATTATTGATGATATTTTCCCCTTTGAAATAAAGATGATATTAGGAAGTTAAATGGCGCGATTTCTTTGTGGATTTCACCTAAGAATATGTTGTATTACATAAGAGCATTTAGTGTGTTGAACGTCGTTAATTGTAATCCTCCGACACAACGTTTGAATTAATGCGCATTTTTAATACAATTACGACAAAATGTCACAGGACTCTCTTTGTTCGTGAAACATAAAACCTCTCCTATTAAATATAATTTACATCCTTATTTTCTTCGGAACAAGCGTGACAGCAGCGTTGGCCTTCGCAGTGGCGTGTCCTTCCCCAGGACAAATATTTAAAAATTTTGGTATTGAATGATCAACTAGTGGTACTCATTCGAACCAGAGTTATTATGCACATTTTGATTACTGTGCTGCAGTGTTATATTCATTCAATCTAAACAAGATTGCAGAATTACAACATTAGGGTATGAGGATGTTAACACGATGTAATAGAAATGTGCCAATAAATTCAGTACTAAATGCCTTAGAGTGGCTATCCGTATAGCGACTTTTGTATTTGTGGTTGTATCAGTGGTGGTTATCTATAAAACTATTAATAATCAATCCCTTTATCTTACAAAATGTATTCTGTATAACCAATAAATTCATTAATAGCCCAGTTTATAGAACAAAAAAAGTTGATTTGGTAGATACATCTGAACAGCGGAAGGACCAAAAAACTTTGTTTAAACTGGATCATAGATGATAAAAACTAAATAAATAAAATAAAAAAAAATAAAAAATTATTGACGAAATTGCAACATGTTACTGACCATTCATAGAGGATAAAAAGATCTTCAAAATGAGCATTTCTAAAAGGTGATAGGAGCATTTTTCAACGAGAAAACTTGGAGGAAACGTAGAAATTGACCCTTTTTCAAAAATTTATAGCTGAAACGCCGATTTTGCGTGAAATGTTGGGTTATGTCTACTTTAAGCATGCAAAAGTTGGATACTGTCCGATGAACAGTTTTTATATAATTACGTTTTTCACAATATACGCCGGGACTTCAAGCAGCATAAAACAGTATACTTGCTTCAAGCAGCATAAAACAGTATATTTGCGCCCACCACTCAACTCGAAATGCGAAATCGCGCGTTTCGCGCAATGTTCGAGGACATTTTTCGCACTTTTCTCCAAACGTATATGAAAATCAAAGATAGCCAAGATCTAAGTTTTAATGTCCTCTTTAAAAAATCGTTTGAAAAATTAAAATCTCAGTTAATACGCCGAATTTTGCAAGATTTCGGTGTGTATAGTTAATAACGTTATTGTGCAAAAGCTATTCATCCCACGGCATCCAATTTTTGCATACTTAAAGAAGACATAATAACCTAACAATTCACGCAAAATTAGTGCTTCAGCTGTAAACTGGGCAAAGCTGTGAATTTTTGAGAAAGGGTCCATTTTAACGGGTTTCCTAAGTTTTCCCGGTGAAAAATGCTCCGATGACTTTTTAGAAACGCTCATTCTGAAGCCCTATTAAGTCTCCACATATCATCAGTACAACCTATTACATTTCCATCAATAATTTTCTCGCTATGGTGGAAAAACCGAAAAACGACGTATTTTTTAAATTTTTATTCTTTAAAAACGAAACGCAAAAACTCAAACTTGTCTTGATATTTGTTTTTATTATATTTGACTACCTTAAAAAAATTTTGGTACGTCTGCTGTTAAATTTTATCTACTAAAAAAAAGCTATAAACTGGGCTACAATATAAAGCTCCGAACGGGAATAATGACATATTAGGTCATAGTAGTAGCTCAGCTATGAAAATATTGCTCGTTATTGGACTTGAATTATATAATGAATTACCACAGAATATAAAACGATGCAAAACTGTTAGAGTCTTTATAAGAGAAATCATTGACTACATATATAGACGATTGTCCCTCATGTCCCTGTTGATATTTCATGTTGTTCACATTACATATTATTGTTGTTATTAATTGTTATGGCTTTTTTGAATACTGTAGTTATCAATTTACTTTAAATTTTAGTTACATATTAGGGCTTTCCTACTTAATAATTAAGTGCCACTACTACTACTCCTAGTGTGACATATCATTAAATTAAATATTTACGACTTACTGCTTTTCAGCTATAAGATGTTTATTAAGTTTTTTTTTTAATTTACCAACCTCATTGATGTAAATATTTATATAATAATTTTTAATTCATAGAGGCAGAATCCAATATGCAAGCGACAATCTATTCTGAAGTATTTACCCATAAACTCTAGAAGAGAAAGCGAAATGAATTATGGGTTTTAACGTGAAGTAACCTTAAATTTCGTGTCCCTAAGCTGTAAAATATTTAAAGATTTTAACCAAAATCTGAGCAGAAACCATTCGTTCTGAAACGTGGCCCAAACAAACACCACCTCATGAAAACTCCCAAAACGATGCAAACGGAAAGCAAACAAACCTAGATTTCTGGTTTGATACATCCAGCAAAACATTGGAAATGTATCCGAGGAAATATCAACAGTTGAGTGACACAATGAGGTCCTTTCATCTCCGTGCGTAGATACACATGTAGATCATTTAAATAAAATATACAGCAGACATGTGTATGTGTACAACAGTTTGTTTTTATATTCATATACAATATCCGAAGACGTACAACGGCGAAGCGCCACAGGAGACTCGTCCTTTTTGTTTGCGTTGCGTCGGTGGATGTGAAGGCACTTCTCCCGACGTCGATAAGAAAAATACTGAAATGTTGGGAGTCTGAAAAAATAGTCTGAAGATAATACTTACAGGATGACCGGCGTTTTACATTTTCCTTCTCGTGAAAAGTTAATAAAAAGGCGATGGATCCGCTTCAATGGAGTTTGAATGATTAATCTTTTCGAAGGGATAAAGTGAAAGGATCCCTGGCGAAAATTATGTGAAAACAAAGTTATTCGTGTCTCCGAATTCGGTGTTTGAACCAACTTTGGAGATATTCAGTGAAAGTGCCCGATTTCAAGAATTTTATACTGTCACATTTTTCACTTCATCTAAACTTTATATATTTTATAAGTATTATTTGACATATTAGGAACTTTGTCTTAGCATATCCAACACATACAGATTGAAGTGAATTTTACATTTTTTCAGTCAAATTGTTTCATAATTTAATAGAACCCAACACTTATAATTATGGCTGGGCAAATATGCTGTAATAATTGGTCGTTATATACACTTTCTATGACGTAAAAAATAGCTATTTTATGGAACTAAATATGCTGTATAACTCTAAAATATGCCTTGAAATATGAATGTTGTGACGTATTTTGTACATTATATGCCTGAACTTGTAAAGCTCGTACATGACGCTACGTTGCTTATTTTTTTTTGTCACAAAAAAGCTTATTTTTTTATTAAAGTAGGTGTAGAGATATTAAGCCATTGGAAGTATTCAAAAAAGTGTATTTAACTAATCATAAGCAGCGATCACTTTACGACATCAACTTGATTTGCCTAATTCTTTCCGCAATATTTAGAAACAACAATGTATAATACTAAAGACAAACAAAAAAACAATTTTAAATATTTATTTTTACTACTAAACAAAAATAAATACAATATAAGTACACATTTGACCTGAAATAATATATGATATTTACAAAAAAATGAAAGCGATACCTTACAACTTAACTGAACAAAATTATTGCAATAAATAATCGTGTGCTTTTCAAAATTTTCTAAAACAAAACTTCTTCTATTTTCTTGTAGGATATTTTCATATCGCGAAAAACTCCTTTCAACGTCACATGACGTAATGGGGCAATATTAAACAGTTAAGATTTTTCCAAAAAATCTGGTTTCTGATTATTACATCATTTGGTGGGTTCTCTTCATCAATCACTTTTCGGACATATTGCAATATAGCTAAATCACAATTTTTTGTGAATAACGAATTCAGTTTTTCAGATATGTGTGAACATACGACATTAGTAGACAATTTTATATGATCACGAAAATCTTCCACTAATGAGAGTGAATCTGATAGAATAATTTGTTCTTCTAATTTTTTTAAAATTAATGAAATTCAGATAAAATTGGCTGTGATAAAATTTAATTGAATGATTTATTCATTTTTTTCAAAATGTTGTTTATAATCTGCTAACTACACTGACTAGAAGTTGCATCAAAACTTTGAACCACATTTGTGAATTTTCCAATATACTCAGTATAAAACAATGCTGCCTCAATCCATGTTTCCCATCTAGTTAGGATAGGTTGTGGTGGAAGAGAGTTGTGTTTTAGGAATTTGCAGCAAAAATTAAGAAAATATGCTCGGATATGCTCTTTCATGTTAAAATATGGGACCTGTATGCGCTTTGTATGCGCTTATGCTGTAATACTATGAAATATGTAAAATATACTAATTAAAGTTTAATTTTTCTAACTAGAAAATCATGTAATACGCAAATATATCATTTTCGTCTGAATATACATATAAATAAAAGGTATACGATTATACTTTTGCTCAGCCTTACTTATAAGAGTCGTTTTATTATCCCTATCCCGTTCTAATTATCTGTCAACGGTTAAGTTTCGCTGGAAATTCCTTATTTAATTCGCTTTTCTCTTTTTTTCAGGTACGTCTGTTTGAAATGAACTCCTGGCAGAAACTTTGCGAAAAACCTCCCGTACAACTTTGATATGGAATATATGAAGTTGTCAGATTCTAAACTAAGATATATGCGGGTAAGTCAACAGAAGATTATCCTACGCAAACATCTCTTTTGTAAGAGGGAGTTAAGGTTTTCTGACTTGTTTGTGTACTGCACCATGGAGGATATTGTTTGCATCTATTAAAATAAATCCGGGGGATGGTATCCGTGAAATATAAGCTGGCGAGGAAGCAATTTCCTTAAGTGGTTTTAAAACGAAACGTCCGTTCGTGATTAAAAATGGATCGCGGCTAGTACTAAAAACGGGACGTAATTCGACCGTGGTAAATAATACAGTTTTTCCGCGGCGCGCTCTACGAAATAAATTGAATAATTCACTAAATTTGTTGCTTTGCGGCAGTAGGGAATGCAAATAACTGTCTACGTTAAACTAAGTGCATCAAAGGGGTGGCGAATGCGGAAAAATAACTAATGTTTAATTTGAATTGTTAATACAGGAAATACATTTTGGAAAACAGTAAAACTTTTCCCAAATTGGAGGTGCTATTTATTCAGTTAAGTTTTCGTTTTTTTCACACATTTTGGCGTTTCACTAGCGTTTAGGGAACCCAGTTAAGAATTGCTGCACATAGAAGTCAAAAACGTACATGCGCATTTCTTCCAGTGACTAAAATCACTTCGATTCGTTCTTGCAAAATATTCCTACATAAATTAATGCGGTAAACGCGGGGAAGTGTGACAGCGATTTTTATTAATTCATGTTCATGATACATTTAAAATGTATGTAGTAATTTCAACTAATTTCTTTTCTCCCGCCTTTTTGGAAATCTGACTTTGCATTTTGGAGGATTTGTACATTTAAGGCACATCACAAAAAGTTAACAAAAATTTTTTTAAAAGAATCTTCAAGTGTCACACTCTTCCATGCAATTAGGGCAAGTGAGACAATAGACTATTGGGTAGGCAGTTTTATACTTTCCTGGCGCTAGTTTGGTCAACTATAAAATGGAGGGAAAAAATGACATAATTTTTTTATTATTTTCTCTTCTGGAACCATTATAAAGTCTCAAACTTTTTAATTATAAATATGGAATCCAGCAAAATCAAAGGTAAAAGTAAGATTGTATCTCCTGTCCTTAATCGGTTTTCGTACAACGCTTATAATATCCTTATGCTTATGCCTCAAGAATATAGCATTCCACGTATATTCAGATTAGTTTTTAACCTGCCCAATAGAATGCTAAAGATGTTTCTTGGAGTTATTACTTTTTTAAACGTAGAAATTTGTTCAATTTGAATGTACAAAACATAACATTTCCGACACAGTGGGGCTTATGTTCATATTCTGCCATAACCCAACTTCCTACAGCAACTTGGTTAACGTCCACTGACTGCTACAACATTCCCTTCGTTTTCATCCCCTTTCTTTCTTGTCCCTTTTCTAGCTGTCTTAATGCTTATCTATTTTTTCTTTTCTTTTGTTCTTTCTTTTTTCTGCTGCTTCAGTCACTTTTTTCACCATTTCTCTGTTTTTTCCTTCTTGTTCCTTTCTATTTTGCCTTTCTTCCTCTTTTCCTTTCGCGAGCTGATTTAGTACTTCTTTTGATGTTATGGCTTCTGCCCTTGAGCTCGTTTCTTCTTCTACATATTTTTGGATTTTCTCCTTCAGTAACTGGAGCCTCATGACGGTTTAAAAATTTAATGACTACCGCAATGTTTTCTTGGTTGTCGTTGCCAGCATTACCCTTTATCTCGTAGCTTTCAATGTATAGGAATACGGAATTTATGTCAAAGTAGCCATAGTTCAAATTTAGCTCTAATTGATTGAGTCGATCAGAAACGGAGAGCGTCAGGCTGAGGCCGTTAAAACTTTAAATAAGATACATGAGAATTTTTAATCAGGGCCGTATCTAAAAGCCAAAACATAACAATTCGCTGAAATATCCATTCGACCATATGCGTAAACGGCCGGAGTTAAGAGGTCGAATGGCGATCCTTTACGATAGTACTTCGCATAGTTGGAAGAAATTTCAGAAGCCCTTACAGTGATTGAACAATTAAAAAATTTGAGCCTAGTCAAGATTGATCAACTTTTCTCGAGCAGATGCTGCATAAGTCCTTCTTTTAAGTTTTCACTAAAAATAATGCTGTAAAGCTGGCATCCCTTTTTCCAACAGTTGGTGCTCTGCACCAAACCTTATTCACATTGCCAGATATGACATATGAACAAAAACATTTACCAAACTAATTGTGAATAGCTTAATGATGAAGAGTATTTACAACCAATTAAAATGGGAAATATATTTGCACCAAAGGAACTCGATATTTTTATATGCAAGAAAGAATGTGGCGTACCCTATAACTGAGGAGACGTTTTACCTTTTTTTAATCCAACATGGGAAATATGATGACAGCCCTCAAAATTGTCCTCCAATTACAGACTAAGGAGGGCAGATTAGTAGTGACGATGTAAAGAGGTTCGATAAGTTAACATAGTGTTATAATTTTTGACGGGTACTTATTTCATTACTTCAGTTGTTAATCGTAAGGTAACATGGTATACCACACTCAAACAAATCTGGTCACACGTAACTCGGTGTCGTTATATATGTACAGACTGTAGTCGGGCGTAATCAAACAACTATTACATGCAGATCCGAATTCGTGCGCTTATATGATGTTGGCAACAATGACCGATATTGTAGGTTATACTTTCGACGGCATGGTGATTGAATGTTCGTTTACTTTACAGTTAGTTGATTTTAAATTTATAGTTTTGCAATCATCCTTATGAGAACATATTTGTGAATAGTTGCGTATTGAATGTGCACCAAAAAGTAAGGGGAAGGTAATTGACTTTTAGCAAATTCGATCTCATTGCCGTTTGAAAACCTTGGCATGAGTGTTAGCCTTTTCATCAATGACGTGCAACCAAATATACATCTATATCTTGTGAATTCCGTGTTCCACAATATTTTTAAAATCTTGTTTTTAAATGTCACAGGAAAATTATACTTGTTTCATTCATCCAATTCATCGTTTACATGAATTCAATATTCTTAATTTAATACGTACACTGTGTACTATATGTAAGGGGAGTAATAAATAGAATGAATTGAATTGAGTATATTGGGTTTATGTTATGAGTTGAGTTTTCAGATCATTGAAAATAATAAATTAGAAAATAAATATTTACTTAAAAAGTGTATGTTTGTCCAATAATTTGAAATAAAAGGACCAGTAAACAAAATAATATGAGTAAATGCTATTTGATAGCACTAAAACAATTAAAGGTAAAAGCACGTACTTGTTCTTATGTTACATAAATAAAGTTTTAAAAGTAAGCCCGATGTTGAGGTTGAGACACGTGTGAGACAAGGGAGATGATGGCACAGGATGATGGTCCAAAAAATAAAAACGTCTGTGAGCAACTCGTCTTCTCCGTAAGTTGAAAACAATGGAATGTTGTATCTTTCTTGCAGAGATTGTATAAGCAATTTATTCAATTTAAATATAATTTGTTTAAAAGTTGTTTCTATTTTCGTCTGGCTTGTGCAATGGGTATTAAGGGAGTAGCTCGCGAAATACCCACCAGACCTCAAACATCCTAGTACTGAGTGTGCAGGGGTACTGGGGGACTGACGCGCAAAGTACCCATCCAGCTACTAGTAAAAGACAATTTTATAAACATCTGGGGTCGAGTGTGCAATGGTACTAAGGGATAGACGCGCGAAGTACCACCCGAGCTGCCAGGAAAACGCAATACACTAGCACCGAGCGTGCAATGGTACCAAAGGAGAAACGCGCGAGGTAGCGCTCTACCTACTAGTGGCAATTATCTCAATGACGTGCAGTGGAACCAAGGGAATGGCGCGCGAGGTACTGTGCTTTGAGATACAAGACGACACTGCGAATAGTGTCTAACTCATGTTTGAATATATCAAATAGTTTTAACATCGATGGTTAATTACCAGTTGAACAGCTAAGTTAGTGAGCCAACTGTAGAAAGATGAATAGCTCAGTGATGCACTCAGCAGTGGGTTGTTTCTTCCAACTGCACGTTTAGTATTGTAGTCTTGATTGGAACCAAGCGCGTAATAATAACACAAGTGTTCACGTAGATTAGTACGTAGAGAGTGAATCACAGACGAACCCAATCCTCGCGAGTACCTTCCTGTCTGCCGATGCTCTCGAAATGTTTATATAAAATTTTGGGAACGTCGGATAAAATCTCAGCTGGTGTCAGCCGAGTACGGCAAAACTAAAGCGAATAATGGAATACGAGGACAGTTTAAAACTATTCGTTTAAAAAAATAATGTCTTACATATAAAACATATTTTCAATCTCAGTGCCCGGTAATTTTGTTACATTTACGTTCTACGTTTAATAATAATACCGTGATATATTACATGTTTATAAAATTGACCAGGGATAACTGAAATAATTACCTTTAATAGCGAACATAAAAATAATAACGATAGAACTTTGGCTGTAATAATAATAAACAAACATTGGTGAATTACAATTCGTAAAGCCTTTCACTAATACTCCATAATGGTTTTAGTATACGACCGGAATCGCTTCCGGGTTTCCTCCGGCCGAACAAGTCCGAATATAATACCAAACGAATTTCCAAACAAAACGCAGGATTTATACGAAACGTTACCGATAATTGGAAGTTCGAAAAGTCTCGGAAATCCCGACAAACCGAAATAATTTAAGAGCGCAAGGTGGAATTGATTAAGGACGTTTGCCATGTTAATTGCCGCAGTGATGTATAGAGTCTTCCCGTCTTAATTGGACAATGCTCGGACGATTTTATGGTTTGTTGAGTTTTAACGTCGAGCACGTATCAGGCGTACGGTTGACACTTACATTGTGCGCAATTCGGGGTTGTAACTTGATTTGCACGCCGCGTGTAGTCCATATGAAACATTGTTACATCATAGGAATACGTCGGTGCGGCGTTTTTACGATTTTAATGATTGGAAATTCGAGGAAAACATCAATTTTCAGCTTCGACAGAGTTAAGCTCGTTATAGACGGACGAATCGCGGATAAAAGAAAATTCATCTGTTGTTAGGCTTGCTGACGGATAAATTTGAGCACTCTTATGCAGATTTTTGTCATTTAATTGCTTTTAAACTACCAGAACGATGAATTTGACTAATGCGTTTCAAATAAACTCGATGTGCCCCGGATTAATTCAAACCGTGCTTCCTTTTTTGAGATGTCAGTTAATGGTAATTTGATTTTACTTGATTTGCGATGTAAATGATCGAAACTCTTAATTCCTCGTTAACTTACATTGATTTATCTGTTTCCATTTGTAAACATGATTCCGAGTTTTAACCAACATAAAGTTCGCGTGGATTAACATTCCCTTGGCATTTTCAGACTACCGTATGTTTACGTAAAGTAATTTAGGTGTCGCTGTAAAATATTCAGTTTCTTATCGTGGTACGAAATGAAAGCCTCCAGATATATTATCTAATTTCCATTAACCGATTTAATGTTTTATTTTTTCCTTCTCAGCACTACTTTACTTAATGTTGGGTATTTCAGACCTATTCATGCTGTAGTTTAATAGTGGTTTAATATCTTGGGAATTGATCGAGAATATTCATGGAAATTTCCACATGGCTCTTTTCGATAAAGCACACGCACTTGTATTTCTGATCAAGAATATATTTTCAAAATGCCAGCGGTGGATTTTAAGGAAAACAATTTTTTCCGGAAAAGACGAAAGATTTTAATACGCACTAATCGATATTGGAAACATCCATAATGTTTCCTCTTGCACGAATTGAAATTTTTAAGTGCCTAAGAAGAAACTGCCCCTAAGCGTGTCACTGGTGATCTACGGCGACATTTATGACACGCTGCATGTGTACGTATTTCCTTCAGAATCGTAAAATGCGATGACGTTATGCCAATGGCCTAATTTTAAATTTCCGTATTTTGCTGCCTCGTAACGACGATAAAGTAGGCGCACGGAAGATATGCACATTTGCTAACGGAATAGAAAATAATGAAATCCAAAGCAGCACTTTAAATTACTCATGCTTTACAGACAATAAACTGTCTATATATAAAGCTTGAACGTGCTGATTCCAAGCTAAATTGAACTGAACTGAAAGCTAAATTTTTGACAGTAGATTGTGGGTAATTCTAATACTAAAAGTGAGTTTTCGGCACTATATCGTGTTAGGACAACTTATAAGGGATGAAAGGGAATGAAAACTGTGTAGCTTTAACTCTCAGCTACATTTTTGCTGAGGGGTTCAAGGCTCGTTTTGTTGCCATTTCGGGGTGAAAAAGAGGAAGGGCGTTTAAAAAAGGTTTTTTCTCTAATTTAGTCTTTGGTTTTCCTTTTTTCTTCAAGGTCGACTAAATTGAAGTTGTAGATTTAGAAAGTGCACGTCGATTCGGTATAATGACAACTCTCTTTAAAAACGCTACTGCCCTTATAAAAATCTTCAACATAAAGAAACAATTTTCATTTAATGACGCAAAGCGTTTATTTCTAAGGTAGTCGCGCTTAACACATAGTGTTTCAGACTTCATTTGCTTAAATTAAATCTGTATTTATATTCGCATTTCCCGTTAAGCTTTTGTCTCGATTATTTTTTACGAAGGTTGGGTCCTGCATTTCGCACGTTTGACAAACATATTTTAGTTCGTTGTTTTTTCAAGGGAATTTTTGCAAAAGATTGTAAGCAGGGGAAGTCTATATTCGGTCTTTCTGACTTAGTAAATCAGCCATGCTTCTATTCACCTTGGTATTATGATACAATGTTATTTCAGTGGAATGTCAACAAGTGTCGTTCTTACAGTAAACAGCGCAATCTCTATCATAAATAGTGAGGGTATCCTGTTTTACCCTAACTGATGTTTTAACTGACTCTCCCATGCATGAAAAAGTGGGTTTACCTCAAATTTCCACCAATTAGGCAGGCAGGAATTTAAAAAAAAATAATTATACTTTAGTAAAACGTATAACATACAATTTACAATCAGAACGAAATTAAGTTGTGAAACGTTCTAATTATACATTCTTCTTGATTGCATGATCATTGAAATAGAAGACAAAACTGTAAAAGATAGCTACAAAAGGAGATATTTTAATGTTTAATCACTGTGTTACTTTTCTGTCCCTATAAAAGTCTTAAAATTTTAATACATAAAAATGGATGTTGATTTGTACCAAGTTAATAAACTTGAAGCCGTATGACCGAATACAATGAAAGTTGACACCTACATGTAGGTTATCATGAGAAAGGTTTTTATGCTATGCGCTTTCTTATAACTCGCCACTAGGTGGCGCTGCAGCACATCAACTTCTGTACCGTTCAACCGATTGCCATGAAAATCTGTACAAATCGATATTTGAATATGTCTAATATTTTCGTGCTATTAATTTTATTTTATCTCGCTACCAGGTGGCGCTGCGGTATATAAACTTTTATACTGTTCAATCGTTCACGATGCAAACTGGTACAAATGGGTATTTGAGTAAGGAAAAAAGTGTCGTTGATGTTTCCATTAATTCATAACCTTTGAAAGGTATGGTGATGCACGCCAATGCAATTTATATTTATTATGTGATATTGCTATTATCGCCTCAAGTATTTTGTACAACATATGTGATGATCCGAGTTTTAAATAAGTGAGCGAGCGAAGCTACGAGGGATAACGACTATAATTGACACAAGTGATAACATACAAAATCGAGGAACAAAATCTATTTTTTGGGAGAAACGTTCATTTCCAAAATATCTTTATGTACTATGAAAGGGAAATTTTTGTGGGAAAGCGCATTAGTTCACCTTAATGGATTAGACCCTATGACAGAAATTTTAGAAAGTAAATAACGTCTGTGACACCTGCGAATTATTTGTAAACCTGCGCCATTTCTAGGTAGTCGTGTATAACTTTGGAAATATGAACCTTTCTTCTTTAAATCTGAAAGTTGGTTTTATCATAGAGGAAATGTATGCCTTGGATCATTGATAAATTTCATAATTTGAAAAATTTCAGGAAATTAAATTTGAGAGTACAATTACGTAGCTTTGAGAATTATTTACTATTCAAGGTAATCTGGGGTAATGTGGATGAAATCTGAAATTTTAATTTAGATGCAAACGTGTCGAGGTAGTCGTTGCAGAATCTCTTCTTTAATTTCATTAAAAAGTTTTCAGATGTATATGGTGCGATTAAACAATAAGCATATCTTATGCTTAACCCCGTGGCGTTTAGTATTTACTATCCTGTGACGTCACATATGATAATATAAGAGGGCTTTCAGTCACTTCCTAAAATTTCGAACATAACGCTAATATGTACTTTCAGTTCAATTATATGGTTCACTTGTATGCATTTCTTTACTCAACACTCTCATGTTTCTTAGAAATCAATGATTTCTGCAAATAACATATAGAAATTAATTTCATGCTTTCAGCAGACCTCACGCAATTAATCACCTTCTTGAACACAACTGGAAAGAATGCGGTGCTCTCCTCCATAAAATTTCCCCTTCAATATCTGATCCTTCCAATATTTCGAGTATGATAGCAAATTTGTGAAGTTAACATTTCTCTACATTTCATATAAAACGAAAAAGAAAAATCAAATTTTAACCAAGCATATAAGAAATGTGTTATACTATTGTTGTTGTATCGTTTTCTTCATTAGAGTGCTTTCAGTTGATGTTAAATAAATATGGAGCCTATTTTAGTCCTGCTGTTTTACAAAAAATGTAACATACATATACGTATAAATATAGGTATATACATCATTTTGTCTTTAGAAAGTTGTCTCCTGTTTGCATATTACTTTTTTTTTATTATCCATCTCATAAATTGAACGTTCTGGAAACAACTTTTTTTACGCCTTGAATTGACATGCGAGAAATGAATTTTTCCAACCGCTTACAGTTCCAGCACTTTATTTTCAAGCAATTTACTGAAAATCATATCCTGTAATTACCGTACAATGGAAAAACTACCCCTTACACGAGATATTAAAGCGGCATATCTCTTAATATCGAAACTCTACAGTAGCTACTAACTCTGTTTCTCGCTACAAAATAAATCAGATTTAAACTTTCTAAATTGACTGCTAAGAGCAATTTCCTGTCTTGCGCGATTTAATAGGCACACAAGTCGAGAGGTTTTCTGCAATATAAATTAACCCAATTTCAACGCATTTCGGCTCCATCGATATAACAGACTATAATGCTGTACACACTTTTGTTGTTATTATTAATACCATTTTGTTAAAATATTACCATACGACAATTCCAAAAAGGGGACATTCGCATTATTTAACCTGTAGCTATTAAATTATAGGCACTACCAAAATATATTTGTTATTATGACCAAGTGAAAACTATCGCGGTAGATTTTAGAACTTATACTACTACAAGGGTGTAATTTGATAAGTTGCACCAAATTATGTTCTGTAAGTATAATTTAACTGACTTCTTGTTTTGTAAAAATTTTTAAGGAAAATTACTCTTTGAAGCCATCGCGTAACGTCTCAACAAAGGGTCCGATATAAAATAAAAGATTCATTTCCTGGGCTCTTTCAGAGCCGGTACTCCGGCAGATACGCCACTGATTTCTTTAGAATTCCGGAAGTTGAAAATGGCTTCTAGGCCGTTATCACCTTCCGTTTTTCTAGGATGGAAAATGGAAGCTAGGAGGTTTTTGAATGTTTAAACTTCTCCATTTTAATTATACACATTTCATGGAATTTACATTTCATCATATGCAGAAATTCGTTTTAAAACTTTTTACTGCGGTTATATTTTAAGAAAATGTATAGTTTTCAGGAAAAATTGAATTAGATGAAGAAGGATAATGAAGAGTGTCACTTAGTAAAAATATTTGAAATGTTTTGAAATTTTGTTTGTTTAAAATTAAACACAAAGTGGAATGACAATTTAATGAAAAACACAATAGTCATTAGGGTAACACTAATCCTATATAGTCCAGTCATCAGCCATTTTCGCGTGGAATTTTGGGAATCTAGGTCAATTTCTTTGAAAATTGGGATTTAGGTAGTATTTATAACCTTCTTCAAAGTTGGACTTGTGCCGAAGTGTGGTTTTTCCCCAGGGGTGGAAGCCACCCTTTCCAATGGGTAAAATTTTTTAATCAAAATAAACCCGGAAATTGATAGATCTACCAATTCTAAGCAACTTTTTTTTCAATAAAGTTTTTTTGGAAAGTTAATATTTTTCGAGTTATTCACGATTGAAACTACATATTTTCATTGAACGTTTTTCACGAATAACGAAAAGTTTTCATTTTATGGGAACAGACATTCATAAGATAATTGTAGCTAATAAAAAAACAAAGAAATTCGTTTTTGAATGACTTCTGTAAATTCAACTAAGGACTGAGTCATTGGTTGTTGAAGGATGGTTATTTTTCAAGCACCCCGAAATTGAAGATCTTCAACCTTCAATAAATTGAAAATGGTGAAATTTTTGGAGAAGACTCAATAGACCTTTTTTGAAGTAAATAAAAAAGACCAAATGCACTTTTCATAAATAAATCAAAAAGCAATAAATCAAAAACTATTCCAGATATGGAAAAATGTTTCAAATGTTAATTGCATGGTTTACCTCACTGAAAATTCTGAATTTTTGTTTATCTTTGTATCATAAAAACTGAAGGAGATATGGCGGTTGGAAGTTTGCATTCGCGTACTAATTATAGTTCATCCAAGCCATTTGATCGCACCCCTTTTCAAAACTACGGGTTTTAAAAACTTTTAACTAATTTGATCTTAAAGCGCTTGGAATTCCCTATAAAATGCATCTTTTAAAAAGTTTCTTTCTTGGAAAATATGGGAATCATTGTCGAAAAGAGAACTGATTTTTTTATTTCGGAGCACGAATTTTTGAGCACAGGTACAAAGGCGGAAGCGAGCAATATACAGTGAGAGTATTATAATGGTTTTTTCTAATCTTTATGTGTATTTGTTTTTATATACATTCATACGTGTATATGTATACATTAATTCGCATGTATGGAATGATGACTCTCCTTTTGAGCTACGACCAGCATACAGCTTCTATCTAGAGAATATACACGTGGCTTTATTTTGTTCTTGGCCTTGTATTACATATTATATATATTAAAAATCATTGTTCAAATCATTGTTTAAATCATTGTTTCAAAATCTTTTTGGCATTGATAGCATTATATTGCAATTTTTTTGATTTTACAAATACGTATAATTGGTAAGTTTTCTAAATAAATATTTATTCCTAAATTTAAATTAAATTAGGTATAATCATATACGGATGTCTTTTATAGTTCATCTTATTGGTGTACTGCTCAGCTTTTATATTGATATTTTTTCATTAAACAAATATAATCCGTAAGCTTAAATACATATGTTTGTACAAAATTTTAAATTGAATTGTAATATAATGAACTTTAAATATTTAAACTTTATATTTAACAAATGCATGCAAAAATCTAGGATTTTTTAATATTTTGCGGTAAGGGGTAGTTTTCACCACTAAAAAATAAAAACCACACTTCGGCACAAGTGCAGCTTTGAAGATGAGAGTAAGTAGACCTTAAGTCCAAATTTTCATGAAAATCGACGTTGATTTCCAAAATTCCACAGTTTTAAGGTTTTTTACGGCTGATGACTGGACTAATATACAAAACTCTGATCAACATTTCCCATACGACTTTTCTTACTTGACTTTCCTTTATTGGTAACATGCAACATATTACTATCACTTTCGCTTATGCTACATTTTCATAATTTCTTCATATGTATACCACGGATATCCACACCTCCACACTTTCGTTGATAATGTAGTTGGTATATTGTACTGTATTACTGTTTTTGGATCTTGAATCATTAGGAAAATTCCAAACAATTTCATTTCTATTTTAATCGGTTAGAAGGAGTCTGGAATACAAATTCCAGAGGTTCTTCTAGAATGTTAAATACCTGATGATGAATTACACCTTAATGTAGAAGTTTTGTGGAAGTTTCAGATGTTTTTAATTCGCCAAGGACCAAGGAAAAAATATAGAATATCGTAAGCGCTTCATGTAAAATATAGAAGCTTTTTGATTTCTATTTCAAATGCTAGCATATCTCGTTAATGCCGAAGAAGGATTATAGAAGTTTCTTTCAGTGGCGTAACCTGTGACATTTCTTATAAAACTTCTTTGTTAGATACCAAATGAAATAAGGAAGCCCTGTGCTTTAGGCCCCTTTCGGTAAAATCTGTAGATGTAATCTATAGACATTGCTTTCGAAGTCAGAGGTCTGTTCTCGCACTTGGAACACTGGAAGATACGCCAATGCTTTGAAGTAAATGCATTGGAGTTTAGGTTCGTATAACCCAAACGTTATGTGCATAATTTATTTCATTATTTAACTTTAAGTTATTATCGTACTTTAAAGCGTATTATGCCTCATGTTTATGTATATCCAGTTAAAAGCGAATTGAATTAATCTCGATTATTTTAGTGGTGGGAACTTTTGTCATTACGCTTAGTCGGTGAGAAAACGCACACGCTTTATTAGTTTGATAACTCCTGCTGTTACTGCAGATATACACGATACGTATAAACAAACAAACGAATCAACGCAACGATAGCGAGATTAACGAGCACATAAAAGACGCATCTTTAAAAACAGCACCGCTAATGAATAAATAAACAAACCGTAAGTCTCTCGTCGAGATCATCGTTTTATCCGCTGAGGCCCGAGGAAATTCAATTTGAATGGCCCGATGGAATGTCTTTCGCTGATCTCATCCACACTTTGCTTATTGATATTAGGTTTAATTGCGTACAAGCAGTACTTCCTTTCGGTTTAATTCTGCTGACGTCACTTGCTGATATTAAAATTAAATATGCTCGATATATGGGCCGGCTTGATGGGTTATTGCACTTAAATAAACGTTTTCGTTAAAGTTTAATGGAACGATGCAATAAAATAACATTGTAGCCGTCACTACGATGCCGAATCTAAATACACATGCGTTCATATTTGATACACAAACTGTGGATATACGCACATACATCGTACTGTCAACGTTGAAATTATAACATGTAAATAGATGGCTGTAATCATATCAACTGTACGGACTGTATATACGATGCAGAAATTTTGAATAATATATTAAAATGTTGGTTTTGATGCCGCATTGTGACATTTACTCATCTCTAAAATTGATTAATAATTTTGAAATACTAAGTCAAACTGATGGTTAATAAAGGTATTAATAAAGTTATAAACGTAATCATGTAATGCACCCAATAAATAAACCTTTAGAAAAAAATTTTTTTTCTCATGAATACTCATTAATTACCAAATTTATTTGCATTCCCGACTTTTTACAACTTATGCATTGGCAATGACTTTATTAATTCTACTAACTGAAATTATAATTTCCGGTGTTTTGTTCAATATATGTGGTATTACAGTGATTAATTTTGGATATCCTCCAAATATAATGAAATCGTAAACTGGACGAACTCGTGGGTTTCTCCTTTGCTTTTGGTTTGAAGTTGGTACATATTTTCTCTACAAACATTCAACCTTTATAGGGTTATCTGTACTGAAGTTCATCGTAGTTGAAAGCTTGGAAAATAAGTACACTTCCTGTCTTATCAAAGTGTTATTGGAAGTAATTCAGATAGAAACGTAGGATTTTGACGTTGAAATGCAGATTTCAATCAATATGCATCGTCTATGTAAAATAGCAGGCCGGGAAATATATGGAAACAAATGAAATAAAGTCAATTTGAATATGTTTCAATAATCCAGGTATTTGTTTTTATGTCTATTAAGCCAGGTCATCCATTTCATAAGTGAGCATTCTTTATAGCACTATATTTTATTGATAATTTATTACGCCAAAAACGATTTTTTTGCTTCACCTCTTACCGAGATAAAGGAGATAATTTTAGCTTAATACTTAAGTCAGGTCACCTACACTTATATCTCCGGAACCAATGAAGATGCAAACATTTACCAAACGTCATATTTTATTGCTGACGATATAGGCAAATTGCGATTTCCCAAAATCATGACTTCAACCCCTAGCAGATTTCTCACCCCCTGCAGTATCTCGGAAGTAATTTTCTTTGCAGATCGAAGCATGGGTAATTTATTGTTAATTTTTCGAACGAACGAACATTTTCTAATTTTTCACGAGCTTCAAAACGACGATTTTGCCTTTTTCAACTATTGACTTAAAAAAAAATTAAAATAGTGTACTGCATGAGCAGCCACTTTCTGATTTACCTGTAATTAGTGTCGAAACTAAATTTTCATGTAGTATTGACATAAAAAGGATAGCTACTGCAGTAACTATTGCAAAGTGGCGTAGGATCCAATTTTAGGCTTATTTGTAGTAAATTATGTTCTATATATAATAAGGCTTATTGTTTTAGCCTTGAAATAATTTGCTTGATTAAAAATTTTGAAAAAAATCAATAATTGACGCAATGGGTGTCCTCCGTTGAAATTGGCGAAGTGCACTCGTTCGAATATTTTTAAATATATTTGGTCATTCAATTCTGCTATGAGAACCAAGATTTTTCTAGAGTATTTAAACTTCCCCATCCCCAATAATGGGCCCGTGATGAACAAGAAAAACATTTATTTATTACCTTTTACTACAAAATTCGCCAACTCTTGAAAAACGCTTACTACCACTTATATCTTCGCATACTAATTGATTGTTGAAGGTACAAAAATAAACGTACCCAAAACTTTCGAAAACAATATAGAGAGTATCACTTCACCCTTGTGTCTCCCTTCAGGCTGTGAGCCCAAAAAGCACACCACCTATTTTAAGTATAAGTTATAATTGTTATGAACACAATCACGTGATAGTAGAATAGTCGTGCATGATATGAATAACTTGTGCCGAAATAGCTCTTTCATGCAAATGTTATATTAGTTTATAACTAATATTTCGTTCCTCGACATGACGATGTAACTCCGAATATTGACTACATTACATATGTATCCAAATCGACGATCTCGAAAGATTTGGTTTTTTATCTTGTTCCTTACTTCTGGCGTGGGACTAAAAGTGTAGGAAGTTGTATTTCCGTGGTTATCGCTTAGGCTAATCTATTACGTGATGATTTTCTTTAGGGGCGAAGTGCAATAGCGCAGTGTTTGAAATTTATAGGATTTTTTTCCTTGCTTTGTTCGTCTTCATGTCCTCTATCTTCTGATTTAAGAAGAAACGTGTAGATATACATTTATTATAGTTTGTTGTGAAATTACAACCTTTGGCGGAAATAACACCAGTTCAAAATTCATCCCTGAGACTTCGGAGCCAATTTCCCACAAATCGTTAAAAGTGTGTAATTCAAAATTCAAAGCTGTCTTCTCCAACTGAAAATTATTTACATTTATTCATATATTTTTTTGAGACTAGGCGAATGGAGGGTCTTCTGGGCTGTTGCGCCTTGGTCTATGTGGGATTTTTATTCCTGACGTTTCACAGTAAGCATCTTCAGAGGCGATTCTCAGTTCTAGTTGTTTTCATCTTTTGGGGGTTAATATATGTATCAGGTTTAATCACATAAGACGACAGATTACCGATTATTGCGTATAAAAAACGTCCAGTTACAGCCTTGATAATTTTGTTTACTTTTGGAACAATTTCATTTATAGTTAAAAAAGTCTGTTAAACTTTGAATAATCCTTAGTAATATCGCCGACTGATGAATCGACGAATTCTAGGGTTTTCAGCGATATGACGAGAGTAATTTGACACTTGTACAGGTATACACCAGCTACATAACATTCCCATAGTTGTTTTTACGTTGTTTTTTTGTTACGAAATTTTCAAAAACAGCCTAGTTGTTGCGTTATTATGCCATTCAGAAGAATACGTCTAGAATCTTTCTTCGGCATGATGCAGGCATTCTAAAATTTGAAGTCACCACTAAAAAGCTTCTAAATACTGATTGAGACCGTTTACGAAAATCGAAATTTTTTTGTGGCCCTCAAAATTTCCGAATTCGGTTGTGAGACACTCAGTCATTTAATGTTCTAGAAGGAAATTTCGATTCTAAACCGCTTACCACGTTTAAGTTTGCAATGAAATGTTTGAAACTTCCATAAACCATCTAATAACTATTGGTGGAAATTTCTGATGTTGAAGGTTTTGGAAGAACGTCCGGAAACTTTCATCTATCTTCTTAAAGTTTTTTAAAATTTACCTTCTGTATTCTATTTGAAACCCATTCGGGTCTCCTAATATTCTGAGGGAGTCTACCCATAGAATTTTTCGATGAGAAAATCCAGTGAAAAGGCACGCTTGAAACTTCCGTCTCCGTCTCCCACCACTCACGCCCTCAGACGTTTACACCGATGTTGGAAGGCAATTTTCATTCATTTCGCTGCATTTTAACGAAAACTTGGAATATACGCTTTTTAGCCTATGATCTGAGTTCATCGGTGAGGCTTGAGCTGGGTATCCACAGGAAAATTTCCAACTTTTGCCACTTTTTTCTCATGCTTAATTCACCGTTTTAGGCTGATTTGGTCATTTTCGTCGCTTGTCTTGGTACTTAAATCCAAAATACAAACGGGAAAGTTGAAAGTACCCAGAAGTACACTAAAAACCGAACATTTTTCGCTCCTGCAAAAAAATCCAAAATTTTATTCACGCGAGTTAAGGCAAGATGAAAAAATAAAATGGTTTTTTGGGAGTTCTCGCAAATGGAAGAATTTTAGGCCAATTCTGAGGACGGGAATGGATTCCTTTGAATATTTTACATCGACTACATGTACTCTCAAATTTTTCCAGTGTGCGATGTGATTCTGGTAACGTTTTGGAGAAAATTTGGTGTCAAAAACAGAAAACGCCAAAAAACCGGAAATAGGCTTTAAAAAACGCCAGGTGTAATATTTTGGGCTGAAAATTTGGATAAATATTTGTAATTAAACCTACAATAGAATGAAATAGTTTTGATTGGGAAAAAAATATATGACCTGCCTGCCTGCCTCACGACAGTTGACATGGAATCGCTTATATACTTTTTCATAATGAAATATAATAGCTGGTTTACTAGTACTAATTTTGTCATGAAATTACTTTTTTCTGTAGTGACGTTTTACCTCTTTATGTCGTTAAGGGTTTAAATTTCCGTTGCATTAAAGTTCCAAATTATATTACCGAAACACGTGGTGGCAGCACACTACGGCGTGCTTCCTCTTGTTTGTGTGTTTCCTCTGATTTTGATTTAATTTTGATTTGA
Organism: Cryptocephalus primarius; assembly: GCA_963576515.1. NCBI lineage: Eukaryota > Metazoa > Arthropoda > Insecta > Coleoptera > Chrysomelidae > Cryptocephalus > Cryptocephalus primarius. The sequence goes on along the minus strand of OY754940.1, from coordinate 14,723,774 downwards.
AGATAGGAAGTAAAACAATTCACTTTAGGTGAGTTTTCAAAGAAACCAAAAAAGTCTATCAAAATATCGGTACTTTATCGATGTGTATTAGAGCCTCCACAACTCCCTTAAATTGTATCGGATGATGGACTATTAAGAACTAACAAATAAATCATAATAAGTAAGGTATCCAAAAAGCTCCTTTAAAATCGCTTTATACTTCAAGTCTACGCACTCTCTAAAGTTCGCTGTTGTCGTTTTCCGGTGCCTCTCTGAACGCGCTGTATTTTCCATAGGCTTTTCCAACATTAAACCCTACAATAGCCTCCCAACGACCGTTATACTTAAACTGATTTAGCGGCGCGAAATCTGGGCGACCACAAAATGTAATTCGCCTTAATTACGGTCCAGGGAATGCAATTTCCCAGCACTATAAAAGAATTCTCCTTGAAAGATCACGTACGGAATGAACTTGACACGGTCAATGTAAGTTATTACGTGCGAAACCGTCGGGAATTAAAAATTTCCTAGGACTTCCAGTTTGTGTTTTGTTACATGTCCAAACTTATAATCGTGTACGATATTGATTTATATTGACTAAGTTTCGCTCAGAACTTTCGCCGTACGGGAAGTGGGGTAAATTAGAATTTATTAACCCAACTTTCGGGGCATTGCTATGTATTATAACCATCCTTTACCTAATTTAATTAAACTCTCCGAACGAACACCGACGAATATGACATAAATTTTTATTACGTTCCCGCCGTGCACGCTGTTTTTCCCTTCGTCCGTACTACTTTTATTTTAGGAAAATACATTGCGATTACGTTAGGAATAATTTGAATTTAAACGTACATATTCCATTTTTCCCCGCTCTTTCAGCGTTCTCGGAAATTGTTTTGTTTTTCATTTGTTTCGTTTCGTTTGATGAGGCGTGGGGGTTTTCCGTTCGGCGTCGAGAGGTTTTCTAAGGGGTCAGCCGGGATTTTTAGTTCAAATGAAGGTTTTAGGATATTGAGTCGCCGCCGTTCTACAGATAAAGGATTTTAATTCACAATATATCCCAGCGAGGCAGGCAAGATTAAAGGGACAATGGGAGCGGTAAACGGGAAATGATGGAAAAGTTAAAAGAGGAAAGTGGTAAGAGGGAATTTTATGTTTGTGTTCGTGAATGTAGTCAAGTTCTTTAAATCATATCTGCTTAATCCATACCCAGATTTTGAACCAGGAAATATGTACTTCATTAGAATAAGTTTATTTTAGAAAATTTAGGCATAAAGTTCTCTGCTATATTTATCTCTAATAATAATTTTTAGTGGTAAAAGATCGTTTTAACTACATATAAAATTTTATTATCTCGCTCCAACTTCCTTCTCTATTCAACGAATTTTACTCTTACTTACTAATAACTTCAGCATCTAAGTAACCAGCAACTAACTAGTAATTTTACTATTATTATTACAAATATGCTACTAGTATGTGATTTTTATATGTATATTGAACATTGTATTTATAATAGATGTTTATTAGATATTATAATTTATGTCATAGGTTAAACTAAATCGATGTAGGTATGTCTAGTAACTTTTAATCGAATTAAAAATTGAAATTTACTTTATAATGAACCAAAATTTATTATAATTAATTTTATTTTCCTTTATTAAATCACTTAAGTAGGAGTAGACCGAATTTCAAAAATAAAGCAGCGGTGTATAGGAAATTGGGGCTATAATTTTTGCATCAAAAATTGTCCGCCTCACAATCAAACATGATCTTATTTTGACAGTTATGCATGCAGTCCAGTACGATTGACGGCCCACCCTACATAATTCAATAATATTACAACGTCATAACAAAAAATACAATTTAATGCAGTAATATAATATCGTAATAAAAATAATAATTATAGTAAAATAAAAATGACTGAAATATTAATAATACATATTAATATAATCGTTCTTAATAGCACTCCTCAATCAGTCATTCGTTTGGCAGGATTCTCTCTTTGGAACATTTCTGCCATGCTTGAATAGATATTTAAGTCTCTAGTGGTAGTTGCAGTTTTAGCTTTTTCAAGTGCACCTAAAAAAAAATGAGTGTCAAAAATTTTGGCTCAAAATGTTTTAACGTCATGTAATCAATTCGCAGAAAAAAATGAATTGTTAACAGGAGATGTGAATTAATTAGGTTGCTAATATTTTTTGCACTTACAAATTATCGCTCTGGCAAGAATTAGGTCTTTTTCTCTTTCTGTCCAAACTACCTTTTTGTTTATGCTTCTTCATTAGTTACCGAGATATTAATTATCAGGCCCGTTTTAAAAAGTTGTAATTGTTATGTCCAATCATATTAGCTAAATCAGTTACCTAAAAATGAATAAATCATAATTGTACATTTCATCTGAAATCGATAAAACTGCTATTATTGATATTTGTCCTTACATAGTCTAAATTACAGTCTAAATTTATTTATTTTCCCATAGACAAATTATAATAATTGTATAGGACACCTTAATATAACTTAATTTAAACGTAACCAAAATTAAAGACACGCTCAGATAAAATACATTGAGTACATGACAATGAAAACATAAAACTCATTTAATATACTCTAGCAAATCTCTTTTACAAATCATAAACACATTCGTCCAATGAATAGTAACAATTTTTAACTAAAAAGTTGCAACGAAGCGAACTTTTCGGGAACCGTGGTTAGGCAATTTCGCGTTCATTTCAATGGTAGTTAAAAGAATCACAGTAAGGTGGCATAAGATATTATCCACCCATAGAATATTGTCCGTTGGAAAGTTACGAGAGACCCCCGGCCGCTAAAGGCAGATAGAACCGATCGAGATTCTCGAAGGTAATATTTCACTTTCTATTTTACTTCTTCGTTTAGTGCTTCCCAGGAGAGGGGAACTCGTCTCTACAGGACTGGGTGTTTGTGGGTTGGTACTGCACTTGGCGATCTGTCGTGCCGTATTGACTCATGTACATTTAGTACGTTTTAGAGGCTCGACTCCCGTTAACTCCCTAGGTTGTCACCCTAATTGTTCTGATTGTAGCATAATAGCTCCCCGCTCTTGTCCCTTAATTATTGCTAATATTTTGTTTGTCGATTGCTACTCGCATGTAGTTTCCCTATTGCTTATTGCACCCTCTCTCCGCCTAATTGCATTCCCGCTCTATAACTATTTTTTTTTGCTTTTGCTTGTTTGCACCCTAATCTAGTATGCGGTTTAGTCCGGTAAGTTAACTTAGTTAGTTTAGTTTTCCGTTTCAATTAATCAGTTTTGCCGAGTTGTAAATAGCGTAGTAATGTTTCCCTGTATTTCCGTTTCACATACGCGCTCATTCCGATAGCCGTCTGAAATGAAACTTTGCTTTTATTTTCGCACCGAAAATAAATGAATATAAGAATTCTCTCTTTCCGTTTGTAATTACCTGTTGTGGATTTGACACTGTTGCCGCAGTTTGATTTAAATAAGAGGAACCGAGTCTTTATCCGTATTCTGTGTTTATTTTCATGAACTTCCTGGATTTTCTCCTGAGTTGAAATTACCCGGATCTGCAGACAGCAAAGTCTATAAAAACTGGCGCCCGAGGAAACTCCTGAACTCCGTAACTCCGAAACTTGGAAAATTCTAGCGCCAATCTCAAAGCTGACTGATAGATCCGCCCCTTTATTCACGTCGTGCCGCCGACGAAAATACAGGGGCGAGAAAAGTCCGTCACAAAGTCTTTTAGCTTATATTTAAATGTAGGCAGGTTCCGACAGGATTTTATCTCTATAGATAGATAATTTATTAAAAAGTTTGACTACCATTGGCTGAGGTGATTTGCAGGCAACCTTCAGCATACTATAATGCATATGGAGGAATTCATCTTAAGATAGTAAGACATAGGATAACATTGCATCGTCCACTATTAAAGAAAGGTATAGGACTGTATGTGTTCATGAATATACCCTTCTTCTTCCAAATAAATAGCATTTAGTGATATCTCAAATTGGTTTTTTCATTTGTACTCTACCTGTGATCTTACCTACTTAGAGTGTCCAATGATATGGCGTCCAGAATATTCTGAAAGTTACCTACTCATTTGTGAAGCCCATCGTATACATTATCGTATTATATACAGTACTGTAGGACGTCCGTCAACGTTCTAGTTTAACTAAAAATGTATTAGAAAACATAAATTTCCGCTTATTAATTAAAATTTTTTACTTTGTAACTTATGAGTGCAATAATTCTATATAGAAATGTCATTAGGGATTATTTTGAATCCAACCACACATATTTACTAGCTAAAATTACTGTTTATACCTTTTACAGCTTTGACCAGGTTTTCCTTAGATATTCTGTATATCATCGCATTATGCAACATCATCTTACCATCATTGTATAATCACAATTACATAATTATATCCTACTCTTTGTTATTCAGTATGACGTATTTTCATTCATCGTTATTTATTGCCATACAGAGAGTCCCATATATAATGGCCAAAACTTATAAATAGAATAAAAATATGAAAAAAGGTTATATAAATTTCGTTCTAAAATGCTTCTTCAGGAAATTCCAACCCTTGTTCTGTTATAGATTTTTGTAGGTTTTGGTTACATTATATTTCTAAAGAGGCATTTTTATTAAAAGAGGTGCTCTCGTTTAATATCGGTAGGTTAATTCTTTTAGACGATTTCTGCTATTGTTCTATAGAAGTTTTTATATTCATGTATTCGCCATTTCCACGAATCTCAAATTGTAGCCATGACTATTATCAATAATTATTTCCAAGTAACTGCAATACAATAATATAATTTAAACCTTATTAAAGTGATTAAATTGGGCTGATTTAATTCAGCAAATAATACCAACCAATAATCACAATGTTTTTTAAATTATTTTAGAATTTGTAAATCCCACATAAAATGTGAGTTTTTAGGGAAGTTAATGTAAATATTTGTAGCAAAACTCGCTGCCTCCGGTGTTGTGATACAATATCGTACCGTTTCCTGTAAAATAATGAGATTAAAAAAGTTAAAAGAGAGATTAAGTGGTTCTTGTCTTCGTCTAAGGGTGAAGGGAATTTATGCAAGACTTCGATTATATCATCAACAGGCAGTCAGACGCTGCGACCTCCGGGAATACCATTTAATTTCGAATTTAAATGCGGGGCGGTGTACACGACCGCCATAGTGCACCCGGGCCCTGTGTGTGAGTGACATGTGCGGGAAGACACAAGAGATCCGGGGAAGAATGGAATTTCTGTGAAGGGGATATTGCGGTTTTCCCCGATGGCTCGAAAAGACCAAACTGATATGATTTCCCTTCTCTCCGGGAGGGCATGTCACCTTCGTTTGGCTTCGATTGTTCGCCTCCCCTTCCGGTGTGTGCGTGTGCATGCGTATGCGTGTGTTTGTGTACGTACTCGCACATTTCGAGCGAAATTGGATTTAAAGCGAATGGAGGAGAGGGAGAGACCGCAGCCGATGCAACGCGAATTCCGCAAGTAATTTCATGATGAGGGGCCCCGTCGCCATCGAGAAGGGTTTCCTATCACATTTTATTAGCGGCGAGCGTACAGGATTAAAAGCGATCTGAAGGGATTTGTAACAGGGTCGGGGATTACTGTTACCTATCGTGTATTTTTTCATTTTGGAGGTACTCACCGGGGAATCGCCTGTCTGGCCCCTATTTGTTTTTGAATAAAAAAATAAAATTAAAAGAGTTTATAAAACTCCCGTGTGAGAAACTAATTCCCGGGGTGTGAACTTACTTCAGGGGTTTCGCCCGTAGTTTATCAATAAAAAGCTTGTAGTGATATATTGCTATCGTGAAGGTCTAATGGGCAAATTTATAATCGCACCTTGAGGATTCCTCTTACCTCAAGGCGTACTTACTGTGCCATCTGTGTTTTATACTCATCTAAGTACGTCTTAAGAATGAGATGGGGCCGAGTTTGGCTTGATCTTACCTTGAGTATCTCTCAGAAAATATTAAAAGTTGAGTTCGCCTTCAAGGCGATTATGAATGGCGATTATTGTGAGTACGTCAATCGAATTATTAATAATACAAAATCGATTATCTAAACGGTGTTTGAGAGAGGGGCAAAATCCGTTAGATTTATATAATGAACGTGAGTTTATAAGGAGGAATCGCTTTTCTAAAAATACAAATGTAGATATTATTTTCCCTCTGATTAATGGTACTCTTCATAAACCCAATAATAGAGGTTTGCCAGTGGTTCCACTGATCCGATTATTACTCAGTTTACGATACTATGATACAGGAAATTTCCAGGCAAGTTGCATTTTTATATATGTGTTTATATCTAGAACAAAAAAATGATTACTTATGCTTTATTCAAGTTTTTGAACTTTATTTATCTATTCTACTATTTCACATTTATTTTAAACTGTTGTTGGTGATCTTAGGAGATTTTCACAATCTACAGTGTCACTAATGATAAAAAAGATTTCAGTCATTAGCAGAAAAAATGAGGAACGTCGTAAAATTTCATTATTAAGTTTTTATGAATGAATTTAATCATATTGCCAACTTTCCTGGTGTAACATCTTGTATAGACGGTACCCACATCCCAATAAAAAATCCCGGAGGTGCTGTAGGTGAAATATACAGAAATAAAATACTTTTCTCCATTAATTTACAGATACCTGTACTATCCCAATAGTGATTAATGAAATTGTTTAAAAAGTGTTATTTACAGGTGGTATGTGGCCCAAGAATGCAATTATTAAATACTGTCGCTAGGTATCCATAGTCCACTCATGATAACACAATATTTCAGAGAAGTGGGTTTCGTGTCAAATATAAAAATAATGACGTCCAGGTCAGCCTATAGTTATTTGTGTAACATCATATTTGCAATATGAATCTGTTTTAAATTATATGTTGTTACAGGTAAAATAGTCAGTGACAATAGCTATGCATGTAAAGGATATCTGCTGGCACCAGTTGTACATCCTCTAATACACATGCAGAAAGAAATTACAATAGTGCTCATAGAAGCACCAGAAATATTTACGAAAGACGTTTGGGAATCTAGAAAGAACGATTTAGGTGCTTAAAAAAGAGGATTAAGGGTTTAAATTTACTTTTTCTTAGTTTAATTACAGGTTTTAATTTGTTTTAGTTTATAACCTCACTTTGACACGATCGTAGAACCATAGAAATAGAAATAATACTCAATAGACCGGTTCCTTATTCACGCGCTGTTGTCAGAACTATTAACTTCTTAAGTGCTTCTTGGCGGAGGTAAGAAGATTTTGTAACTATCGAACAGCTTATCTGAGGTTCCACCAAGGTTTCCTCCACCGAGGCCTCCTTGAGTACTCCTTAAGTGATGGACTGTAAATTTGCCCCTAAATGAGAAGCTAATGACATTCTAATTATTCAACCTGGCGGGCGATGATGACACTATTTTTATCTTTTTATCAGGTTACCAGGTTACCCAAATTAAATCTTTAAGATAACGATTAATGCAAATTCATCGATAGGTTAAAAATTCCTGAAAATACATTAGGCCTGTCGCGTGAGAGTTTCTGTCGTGTAGATTTCCTCAGACTGATTGACAAAATGGTCAATAATTGTGATGAAACATTTCCTTAGAATTCTTGTACGGCTAAATCGGCTCTAAACATATAAATACCAGATCGTATTGTTCTTTCCGATTTCATGAGGACTGCTGCACATGCTAAAAGGAAATTTCAGGTTTAATAAGAATTTTCTTAAAATTTCCTTGCTCTTTTGGTTCCGTGGAAGTCAAAGTCCTTGATTATTTCGTATTTATGTTTGCAACAACATCTTAATCTCTGTGTGAAAAAACATTGCAACTTGGTTTGGTTAATTGCTTGTGATTAAGTTCTTCTGCAACAATTTTTTATGTACTACTAAACTTACACTTTGTTTCAGTACTTAAATTTTCCTCACCATCTAACGTAGCTTCTTGTTCCCACAGGCAGAACGTGACTATTATGGCTCAAAATCAAAAAGTTGATGAACATATAAAACGAAATAAAAGCTGCTAACGTAAGAAAGTTCCCATTATGTACTGTCATAGGCAGGTATCGAAAGTTTAAGCTGATAAAATGTTTAAAATGGGAATCTGCTTTCTTGGAAGGATAAGTCTATACACCAATCACTGCTTTCATGTACTATTACTTTTAAGTACTATTCACTGCAAGTAGTTGTTCACTATATTTGTTGTGTACTATTATACTATACTCGCTTTACTTCACAAGTAATATAAAGACAAAATTCATATGATCGAATGAGCTTTCCTGTCGGACAGTACTTTACCTTGACTCTGCATTTTCCGTCTCTTACACGGTCGGCATATCGCAAGCAAAATCGGCTTAAACGGGCTTAAGAATTATTTATATATTTTTCTCCGGGGCGTCCACATCCTCACGCATGGAATACGACGTCGTCGTATTTTCGGGGTCGGAAAATATCGCTGAGCCAAAACGGCAACAGCACCACTGACGCATTCAATATTTATGAAACTGAATCCAGAAGCGTTTTTCCGAGAGAGGACGCAACACACAAAAGAAACTGGAACCGTTCCAACCCGCCTGCGTGCATAAATTTCGACGAGGTGCACACGTAGGCTAGAGGAATAGATAAGGGAACCTGCGATAAGGGCGAAGAGGAGAGACGACGGGAGTTGGGAATTAAAGTATCCGTACGCGGAGTTGCATCTTCAGCGGTGTTCCTGTCTCGGAGAGAGGAAGAGCTCTCGTTCTCAGAGCGTTTCCATGCGACGGTAATAAAAAGGTAGAGGGCTGACGTATATTGGAGAGAGATGCTGGAATTTGCATATGACCCAGACGTTCTTATTATTATGAAAATGCTTGAATACACGGGAACAAATGACGTGAAAAATTAAGGAAAGCGGCAACAGGACGAAATCAGACAGGGCGGATTTCCAAGGATGTTGGTGTATTAAGGGCACTTGTATCGTAAAGTGTTTCACCTTATTTGTGAATTTTATTCCGGCTGTGGAAAAGGGGAAACAAACGGATTTAAAAACAAAACACAATACTCAATGTCTTAGAGCCATTGATTTCGGCGAACTCTGCACAAAGCAGTAAACAAACCAATTTTGATTTACGTGATGTGTGCAAGTAAGTCCAGTGCAGCTATTCCAATCGTGCATTTTTCAATTACCTTTATTTCCAAGTGTAAGAGAAGTAATCCAAAAACGTAGCTATAGGTATCAAGCGGAAATTACGTTTAATTTTTTTCATTATTTTGGGCGTCATCTCTGTTTAAAAGTGAGAACACTATGCTTTTGGGTTAGTTTAAGCTCGGGAGAATTGCAAAAACTCGGAATTATTGCTAAATCCCTTTATTTCTGATCAGTTACATATATGAATTTCAAATATTTTGATAATTTTTAGATTATTCCATTAAAATCACTCATAAATATTTGTTATCAATTGATTCTTCACTCTGGTTATCTGCTTCTGCATAAGGTTTAGACGTATTTAATTGGTCGTCCAATATTACATATTCATTAACATAAGTATTAGGGAGTTAATCATTGATTTCAGAATTTCTATAACGTTGAATTTTGTTTAACAAACAAAAGGATTTGTAAACCAAAGGATTGCTTAACTTTAGGTGTTGATGATTGATTAATTGTGCATGAAGAAAACAGTTTTCTATTGTTTTCCTAAAAAATTTTCGCCAAACTGGTTCAAGAAAATCTGTTGTACAGGGTGTGGCATCCTAAATTCCTTTTTTGAAATCCGTGTATTCAAGTTGTAGAGGTCGTAGTGGGCAGAGAAAGGTGTTAATCGACAGGCATACTTCTAAAGTTTTGTTCCCCACACGGTTAGTTGCCATGATGCGTCGGAATAGTGAACAGCGTATGTTTGCTGTCGAGGCGTAATTTTCGAGATGATGTTGTGTGATCGCAAACCAGCGTGCCTTCGAAGTCGGTCCGATGTAGCCCCGGTAGGCTCTGTCCTAGATGAGAAATCGATCGTTACATGAGTAGCTTCGTTTAGAAAAACCAGGAGTGTGACGAGACGAAGTACTGGAGTCCGTCGCCCCATTAGAACATCAGAGAACATTGATGTTTTGACAGCCTCAATATTGCGATCTCTACGGCGTTCCGCGCGCAAACCTGCGTTTGCCCATAGGCTTTCCGATCGTTTGGTGAGGCGAATTCTCCACAGTGATCTTCAATACCATCCTTACAAGTTGGCGATTGTTCAAGAACTCTGTGAGCGTGATTTCAATTCTCGGAGGAACGCCTGTGAGGCACTTTTCGAAAATGTTCCTGAGTTCCATTACACCTTGAGTGGATACGTCAATAAAAAAAAACATGCGTTACTGGGCTGACACCAACCCCCTGTGAATTGCATCAAAGGTCTCTGCATTCACCTAAAGTTACAGTGTGGTGCAGTCTGCTCACCTGGGAATATTAATCCCTGGTCTTTTGAAGAAAGTGATATAACAGTGACAGTGAATTCTGACCGGTATGTGGACATGTTGGAAGAATTTTGTCCCTCGATTTGAAGAATTGGATTTAGGGGACGTTTGGTTTCAACAAAATGGTGTAACGACTCACTCTTCCAGGGTATCGATGGATGTTTTGAGGGAACGCTTCCCGGGGCGCCTCATCTCAGTAATGGGCGATTTGGAGTGGCCAACCCTCTCCCCCGATTTGGCCCCTTGCGATTTTTTTGGGGGGTTTGTAGAAATCCTGCGTTTATGTCAACTATCCAAGGACGCTAATGGATATCGAGGCCAATGTTCTGGCCGAAATTGCCAACGTACTCGCTGCCATGCTGGAAAGGGTTATGACAAATACCAGAAATCTGCTTATTCAATGTATGGACAATGGGTGGCATCACCTAGCCGACATATTTTTTAAAGCTCTGTGAAACAAAACTTTACATATGTACCTATATTATAAAAAAAATCTAATTCACAAAATGGGTTTCATTGCCTTTTGAAAAAGGGAAGTTATGTTATCCCATCCTGTATTTAATAAACTTATTGTCGGAGGATTACCATTACCGTCTGGCACTCCATGCGTGTGATTATTTTTTGTAGATGAATCTTCTTGTAGTGTCCTTTTAGAATTCTCATAAGGCCTTGTGCTACACGTTAAAAATCGTTGAACATATAGTTGGGGAAAGAAAAACAAGTTTAAATTTTATTTAAATCTTACAAAATTGAATGGGCTCGGGACCATTTACCACGATGAGTAACAAGCATTTATTTTTTTCCGAGTAATTGGTGCCACCTTCAAATTTTTTCTTCGAAAATTTCTAACTTCATCCATACTTTTCTATTAGTTTTGTATTTTCCTGGGAATGTTCTTATACTCTTGAAACATCTTAAGTTACTTGATTTTCCAATAACGAGAAGTTTTCGTTTGTCAGTCCCAGTCATATTGACGTGAACAAAAGTTGTTACTCTATCTTTCGAGAAGGCGATTAGTTGTCTTAAGAACAGTTTCTTGGAAGTTCGCGGGAAATTGTTTCATATTCCTCTACTACACTGGAAATATATTTTCTAAACCAAATTTTAAGCGAAGCACTTATTTTTCAATAAAATTGTGCAGTCAACAATACCTTGCATTTTTACAATCCTTTAAAAGTCCATAAATATTCGGTTTCTAAATGAGGAAATTTTGAAAGATTCGCGAGGAAGAGAAAAATGTGGATTTTACACGTTTAAAGTTGAAGTAATGTCAAATATGATAGGGCGATAATTCGATAATAAATTGCCATGGTACAATAGAACAATATTGTTCCTATTGCTCCAGGTTCTTTTCTTCTTTATTTTGCAACCGACCGTAAGTACCGAAAACTAAACAGAACTTTAAATTATATTCGCAGTTCGTATAGATAAACAGCATATTTTGTATTACGAGGAATTTCCTTTAATCATTACTTCAAACTACTCGCTTTAATCAATCGTGCATTAATTCATCGAACCATAAAATGTAAACTTTGTTGACATTCATTAACTGCAACGCATACACAAACTTCCTCGATTTTAATGGTTCTCACTTGAGTCGATAAACGATTAAAAGTTTAAAACTTGCGTATCAAATAACTCACCGTCCTCTCAGGTAGAGATAAGTAAACAGTTAACTTGGAAATTCTCATTAAATTAAACACCCTAATTCCCGGAACTGAAATTGCCCGTTATAAGATCTTTCAGAAATAACAATTACAGTTTTCCTCCGCTCGACATCACAGAGCCGAAAAGCCTTATTTCACCCGTATCCCGAGTGTTTACCGAAATAATTACGAATATTGGAAACAATAGAAAATACAACGGGTAAATGAGCGACTGAATTGGCAATTTCGGGAAAAGTGCTTTCTGTTGAATAAGTATGAAAGCAAAAAGGAGGGGGACTAAACAATCCTTGGGAACATTCCAAACGGGTCGCTATTAAATAGTTGCATTTACAACTTCCGTTCAATGCAATACGGAAAGTCACTAAACTTATTAAGTGGAATTTATCCCATCAAACTCCAAACTATTTCAAGCCTTTCTATGTAGCTATGCCTCATTCTGGGTATTAAATCTTGATCAATTGTTTCTCAGTGACATTTCCAGGAAGTTTCATAGAGAGTTCCAAATTATGGTTAACATTAAATGTATCATTTGATCTTGTAATGAAACGTTTCGAACAGAAGGAAAATGTCAAAGGGCGAATAATCAACGTATATACTACACTACAATTAAGGAAATTTTCATTTTCAGGGAACATTTCATGTCTGGTTCGATTTTAAACGATCTGAGCTCCGCAAAGTATGCCTCCTACTCGTTTGGAAGTATGAATTTGCCATTATCAAACACAGGTCTAGAAATCCTGAGAGATTAACTGCACAGCAAGCATTTACTGACATCTCTACAATTGTGTATCCGTAAATGTAGAAACGGCCAAGTTTCGAGATTATTAAAGAAGCCTTCATTATACTACATCACAAAGAAAAGCTCTCGAACAATTTTCTCTGAATAAAACAACGCTTTTCAGTCTTAATAAAACTCGCCGAAAAGACCGTGAAGTAAATCTGAATATTTGATTACTCGAGTTCCGGTCGATATTTAGAGATTTAGAGAGAAAATGGAAACCGTCATTACAGTTTCAATCAGTCGTAGAAGTTGCAATAAAGTTGAACCTGCCTCTCGAAGTGTTGAGTGATGTCTTGCAATATTTATAAATCGAGTTTGTGCGACGATACTAAATATTGAAGTGAGGCAGGGGTTGTTTTAAAACCAGTTTTGCTCGAACCGTCACTTTGTTATAATTATGATAAAACAATCAATAGTTAGGGCTAAAGCTCGGGAACTATGCATTTAAAATTTCCAAAAATATTCACGCAAATATGCACAAAAAATAGTCAAAAAATGCACTAAAATATGCAATTAATATGCAAATGTGCATTTATAAAACAATGGAAGAAACAGTTTTTTACTATTTATTTTTTATTTGAACAACTACATACATATAAAAAAAAAACAAAAAAAAAATAGAAAAATCAACAATAATTTAGTATTGTTATTATGTATTAATGAAGTATAACACAACTATCTCTTATTACTAAATTACTACTATTATATTTATGATTTATTGATTGTAAATTATAATAAATATATTCACTCTCACAACGAAAACAATACGCTATTAAGTGTTGTTCTACGTTGTCTGAAGTAATACTTTGCCGTCTATATGTCAACATTACTTTCTAGGCGCAAAAACTGCCTTCTACTTCGCATGATGACAATGTAGCAAACTAAAAATTATTTATTAGAGCTGGTTCTATATCTGAGTTAAAATTATTATGTTACTATTATTATTATTTATTGTGTTATTTATGTCCACTAGTTTTTCAAATCGTTCATTTTTTTGGAGGTAAAAAAAAAACAATTTACATATTCAGATACAATTAATAATATAACAAAATATTCGATTAGACTTTACAATTGACGTGCGGGTTCGCAGAAACTTTAACTAAACTATTAAAATTTGTAAGTATGTAAATTTAAAAGTATGAGAGGAATAGAATTAATTGAGTGGTGTATAATGTGAGAGTATAAGTTGAGTTTGCAGATCAATAAAAATAATGAATAAGAAAATAAACATTAACTTAACAAATGCATGTTTATCCAATACTTCAAATAAAAGGACTAGTAAACAAATTAATATGTATGAATTAATGCTATTTGATAACATTTAAACAATAAACGGTAAAGGTACATACTTGTTCTTACATTAGTTAAGTAAAGAATTAAAAGTGGGCCAGATGTCGAGGGTGAGATGATGGCAGTTCTGGAACAAAGAATGAAAACGTCTTTGAGCAACTCATATCCTCTGTAAGTTGAAAAACAATAGAATGTTGTATCTGTCTTGTAGAGCTTGTATGAGTAATTAATCCAATTTAAATATATTTTGCTTAAACGTTGCCTCTATTTTCGTCTGGCTTGTGCAATGGGTATTAAGGAAGCAGCGCACGAAATACCCGCTAGACCTCAAACATCCTAGTACTGGGCGTGCAGGGGTACTAGGGGAGTAACGTCCAAAGTTCTCACCCAACTACTAGTACAACAATTTCTCGATCGCCCAATGGTACTAAGGGAGAGACGCACGAAATACCACCCGAGCTGCCAGGAGAACGCAATCCACAAGCCCGAGCGTGCAGTGGTACTAAGGGAGAAACGCGCAAGGTAGCGCTCTACCCACTATTGGCAGTTACCCCAAGGAGGTACCAAAGGAGAGACGCGCGAGGTACTCTGCCTTGAGATAAAACGCGGTCATTGAAAACTATCTCGTCTCGTTTTTATAAAACCATAGGTTAAACGCTTGTTAGCCTCGTACCGTAAACTTTTTCTCGCGCTGTGTTTATGATAAAGTTGTGTTTTTAGAACGGTGACAAATTATTATGCGAGAGGCTTCATACGTTTAAAAGAAGAGCTAAGCATAAAAACGTTGATACAGGAAGATGGGATAAAAAAAATGTTAAACAATTTCATTCTTACTCAAGGCTGCCACATTCACTTACAACTTTCCTATTCTCCGATGAAGTCTTTAATTCTGGTGATGCTGCGTCCCACGACTCTTTGCAGTCCATGGGCTAAATTCCAGGTCGTCTTTGCGAAATCACTCTAGATTGGCAGGTGTCTCGAATCTGCCGGCTCTATGTAATTCCCACACATCTGCGAAGTCTCTCTATATTGGCGAGAATCTCGGGCCTGGCGACTCTCTGTGCTCCCTGGGCGTCTGTGAAATCTCGCTCGAGAAACTTCTAAATGGCGCGCTGGTGAATAAATTACACAATGAAGCAGTCAAAGTCAGTGACAGAACGCAAAATGGATGAAGCGAGCAATTTAAGTGTGTAGTATAATATTTGTGTAAAATAAGTAGTGTAAGGCATTAGTGGCGTAAATAAATTAATTCTGGACCAGATTGCGTCATTTAGTTGTATGAATCAATGAAATGTTGCATTATAATGATACGTAAACCTGAATGACACTTTCGATTAACAAATTCTTCGGCGATTTTTGGCAAACAAAATTTAGTGATCGATAAATAACTCTTATTGGTTTTTCCGGAATGTCCTCTGTCTATTATTCATCTGCATATCTCATTTAAGATAATTTACACAATACTACAAAAGGGGAGGGAAAGAACATTAAATTGTTAATACTAAAAATTGTTTTTCACAAAAAGATTAAATGGAAACTGCATTTGTTTCAAACTATAGGCTACTCTTTTCTGGTTTTTGGCATATGCACTTGCACACTACTATCCCACCATTTTATACTTCGTAGCTTCGTGGATCTTAGAGCTGCACAATTTTAGAGTTTCTAGAGTAATTTTTAGGGATCTGCACTAATTAGGCGTTACTTACATTATTAGCTTATCACATTAGCACTTATTATTATTGAAACTTTTAAACTTGGACCAAACTTATAGTAGTCCCGTTGAAATATCTTTCTCTCAAGCCAAAGTTTAAAACATTCTCCTCTATAGGCTTGTTACACTGTCTATAGCATCGAAATTCTCTATTTCACTTGCCCCTGGGCCATCAAGCATTACTGTCTGTTGTGCTCGGATAACCATCTGAACGTGAAGAGTTCTCGAACGATAACAACCTAATATATCTTGGTATTACATTAATCATTGACAGACAATCCCCATTGTTATCGTTGATCATTCCAGTTGTATGTATTTTCGCAATTCCATCTTTCGCAGTCCTCCTCCGGATCCCGTCGATTTCATCGGAGACGTCAAATCAGATCAGAAGTAATATAAGGCGCGCAGGGTAAAATTTGATGGAAAACAAACTGCGCATGAAGGGGGATAAGGGTAAATTGAGATCACTATCAGCTGGGCCGCTAGATTACCGTATTGACTGTACGAATTGATTCATCGGTGTCCCCTCTCTCGTTTTGGGAAACAAGCAAATATTTGATCTAGTAAGTTAAACGAAAGGAACAGCCGGAGTCTCGTCCGCCACAAATAAGGGGGGCAGTCGAATTTGATTAATATTTCGTAACTAGTCACAGTGGGCGAACGAGAAACGAAACTGTGTTTTAAACTTTGAAAGTGTCGCTTAAATTTTGGAGATGAGGGAAAACTTTTCCTGCAATACCTGCGAGTATTGCTTTACTAACACCTCATTGGAGATCGCATTGTAGTTACTACTAATGATTTATTAACAAACTTTTAACACAGTGGATACACGTATACAACATAGCACATACGACGAGTTTAAAATTAGTCACATTTTAATCCCTATTGAAGCGTAGTTGCAGTTGTTTAAAAGTTAATTGAAGGTAAATGCCATCGCGTTAATCGTGATTAATTTAAATATACATTGAGTGAATATTTAAAAAAATCTAATTAACCGTCGAATCAATATTAGTTTCTGAAATGATTTATCGTTTTTGTTACGAGCTTTCATCGTCTGAAACCCAATGATAGGATCGAATCCGCAATGGTTGTTTGGCGCTTGTTTTATTTTTTGATAGTGGTGAACCACAGTAGGTTTCCCTTTGTCCGTTTTCTTTTAATTTATTAAGCACATACTTTTCATCAGCGTTGTCTACAGCTCCATTCTTCGTATTTGCTCTGGCTCCCTTTCTCTTACATTTGTGACATTTTTTGGCAGGCTCCTTCTTTCTTTCCCACTTTTATGGTGCATATGTTGTGTGACAATAAATTCTGTAAATGACCCTTGTCGTGCCCTAACTTTCAGTATATAATTGAATCCGTTGGCTTATTTTCAGTAAATAAAATTTTTATTCATATGCTTTTAACAAAAATGACAAGTAAATGTTTTCTAACCGAACTGAAGGTTTGTTACTTTTGCTCATGGCTGTTATAGCTAATCTTACAATGTGTAAATATATTAAAACTTGTATATGTAAGTTTTGAATATAAATACATTGGTACCTACTCTGTAAACAAATTAATATGTTTGTTATCAATTCATAACCAGAGAGTCAATTGAAAATTTTTTTGGTCTCGTCGAATTTATTATATTATACATGGCACAAAGGCATTGTGAATTCTAAGAAGAAAATAAATATGAATTTTCAATGAAAGATGGTTCATTAAATGGTGAATAAATAATTACTGTTCGTGTCCAGCCTACCATTTGCTTTTGGGTGATCTTAGGATAAGCTGGATACTGTAGGCTTTTATTTCCCACAAGCTTGAAGTAATGCTACAAATAGTCGAAAATTTTCGTTATAATATTAAATTTTAACTTTAGTAAAGAGTCCCGCATGTTTTAAAAAAAGTTCGTTTTTGGTTTAGATTATATATATGTATATATAGATAGATAGATAGAGATAGAGAGATTATATAGATGTAGATATATATTATTATTTTATATATTATATATATTATATTTATATAATTATATTTATATAATATATATAATATATTTATATAATTATTTTATATATTATATTATTATATATAATATATATAATAATAAATATATAATATAAATATAATAAATATATTTTTCTAATTTGAATGAAAAAAAAAAATGCATATTGAAAATTAAATTTTAAATGTCTATTTGGTGTCTACTTTTTCGGAAATCATTGTATACCGAGGACCCAATGAAATTTAGACATTTAATTTAAGCTTCTTGCAAAAAATGTGGATAACATCCGATGATTAACAAATCATGTCGTGCTGGTCACAAAGCCTGCCGTCTCTTTGTTCATGCCGCCAGCTGTATCCTCCCCAGGCGGCGATATAGTGATGGTTTCGTCAATAATGTTTATGTTTAAATTGTGCCGTTGTATTAAGTACTTCAATTATCCGATAATACAATTAAAGTAATAAAATATATTAAAAATCGGGCGCCCATCGCTGTAGTTAAGTAAACAAAGTCCATATATATTCCAACTTTTTGACGACAACGCCGTATCACCATGGGAACACCATTTTAAACTCCGTACCTCAACCTCTAGTATGGTGTACGAAATATATATATATATATATATATATATATATATATATATATATATATATATATATATATATATATATATAATCGTTATAGTAAATTATCCATTGAAGATGTCCCTAATCTGCGACGATACCTTGGGGAAATTATTTGGAGTACAGTGATCTGCTAAACGCACTATCGCTTAATATTTTTAAGGTTTTGGTAATTATAAAGAACGATTGGATTACGTATTTTGTTGTCAAGCTTAGTACTACAAGCCATGTGTTACAGTATAGAATTTTTGCATCATGCAGTAGCAAATTCAATTCAAACGTGAACGGAAATATCGAAGGCGCACAAGTTGAATTCTCGCTGGACTCAACGAACCTCCCACTTTCTTTTTAACCTTTTAACCTCTTATCAATTTCTAGCAATGACTGGACTATTACCAGTAATGAGTTTCTGAATATTTGAGATAAACGTTAGGTAACGATAAAACCAAATATTTTCTGATTAATACGAAACTTTATAATTCAAGAAGACCCTGAAATCTTCATCTCTCAACCCCAATTATTATTAGAAACATTTCTTTCTGACAAATTTTCCTTTGAATGTATTGTTTTCCTTTCAAGAAACACAAAAGTCCCCATTTCTTTGGAGTTTCATATTTAATCTCGCCCGCTCCTTTTATAAGCTTTCGGATTAATCCGAGCCGACGATTTGTTTTACAAAACCACACGTTATATCACAGAAAGTAGTCGGTTTTTGGGTTTTGGGCGGAGAATTAGTATTCCGCCGAATAGACGTTTTAAACCCCAAGTATATCTTACCCGAATGAGATTTTAGACTAGCTCGTTTTTTCATTAACTTGAAACTGAGGGGAGAGAATTAGTGAACCGGAGCTGAAAACAAATTATGTTCTTCGACTTTTATGGCATATTTTATGAGAACAGTCAGACTTACATCTACACGATATTAAATTGTTTCGTTCTACTGACGAATTTTGTAGGATTGTTCAATTAAACGCCATTTTAAGATTTATTGAATAAATGAGATCTGATTTACGTGACAATTTTTGTTACGCCAAGTACACGCACAACTAAGCACCACTTCCTAAAGATCTAGAAATGAAACTGTTATACCTTCATAGTATCTTTCCCAAAGTGGAATTTCCCAGGTACGTTTTTAAGAATAAATTTAAATATACTCGTATATACAATATTCGGCATGGCTCAGTCGAATTTTTATTTTATTATTACTGTCAGTAATAATATTAATTTAGACGAATTATTACACACATATAATATCGTATAAAATTTATTCATAAAAAATATTTTATATCCATTATGCACCTACATTGGTAACCATTAATTTTCACCTTCAGTACCCATTAGTCAGAAGTAAATTTTGTAAAACTAAAAATATGTTCCGCCTCATAAGAATAAAGAACTTTGGTCATGTTTATTAAAACATTTCTATTTACATTAGACCAAATAAATTACAAACTAAGCAAAAGCAAACAAACTGCAACACTACTACACATATTTGACTACACAAAAATATGACGAGATAATATTTGAAAAATGGTTAACTGAAATACTTTTGTCAAATTACTAGATTCATTTTAATACTAATTAATAAACAATGCACGATTATACTCAATATTAAGTTTAAGAACAATAAGAACAAACATTTTCAATATCAGGTATTTGGCTAAATAGGAAGAAATTCTTCATTGGTTGCGAACAAAAAAATATTGTTTTTCCTAATGACGCTAAAAGAGTGAGTTATTTAAAATCTACAAATCGAATTTGCCTAATGCTGTCGATTTACACATCTACTAAGCAAGTGATGTGATTTTAAAGCTTCCATGTCTAATACCAACTAATTTGGTCTCAGTGTAATTGGATATTTTACTAAATACATTCTAAGTAAACAGATACATGTAAACAACACCATAATAAATGTGTGACATGAAGCATTGGCACAAGTAACTAAGGAAAATTGGCAATATGGCATTTAACACACAAAAAATATTATAAGCGAATATTGGAAATTTGAAAGGCAATTAGCGATATTAAGACCATTATTATTAATAGTGACGACGACTCTAACAATGTAACATGTAAACAATGTATATGTGTAATATAAATAAATTATGTAATATGTAGTTTGTAATGAAAATATGTGTAGGAGTATTGCAGTTTGTGTATTTTGCTTAGTTTGTAATTTATTTGATCCAAAGTAGATACGTTCTTAAATCTGACTAAAGTTTTTCATTTTTATTAGACAGAACTTTTTTTATTTTTACAAAACAACTAAGTACACCCTATTGATCAGAATGTATTCGATTCATTAAAAAATCGTTTTCAAAACTCTTAATCGGCGTCTGTAACTACTGCGAGGAAACGTGTGCTGTTTCTAGTCATTGTCGCCTGTTTTTTCTAGTTGTTTGTTACTCATCCATTTTGACAGGCTGTTTAAACATAGAGAAGAGAAATTCTTCCCCTACTGGTTAAAACGAGCAGGAGATATTTTCGTCCATATTCGATAATTGATTGGCAAATTCGCCTTCTGAAAATTACTCGATTATACATTCCACTGACTTTACTGATGTGCACAGTCCAATTTTTCTCCTAAACCCGCCACTCTCCCAAACAAATAGTTAAGAAGGACACAGACGAGGAAAAGGTTAATAAAAATTATTATGTAGGATATATATAATATATATATGTATATATATATATATATATATATATATATATATATATATATATATATATCATGTACAGGAGGTGCTAAACTTTAAGCAAGATGTGCAAAACACATTTTCACCGTTCCTTGAAAGCTCTGGATGCGCCCTTCTCCACAGCTGATTAGATTTCACTCTTGATATATATATCATGTACAGGAGGTGCTAAACTTTAAGCAAGATGTGCAAAACACATTTTCACCGTTCCTTGAAAGCTCTGGATGCGCCCTTCTCCACAGCTGATTAGATTTCACTCTTGGATTTTTTTTGTGTCCGATATATTCTTGTACTCTCTCCACTGATCAATATTACCCAAGAAAACAGAGTCCCAACAAAATCTGAAACGAGCTGAAAATTTTTAAAGTCTTAAATTCATATTTCAATGATATACTCTTCAATGAGTCTACAGGTTTAAAACAAAACTGTCAAACCGTAATTATTCGCACGTATCTAAAAACTATAACTCAACATATCATATGTTTACGCCAGTAATACCAGTGACGCCACCGTCATAGTTGATCGTATCGAATAAATACAATTTTAGTCCGGTCATCCGCGGTAAAAAACCTTAAATCTGTGGAATTTTAGGAATCCACGTCATGTGCCGAAGTGTGCTTTTTATTTTTTAGGGGTGAAAACTAACACTTACTGCAAAATATTAAAAAATCCTAGATTTTAGCATGCATTTAGTTAATATAAAGTTTAAATGTTTAAAGTTCATTATATTATAATTCAATTTAAAATTTTGATGAAATATATATGTATTTAAACTTAAATAGAGAACCGTATATGATTATATTTAATTTAATTGAAAATTAGGAATAAATATTTATGAAAACTTACCAAGTATGTTTGTATAATGAAAAAAATTGCAATATAAAAGCTGATCAAGGCCAAAAAGATTTTTAAACAGTCATTTAATCAATAATTTTTAATGTAATACATAATTTATAATGTAATACAAGGCGAACAACAAAATACAGCCTCGTGTATATTCTCTAGATAGAAGCTGTATACTGGTCGTAGCTCAAAAGGAGAGTCATCATTCCATACATGCGTCATGATGTATACATATATACGTATAAATGTGTATATAAACAAATACACATAAAGATTAAAAAAACCATTATAATACTCTCAGTGTATATTGCTCGCTTCCGCCTTTGAACCTGTGCTCAAAAATTCGTGCTCCGAAATAAAAAAATCAATTCTCTTTTCGACGATGATTCCCATATTTTCCAAGATAGAAACTTTTTAAAAGATGCATTTTGTAGGGGATTCCAAGCGCTTTAAGATCAAATTAGTTAAATTAGATAAACAAAAATTCAGAATTTTCAGTGAGGTAAACCATGCCATTAACATTTGAAACAATTTTCCATATTTGGAATAGTTTTTGATTTATTGAAGAAAAGTGCATTTTTTCCAAAATTACGAAAATGCAATTTTCATTTTAAACAATCATTTCTTCTAAAATAAGCATTCTAAATCGGTTAAACCACATGGATCATATCTATAATACCTAAATAAAGTTAACTGCAAGTGGGTTCCGCTTAATTTTTATCAGCGTGGTAATGACGAGTGTGTATCTTTTAAATTCAAATAAGAAAAGACGTTACTTTATTTTTGTTATTACTGAGTCAAGTCTTAAGCAAGAGACTATTATCAGTGCTTATTTTAAAGGGTTTTTTGTGTGTTTTAAAAAGGTCTATTAAGTTTTCCCCAAAAATTTCACCATTATCAAGTTATTGAAGATTGAAAATTTTCAGTTTCCGGGTTTTCGAAAAATAACCATCAATCGACGAGCAATAACTCGGGCCTTATTGGGTATACAGAGATTATTCAACAACGAATCTCTGTTTTTTATTAGCAACATTTTTGTTCAGAACGATTTTTTCGATAAAATGAAAACTTTTCAAGTTATTCGGGAAAAACGGTTAAAAACGTTTTTTCAGTGAAAAATGTGTAGTTTCAATTGTGAATAACTCGAAAAGTTACTTAGAATTGGTCAATATATCGATTTCCGAGTTCTTCTACCCCTAGGGAATAGCCACACTTCGGCACAAATCCAACTTTGAAGAAAATTATAAATACTACCTAAATCCCAATTTTCAAACAAACCAACCTTGATTCCCAAAATTCCACGCGAAAATAGCTGATGACTGGACCACTTGAGCCATTGTCTGTAGAGAGTGTATAATCCTGGTCCGTACCTTGAAAATTAAATAAAACTGAATTGATACTCTGATCCCATGAATTTAATTTTAGAAGCTTAGGCCTCTGAAACATCCCCGCATTGCTCCACTCCTCACATTTCCCGAGAGAATTTAAATTCATCCAACAAGCTATCCTAATGAAAGCTCATTTGAATGCAATATTTCACATATCTTCCACGATCTGTGTTCTAATGTATAGAGACAATCAGTAAATCATGGATGCTTCAACTCGCGCAATACATACGTCTGTCTTATCAACGCCGACTTATTACGCATGCTTGAGTAAATTGCATTGTCTACTATCTTGCGATATAACTAAGATAATTCCTCTACCCTCCCGTTAATTCTGATACAGGGAGTTTCCTAAGAGAAGATAGATAACTCGTCGATGGAATTCCACTTAATAACGGCATTGTTTACGGCAATTTTCGCTTTTCGAGGGATTGATTACGACGCATTAGTTTACCCCATTTTATCGTTAATGGAAATTTTTAGGGATAACGCGGGGAATGATGTAAGAGCCGATCTTGGCTTTAGTTATTGTTACACTGTTTTCTGTATTGTAATATCGTTGTTATGTTTCTGCCCACCATAGCTCTGGGTAAAATATCTGAAGCAACCCACACATTCTCCATTTTATTTCTTTAAAAATGATAAATGCCAACACCATTATCGGTCATTTATTAAATTCTTTCGGGAGTAACGTCGAATGAAAAATCCGGAATGGCTTCTCCTTTTTCATGACATGATTCTAGAATTTTCTCTATTAATCACCGGGTTCTCGTGGCACGCTATGTGCTCCGGCACAGCTTTTAGTAACGATACGATGCTTTTTCTGTTTTGTAAATTGTCCGATGAATCATTTATTCCAAGGGCTCTTATCTGCCCTCTTCCACGCCGGTGAAATTGAAGAAATCTCATAAATACTTCATTTATTCTTGTTTATCGAATGGCCCATCGGTTTCCCACTTCTCCGAGTGGATCCGGACAATTGTTTTGATCTTTTATATCCGTCGAAGGTTTGTCCCACATAAAATACGGCATTCCTGTCATAACTCGATCCTGCTTCTATAGAACGTCGTCGATAGATTCCTGGAATAGAAGAGGAACGGAATATTTCTTAAGACAGGAATTCTCGGGTATACCCCATTACGATTTCACAAGAATGGGATGAACTCTTTTTAGTTCCATTACGTCTCTCTATATGTATTTTCGATCATCCTAATGCTTGCTTCAATCACTTAAGGCTCTTGTGAGATATTTTATTATAAATTTTTGTTGTAAATAATTATGATTTCACGTAGTGAAGTTGACTTTGTTTAACGTATAGGGTCCTTTTAATTTTCCAAGCAATCTCATTATAGTCTGGCAGGCAGGTTTTAACATAATACTTGGGGAAATAGAGTCTGAAAACATGAATTTTGAAATACAATAAAAATTTGAATGTCTAATAACCCTAATCCATTTCATAAGTCCGCATTCTTTATAGCACTATATTTTATTGCTATTTTTTACGCCAAAAACGATTTTACTACTCCACTCCTTTCCGAGACAAAGGGGATAATCTGGCTTAATACTTAAGGCAGGTCACCCAAAACAGGAACCAATGAAGATGTAGATATTGTATTTACCAAACGTCATATTTTATTTAAATTTTTTAGAGAGTTTTGAAGTGCTTTTTTATGTGAGCCTAAGGCTACGGAAGCCGAACCTTAGCAAGATGTATTTTAATTTACGCTTTTTTATTACTGTAAAAAACTTTTATTGGTTTTTTATATCATTTTATGCATTTTTAACTACATTTGAGTTGATTAAAAAAAAATTAAAAACGTTCCGTTTCTCAAAATCATTTTCTACAGTCGAGATTTTTTTGCATGTTATAACTAAATAACTAAATAACTAAAATGATATAACGTCGTTTTTTGAAAATTCATCATACAGTACATTTTTGCTGTTCAGAGTATTAATCGTATAAACTTCTCTTTTTTTGAAAGATTATACTGGTGGCAACTGTAAGAGGTTCATTCGATTATTTGATTATTAGGAAGCATTCTGTCACTCAGTCATGTCTAAATTGATCTAAAAAGTCATGAAATAAACATTACATCAATGGAAGTATTTTTCTTTTAATTTTATCTATGAATGATGTGAAATCAAATCGATATTGGCAAATTTAAAGTTCTCAGGATATTCCATTAATGCAGTCTCGATTACAACCATCAGTAATTTGTTTACATACGAATATTTTTGCTACTCTAATTAATTTTCTTCTTAAATCCATTCAATTCTGTGAACAATACTTGCCGGTTCATTAGGAATAAAATATCGAAATAGAATAAAATAATTTTGTTGTCTTTAGTTGCCGACTTCTGTGTTAAAATTAAATTGATATTAATGTTAACAACAGCGTTTGTAAAAAAAGCTTCAGAAAAATGTTTGCCACTCTCTTCGTCCTCTCGAATAGGAAATATGATGAGATGCAGTGTAGATCCGTGTAAAATTGTCTCAGCCACAGTTTTCTACTTAACACGATAGACGCGGTGTTGTTGTGTATGCTGTATGATTGCATTTGTGCAATTATTAATGAGAAACACATAGAATCCGTGAATTTAAATTATTTTTTCGTTTCATATCATAAAATGCATACCTCAGCTCCTGTCGATCAGCTCGGTTCGACGGTGATTTCGTACTTGCGCTAGTGTATGTCGACATACGCCGATGTAAGTACGAAATAATATATCGGGTCTATGTCGATATTCATCAGTTTCTGTCTTTCACAGTAACAAATACTAATAAATTGAAGCAACTGTAGCTTCAAGCCTAATTTATTCTATATCTTTGATTTTATATCTATCTCTATTTTTTAATTGTCTAATCTAATTTAATTGCTAAATTTCTGCCTAATATCCGTTATGATTATTATTCAAATTTATAATTGGTTGCTTTTGTGGTATGAATTACTGTGGGTTAAATCAATTGGCACTGAATTACGGTCTTTGTGGATTGCCACACTCGATATCAGTTTTAGAGCGCACATGTACCTACGTACAGTATTTATTTATTGTACATTCGCTGAGTCTCCTTGTGAAGTTATGGTGGGTTTTATATTTGTTTAAAACATTTGTACTTCAATGAGTCGATGCCGTCTTATTGTGAATTTAGTGTAGAAATCCCAGATTTGTGGCATTTTCCAAAAACTGTTTCATCATTTCGCCTTGAACTCTATACGCCCCATCGGCCATATCGGTTTATCGTTTATTCAAACTACCTCTATCCATCGGCCACTATTTGATTGCTCCTTCCATCTCTGCGTGCTGTAAAGTTCGGGTCCGGGCACCGATTCCGCCCTTTATGACTCCCGACGCATTTCGCCAGTAAATTTTATGCGCCATAACTTCGACACTTCTGAAACGATTCATTAAAACTCGATTCTATTCATTAGGCAACGCGGAAATTTCCACGGGGCCGGCATTCCTGTCGGGATATTCTCGCCCTCCGACTCCATTCACATTCGGATCGAGAGGAAAGGAGTGAGGAGGGAGGGTCGGGAAGGGATCGTCGCGACGCCGAGGCGCCGTCTTTCGCATCAATTTTTGTTGCGTTTGTTGACGCTCTCTCACGCCCCCGGAGTTCTCTCTCCCGTTTCACCCTCCGGAGGAGTAGGAGTGATGCGAAAACCGCCCTGAGAGCGGGGCCGTCTGCGGAAGAAATCAATTTATACAAAAAGGAAAATGCAAACGACAATACGGCCGTGGCGATGCTGGCGAGAGGAAATTACTAACCTGAGCGTAGGTCTGTGGCCGTGTATATATAACCGATTTATCGCCGTGCTGGAATACGAGGAGATAAGGAGATTTGTGGCTGGATCGAATTCTAAATTGCGTTGTTTTCTGTTAAGGCGGCAGCTAATGTTAATTTATGGAGTTTTGGTCGGTGGTAAAAGCCTTATCCTACTACTAATTTTCCGCCCAGATTTCTAACGAGAACCGTGGAAAACTTCACAAAGTATAAATCTTAACCATGAGGAGCAGATTTGCTATTTGCATTTCATTCGTAAGTTATAGAGATATCGCGAATACCTTACATTTCTTACACTACGCCGACATAAAGCGCTACTTATTAATAACTGGCTATAAATTTTTTGATTACTTCACAGTACGGAGTCTATTCAGAGTCAGAGTCAAAAATTCATAAATAACCAGCTATTATTTTCAGTAAAGCTTCAAAAAACGATGTATTATCAGTTTTTCACATTGTCCGTCAAATAAACTTGCCTATTTTCCAGTCCGACGGTGGAATTCGAGAAATTTACGATGACAAAATATTTATTAATATCTGCCGGACAAAAAGGAAACTGTTTTTTGAGAAACGTACTTACTGTGTGGTACATTTGCCCGACAAATATATTGAGCCAGATCTGCAGTCCGACAAAAAACATCAATTTTTAAAAATTTTGAATTGAAAATTTTTTTAAATTCACTCGGAGCTTAAAATTTGTGAATAACTGTCCGACAAATAAAAGAATTGGGTTTTTAAGACCAATTATAAATATTTGGTACTAGTGGCAGACAAATATATAGGGGCAAATTCACGATAAAATGTAAAAAACATGAATTTTTAAGAATATCGCTTTGCTTCACGATCTTCAAGTACAACTTATAATTTTAAAAGAAATTGCACAAAAAACGAAATGAATTTATATGTTCTGTAATATTTAAAAAATTAGTTAAATATAATTAATTAATCGTAATTAATTTCGACAACAGGGAAAATTTTGTTGAAATTTTTAAAAGGGCTTCGTTTTCCCCTTTGCAATTTTGTTCAGTATATTTTAAAAAAAATTCAACTCGATAGATATCAATCAAAAATTGGTTCAAACCTTTTATTAATTGATAACTTATTCCTTAACATCGTGAATATCTACGATAAAATTAATGAAATAATAGTTATTTTCTCTTATTGACAAGTGAAAATGACTTACATTGTTAATATTTATTAAATAAAAAAACTTCTGAAATAAATGAATTTATGCTTTTGTAAAATAGGCAATTTCCACGCGTCGGACTGGAAAATTGGAAAATATTTTTTGTCGGACAATTGAATAATTGGAGTCTACACATATATACTAAACAATCTTGAAGAAATCAGCTGATTATTTATAAGTAAAATGTCCACATTTACGAACGCTCACACTTTATAAATAATTATTCTTAAAAATACGTTTGTTTTTTTTTTGTTTTACGTACAAAATCCCGTTTTTTTCTGTCGTACAATTAATGTATTATGTTCTACTCTTTATTTAAAATAAAAAAAAAATGTAATTTATAAACAACATGATAATACATCTTTTTTGAAGCTTTATTCAAAAAATCACCTGGTTATTTATAATTTTTTTCCAATATTTTCTTTACATGTTTCGGTGAAGCTAGACAGAAAACGGCTCCACTACAAATGATTTCAATGCGAAAATGTGGTGGACCAATGTATTGCGGAGCAATCAAAAAATTTATAGCCGGTTATTAATAAGTAGCGCTTTATGTCGGCGAGCACCCAGAGTATTACTCTAACGCTTGAATAAAATTCATAATTGCAACGAATCAGTCTTGAAGATTTCTACATACAGCTTTTGATGAGGCTCTAATGGAAACAGTCAGCAATTGTTTGCATCGACGACTCCCTACCACCCGATCGCTTTGAGATCAATCGAGGCAAAGATATGTGTTTTCTCCAATTCTCTACAATGTCTACTCAGCGGTAGTCTTCAATAAAGCTCTTGATGGGTGTGCGCTTTGTTGCCGAGATTATTAACAATTTTCGATATGCCGACGACGGGACTCTCCTGCCAAACCTTAAGAGGATGTTCAGGCCTTAGTTGATGAGCTGTTTGCTTGATATGGGTTAACCATTAACAATAGAAAAACAAAGGTTATGACTGTGTGACGGTTAACTCCTGTAAATATCAAGAAGCCTGGCTGACCAGCGACGACTTGACGAATTGAAGTAGCAAGAACAGCCTTCTGAACAATAGAGGCAGTGCTGTGTTACCAAGGCTTAAAGCTGTCTTTTCTCTGTTTTTAATACTTCAATGGTCCAGCCTTTCGTATGAATGTCAATGCAGCACTTATTGTGGCTGCGCAATATCCGAATCAGGATAAGTTTATCTTTTGTAGATCTCTTCAGCTTGGCCTTCGACAGAGCAAGTTTTGGATGGTCGAATACGAGCAGTGCACCAAAAGTTGGAGAAGAAATTCATGGACTTATCGAATACCCGTTACCCATACAAATGAATTTACACTTCCTTGAACATCCAAGAGGCAATCGATTGTTTGATTTAGCGAATCTTTGCCAAAAAACATCAGTTGTTAGACGATCAATGATGAAGAGGTGCTTATTAAAGGATATGATCAGTTTAGAAGTTCTCCTGGTTAGTAATTCTTGAAGCTTGTACTATTGGAGTAGGAATTTTGCGTGGCTCGTACTCTTGTCGCCTGTAGATTGTCGTGTTCGTAGTGGACCGTGTTGTAATCTGAGAGATCTGAATTCACATCCCCGAATCTGCTATTATCTGGAGTACCAAAGTATAGTCCAACTTCGTTAGTAAGTTTAAGGTGTATACCGATTTACTGAAACACGCTGCATCGATACAAAGACTGACTGAATGTATCCGGCTTCGCTTGGAGGTCGCTTAAGTATTAATAAGTAACGGTTTATAAAACTGCCAATATGTTCTTTATTCCACCCCCTCAGAATATTTTTTTTGATTTCCTGATTTTTTTCAGGAGCATCTGGAACCTAATCTATAATCATACCAATTTCTAGTTTCTGAGTATATAGTAACTCTTCTATAACATTCAGTCCCCTTTTCCACCCCTTTGTAATATTGATCTCAATTGAAATTCAATAGAATGGCTGCGTTAACGGATTTTAGTGTCGATACTTGGATTTCGACTTGTTTAATCGACTTTTGTGTTTGTGTGTGTGTGTTTGTATATTTTTTGTATTTACTATGTAATTTTTTTGATATCTATACATTAAACGGTAGAAAAAAGTTAAATGAAGGTCTTAAAGACATCTATTTCTTGCCCCCTTTCCATCTTAGTTAGCGAATTTACGGGACATGTGAAAGAAGCACAACAGTACAACGATACGTATACATCTCGACTCGACTATAATGCAATTCACTATCCCTTTCCTTTCCCATCATACTGCACAATCGATTAATAAATTGTATAGTTATACACTATTTATCTATGTCTTAAAAACCAAGCAATTGGGGAAGACAGAAAAGATTTTAAAACATTTAGTGTTTTAAGGTGATTATGAGATGTTTTCACAAAACTACCTCAATTTGACGTATAATTGCGTTTACCAGCTCAAGATTAAAGATCTTCTCACATCCATCAACGGCATAAGAAATGGCGAAGGAGCATACTAATGCTACAATATTTATCTTTTTTTTTAATCCTGATGATCCTGGTTGGGACACTGGGACAAAGTTATTAAATTATTGTGTTGTTATGTCGAGAGGTAAAACATGTTTAATTTTTTAAACTTATCAGACTTCGGTGAAAATTACGTTGAAATATTCCATTACATATATACATATAGTTGAGCTACAGCTAAGTCAAGCTAATAAAAGCGTTTTAGAATGACGAACCTGTAATTTATTATGAAACCAGTCTGGCAACGCTGGTGCCATTACATCCAGTTAAAATTGGCGCCTGGGTGCCGATGTCGCGAGCACAAATTACTGCGCCAATATGTTTTCATAAAACGATTGTGGAAGGAAAAGATCGAAGGACCTTGTTAGAGCCGTTTATAAATGAGTTGGATGTCAGATTTTACAAACGGGTTTTTCAAGAGAATGCATTTGCACATAATACACGAGCACCAATAACTTGGAGAAATTTTTTCCAGGCGGTTTGATAAGGGCTTGCTTGTGACCGAGTAGGTATCCAGGCTTTACTCCTCTGAATTATTTTTTGGAGCCTTAGTTGAAAAATTTATTTATTTCGGAACAATTTGGAAACATTTCAACAAGCTATTGAGGTAGAAATTTCGGAGACATTGAACCTGAAATTTTGGTAACCGAAGCGAATAATTCGTTATTCATTATTGGGAATGTAACAAAAATATAATAGATTGACGTATTGGAATTCAGGAAAGTCGAAATTTTGAGTTTATGCTGTAAATGATCTCTTTCCTTTTTCCTTTTTTTTTTCTTTATTTATTTTTTTAAATTTCTTTATTATAAATTTCGCAATCAAAATAAATGCACTAATCGAACAAGGCCAGGCTAGCTGGTGTCGGCTGCCAGCCATTACGGAGCCTCACCCTCTTATTCATAAACGCATGGATTTTTGCTTAAAATGCGTTTAGAATATGTTTCAATAAGGTAACTGTAGCTACCTCCATGTTAAGAATACATGGAACAAAACACTAGTATTTTAAGCTGAAATTCATATTAATGTTAAAATGCGTTCATGAATAAGACCGTCAATCTTTAAACGACATCCAATATATTAAGTGAAAATCTTTTTTCGGGTTTCGCATATATTTCTAATGTGTTTCTTGTTTCAGGTAATGAATTGCTTCTGAAATAATTCTTCCCAAGCAAAAATCTCCAGGGCAGACCTGATATGGATAAATAAGGATGTAGTGACATCCTCCTACAGACCGATCTATTAATTTCTTTGGGTAAGTAAAGTAAATGAATTATTAAGGAAACATATCGATGAATTCTTGGAACGAACACAGGGATTTCGGATTTCCAGTTTGGTTTTATGGAAGGGGGTATGTACACGTCCAATCTCTCATGAGAATGCCATTACTCCAGGCCAGTCAAATTTATTCTTCCCTATCCTCTCCCCGCAACTGTTATAGTTCGAACTATGGCTTCGGCCTTGCAATTATCATCTTCGATCGTTTAGATTTTTTAATTTATATCTCAATAACTACGAGAGTTACAGAGTCGAGAAGAGTTTCAATTGAAAGGTACATATTTATAAAACGGTTTATAAAGTAATCATAACAATCCTAATATTAGATCCGATGATATTACAAAAAAACACCATTTTATCCCGCTTTATTAAATAATATTAATTGATTCCTCTAAATGTGTCCCGGACAATTCTTTACAAAATTATTCAAAATTCCTAAAATAAGTTACCATTTTTCAAACCTATTATTAATTACGAATAATTTTAGTTGATTAAAGTAATTACTTTTCTATATACCTATAGAGCTATCAGAAAATTTTACGATTTGCGATATGGGTGGTTGGGGATATGTACGTAAATTTATCACACATCGTGCTTATTCGTTGCATGATTTGACAAGCCTGGGTATAAAGACATTTCTGTTAAACTATTGGAGATGTGTGGGAGAATCCCACAATGAAAATTCACCCTTCCCATAAGGAAGAATACAATTTGTCGTGATGGTAAGCTCAAAACATTTGATAGGAACCGATGATGCCCTATGGGAACTTGTTTGTATATGAAATTTGCTAATGATTTATCCAAATTATAGCATCTACCCTTGGTTGAATAATTGGTGGCTCATAAAAAATTTGGCAGTTATCTTATTGACAATTAGTAAAATATTAATTGCCTTACTTTACTTAAGAAGCCTAAATTTCTGTCTGTCAACTAGACGACTCTTGAGTTGTCTATCTGCCCTCTACAAGCGATTAAATTAATTGCTTGTTTTAACATCGATTCTTTGCATTCAATTTGCAATTGATTGCATTTGAAATTTAGTATTTCCTGTCGCGTGTAGAAAGCCAAAAAATTACTCACGCAGAAATTTTACAAACGTTGATGCTCATAAAAATGCTAATAAAAATGATAAAACCCGTATTGATGTTTCCTAGCTTATAGCGTTCATATTCCTGATTCGATTTGAATAAAATTTTTAAAGTTAATTGATGTGGTTTGGAATTAAGTACTGCTTAAATATGAGTAAGATTGGTTCAATGAACCGCAAGTTATTTTGAATTACTTAAATCGACGGCTTTTACGAACGACATACTAGCTGGCACTGATGAGACATTAACTTTATCAGACTATTTATCCTCAAATAGATTCAAAAAATGTAAACGTAACACATAATTTGCTGCGCTTCAGGTGAAGAATAATATTTTAGTAACGTAAACCATCCCAATTGGCTCAGAAGTATAATTGGCTCTATATAGAATTATTCTTCGCATACCTACTTGTTAATTTTTGTGCTTCTGATGGCCCAGGTTGTTTACCATCTTCTTCCAGGAACTCACGAAAAATCTCTTCATAGGAAGGGAGCAGTTGCCATATACTCGACAACATAATAACATAGAAGGCGGGCATAACATTAGTAGACCACAGAAACGTGGTCTTCTAAGCTGCTCGAACAGTTTACTTGAATTTCGTATTTGTCTTACTATGATGGGTCCTTCAAAATCACTAACGAACTACCAAATAAATTCACACAGTATGCTTGCAGTTTCTAACTGTTGCAGTAATACTAAAATTGCAAAATGAAGTTTATGTGAAGTGACTGTGTGAACAAAGGAGGTTTGGCATTGGACATGACTATCTCTTACAGAGTTTTTGTAAACTATTAATATTTATAACATTTATATATTTTAAAAGAAGATTTAACAAGAATTTCTGATTCAGATTTTCACGATCTTTGGTTGTTTTATATCGTTTCCTAAATTTCTAATTAAGTATCCATCAGAAATTGAATTAGGGTGTCGTATTGATTTTTTTGGGTGGCCACTAAGATCTGTATATGACTTCAACAGGATAAGAAAATATGGTTCAAATCCGAAATCAGAACGTTATTGCAATTGCAGTGGGGCGTTGGTATCCGTACACATTTATATAAATGAGCGGGAAATGATCCATAATGAAGCCGCACAACAAATTTTCTTGACGTCTTGAATTCGGAGAACTGTGGTATTTGGAATGAAAGGAATTTGGAAAATTTTAGGAATGCAAGGAAAAATGTTTCAATTGTTGTCCCCTTTTTTAATACATTTTTTGCACACTTGAGAGGCAAGCGTTTTGTACAAGTGAATGTAAATCTTGTCATTATTGGCCAATCAAACATGTCACTACCTCCTCACCCATATATAAGTTTCGCATCAGATATTGACGTATTTTACCTAATTTGATTACCCATATTGTGTACTGTGTGTTAGCTGTAATAGTAAAACCTAAGATAGTATTAAAAAAAACCTTTATTATTGTTAATGTCATACAAGCATTTTTATTGATTGCTTGTGAAAACTTTGAATTTTGAAGTGTGTGGAGTGTGTAATGTAAAACCGTAGAACGTGTAGGTACTTGTTATCACTTCCACAACGTTAAATTCACGAAAGTGTGGTACGCTGGAAAGCTCCCAGGCATCTTAAAATTTACATAATTTCATTTTTACGCTATTCCTTTAAAACATGTTGATGCAGAAATACAACCACGGTTAGCGATAGCTTCGCTGAAAATTGCACAACAAATACGCGGAAACATGAAAATTTCATAATTTCACCGCAATCCTAAACATAAAATTTGCATTTCAATCGAATGCAAATACGAACGCAATGAATCTTATATAATCTTAATTTAAAACTCGCGTAATAAAATATTCTTCTGGCACGAAAGCAAGGGAGACACTAAACAATTAATTTCCCTTGAATATGATTGTATTTGCAAGAACCACTGTCTATGCAAATGCTATTTGAGTACTCACTTAGAGCTCGGTCCCTTCCACCGACATTTATGCATGCCTAGCAAAGAAAACAAGAGACGGAAAGCTACCACCCTCTCGACGGGGCGAACAACACACCGAGGGTTGTTGTTGGCGATGTTGTTGCTTAGGTGCGTCCTACCGTGCCGCTTTGTATAAAGCGGATAATTTACTGTAATTGTCTATTGTCCTGTAATTATCGGGGCTAAGATAACTGAATTACTAAAAAGTCCTAGTCCGCCTTGTTTCTAAAGCACCCTCTCGCAGCGTAATGGAGGAAAAGTATTTCGTTTGGTTTTTTTCGGGCCCCCGGCGTTTTGCTCGCTCTTTCCAAGCTTCCCAATTAAAAAAATTTAACCCTTAAAATACTCTCGGATTGTAAAGTGTAATTAATTGCTATCGGAACTGGAGATTCCGCTCCGAGATAATTAAATAATTTTAACATTACGAGTTTTCCGGATATTTACAGATACATAAAACGTTTGAATAAAGTTTATCGGGGATTCGATTTTAAATGTATTGTATTCTTACACGAAAATTAATAATAATAGCATTTATAACGTTATTGGTTAAATGTAGTCGGTTTCTATCGATGGATTATATCCAGTTCCAACATTCGCTTACTTTGCCATTATTTATGCATGTAACCGAATCCCACTTCATGTGTTTTGAATTTATAGCAAATTTGATCGATAAATATTATCCAGATTCATTACGTATTATTCATGGTGTTATATGGTGGCGTTGAGAACGATAGATTTATCACTGATTTGCATATTCCAAATTAAATCTTTTACACATTTTATCTGATTTATGTGTACGGAAGCTGTTGTCGGTAATCCAATTTGTCAACAACAATGTTTAAAATAAAAAGTTGATTTTGTGAAATGTTGCACTTTTCGATTAACAAGTTTGTATTGAACCTCAGGATTATTGACAAGCTTTTAGTTAAGAGTGTTCGATACTTGACGTAGGCAACTGAGTAGCAGATATCTTTTACATGCATAGCCATTGCCACCCAACATTTTATCCGTAACAACACATAATTTGTATCAGATTCATATTATAGGCTGACCTGGCACTTCATTATATAAATATTTGACACGAACCCCACTTCTCTGAAATATTGTGTTATCATGAGTGAACTCTGAGTGTCGAGCGACGATATCTAATAATTGCATTCTTGGGCCACACACCAGCTGTAAATAACACTTTTTAAACAATTTTATCAATCATTATTGAGGTAATTTAAGTATCTGTAAATTAATAGAGAAAATTCTCCTTGTATTTCTATATATTTTATCTGCAGCACCTCCAGGGTTTTCCATTGGGATGTGGGTACCATCTATACAATATGTTACACCAGGAAAGTTGGCAATTTGATTAAATTCATTCATAAAAATTTGGTAATGAAAAGGATCTTCCGGGAATTTTACGAAATTCCTCATTTTTTCTGTTAACGACTCTGAAATCTTTTGTATTATTAGAGAAACTCTAGATTGTGAAATTCCCCTAAGATCACCAGCAACAGTCTAAAATGAATATGAAATAATAGAATAGATAAATAAGGTTCAAAAACTTGAATAAACCATAAGTAATCATTCTTTTTCTAGACCAAAATACATATATAAAAATGCAACTTGCCTGGAAATTTCCTGTATCATAGTATCGTAAACTGATTAATAGTTTGATCAGTAGAACCCCTGGGAAACCTCTCTTTATTTGGTTTATGAAGAGCACCATTAATCAGAGGTAAAATAATATGTACAGTTGTATTTTTAGAAAAGCGATACCTCCTTATAAACTCATGTTCACTATATAAATCTAACGGAGTTCGCCCATCTCTCAAATACCGTTTAGGTAATCGATTTATATTACTAATAATTCGATTGACGTACTCATAATAATCGTCGTTCATCTTGAATTCACGTCTTGAAATCGGACTTAACTTTTAATATTTTCTGAGGGATACCCAAGGTAAGATCCAAATTGACCTCGGCCTCATCTCGTCCTCAAGGTGCACTTAGATGACTATAAAATACAGACGGCACAGTAAGTACGCCTTAAGGTCTGAGGAATCCTCAAGGGGCGATTATAAATTTGCTCGTGAATGTCGCAAGTCACAGAAATATTGCAACGCAGCTTAATTCTTGACTATGATCTACGATTATAAGTCGCTCGAAGAGATGATTTGGTTTCAGGCAGATAAGAAAAGGTAATGGTAACTTTATCGCACGGACGGATAGTTATATCCCATAATCGGATTAGATGTTCGTCGCACGACGATCGTTATTTGAGATTGATTTGAAAATTGGTATTAATTTAGAAGTTGTAAGGAATAATATCTGCACTTTTTAAAAATTTACAACTATTTTGTGTCACTTCTGAAATTTTAATGCCTTACACGCAATAAAATTCTAATAAGACGGCTAGAAGATAGATAAATAGATATGATTGTCTTGCCATAAAAATATTTAGCTACCCGGTAAGTACTAAATTACTTTTAAACCTGATGAGGTGTAACGAAGTGATCCCTGTATTACGATTTTTTTTTAAATATTAGTAGCCTTAATAGAGATATGAGAACCCTTTCCCCTGACATAAATAGTGGATCGTGGTTGAGTTGGAGTTGAAAGTTTGGGATTTCACGTGATATAATGAATAAGTAAATAAATAAATTAGGATTTTTACAAATCTCATAGCATAGCACTTAAGTTAAATTGAAAAATCAAATACATCCCCAAGTTGCCTTCCCCAGTGTCTATATTTATTTTTAACTGGTCAATTATACTCTCCAACATATGTCGACAAATGCATTAGTCATACCTGGCCAGAGTTTTATACTTTGCGCACTGCACATATTGTCAGGAGACTGCATCCCCAGTCGTAACCTCGGACGAATCCCTTACGGGCTAAATAGATAGTCCTACTCGGCAGCAGATTCCCTACAGGAACAAGGAATTACTCGAAATTTCGCTTCAACAACGGAATTGTTGTATACAACGTCGCGCATTCAAGTTTACAAATTCAAAATCCCTTCTAGCGCTACTCAACTTGCTTATATACTTAATTTCGAACAAATTCCTTCGAATTAAATCGCAAAAATATGTATGGTGCGTTTGAGTATTATCTTTGAACAACTCTAATGACTTGACTAAGTCGCAAAATAATTACTGAATTAACAGCTAATTGCACAATTAATAAAAAAATCCTTATCTTTTGCTTCACACAACTTCATTCATCCGAAGCTTAAAGTCCTTCATATTTCTCTCTCCGTTTCCCTCTTTCTCGACAGTTTCCGTTTATACCAAATTCGAAAACCCCAACTGTTGCCAGTTTCATGCTGGTAATTTTTGCACTCAGCCAATAAACTCACGACCCGTCATATTTTTCACCCAATCACTGAAAAGGTTATATTAACCCCGGCTTATAAATTATTCTAGTTTATTACGATGCTTTTCGGGACTAAAGCAGGAACGTCTATCTCAAAGCAACTCTAAGTCGTTAAAATCCCATAAATATTATCTTTATTTGAGTTCTCCCTAATTTAATTGCAGCCATAGCCTTCATCCATGTGACTTCAAATTTTCTGGAACGATGGATTTTACATCAATCAATACAAAAAAAATTAATGCCGAAGTGAAAAACTAACCTGGATATCTTCTAAATTACTAATTTATTTTTTTATTTAAACAATACCTTTTGGTCATTTTCTCGAGAATTACTAAACCAAATTTAAAAAACAAAAAATCCGTCGAATTCAGAATTTGATAAGCTTTAAAATGAGGTATCACTTGACCCCCCTTCCCGATTTAAATTTTAGGGGTGGAACTCTCCTGGCTAAAGGGTTGAAGTGACAGGTTTGAAAATATGCGCAAATTGGTTCCCCCTCTAAATAAAAATGGTCTTGTCTCGCTAATCTTTATAATGTCGTTAGTTCTAAATTTAAACAGATTGAAAGTTTCTAAGTTTCCACTATAAGCTAAGCTATAGATAAGCTAAGAACCCATGAGAATTTCGTGATATCTTTGTAGTACAGGTTTTTCTACCGTTTTCAAGAAAACTACACATTCTGCGTAAATAATCCCAACGGTGGGTATTAGCAAATTAATTCACCTTATAGTTGGATGAATTTTAATTTTTGGAAATCGATCTATAAGTTTCTGAGAAAATTGTAAAAACCAGCTTTTTTGCCAAAATTTACAATTATTTATTATAAATTATTATTTGTTGCAGTTATGTATGAATATTAACGACATTGTTCACAACCTATAAATGAGACTATACATAGCAGGCTGAATAATATTTTCAAACATTACTTGATTAAATTAAAGTGTCAACAATGCCTTCATTTATTTTTCATTCTAAATGTTATTTTCTATTGGAAGGATTTCTGAATTCTTTTCATCATTTCTACTTTGAATACGTGTAATATTTCTAAACGTACGTTTGTGGAAATTTGATCCAGGCCATCGTACCCACACGTAAAGCAAACGGAAAAAATAAACACCGAACATATTATTCGATTGAGTCCATTAATAATAATCTCCTGGAAACGGCTCCGTGCCGGGCTATCCTTCGGGTTTTCAGAGATTTACTTTCCATTCCAGTTACATCTCTTCGTCTAAATTGAATTGCCCCTCGAAGCCCTTTAAGTGTGGTTTCATTTCGGGCCTCCTCACTTTATGCAAAGATTTTGTTTATTCGGGAGGCTCGCTCCTCGTGCTGCTGCTCCGACGAAGCCTGATCGTTATTACTTATTGTTTTTATCCGGGTTCGTTTGGAACGTAGTAAATTCGGAAAGTGGGAGCGAACTATTCTTCGAGTTATGCAAACTTATGACGCTAGATACACATGTTTAATTGTATATTCGTACTAATTGGGTAAACTTTACCTTTATCGTTCTGTCCATTAAAGGGTATTCTAATGGTTGATGTAACGTTATCAAAGCAAACCTTTCTTCCTCAGGGGACTGTTCTTTGATGCTTGTAATTACTGGAAACTAAACACGATGAAATTTTGTAGCCTCAAGTTCAACTTTTCTAGATATTTTGATCAATTCTGCAGGTCATGAGGTAGTGTTGCTGTAAATTTGTGCGAGATTTTATTAGACACCTCAGTGTCTGGTATTCTTAACACGTCTCCTCGATTCTGATTCATATTTGGGTTTGCACCTCTTTTAATCCTAATTCGTGCGTCACGTTATCTCTCCAAGTGTATGAATACAAACGTTTTTTATTCGAATATGCCGAAAGTAACTGTAGTAGGCAAAATGAGACTGTAAGGATTTCAAGTATTTTTATGGAATATCAGTTGCAAATAGTATAGCAAGGTCTTTCCAGTAAGAATTGGTCCAGTTAAAAAACAAAAAAAAATTACCGACTTTATACCGAGCGCGTTTAAAAATTATGTTTTTGCTCTATACAAAAGCAGAGTATTTATGTAACGTACCGTTTAACCTACCTACCCCCCCGTATATTTGCGCGCAGAAATATTGTTAGTCGCTACAATACATGCATATATATGAAATGCTTATTAGTATCGAGTATTAGAAACAGGCCAGGGAACTGCAGCCATTAAATCTTAGCGCCGAGCACGTGGTCATTTTTAGTCGTCACTAGAGTTCAGTGGTGTGTGTATGCAATTGCAATTATTATTTTAAAATGGCTTTTTGGAGACCTTTCGACGTGGACTAAATTAATAATGGCAATGATATATATATATATATATATATATATATATATATATATATATATATATATATATATATATATATCACAAATATATATTATACACAAAACAAACAATGCTGTAGAAATAAATGAGGCACATATTTGGGGATTTTCCCAGAATGACTTACACGTTCAAACACAGCGTATAATTTTAAGTATTTATGTATCGTTAAAAGGAGAGTCACCGCAAGACTCTGTGAACTCCATTGTACGGAGAGTAGTTGAATTAACTAAATTTTCACGAACAACGATCTGTCTTGTTATTTAACAAGATAACATCGTAGATCATCAAACAAAACGTAAACGTGTTGCGGATTGTAATAAAAATATTGATGGTGCTTTTGAGGAAGTCATTCGGCGAACAACCTACGCTACCTATAAAAAAATACATTTCCGACTTACAAATTATTACCTCAAAATTAAAAATTTCCAAAGAATACATTCATCAGTCATTATATTCTCTCCTTAATATAACTTTGAAATGTGGATTTAGGTATAAGAAATTAGACTCCCGAATGATAATTATGGAATCACCCCGTATCGCTGAAATAAGACAAAATTATCTAAGAAACATTTGGGCATACCGCGACAATAGTCGAAGTATTATTTATTTGGATGAGACCTCGTTTGATACATACGATGTGGTCAAATACGGTCGGGTAGATAATTCTCAAAATTGTGCCTTAAGTGCACTTTGCTCGAGGCGGAAAGAGGTTATAATTTTGCATGCTGAAAATGAAAACGGTTTTATTCCAAGCGTCTTATTTCTTTCATCAAAAGCTATCACACAATGTAGCGGTGATTATCATTAAGACATGAATGCGACTTTGTTTGAAAAGTGATTTGCTGACCAACTTGTACCAAATATTCCAACAAATTCGGTAATTGTTTTGGATAATGCATCGTATCATTCCCGGCAACTGGAGAAAGTTCCAAATTCCAATATAAAGAAAGCTGAAGTATTAAGTTTCATGAATTCAGAGTTTAGAAGTTCCAAAAGCAGCAACAAAGAAAGTTTTATTAGGCCTTATCAAAAAGCATAATTTTGAACCTCAATATTTTATTGAAAATTTAGCAGCGAAACATAAACACTGTTTTAAAGCTGCCACCTTATCATTGCGTTTTTAATCCCATATAGTTAGTCTGGACTACAGTAAAAGATCGTTTGTGAAAATATAACTTGCCCCCACACTATCAAATGTCGTTTTAGAAAATATTCCTACTGTTTGTAACGTCGACTCCTTTAAACTTATTTGGAAAAACAACATTCGTCATATCCTCCAACGAGAAAAAGTGTACCATGTTTGCGCACCTGTTCAACCGATAGTTATTAATCGTAACCTCGATTCCTTCTCAGATGAATTTTTGGATTAATTTGGGGGTACATGTGCGGATATTAATTAAACTCAAAAATATATTCTCCAAGAGGACATTTGTGACTACGTGTAAAGAAAAAAGTAAAAAAAAAATGAAAAAATATATATAAAAATTATAAAATATTATAAAAAATTGCTTTATACTGCTTTATTTTAATTACTTATGCTTTATTTGCTGTTGCTATTCATCTTGCATTAATTACACTTACATTTTTTTCGGTTTGCATTTTAAATTTACTTGCATTTATCTTGCTAACAACTTAGGGCCATCCCTCCTAATAACTATACCAATCATATTTCCTATCCAAGCAATGTTTACTCACACCTTCTCGTGGTCTTCGCCGGACAATGAAATTTTTTGATACTTTATTTGTTTAGTTACTTATTTCAGTTAATTTGTTATATTACTAACTTCTATGTAAAAAAGTCAACTCCAAAATAATGTTTCCACTACCTAAACCCCATCATAAAGTTTCGTTGACAAAGTGAATAACATTCTTTTATATTTCTTTAAATATGGCACGCCTATGGATCCATATCTCGCTTTTTGTGTGTCGGTAGGTTGGCTATTAAGTTTTATTGCTTTTTTTTTCAACTGGACGAATTCAGACTGAAAGGACCTTACACAGTAGTAAATATTTTAGAACGTGCAGTTGGACACCTGATTATTTTTTATCAACATTAATATTGATATTCAAAATTCAAAATATTAATATTGATATTCAAAATAATAAAGATTCTGTCGCATACCGGTTACTCCATTTAAGGAAGAATTTATTTTAATGATGAAGCTTTTGAATTCCAAGTTAGATATAATGATGTCAGAGACGAAGAAATTAAAATATAAAATGATTCAGCATTTACAGAATTGACCTGGATATTCAGCACGTACTCTTATTAAATTTCTGGCAGGTGTACAACCTACCTTAACTCTACTAGACTCTGATCCGATGTGCAGATTTACGCCCTGAGGAATTAGAACGAACTACCAGAACGGTTACTGCGAAGAATACGAGAACTGCTAAGCTATAATACATGATCTACTCAGACGACATGTTGGTTCCGTAAAATGGATTTACTATATTATCAAGTCCTACTATAATAGCAAGTATACGATAATGAAGTGTAGCTGTACTATATCGCTCTAGTTCGCGTTTCACGTCATACATCAAACTATTTTTGGATGTTTTGGAGTACGCGGGCAACAAAATATATAAGCAACCTTTTCACATAACAAGTGTAATCCATCGTTTCTCTCACCTTCCGTCTCCGCGAGACAAAGTCACTTCATTCCCAGATTCATACACGTTACGGTGACATCTTGGCTCCAAATCAACTATGGAAGGGGGTGATTCATGGGTGCAAACCCTCAAAATGCCTCCCTGACTGTTCTCTCTCTCTCTCTCTGTCGCAGAGGCAAAGATGTATGTCAACATCTTGCGACCCCGCCTAGATACGTGTCAAACTCGTATGATTGATTATAAAAGCAAATATTCAAATCAAGTGGAGATTGACTGATCGTTTCCAATATTTGAGTTCGCCGATATAGAGGACGAGGGGCGGATGGGGTGAATAGCGTTCCGAGTAGTAGTTCCCGAATAATAATTAAAATGCGCTTGTCTGGAGGAATGATGTATCGGTCCGGGGGATTAAATGCGCGAAAAGGCGGAGGAGAAGTAAAGTGATCAAAAAAATATGAACTTTAACATGACGTGTACTAGCTAAAAGGTTCGGAGTGATCAAATAGGGAAAAGTACACGCATTTGTCGATTTCCCGTAGTTGTATCACCGTGGTGTTTTAAACGTGGGTGATGGGACGTATGCAAGTATTCTGGATGTCCGGTAAATAATGGTCAATAATTAAGGAACGTATAGATGAAGTGAAAATATGAAGTGAATGGGTTTAAAAATGCTGCCCTATGAACCTATCGAAGTGGCAAGAAGATTAGGTTTTTTTTATTATTTGCCTAATGGATAATACGTTATCCATGAATTCCGGTGTACGGGAATTTGGGGCAATAAATCGCCTCTAGTATTAGAAATACGATCTAATGTATAACATATCAGTGGCGTGCGGAATGGGGGTTACCCTTTAGCGA
Organism: Cryptocephalus primarius; assembly: GCA_963576515.1. Classification (NCBI taxonomy): domain Eukaryota; kingdom Metazoa; phylum Arthropoda; class Insecta; order Coleoptera; family Chrysomelidae; genus Cryptocephalus; species Cryptocephalus primarius. Next base: position 14,679,427 of record OY754940.1, on the reverse strand, counting down.
AAAGGTCCATATTTTTTTCTGTTAAACATAATTCGATGTTTTGTTACATAACATGAGTAAACAAACACTTTTACATAATAAAGGTACTCTTGTATCATATCGATGCATTAAGCAGATTAGAAGATTATTTTGCTATTTTACTATTAGAATACTTAACAATAAGCGCATTTAGGACTTTAATAAAAGTGAATAATTACCAGTAATTGTTACTAGAAGTCATCTCCAATCAAAACAGGCCGGTCAATCAGATGTCAAGTGGGATAGGGTGGGCATAATTACTCTAATCAGATTGACATCAGATAGTTTAATTTTTAGTTTACTCAAAGAACTTTAAATTTATTTGTGATTGTTATCGTGAATAGTTCACGTTGAGATGTGTTTTGTTAATCGAATATGGTTGTCACAAGTGATTAAAAGTCACAAAGAATTATGGATCGATATGAGGAAAGCCTTCTGCCCTCTTTACACGTTTTCTTTATCAAAACATTTGTTACCTTATTTATCTACTTGATTTAGTGTTTTAAATTTCCACACCTGAAAAGAAATCCACAATTGACCAGCATTTAAAAACGTTTTCTCATACAGCCAAACTGGAAAATTGTAATTCTGGAGGCGAAGCTCAGTTTGCACCGCCAAAATCTTTTCAATTTACTAAAAATGATGAGAAAGTAAATGAACTGCGCTGTTTAACCGAAATCTATGTCGTGAAATTTTGGTATCAAATATTTTATTATCCAAGTTGTCACATGCACTGCAAGTTTAACGTTCCTAGTGAGATAAGTTTGAAAACAAATGTTAGTTTCGTACATTCAGCAGTATTAAAATAAGTGAAAGCAAAAATTGTTAATTATATCTTATACATATGTGTTGATGAAAGTAAAGATTCGATGGAACAAAGGCACATCTGATATTAATAACGAAGTGCTGCCAAAATGATACCTTTTTGCCCTCAAACAGTTAATACATGCAGTAAATATTACTAGGTTTATTCAAGACCAACATGGAATGTTTTTTCTTCCTGACCTATTCATAGTAATAGACTCTTACATGAATCCAGGAAAAAGTTCCTCCGGAAAAAATGCCGCGGAAGAAGTGCCGCACGGAAAAAGTCTCGCGGGAAAAAGTTCCGCCGGTTAATATTCCCTGGTCATTAATGGATCTCAATTATGGAAACCACGGTACATTTTCTTAAATTCTTCAATAAAAGACGGATTAAATCATATTGTTTTTTTGAATAAAAATATGCCATATTAATTGCTAACAATATATAATAATATAATTACATAATATGCTAATAGTGAAAAATGCAATTACTGCGGGAGCAATTTAATATTATGGCCGACAGCCGTTATAAACTGTGCCAAATTTCTAAAATTATTTAAAAATTCAACAGTCACTTCCTTTAATGTTTGTTGGAGCCTATAGTATATGCTGCACGAATCCTTTGTTTTGGAATGACACCGACGTTGACTTTTTGTAATACATATGACCACTTACTTACACGCAAACTAGTGCGTGATAAATATCAAACAGATACTGAGGATTTAAATTGATTACCTTGAAGATGGTACCTGAAATAACCGTTATTTAATCACATATGGCCATTTGCTTAAATGTTTAGTAGCTTTATTGCAATATTTTCTAAGAAACCAGGTTTCCTTGACGATGAAATTATTTATGTTTAAATAATGTACTTAAATAATATTTTATATTTCATGTGGCTTTACAAATCTGTCAGTCCTTTTCACATTGACTCATATAAGAATTGCAGCTCCACAGATTTTTGAAACTTTTTCCGCGGCACTTTTTCCCGCGGAACTCTTTCCGGTTACGCTCTTACATATATGATCTGATGCAGCCTACATGGCAAAAGCAAGAGATAATTTACAAACCATCTAACCTCAGAGTTGCTGAGGAGATCACTATAGAATTCCCATATGCCAAAGTCTAACGTCAAGTGTAAAAACGTGTTTCTACAGTCGCCTACAAGAATATCGTTTTATAAGAATCGCTTCCCGAGAATTCCCCTTTCACCTCAACCTGTTTTGACAATAGGGGGCATTTGGTTTGAAGCTGCACTTTTCTATGCAGATCATTTTTAAATATTATTTCAGAATTGTGGATGAGAGAACCAAACATTTATTTCATAGTAAAGAAATTAAATAATTTTTTTTCTGGAAATTTGAAACATATGGTTGTTTATCGTATTTATAGTTATATTGCATTTTCAGTAATTCCACAAAATCACCATATTTTATTTCTGAGATATTTGTTAGTTTTTTTTTTTCGAAAATTTTAAACACCAGTACAATTCGTCATAATTACTTAGCTTGTATTATTTTTAATATTCTTAGTACTTTTTATTGTTGTAATTCTCAATATTATTTTTGATGAATTTTGTAAAAACATCGTCATTTATTTCTTGCATATTTGTTAGTTTTTTGCATATATGTAGCGAAAATGTGCATATTTTTTGGAGTTTTATATACATATTTACCCTTCTCTAAGTGTCATAGAAATGATTAATCTGAATATTTTTGTAGACATATATCGAACAATTTTTTAAACTTTCATACTGACTGAAAGGAATTTACTATTCTTTTTCCACAGTAACATTTTAAGCACCTGATGGAAAAATGCCTATTTTTGTTATGTACATTTCTTTGTGAATTTTAAGTCATGTTGTCATTTGGAAATACTGATATCTCTCAAGTTCAATTTTTATATAAATATTATGACTATGTACCTAATAGTGACTAGACTATTGAATAATTGGCAATTCGGAGCGGACAAAAGCAGATGCAATTGGAAGTAGAACACTCATTTGATCAAAATTTTGCCCTTAAATCTACAATTTTTTCCCACTACAGTCATGATCACGTCAATAATTTTGAAACGACAGGTATGCATGACGGATCGATGTAGTGGTTTTTGTAGGTCACTACATGAAAAGCATCTCGATTCAGGTCAAAATCTGAAATGATGCCTCAATTACACCTCAAATGGGAACGCAGGAAATATCAATCTTTATTTATTTCTTCGTAATCTTTCATTTCGTTGACGGTGCTAAAGCGTATCAGTAATCGATATTAGTAGTGCAGCACGTGAAGAAAATAATATACTCATTTACTCCTCGGTTTTCGACGAATAGGAAAATTTATAAAAAGGGTTTTTTGAAAAAGTTCCTGATTATTTCCGCGAGAGTAAACTTCTTAAACGAAAAAGCGCTGAAATAAGCTGTAATCTTTTTCTCGTGATAACTCGTAAATCAGATATCGGTAATGCGTCTTGGTGAATGGTACGGAAAGCTAACGAAAGCTCTTTTCAATCTCTGAAGCGAATGCAAACGTGCCATGTATTCCGATGAATAAACAGAAGAGGTATGAGATTTATCGTGGCTTTGTCGAAATCAAATCATCTCACTGGATCATCAAACGTCTCGACACAAAATACCGGATGTATTAATATTAATTATTAAGTTTGAATGGAACGTAAACAATTAGTAAGTTCAATTGTCCATTCCAGTAACAACGTGAAGGGTGCAAAGTCAAAGTCAAAAGCTGTCAAATTATTATTAAAGCTGGGCAAAAACATAATCGCATATTTTTTATTTATGGATATATTTAGTTGAAAATGATGTATCACAACGTATTACATGACGTTTTTAGTCAAAAAAAACTTATCTTTATTTAGCTTATTTTATATATTTTGGAGTTTTACAGCATAAGCGCATACAGGTTCCATATTTTGACATGAAAGAGCATATCCGAGCACATTTTCGTAATTTTTGCTGCAAATTCCTAAACCACAACTCTCTTCCACCACAACCTATCCTAACTAGATGGGGAACATGGACTGAGGCAGCATTGTTTTATGTTGAGCTTATTGAAAAATTGACAAATGTAGTTCAAAGTTTTGATGCAACTTCTAGTCAGTGTAGTCAGCAGATTGTAAACAACTTTTTGAAAATTCTGAATTAATTATTCAATTAAATTTCATTAAAGCCAATTTTAGCAGAATTCCAGTAGTTTTGAAAAAAATTAGAAAAAAAAAACACTTTCCATCAGAGTCACTCTCATTAGTGGAAGATTTTCGGGATCATAGAAAATTGTCAACTACTGTCGTATGTTCACGTATATATGAAAAACTGAATTCGTTATACACAAAAAAATATGATTTAGCTTTATTGCAAGATGTCCGAAAAGTGATTGATGGAGAGAACCCATCAAATAATGTAATAGTCAGAAATCAGATTGTTTTGGAAAAATCTTACCCATTTAAATATTGCCTCATTAGAGGGCGTTGAAAGAAGTTTTTCGCGATATATAAATATCCTACAAGAATATAGAAGAACAGTTCGTTTAGAAAAACTTGTGAAGCACATGATTATTTATTGCAATAATTTTGTTTATTTAGGTTATAAGGCTTCGCTTTCATTTTATTTGTAAATATATTATTTCAGGTCAGATGTGTACTTATACTGATTTTTTTTTATTTAGCGGTAAAAATGAATATTAAAAATTGTTTTTTGTTTATTTTTAGTATTATACATTGTTGTTTTTAAATATTGCGGAAAAATTAGGCAAATCAAGTTGATGTTGTGAAGTGATCGCTCCATGTGATTAGTTAAAAACACTTTTTTGAATACTTGCAGTACTACAAGTGAGCTTTTTTGCGGCAATAAAAAATAAGCAACATAACACCATGTACGAGTTTTACAAGTTTAGGCATATAATGTACATAATACGTCACAACATCCATATTTGAAGGCATATTTTAGAGTTATACAGCATATTTAGTTCCATAAAATAACTATTTTTTACTGCATAGAAAGTGCATATAATGACTAATTTTTACGGCATATTTGCCTAGCCTTAATTATAATTGACGTGATGATGATTAGAATGCCGAAATCGGTTCTCTGCCCAGAAAGGGAAAATTTGATCCCCTCTAGACTAAATTAACACCCGTCTCTTTACTTCAACAAATAGTTTGGATGATATAATTTTTTCGTGATTAATCAACGGGTCGGCGTGCCAGAACTTTCCTAATAAAAACCACATAAAAGCGAGAGAACTGATGTTTAGTGGAAATTAAGGCGAAGTCAACAGTCAGACCCTAAACTTCCCCAAGAGAAACCGTTTCACAAATATTAGCTTTGATTCTTAATTGTATCTGATATGAAATCTCATTTTTCAAGTTCCCTTGCCTGGGAGTTCCGCAACTTTCTTAATAAATTCTTTTCAGTTTCATTTTTGCAACCGCTTCATCCGAACAAAGTAATAAAATTATTTATAATCTCATTTGAATTCTGAATATTTTTTCCGTGAAATATTGTTATGAGGGCGGGCAATTTAGGACAAACCAACCAGGGTCGATTTATAAATGGTTTTTCATAAATTTCGAGATGGAAGAATTCCCGTGGAGGTAAAAATAATACACGGTTCGCTCGCATAAATAATCAGATGGGATTTGAATTTTTTTATTGTTTTTCACAGACTTATAATTTAAAGGTCACTCCCGGTAAATACGTATTAAATCATAGTCGGAGAAGATTTACTTCTTAATATTAAATTGTGTCTATATGGTAATTTCCCATTGCAATTACAGCTTTTGATTGTAGTTATGTTAACAGTCACAATTTTATATAGTATATTAATGAACATAATATAACTCGTAACAATAACAACTCGTAATATAACTCTGTATCCAATGGTAACTATTAATTTGCCTCCACAAACTTTAAGATATAAAAAATTATGTACAAGTGACGTGTAAAATATAATTCAGGAATCGTATTTCGTTGATGAACTTTATGTGGAAACTTTATCGGATTATTTCGCGTGGAATGAATACAATTTGAAATAATAGTTTAGGAGCGTGGAAATCGTAAAATCGAAAATATTGTTTACCGGAATTTTTATAGATTTGAAATTGTGTGATGCTTTGTGATAAATTTATACAGTTCCAGGTTTTATTTGCGCGGAAAATTAAGTAAAATACCAACAAATGCCAATTTAATAACTACCTGCTGTAAATTTTATCGGATATGAAATTCTATTAAACTACTCATGTGATGTAAAATTCTGGTGAATAGAATGATTGTGCTAATGTGCATTGGTAGAGACGGTCTGAAATTTTCACATTGTACTTAGGAATCGGTCGGAAAATCAATGATAAATGTACATAAAACAGTGCTGTAAAGTAACCCGCACACCGATGTTCCACCACACAAACACACATAACTAAGTATGATTATACACATATACTGTGTTTATAGATACATCGATTCAGCGTGAAATTTGATAATATACTAATTATCGTCATCCTATGGACACAAATGGAGAAAGCAAGCATCTTTACCAACTATTTGATGATTTTAGTATTTGCAGCAATCGGTGTCGACTATTTTGTAGTCATCATCAGGGTTGTAACTTAAATTCCTTTTAGTTACACACCGGACTTTTGTTAACAGATTATGTTTTGGTTGTTACAACTTATAGTTTTAACTCTGATGTCCCTTGAATGCAAATTGACGCTGACTATTGAGTGGAAAGTACGCTTTTTATCGCTTCCACAACGTTCTAGAATTTTCTTGTTCTTATGGAGTAGGTAATTTCGTTGAAATTTTGTCTCCCACTTTTCATCGTTTTCTTTGTTCAAGAGTATTTTGAGGGCAATTAGTTCTTTTTTATATTCTGGTGATTTTATACACAACTATTTCTGATAAACTTTTTGCTTCACGTCTTTCTTCTCTTCCAGTTCTGTATTCAATCCACCGTTGTTGGATTGTCTTCTTGTGTTCATTTCACTCAAAGCCTCGTTTGCTGCAATTTTAAGAGGGGTTATCACATGTGGGTGTAGTTCTTTTGGGCATTATCTTTCATGTATTGATTGTCTAAAATTGCCTTAATAAATAGGCATTTTTGATATAAGAACATAACACTACTTTCTTCCAATAACTATCTTATATGTGATACTCTTCATTTTTTCTGTGTTGCCTGTCATTGCCCATTATTTTTATACTGTGTCTTCATCCTTTATTTCACTAAGTAGTGATCACTGTCACATTCTGCACCTCTGTAAGCTCTCACATCCTCGATTTTCCAGTCTCTTGATTTGCCTTGTGCAACGATAATGTACTCGATGATTGATTTAAGTTGTCTTATTTCTTGGTGCCAGGTGTATTTATGGATGTTCCTATACTAGAAAATTCATTCTTGTTTCTTACGTTATGTCCTTAGCACAAATCAACCAGTCTTCGCCATTGTTATTTATCGTAATTTCTCCATATTTGCAGACTACTTTATTATTTCTCTTGCTACTTTTTCTTCCATTCAAATCACTCACAAGGATAATTTCTCTCTGACTTCCTATGCTATTTAATATATCATCTAGAGCGGTGAACTAGAGATCTTTTTCTTACTTTGGGAAGTCGTCTGTGGGTGCATAAGTCCCTACTGTCGTTATCCTATGGCCAAGACGGTTCATATTCACAGTGAGTGTTCGTCCATTGAGGGTCTCCCACTTTGTTACTTTCGATCGAAATTTATCTTTTAATAGAATTAATACCCTTTTTGCAGCATGAGCATGGCAGCATGACCATGAGCGTGGAACACCACTGTATATATGTACATATTCTCCACATTGTTCTATACCACCGCCTTCCTTTTTGGTTTTTGTAAGGACGAGTCTAAGGACTCTAAGGACGTCTAGGAAGGAGTCTAAGGACGAGTCTAAGTTCAGTCTTTCAACTTGTCTAAGGATATCTCTCCTTTTTTGTCTACATCCTTGAACGTTCCACGTTCCAAAATTCACATCTGGTATTCTTTGCTTAGATCGTTTCCGTAAATAACATTCGGTGCGCTGAGATTTTGTGGTATGTGGTTGTTAGATGTGGTAATTTGTCATCGAAGATTATTTCCCTTAGCCTATGATGATCCAACATCGATCTACAAGGCAATAGCTGAGTGCTTTTATAACACCCCTAAAGCCGGGATTAGCACCTACGCCGGACCTGCTGATCTATTGTAATTTCCTGGCTCGAATCGAATTCGAGAGTTCTCTTTCTATTTCTAGTCGGCGTTAAACTTCCTCATTGGTAATCTGTTTTGTCCACATTTCAAGGGAGTGGAGCTTCTTCATTGCGACTTTGTTGTTTGTCCACGATTCCAGTCCACATAGAAGCATTGCGATCACTTAGCATTTAAGTATTCTCGGTCGAAGTAGTAAGAATGAGACAAACAAGAGCAAGACTCCATCTTCATCGGTCCTTCAGCTCTAATAAATGAAAATTTATTTCAGAGCTTATTGAAGCACTTGTAAGATTTTTTGAATTTTTTTAAATTCCTCATATTACATTGGTGAGGGTAGATTAATCTGTGTAGGGACTGTAACCATTCTTTGTATTTATTATTTTCATTTTACTTTTACAGTTGGTTGTAAATAATGACACAGCGCTGTATTGTTCATAATACACTAATTTTTTTTTTAATTTAGACAGGTACGTACAAATTGTAAAGGTATTTTTGGATGTAATTTATTTTTTGATGAAAAGCGTACTAACGTAATTAACGATATGCGTTAGGTATACGCCACTACCGTTTACCATGGAATTACTGAAGGGGAAATCGTGAACGGGAATCGCTAATCTCTCTAGCCTTTTTGGCGACCATAACAGGGAGGAATCTCCTAAAGCGTCACCTCTTTCTAACGCTTTTCACATTCGCATACTCTCTCGCACTGTATACAGCATACATCTATGTAATATGTTCGAAAACACGCGTACGAAATCGTTACGCTTCGATCAATCCAATTTTATGGAGGACCGGTATAAAAGTTTCACTGCAATATATTTTTACATAACGTAAGACCCATCCAAGGTGTGTGTCATGAATGGGTACAAGTAGTTAAGGGAATGAATGTGTTTGTTTATCTATTCTGTGATAACTAACTTTTACCTTCTTTATGATGCAAATCATCTGTTGCTTATCGGTGGAAGATTTAGATTTATTCGCTATACGTTAGATGAGGGTGGACATCGCCTTACGAGGCCGTAAAAAATCTTTAGTATTTTCACTGATCGGTTATTGAATAAGAAATGATTATTGTCACAAGGTGTAGCGTACAGCGAAACACACATGATGGTCGGTTTGTGATTTATATTACGATGACAGCCGAAGCAATGCTGCTTATGACTGTACTATATTTCGCTTCAAGGCGAAGTAATATTAATGAAGTGCCCGTCATATTCATGGGCGCGCGAGTAATCATACAAGGGGGTTACCAATTACCGAGAACTCGGGTGATGGTGATGGGGCAGGACATTATATATTACTCCGACCTTTTCGTCGAAAACGCGAAGCGCCACTGACATTTCGTTATCCTATCGCTTAAGCGCCGGATTTCTTCTTCTTCTTCTACTTCTTTTTTCTCTTCTTCGGACGTTTTGTTCTGACACCGCTATACAGGGTGGCCGCTATCAGTTATTGAAAAACAGCTAAAAATGCAGGGAATGCTTACGATATCTGCGAAAATTTTTCCCCCTCGATACATGAAAAATACCCTCTTTTGACGGATGCCTCATTAATATTACTACGCGTTGAAGCGAAATACGGTATAGTATAATGTGGACTATCTTTCCTTAACTGAAATTCTCATATTTTTTTCTAATATTCTGGGCCCGGGTATGTAGTTGTTGAACTGACAGGTGGCAGGTTCGATTCAGCTGATCACTACATTCTTTGGCGAATAATTTGCGACGTACTAGCACTAATTGCCGGATCGCAACGACCCAAATTAATTTCACCAGCTCAAAGGTGGCCGGCGCGCTATAACTGCTGAATGCTCGGAGTGGACATGCCGAAATCAACATATTGGGATATATTTGTAGTGGCGGATTCGTATTTTCTGGTCTTTGAAACGTTCCGTTAATTTGGATTATGGTTCATAAATTTGGTAGGTAATTTACGGTAACGTGCGTTTGGATAACTAAGGTGACGAGAGGGGGAAAATAAACTGATAAATAATTTTTTTTTAAAAAATATTACTTATACATATACTATACATATTGCTTCCTTTCTTCTGTATAAATTACCTTAGAACCTATAAAGGCAACATGAGAGTATTTTGATCTTTACGTTCTTTTCATCAGTAATTATTTTACCCCTTTTCACCACTCTTGTGAATTATTTGTGGCTCTTTTCAATCACCAAATCCTATTTAAATTATTATCACGTTAATTATATGTTATAAAAAATTTTGCTTATATCTCCCAGGACGAAATAGGAATGTTAATATCGTAATTTAATATTTTAAGACTCTCGTTTTAACTATTGATTGTTCATTTACGTGTATTTAATGAAAATGGCAAATTCTGGTCGCATGTGGAGTGCATTTGCTCTGTTTAACGTAAAATCGAAATCCCATAAATGAACTAAAATCGCTGAAATAACAAACCAGCCAACGTATTGCATTATGCTGGATAAAATATTTGGGAGATTTGGTTGAAATTTTCAGGCTCACAGGAAAAATTCAGGATCACAGTTTATTAACTAAAAAATAATTCTGATTTTTCAGTAATTTAACTGTTAAAAGTTAATGAAAATCGATAACATTTTAAGGGAGCAAATTATTTATAAAAAATTAAGTCGTCAGGAGGTTCAAAATTGTTTGCATTAAAGATTATGCATTTACCTTAGCTTAATTACGACAGAAATGTTGCCTAAGGCGCCTAATTATCCACTAAAGCAAAATCAAAAACATTTCCATCATTTCCAGGAAAGATTTTGTTTTGCTTTCCCAGGTGATGCCGATGAGAGACATTTCTCATTATGTTCTTTTGCTTCCGTCTTCTCGATAACGAATTTAATTAGCTTTTAGATCTACTAATAGCGTTTTAATGCCGAGTCTTAAGTTTGAACACAATAAAAAACACTTTCCTGAAACGTTCGTCGTTTTGAGGCCCGTCCAGGACTTGAATGGATTTGTCTTGAGAGTTAATTATGGCTGGGCTGGGACATAAACTTCCCCTGATTATGTCTGCTTTTCAATACAAAGTTTCACACAGAATGTCTTAACTTATAATACAGCGGTTTACTTAGGCTCAACACGTTTTACGTCTTAGGGAGTTGGGGAATTTAATAACGTCAATTTAATGCTTCTTTTTTTAATGCGCGCGAATGTGATGATGGGGCCCGTAATTATGTCTTAAAACAAATTTTTCCCTCTTCTGGGTCGAAAGCATGAAAATATTTCCTTCTGATCTTGGCATAATGAAAATTTCAGGCATCCAGAAGATTCTTTCATATCCCTGAGTCGACGGAGTTATCTCAGTCGTCAAAGAACTTTTTGAAGTTCAATTTTAAAGTGGGTTATACCTGACAGATAACGTCACACAAAAGAGAAATCGACCGAGTTGAAACTTAACGTTTTAGTCTTTCGATGTCATAACCAGGCCGAGTACAAATACGGTATTTATCTTGGGCTTGATAGTCTATTTGCTTCGGTGAATAATAGTTCTACTTACAGCGTAATAATTCAATGATAAATATACGTTACAAAGCGGAATGCGCGAAATCACGGCTCGTTGCAGTCGTCGGCGTCATTCTTGTAAACCGAAAACTATCACAATTACTTCGAAACTTAAACTGCGGTTCTCGTACAAGAGATCCAGTCGAGCTAACTTCCCTGACTAATTTTGCTAAAAAGATTCTCGGCCTGAATATGGCAGCTAGGGAACTTCTGCGATTTGTTAAAGCGAGTTTTCTGAAATATTATGCGAAAATAAGAGGTTTTCGAGTTATCATAATTCTAGATTTATTCGAATTTATCGCGTCGTAACTGGGGATGTAATGGAAATTCTGGACGAACTCGAATTAAAATTGATGCATACTTTTGTGGTTTTAGCACGTCATTAAGGAAGAAGGGGTAACGAACAAGTAATTGCTTGACTCACATAACGAACGATATTATAGTAATTTAACCAGCCTTGATTATTAAGTTATGTGTCATCTAATCCGGTGATTATTTATAATCAGAGGCCAGAATAGAAGTCTCTTATCATAGACTGACGTGGCAATCTCATTAGTAGAATTAATAACTTTATCAAGCTATTTTCAAGTTAATTTAGTTCATATTACATTATTTACCGTTATTTTATCCGTAAATTAATGGCCGTAATCAATGGTCTGCATGGTAGTAGACTCCGTAAATGAAACAGTTGATTTTAAATATGAAGTAGTTTTGTACGTGTCATGCATGTTGCCTATACACCCAGTGTTGTTCCTAAGGTGGCGAGCGCATGCGTGGAGGATTTTTTCAACACCCTTATGTTGTGATTTTAAGATATTGTTGCAAATTGCAAGCTTTCCTTGCAATGTAAATAGTAATTGTTAGGACGGACGGCAAACTTCCCCAGATTTGTATTTGTTAATTTGTAGATTTGTAGATTTGTATATTTTCTCTATTGTATGTTGTTAAAATGCATTGTACGTGAGGAATCGTCCTTTTAACGGGCAATTAGACCCTCATTTATTGATGATAAATGCGAGAGGATTTGAAAAGGTATTATTCTTCTTAGAATATCACAAGGACGGTTCCTCGCAAGGGTAAGCCGGGAATTTCCAGAGGGCATCGTCGCGCATATGTCACTCATTGGTCGAGCCTTAGACATTATGAGAATCGTGACCAATGAGAGGGCAGAAATTTGTAGATCATGACGAGATCCCCCTCTTCTCGTTCCCTTGTTAGGTTAGGACGAGAAAAATTCCGTCCAGAAAATTCAATCGATTTCTGCATTCGACGGAAACAACATCGTTTTTTGTCTTATTTTGTAAATAGTTGTGAAGAAGTGTAAATATAGTGTTTATAGTTGGACATCGAGTCTAATTAAATTCACAAAACAAACACGAGGCAAATTATCGAAAATTTGTATCAACATCAAAATCTATTCTTATGTGATTATTTCTAAAATCAAAAGTAAAACGATCGAAGTTTGAAAGAAAGTTTCAATTTCACATAAGAGATAAAAGGTCGTAAATTGTATTATTATATTTCTAATCGTATAATGTACTTGTTAACTTTTCTTTTAACAAACCTGATCGTTTAAATCATAAGTTGTGCCATGGCTACGTAAGATTTTGGAGCATGCTTGTTAGATTCGCGTATCTTCAAGGGGAATTTTGTAAAAGAATGTAAGCAGGTCATGTTTGTGTTCGATCTTGCGACGGTACGTTGAGTTAAATAAAGTAAATCAAATAAATGATATGATATTGAATATACATATTAATTATCCTTTATCAATCTTGAATGTGTATATATATATATTTAGAACGGCGCAAAACTTTCCAAATAAGTCAACCTTATACCGCAGGAAAAATGGGGCTTTTTTTAAGTTTATGCTAGTGCCAATTTAACAATTATTTATTAATGGTGTTTATTAGGAATTATTCTAAATAATCAAGTTGTGGAAAAATATAATAAAAAATTTTTTTCCTGCATAATATCTAGGCATTATTTAATATATTTGTATAGATGCTAGACCTCATTTTATTCCATGCTGTATTTACTTCTAGCTGGAAAAGCCACTAGAAAAATTACCTCTATCGTATTAACAGTGCGAATGTTAAAAGGTGAATCGTTTTGTTTTCATTAATATAATTTGAGATCCTCTTTTCTTAAATTCTTGCTTTTAGTGACCCTCGAGGTAAAGTTTCCACATTCAAATTTCTAATTTGGCGCCATAACGTAGTAAAATTTCTAACGTAGCAAATTAGATGAGTGTTTTGTATATCTTGAATGTGCTCAACAATATTCAAGACACCTCATACATCGAAATAAGGTTAGCATCTGAAATAAATAATTCTACTTTTCAACATTTTCAAAAATTGGATTTTTGTCCCTATCAAAGTTGAAGCATCTTCAAAATAAAAAGTATGTCAGTCTTTTTTACTTTGGCGCCCTACAGTAAATACGATTGTTTTGTACATTTCGACTCAGGTTTATAGCCTTGATTTTCTGACTCTTCACCAACGAATCTTAAAAACGATCCCATGTTATTTCTCGATACAATTTCCCAGTACGCACTATAATAAAAACGTCACGTTTCCGCACAACTTTCTCTTCCAGATCCAAAAATATCCCGTTCCTCCTCATTCATCGAAGTTATCGCGTTAACACGGAACTTCTAATTAACTTTTCGGGGGTCCATCGGGAGTTTACACTACCATGTAAACTTGGCCAATTGAGAGATCCTGCCCACCTCCCTCCTTCTAAGTTTTGCATGATGATGAACACGACCGGCTAAAAGTTCTCCTGGCTTTGTTTCGTAAGTTACGAGAGCACGCCTTGGAGGAGTCTTAAGGGCTGCAAAGCAGGATTCCGCGCAACGAGGTGGGGGGATCAGGAGAAATATAATTTAAGAGATTTCGATCGGTTTCGAAACGGTTACTGTGTCTCATAAAAAAGAATTTGTCCGACAAATTTTGTCGATCTGGATTTATTCCCGAAGCCTATGAAGTGGAATGCTCTTGAGAAGCGGAATGTGGGGAAGGACGAGAAAGGAATGGTCTTTTGGGGGATGTGAAGGTTTCATTAACTTTCGGGGGTAAAGTATGTACGAATGTGAATAATAAACCAAAATAACTTTTATTTTTCTGCCTGTTGGCGTATTGGAACAGCTCCACTTAGCCTTATATCCATGATTATCTTTATTTTCGTGTTGCTAGAGCCATGCATTTGTGTTCATCCCACGCTGTTTCGTACTTAAAATAATAATTACCACTAACATATTACACACAGGGAATTTTATTTGTAGATGCTGATTCTGTTGCACTTGTAAATTTAACATTGAAATGACGGAATAATTTCTCACTTTATTCCTGAAAGAGTTGTGTGGGACAATATATTATGATAATTCCATTACCCATACAAACCGAATGGTTCGAAACAGGAACTAATCATGAAACGTTTCAAATTAAAAAAAAAATTTTATACTGTTTTCTATATTTCCTCAACGTAAATTAGCGATTTTCACCCATCTTCACCGATTTTCTTGAAACCCAAACATGAGGAGGCGAACTCCTGCTTTTTCAAGGAGGACTACCGGCAATGAAAGAATAACTCAGATACAGACGAAGCCTACAAGGATCTAGTAATATTTTTCTAAGAGAATTCCTCTATTATTGAAATCCATTAGTACCAAACATTTGATACAATATTTCTTGATTATAAGCAGTTAGACATGGCTAACATGGGTCTGGGTTTTCTCACTACAAAAGAAAGATGATTTCTTATTATTATTATTATCCTGTTATAATATTGTAATTATTACTGTTATTAATTAATGAACCGCCATTAACAAGACAATTCCGTCCGATGGTCTATATTTTTATTTCTCGCCTACTGACCAGTCATTCTGTCTTTTGTCTTCCCACATTGGCCTGGTAGCCCAATTTATAGAGCCAGTTAGAAGCTGCTTTGGTGGATCGAATTTAACAGCAGGCAAATCAAAAAACTTTGTTGAAAATGGATCAAAGATGATAAAAACCCAAGATCTAGACAAATCTGAACTTTTGCTTTTTTTTTAACGATAAAATTTAATAAAAAATGTCGTTTTTTCGTTTTTTTACCATAGCGTGAAAATTATTAATGGAAATGCAACATGTTGTATAGACAATTTGTACAGAATTAAAAGACCTTCATAGCGAACGTTTCTAAAAGGCGACAGGAGCATTTTTCACCGAGAAACCTCGGGAAAGCCGTTAAAATGTACCCTTTTTCAAAAATTCGCAGCTTTGCCCAATTTAAAGCTAAAGCGCAAATTTGGCATGAAATATTAGATTATTACATCTAATCTAAGCATGCAAAAGTTGGATGCTGTCGCATGAATAGTTTTTGCACAATTAAGTTATTAACAATAAACACGGAAATTTTGCAAAATTCGGCGTATTAACTGAGATTTTAATTTTTCAAACTGTTTTTGAATGAGGGTATCAAAACCTACAACTTGGCTATATTGTAATTTCATATACGTTTGAAAAAAAGTAAGAAGGTAAAATCGGCCCATCTCAGTTTTATGCCGAATTATGCAATTAGCCGAATTATGCAATATTTCGGTGCATATTGTTAATATCGTAATTGTGCAAAAACTATTCATCTGACAGCATCTAACTTTTGCACGC
This sequence comes from Cryptocephalus primarius, assembly GCA_963576515.1. NCBI lineage: Eukaryota > Metazoa > Arthropoda > Insecta > Coleoptera > Chrysomelidae > Cryptocephalus > Cryptocephalus primarius. The sequence continues at coordinate 14,663,246 of OY754940.1, read as the reverse complement.
TAAAAGTAGACATAATAACCGAATATTTAACGGAAACTTAGCGCTTCAACTTTAAACGGGACAAAGCTGTGAATTTTTGAAAAAGGGTCGATTTTAACGGTTTTTCCAAATTTTCTCGATAAAAAATGCTGCCATAACTTTTGAAAAGCACTCATTTGGAAGTCTTTTAATTCTCTATAAATCGTCTATGCAACGTATTGCATTTCCGTCAATAATTTTCACGCTATGGTGAAAAATGGAAAAACGACCTTTTTTTTAGTTGTATTGTTTAGAAAAAAAAAATGCAAAAACTTATATTTGTCTAGATTTTGGGTTATTATCATTTTTGGTCCATTTTATTTTTAACTATCAAATTTTATCTACCAAAAATACTCTATAAACTGGGCTCTGGGGCAAATTAGGTAACGAATACCACAATAGCATACTTATCATGATCATGTTTTAAAATTTCCATATAAATTTTATACGATTATGACTCATTTATACCAATCGATCAGTATGGCGTTCGAGAAATGGGCCGATTGCGTGATTACTCAACGAAGACTACAACTGCAATAAGATTACTGTTATTAAAATTTGCTTGAAACTTTATCCACTTTGATGCAGTTAATTAAATTTGAGTTCCATGAAAACAGTGAAACAGTATTTTTTGCTATATCATTTTTCTAGTGATATACTTAGCACACTGACTATTATCATGTTGAAAATGATTTCTATTTTACAAATAGAAAATTCATTCTCCAGTAAGTGTTTCATGGGGACGATTTAATTTATGTTTCATATTAAACAGCATATGCCAAAATATTATAAGCCTGAAGGGCCAACGTATTATAGTCATGCTAGATTTGGGTACAGTGTGCTGAGGGTCTATAATAGTACATTATAGAGATTGAAGACAATCTGACGTAGTAATATTAAGCATCACCCTAAAAAAAGTTGCACTAAAAACATCGTTTGCTGAATTAAACAATTCACTTGGTTCATCATTCCATCACAAAAAGCACAAAGTTCAGACCAAGCTGAGCAATTTTTTAACTGACGAAGTAAATGTTGCTCATTTGAGAAATTTTAGAATGGGAAATAAGTTAAGCAACTATAAATTTACCCAATAGAAAAATACGAAAAATTGGAAAGATTGTGTCACATTTAAGAAGTTTGTCACAAAAAAGTCGATGAAGAAAATCGTAATACACCGAGTACACCAACGAAATTAGAAATTTCTCAAACTGTACCAATCACAAAAGATTCGATCAAAACAAAATTCGTAGAATCCGTCATTTTAACTTGACTGATTAATCATTTCGTACACACACAGTATTAGGTTTACCTAACGAACTGTGTTATATATCCGACTGTTGAATTGATACCGGATCAGCAATTTCTTTGTTATCTACAAACCTTTTAAACAAAAGCAAAGCAATATATTGTAACGATTTTGCACGAAGTGACGTACAGACGTTTTATTCTTCGATCAACATTAACATTCACTGATTTTCACATAAACAACTGCAAATGGCATGGAGACTATCGTAATACAGGTAGGTCGTTACAATATATATTATTTAATTGAGCTCTTATTAACGCATTTGAAACTTGAATTGCCATAGTTTGAAATTTTTCAGAGACAAAATTTAAAATTATTAATTAACAGCAACTGCTTGCATTTTGCATTATACATCGTTTTTAATTTCCATCGTCACTAGAATTGTTTGAAAATTGTAAAGCAATTAAATGTGGAAACTCAACTTAATATCTATTATTCGAGGGCATATCTCAAGGAACTGTCTAAAACCACGCCACTGTAACTTAATTGATGTTTATTCAGTGATTTTTTCACCTGAGGTAACATGTTTAATTTCCTCATTTAAAATTTAACGCCCAACTATTCAAATTGGTAAACTATTTGTACCTGGGCCTAACTCGGTTGCGTCCGTATTCCTACCCTTTAGTTCCATTAAACTATATATTCCAACATCTACAGTTCTAGCTTAATTAATATTCATTAAAAACTTTTGTTTTGTAATTATGGACTTTAACAACTAAATAATTAGAACATATACTCTACGCTGGTAAAATTTTAGTGTTGTAACAAAACATGTTTACGAGAGTGGCAAGAAATTGGTATCCTGCTAGATTTTTTTCTGTCTTCATTTCGTTGTTTCCAGAACAGTTACTTTGTGAAATTGAAACATAATGAATAATGGAAACGTAACATTTCGAGAGAGTTTCGAGTAAACATGCCTTTTTCCTTACATTCTAACCTTCACCTGATACACCGACGCGTCGTTATTAAATTACATCGACAAATTACGTTTACCTGATCAAAACCTTATACATTCGATTAATAACCGAATATTTATCACGTCGAGATCAATCGCAAATAAGTAATTTATACAGATTACTCGTTAATGAATCTCGCCTGAGTTTAAGCTCGAACCGTTAACTAGTGCCCGTAATTGGGATTGACGAACTTGGATAAATAAATTGGCGGAGATCTGAGGGAGTTCAATTTATACATCCTAGATGCCGGATTAATGGAGTTTGTAGGGGATGTCGGTAAAAGAATTTTTCTATCGAATTCACAAGAAATATAATCCGGAGAACGTTGGTTACTTATTTTATTTTCGAGCTTTGTTTATTCGGGTTAAATCTTTAATTCCTTAAGTACACCTGGTTTATTAAAGCTGCACCACCAACTACCTAGAATAATTGAGTTAAGGATAAAAGTTTTATTGGGTTTACCGACAAAATCGGAGGTAGAATTAAATGATGCTTCATTTGAAGTTAGCGGCTTAAGATGCAATTAACTGATTACTGTGTTAAGTGATGTAGGCAATAGGAGAAGAAAGTTAATAAGTAAAAAGGTGTTGGCAAATCTTTACCTTTTTCCAGGTGGAATTTTGATAAAAGCTATATATGAGTAGAAAGTATGTGGAATAACTAGTTCGAAAACATCAATTATAATCTTAGGAAAGGATCCGTTCAAAAGTGATTACCTTTGTAAATGCGATTTTCCATAAGAGGTTAACTGCATGAAAATTAAAACCTCACCAAAAAAACACCAGTGATTAATAACAAACTGTATAAAACGATGTGCGCATTGAATTTTCGCCTTTTCTTTTACTTTTCTGAGAAAGAAATTATTTTGACCTGTCCATTTTCATCGGATTTTCGAGTCATTTAACACGAAACATCAAAATAATCACAGAGTTGCCGTGCGACGATAACACTTAAGTGGTAGTGGTTAATCGACCTAGGAGAACGTATTGAAATCGTATTAGTTTGTAGTTCTACTTGTTTTTCCTTTTAGAAATATTATAAAGGACCAGTTCCTGTGTAGAATCCTCCGAAAAGCAGAGTTAGGTTAGGCGGGTTGGTTGTGTTTGTGTTTCTGTATAGAAACTTTATGAAATACGACATAAACGACGACGGTCGCTTAGCCGCTACCATATCTCCGCTAGGCACACCCGCATTTAAAATTTCAAAATGACGAAGACGCGAAAACTGCGCCGTTTATAATCGTTTTTTCACTTATTTCTCCACGCTCTTTTCACGAAATTTGAATATCGGAGTAATGTTGAATAATCAACGTTTACCATTACGTTTAACCAATGAGAACAACATACGAAAACATTTAAAAATTTCACTTTGAAAACCGGCAAATTTAGCAAAACTTCTAACATTTTATTTTTTCTCTCTCAAAAATTACTGATTTTCTCAAGTTAAAATTATCTTTCCAAGCACACTAATACTGTCCTCTTTTACTACCAAAAATTGCTATTTTTGAAATCGAAGAAGAATGAAGGAAAATGTTTACCAATGGTGGTAACCGACACTTAAATCTTACATCGTTATCCGTAAAATCTTTATCATCCTTGACGAGATGTGTATGACATTTACGTCAAAATTTTTATGAATTGTAACCACAAATTTACTTTTGCCTAATGATGACGTGCTTATAGATGTTATTGTCTCCATTTTATCCTAATCTTTTACCACAACTTCGGTTGTACCACCCTGACCAATCCAGCAAGCAGAAACATGTGTCGCTGATTACCTTCTTCTCCTGCAATTCGGACAAACGGTCATAATTTTTTCTTGTAAGTATTAAACCATCATTATTTTTCCTACATTTTGTCTATATTTCGAAAGTTGCGATTTCGAATTCCCGGTCGCGTCGTTAACACCTTCTTCATTATGATTTTTTTTCTGATATTCACTCCATGCTTATGGCATGACTTTTAAATATGGGTCATTCCGTACAAATCAATAACTTGAGTGATTTTAACAATAGGAATAGTTGTTTCGGGTTGATTGATATTTATAACTTCTCTTGATTGTATAAATAAATATTTACTAATTTTCATAACTGTACTACTACTACAATGTTAATTATTGAACTTTAACAGACATTTTTAATTTTTTGTTAATTTTTGTAACGTTGTTTACTGATTTATTTTGTTCTGCTTCTAAAACAATTTCAGAAATATCAATCAACAGAGCAACTCTTCCTTCTGCCAATAGTACTAAGTTTCCTTGCATTCGCTTTCGGGTAAGGTCGAGTGTCTACCCATGTACCATCACCAGGTACCTTGATCCCTTTGTTACCAGCACCACTGATATGTTGAGTATCAGAAGACTTAGCGTCACGAGGACTAATAGAAGTTGCAATCATATCAGGCTCAGATTTGTCTAGATTGTGGGTTTTTATCATCTTCGATCCATGGTTAACAAAGTTTTTTGGTCTGTCTGCTGTTAAATTTTATCTACTAGAAAAACTCTAGAAACTAGGCTATAAAACATGTTAGAATAGACTCATCACCATTTTTGTGAAAACGATTAAATTCATAGGAATTCATTATCAATTATTAGGTGAAGTAACTTAAAATTGACAAAACTTGACATTACCATTCAAATATTAACTGTTTGTACCTTCAAGTGCGCTTAACAGTTTAAATGCTTGATTAAATATAGTATATCGGCAATATAATGCTTACAACAAACATTGCCGAGCTATGGAAAGTATTTTCTGAATTTAATTATATTTTTAATCTCAAACGAAATTCGCCCTTTTATCTTCGTAAAATGGTAATTATCCACATTTTTCAAAAAAACTTCTTAGCCTTTTAACTTGCGTCTTTCTGCGTTGGAAAATGTTGGCTGCCTAAGGGATCAGAATGTTTTCTAATAATTATAAATATTCTATAAAAATTTCTCGACTTAAGGGGAGAAGCAAATTCCTAAGTTGAAAATACAAATTGCTTTAAAATTTTGTTAATCTGATATACACCTAGTCGCTAAAAATTTCGAACATACCCATTTAATAGAACTATGATCTTTAAATTTTTAGGCCGGCTTAATGCTTCCATATAAATAATATTTCGAACTCCCATGTCCTCTCCACGTGAACACATTAAATAAAACTTTCGACTGAAATATTTTTCCAAGTATGTACTCAAAGGTTCTCGGATAATTGACAGAAGCAACCCCGGAGGCGAATCATACGTACAGGTCGAAATTCTCGGCACGTGCTAACGACCCCTTCTTTAAAAAAGGAAACTACGCTTCTCCCTCCCGGAAAGAAGGAATAAGGGACGCGACAGTCGTCGGGACACTGACGTTTCATACCATAAATTTATAAAGTGTTTTCCCGGACAGTGAAAAATATCCCAAAAAGTCGGGATAACGCTGGAGGGGGACTGGTCAGATGTGAAGTTCACGCGTTCGTTTTTCACGAAGCAGAAAAAACGCTAAGTCTCATGTGCAATACCAGGGGAAAAAAGTAACGTATGGCCACTAATGCGGGGCTCTTTTCGATAGTTATCGGACTAAAATCGCCGTTTATCTTCTCCTGGGTCGGACGTGCGAGAAACTTTCTGGAACAACAGTAAACGAATAAGAGTGATCGATAATGTAGTGTGAGATAGGCACGTTTTCAAATTTCATGGCAGAAAAAATACTGATAAGAGAGTTGTTAGTGTCAATTTTGTCACTTACCGTTAATTGTAGGAGGTTCTTGAGAAGCTTTTATTTTTGCAATATAATAATATGAACTCTTATGTACATCTACAATTTTATCTATTGCAAACTAAACAAAACTATATGGTTCAAATAACATTCAGTTGTTCATTTGGTGCCTAGATTGTGGTCTATTTCTTTCTGAACTAAAATCTTTGAAATAAAAAGCACGGAGTAATTACAATTTTTAAATTCTTGAAGAGTGACCGCATTTATTGTAAATAGCCCAGTTTATAGAGTATTTTTTGGTAGATAAATTTTAACAGGAGACGGACCAAAGAACTTTGTTTAAAATGGATCAAAGATGATAAAACCCAAAATCTAGACCAAACTGAGCTTTTGTTTCTATTTAACAATAAACATTTTAAAAAATATGTCATTTTTCTGTATTTACACGATAGCGTGAAAATCATTAACGGAAATGCAACACAGACGATTTGTGGAGGTTTAAAAGACCTTCAAGGCAAAAGGTTCAAGGAAAAACCTTTAAAATGAACCCTTTTCCAGAAATTCACAGCTTTGTCCATTTTAAAGTAGAAGCGCTAATTTGGTGTGAAATGTTAGGTTACTACGTCTACTTTAAGCCTGCAAAAGTTGGATGCTGTCAGATGAATAGTTTTTGCAGAATTACGTTATTAACAATATACACCGAAATCTTGCAAAATTCGGCGTATTAATTGAGATGGGCCGATTTTAATTTTTTAAACGGTTTTTAAAGAGGGTATCAAAACCTACAACTTGGCTATCTTCGATTTTGATATACGTTTGGATAAAAGTGCGAAGAATGGGGGCTTCAAACAGCACAAAACAGTATATTTCCGCCCACCACTCAGCTCGCAATGCGAAATCGCGCGTTTCGGCAATGTTCGAGTCTATTTTTCGCACTTTTCTTCAAACGTATATGAAAATCCATCATAGCCAAGCTGTAGGTTTTGATGTCCGCTTTCAAAGACCGTTTGAAAAATTTGAATTGACCCATCTCAGTTAATACGCCGAATTTTGCAAAATTTCAGTGTATATTGTTTATACTATAATTGTGGAAAAACTATTCATCCGAAAGCATCCAACTTTAGCACGCTTCAAGTAGACGTAATAGCCTAACATTTGAAGCAAAATTAAAGCTTCAGCTTTAAACTAGGCAAAACTTTGAATTTTTGAAAATGGGTCCATTTTAACGGTTTTTCAAGTTTTCTCGGTGAAAAACGCTCCGATCACCTTTTATAAACGCTCATTTTGAACGTCTTTTAATTCTCTACAAATCGTCTTTACAACGTATTACATTTCCGTTAATATTTTTTACGCTATGTTAAAAAAGCAGAAAAGCGACATATTTTTTTAAATTTTTATTGTTTAAAAAAAATCAAAAGCTCAGATTTGACTAGATTTTGGGTTTTTATAATCTTCGATCCATTTTAAACAAAGTTTTTTGCTCCGTCTGCTGTTCAATTTTATCTACCAAAACAGCTTTTTTTATTGGTCTATAAACTGGACGAAAATAAATTGCAACTCGATAATATCTTACTCAAATTTTTTACATCTTGTGTATGTTTCATTTGCTAAAGCTAGAGATCTCTATGAAATTGTTTATTTTTATTATCGTCTTTGCCTTTTAATATTAATCGCGTTGACCCATACCAAAATATGAAATTTAGTTACAAAGTGTGGATGTGATTTGTGCATGTCATGTTGTGTATATGTGAATAATACAAAAACAGCTGTTGAAGATTCAAAATTTTGCTTAAAGTATCATTTTCCAATATTTTTCGGTATATATGTGTAAATTGAACAAATGCTTGCTTAAAAATGCTGTACCAGGACGCAAAAGTGCACTATATCTATAAATTCTATGCCTCATTAACGTAAATTTGTTTGAGTTATCAGTTGATATTCATCAACCAACCTTTTTATCAACAAATTTTATCAACAACAAAATTTTATGAAATATTTATCAACCAACATTTCGATCAAGGATCGAACCTGCATATTTTCCAAAGGCCAATAGTTTTACCATTTCCTTGGTAACATATCAAGCAATATAATTATTTAAATTCGCCGTAGATACTGTATTGCATTACATTACATAGAAGAACTGTTCAGATAGGGGATTTCTCCTAAATTACAGCACCACCATTTTCTATGGCAGTTATGAAAGGAAGCAAATTTTCAAACCTTCATTACAGATATCTTCATAATTTTGAGACAAATATGTTTCATATAAATCCGTCACAATGTCACCAGGACTTTGACCTTCTATGACTAGGAATTTTTCTGTAACAATTATATCTTCGTAGGATTACAAGAATCAATTACCGTCAAAGGAACTCTAGTTATTTTTAAAGAAGTATACTCAGTTTTATATTAGTTTTAAAGGTTATATCGAATCTAAAATAAAAATTCAGGGCATTTTTCTAGGATTCAAATTAAGAAAAGTACTTTACAATCTAATTTAGAAGTATTAAATATTTCAAGCGATGCCTCTTTCACTATTGCTCGAAGCCTGTTACGCGTTCTTCTTCTCGTTACGCGAAAATCTCATTCATTGTACTTATTCCCTCTCTCTTGTACTTATATCGATGCGCAGCGCGTATAACGTGGTTTAAAGCTTTGTGAAAGGAAAAGCGAAGTGGGATGAGGTTAAGAGGCTTGGTTTTGGCGCCTCCATGCTGTTGCCATAGTCCAATACAAACTCGGCTATTGGACCTTATTGGCTAGCGAATGGATTAATAACAAAAATATTAGCAAATTATTTTATCGAGGCGATTATTCTTTGAGATATCGAAGAAAATGTAAAATATCTTTATATGCATAAAGCTCACAGACTCGCTAAATGTATACGTTATTATACATCACATATCAATTAATATTACCAAATTCACAAACGAATACGACGAACATCAGGATCAATAGGTATGAAGTGGCCTTTAATATACATTTTTTATTTATTTGTTTTATAAAATTTTAATTCTTACTACTTTACTAGATTAACTATTTACCTATTACATTTGTTAAAATTTATCTATGAGCGTTATTTTTGTAAACCGAATACTGGTTAAATTTTGTTTTATTTTTCTAGTTGTAATGTTTTATAACATTGCTCTCTAAAGGAATATTTTTAGATTGGAAATGTGCTCTTAATATTCTAAACTTTGTAAGAAGTATTAAAAGTTTTTACTTTTACGGCAGTTTAAAAAATTTATTTTTACTGGGTGTTTTTTAACCTTATCTAATATGTTCTAAAGTGAATTAGATGTTAGACTGTTAGATGGAATGTTAAAATAATGAAGATACAGATGTTAAGTAATTATATTGTAGGGTATTTTATTCCCCGCAAATACTATTTATAAAAGTTCACTACTAAGGTTATCTTATTTCTAAAACCATTTATTTACCTGATTTTGTGTAAAAATAAATTATTTTTCGAGTTTTGAAGAAGAGCACAAGAAAATCGACAGTCTACTCAAATTCCAAAGTAATATGGTAACCATGTAAACATTACACAGTGCAATGTAGACATTTTCAAACACTTTCTAGACGAGGGGGTGTTTTCCATATGCCATGTCGTCAGATACGCCACTGCCTTTGACCCTTGATATGTTATTAATGTTGCTTCAGTTATATTCGGTTAGTATCTACGATTGATGAATAGTAATCTTCTCGTAGATTTTCATTTTTGTCGGTTCATGTGCAGAAGGTCCTTGTTCAAAGTAGTATAATAAAATTTTTAGGAAATTACGTTGTTATTAAAAGTTTAATGTAAACTTCAAAGCGCTCCGACTTTACTGGTTTATTTATTCATTTGTTAGATGCGTAAGTCGTAATTTTGTTAATGGGTTCTGTCTGCCGTGTCTGGAAAGGATTCCTATTTAAATTCTATTTTCCTCAAAATTATGTCATGTGACAAATGATCGTTTTAATTTGTGTATTTACATTTTTGGCAACAACACGACGAGGTCGTCTCAAGGGCAAAGTTGTTGCTCAGTAAATGTTCATTTTACGTTCCATTTAATCTGAATATTTGTTCAGTAATTCGGCGCTGTCGTTCCAATGTTTCAAATTTCCTTAAATAATTAGTAGCGACACATTCGTCCATTCGAAAACGCACCATTTAATCGTTGACATATTTCCATCAGAAAAAAAATCCTCTGGTGTATACCGCAGGTGTGGTTTGAGGCATGGACAACTTTCTTATTTCCAATACGGTTGTTACGTTATTTTCACATAACTTTGAAGAATATGTGGAATAATTGGACTATAATTGGATTATAGTGTGGCAGTTTTGTAGAAGATAATTCAGGAGGCACTGTATTTACCTGGACTAATTTCAGTGTTAGTGTTGACACGTTAATGGTCTGCAATATACGACATTTTATTGTTGGAATCGGTGGAAATTATAATTTATTTGTAAATTGAACGACTTGGTAGAAAAATTTGGGTGCAACCACACATTGTCTGATGTTTGGCCGAAAGAGTAAATGTGTCGTTGGCCCCTCGTGTGATATCCTTTGCTGTATGATTCATCTTCGTTTGTTCCAAACCCCTCCGAACAGGCTACACCGCACTGATAAAGGCCAAACATCCGAAACATGTGTCTATGGTTGTCTTCCTTGCACATTTTTTGCGGGCATATATGGGAAGAAGGGTAGTCGTGGCTATAGTAGAAGCAGTCGTAGTTGAATATCCAACTATTGACTGTCGTAGACTAAGACCGTCTATTGGGGTTTCAGCCTTAAGGCAGGAAAGAAAACTCTTTACTTGTGAAGGCTATCGATTTTATTCACAATCACCGTCAGTCACTCTAAAATGAAGGATTAGAATTGACTATAAAAATTCATAAAAAGAAAAACCTTACTCTAAGTGACGTTAACCTTAATTTTATATGCATAATATTGTTATTATGTATAATACAATGATTTGTGGAGGATAAGCTTTACACATAATTGTAACGATTATATTGTTATGAAATAGACCACTAAAGGATAAAGGAGTTGTATATGGGAGGTGTATACAATCTATTAAGAATGATTCCTAAGTTATGGAGTTTTAAAAAAAAATTGAATCATGAGCAGTACAGAACGTCAGAAAACTCTCTAGAGTTATGAGACCGTTTAACAAACTCTAAAGTCGTCTCCTAGATGTTTGGAAAGTTGCTGGGGTCGTCAAGGCTTTAAAACTTGTTGCTTTATGAGCATCTCAACTGAACTTAGTATTATAAAATGAAGAATAACATCTACAAAACTTGCAAATAGCACTTGCCTTCTTATATTGCACAGGTAATGTCGTCAACGTATTCTTTGATAAATGGTAAATTGGAAGAGAAAGGTAAATTGGTAAATTATAAAGATAATTGAAAGAAAAGATATATATATATATATATATATATATATATATATATATATATATATATGTATGTATAATGTAGAATTTAAAAGAAAGATGTGCACTCTTCTGGGGATGCAGTTTCACGACCGCCATTGACTGCTTCCCCAGAAGAGTGCACATCTCTTCTGGAGAGGAGGACATCCGGAGATATCCTCTCAATTTGGAAATATTATCAAATTTCTGTTTGTAGGGAAATGGTCCGTAAGGGTAGCCAGGGAAATTAGTTTAAGACTATGATATTTGTCAAGCTTTCGGAAAATATTGTTTACTTCCTCAGGACATCTATCAATTATTGTATGTTATTACAGTATGCAAAAATATGTATCAAATATTACTTACTATCGTGTGCACTATATTAAAATATTAACATCTATTGAAAATAACATAGGATTATCCTGATAAGTATAGATTACTTGAATGAAACTAAGAGCACATGTTGATATGAACATATCAAAAGTGAAAATGAAACTAGGAAAAAGGATAAATATATAAATAAATAAATATATATATATACATATATAGTTAGTTTAGTTATTTAGTGTGGCCGATTATGGCGCACTAGTTTTATTTAGATAGGGGCATCCACTGGAGAGAAACGACGGTCGCAATGTTCCGGGCTTTATTCACTTAAGGCAAGACAATTGGTTTAACTTAGAAAACGTATAAAATGGCGAGCGCGAGCGAGGCACGATGTGTTTTTTATTTCCATTTTTTCGAGAGAGCGAGAGAGAGAGAAGTCGTGCGTGTCGTACGTCAAAGTCTATCTCCGACACGGAACACAGGACACAGAACTCATCAGAACACCTCTCTCGGCTGGAGTGTCTGTTTCCGCCGAGAGGGGCGCGCGTGGTTGCCCGCCAGTGGAGGCGACGCCACAGTCATTATGTACAGTTTGTAATTACAATTTTAATAACTTATCAAAAATTTGGCAAATTAATGAATACTTTTCAGTGAATACTGTACACACATTTATAATTCGAATAAGTGGGTTCAAGTACATTTGTTAAATCATTTTTATGGCTTAATGTATATTAATAATCGAAAAATTGTTAAACAAATTTTCATATAAACTGAAGATCAACATAAGATCCACATTGACGGGTCGTAACAGCTAAATCAATTAATTTTAATTTGACTACGGATTTTTTTTGTGTTGTGTAAAAGTGGATATTATTTTGTAATTTCTCCCACTTTTAATTGGTTGATAATTCCGTAGGGAAAACTAGTTTTACATTATTAATGAGTTTCTAACTAACTGCCTTAATGAGTCAATTTATGGCCGTCGAATTACGTTTAGTAAGTTAAATTCTGACTTCATGGAATCATAATCAAGTAACGAGACAAGTTACCTTCTCTCAGATTCTTGGAGAATCCGTGGAATCATCCCGTCTCCCGAGTAGTGTATATTTGCGATTATCTCCTATCGAACTTGGACGAATATATCGAAGTGTTGCCGAATTCTCCGTACAGCCGAAGTCGCATTACTGAACCGAGCACGCCGTATTTGTCAGTTTTAATGGGCCAGTGTGCAAAAGCCCCCATATGAGTAATAGACTGAGTAATGTGATACACGGACTAGCACTCAGGATACTCCAGTTACCCGGGGCTGGGAACAGCCACAATTACGACGCTTCGTTCCCATAATGGTCGGTAAATATCATTTCGGATGGTGCAAGAAAAGGTGTATTAAGTGCGGCTCGTGCAGAGCTAACGATGTGACGCAGCTCGGCTACGTTTTGGTATAATTCAAGAAGTTTCCCAAGAAATTCATACTGGGAAAACTATAATGTGATTCACAATGCAACTCTTCCTACTCGAGAACTGACCCAAAATAATCCAGTAATTTACTATAATTATATGGTTAGTACTTTTACAGGGCGGTTTTGTTACTGTTGAAACCGTTTTAAAATGGTTTTGGAACTGTCCAAGATGTAAATTTGTCGTATTTGTTTCATCTCTAGTAACTCTAAAATGCCGGAAGGAATACCTCCTCATTATATTTCAGCACTACAGTCCATAAAATTGTACTAGGTAAATACTAGGTACATGATTACAAAATTTTAGATGGTAGTGGTCATTAGCATTCAATTACGAGCCTAAATAATTTTTATTTCTATACTTGTGTTTGTTAATGTTTAAATCTAAAACTTACTCAGAAATATCACTTAAAAAGTCGCTGTCATACATGTTTCAAATCAAACCTGTCAAATGCGCAGACGTTAATAGGGCAATGAATATGTACCTTTTTGATAAAAGCATTCGTTACAGCGATTTGATTCATGATGTTGGAAATATTAATAAAAAAGGCCTGTTAACTTGAATTTCTCAAAAATGTGATTTTTCTTATTGGTTTTCTTAAAATATTGAGAACACTATTTATTTTAGAAAAAAAAAACAGAATAAAATTATCTAAAAAATGAAATTTGGTGGATTAAATTCGGTTAAAAAGTAAACAAGGTATTTAAAAAAAATCAAAAAATATGTTTTTTTTTTGTTATTGTTATAACTTTGCTATAATTAATTTAAAAGCAATGAAACTCCCATAAGTTTTGCAATGCTTAAATGACGTGCAGAAGATAGTGCTGTAGATACAATATTTTTTGCAAAATTCTACTAGATTATCCTGTCTGATGAAAATACCGCCACCTTTAAACACCTGTACAGTCTGCATCTTTTGACAGAAAACGATTAAGTGAGCCTCATATTAATGATTAAGAGTTTAGTAACAGACTTATAAATTAAATTTTCAAATTTTATGAAATATCCCTTAAATTTATTAACTAAACATGCGACAATTTTAACCCCTTTTTGTAATCAAATTGAAGAACTTTAATTTTTAACGGTGAAAGTTTCTAATAAGAAGCATTGAAAAGCTGGTTAAAAAACACTAGTTAAAAAAATTGTGAAACCAAAGCTCACAGGTCTCTTCTATTATTATTATTTCCAACACATCCATGCAAAAATCACTGTTACGATTTCTTTTATTAAAAGACTACATATTCATTAGTCTATCGGAAAGCAGGAAATATTTAGTAAGTAACCATCTTTTAACTTCATAATTTTGAAGTTTAGAATAAATTCTTTGGGAGTAAGGATTTAGAGACTAAATGGCATCTAAAGTGGAAAAAACTTCGACGGACGCTCGAACGATCGAGAGGAATTTCTACGATTACAGGACTCAGATGTCTCGTAAAAGTTTAATGGCGTATATATTTCCCAAAATTAAATTTTTACGTTTCTCCCCGCTTACACTTTGTTATCTGTTTTTTGTTCGAGTCTCCCAAAAAGATACGTACCCAGATAAATAAAAAGGATTTATACTTAGCAAGTTTTTAATTAATTGCGCTTTTCAATTCGAACAACGGTTTCCATTTTAGAGCAATGTTTTTAATGTGCCCGAACAATATTCGAAACAGTAGTCGTGCATCACATCGCCTGGAGTAATTACCGGAATACATGGCTTAATTTTTCAAAGTGTAATTTGTGAAGCTATATCAACACTTTTAAACGTTTTCTATTTTTGTCTCGCTTCGATTTCCTTTCAATGGCTTCCCTTTCCTTATTTATTCACAAGAACTTGGTCAACACATGCGTTTTCCACTTTTCTGTCTCCTCCTCGTTCGTCGTTGCCAACTGTAGAGTGTCACTTATTCCCCCGGCTCTAAATTTGAAATTACGTAAGGCGTATGTAACAACTAAATACAATATAGAAAATTGGCGATGTGTCCCATCATATAACTTTCTCCTACGAGGCACGTGCGCCATATAAGTTTACAAGCTGTTGGGAGGTTCTCGAGAGTAAAGTGGGCTATAGGACGATTTTGGAAAAAAATATTTCAATCAAAAATTGTAGGTAATAAAGTGATACGTGAAATTACGAAATCTGGAATAAATCACTAAAACTATTTTTACTGAAAATACTGAAATACTGAGAATGCTCTAGAATAAAGTAACCTTACGGGCGTATGTAGAGAAAAATGTTTGAGGTAAGAAATGTAGATTTACAAGAGTAAATCAAGTTCGCCTTTCGCCATAATATTGATTGATGTTTGCACCTGTGTCACCTAGAGCTGTTAATCCTCTACAACTTCACGCTTCGTTTAAAGGGCTTCAAAACTCCATTTTGTTAGTCCTAGCAAACTGTAAGGATTCCGACAGCTCCGAGCTTTTTTTTGAAATTTCCCACTTTTCCTTCCGGTTCATTAAGCTGGTAATCGTTACAATTACTCATTTGAATCTGGATGTGATTAGTGTTTTAGCTTTAGTTTTTGATTGTACTGACTGAGTATTGTCGAAAAGTCGTAACATTCTGAAATATTTAGTTAAAAAAATTCAGGTCCTGACCATGTTGCGTTACGTCTTTGTTGTTGTTGTTTATTTGCTTTGTTTGTTTGTTTGACTGTTTACTTTGCTCAGCTTTTGTTTTGTTTAGGTCTATTACATTATGTATCTACTTTAATACAGTTAGTTATTAACGTTTGTAGCAATAGCTCGTAAAGGTGAAAATGGTGATGATGTCATTAGAAACGAACACGTAGATGTTCCCATTCATTAACTATAGCAATTGCAAGCAAATGAAGGGCTACATAATGGTACTAAGTGGATACTAATTCACCATAACAATTAACATAATTTATTTTAATCTATTCCGAAAGTCGTAAAAAGTGTATATCTTGTAATGAAGCTAATTTTCCACGAAGGTTAGGGAACCACGTCTCTTGCATTCCACGTGCATTCTTTTCTATAGAGAATAGTCAACAGATTAGTAACAGATGGCGATAAATATTAAACCTACACACTCCCCTACATCATGTATCGTGAATTTCCAAATATAAGATCTGTGCATGAAATCAGAAGTTATACTGAGTGAAAATCCCACAAAGTAAGAGCTCACTACGACTAGTGTTGCATCAAACTCAGTCCCTCAGATCGTCGCTCTTCTGCCAGCTAATGCCGTAATAGCGAATCGTTGTTGTTTTAGCACGTGCTCAGCGTCTTCGTGTAGTGGTCCAATAGCGAATCGTTCATCTAATTATCCGTGCGTCTGAACGCGAATTTTACCGTTCACGGCATTAGCTTTAAGCTGACTTACACTGCCAGCTAATAGGTGAAACATCGGGATTGCCTCTTGTGGAATAGAATCCCTGGCCGTTTTCTCGTATCATTTTATAAAACATTTCGCTAAGTATTCATTTCTTTAACCATAGAACATTTCTGTAATTCCTCGTCATAATTGCTTTTATGTTTACATTACAATTGCTTGTTTATGGGGCTAGTCTAGGTTTATTAAATATAATTTCAATAAAGTTCCTGTTTCATGATAAAATTTAAATATTGAACTTTACGGAAAAAAGATTATTGTTTGTTCATTTAGAGTCACAAAATGGCAGCCACGAGGGAACCCTTTATGCGTTGATATCTCAGGTCAGATACGTCTGAATCAAAAAATTTAACGATATTTTAAAATACAAGGAAGTGGCTATCATCGGTAGTAAAATTAAATACTGGGTGAAAAAAACAGATTTTTTGGGGACTTTTTTGCAACTAGAATTCTTTAAAAAATAGTGTTAATAATATAAAAATTATAATTTTATTGCAGATCCCAACTATATGTGCTGAATGTTTCCTGAAAATTTTAACCAATCAGTCGATTATTTTCAGATTCGTGCTCTGCAGGTCAAAACTGCTTTTCGCCATAATCCCATATACAATTTTGAAACAAAGTATCTTACGATCAATAAGCGATGTCTGCTCCATACGTTATGCCTTCCTCTTCCTCAAAATGATCGTTTTCTGATGCTTTCTCCTTGCTGAGCTCATTTTGCTCGTTTGTAGCTTCAAGGCTACGACGATTCGCCTACTCGATGCGGTCACTATAGCGTCGTTGCGCCCAATTAACTGCATTATTGCCTCCAATTATTCCCATAACCTCTACAGTAGTCTGCAATCTACCTTTCCACTTTTACGTTTTCCATCTATAGCGCGTCATACTGAGATTTCAAACAACCTATTTAATGGAAACCAACCTTAATCTGCCCACTTTTATACCGTATAGATTATATGTAATGTATAATCTATACGTATTGAACAATAGGCGGAAAAACGAAGGGCTGTTTAGCGCGGTCGCGTTTTCTATTGTATCTTCATATATTTAATTTTTTGGCGTAGCTGACCTCCAATAAAAGTTTGTACCCTTTATACATAGGTGTAGTACCTAAATATGATGTATTGGAAAAGAATTTTTTGAAAAAATATGCGCAGACATCATAAATCGTCTTTGCTGGAAACAGCTCTTAGATTGCCTCTACTGGTCTCTATGTACCAAAGTAGCTAGTTTAGATTTTCCGCTGAAGGCTAATTGCATAGTAAATAGTTAGAATAATATAAAATTTTGTCTATTGTCTCTTTTTTATTCAATTCATGACAGTTTTTTGTATTAAAATACCCGTATTTCGTTTTACGAAAAATAATCCTCCGTATTTATTTATTTCCTCTTTAAAAATATCTCCTTAAGCGGCAGTAGTAATCCCCTCCGAACAAAAACTTTTTTGCGGTTTTATTTTCTTCCAGAAAGTAGTTAAATCCTAATTTATTTCACCTAAATAGCGCAATTAAAATGAACTCGAGTTTCTGCATTTATTTTTATCGAATTCGTGACGTCTCCCCTATGTAACAAAAGTGGATGTTTTCAAATATGTAGGCTCAAACTAAAAATGGACTTCTTTGAGATGTCCCACAAATCCGTTAACACATCAGAGAGACATTGGTTATGCCGTATGTCTACAACACATCTTTCTGGAACCTTTTGGACTTTAAACAGAGGGTTTTATTTAACACGTGTATTTGACACCGTGAATAGGCTTAATATAGACCAGAAATGGAACGTCTGTTAAACCTCCCCTAAATCCGCTACTGACCTAGGTCACAGTGGAGCTTAATGGAGATCCCATTTTTCAAGGTGGCGCACAGTATTAGAAAACTTTTTCCCTAAAATAAGTAACATCGGCATCAATCTAAAGCCCTTTCTGCAAAGTCCTAACCGCACACGGTAATGTAAGACTATTTCTTTAACGGTAACGTCAGTGTGTTATAATTAAGGAGAGGCAAATATTCCGTAAAAATTGATCATTATATGCATTTTCTATGCCGTAAAAAATAGCTATTTTATGGAACTAAATATGCTGGATAACTCTATAATATGCCGTCAAATATGGATGTTGTGACGTATTATGTACATTTTATGCCTAAACGTATAAAGCTCGTACATGATGTTACGTTGCCTAATTTTTTGTTGCCACAAAAAAGGCTTACTTTCTTACTAAAATAGGTATAGAGGTATTAATATATTGGAAGTATTGAAAAAAGTGTATTTAACTAATCGCAAGCAGCGGTCACTTTACGACAACCACTTGGTTTGTCTAATTCTTTCTGCAATATTTGAAACAACAATGTATAATGGGAAAAACAAACAAAAAAACAAATTTATATATTTATTTTTTACTACTAAACAAAAAAGAAATACAATATAAGTACACATTTAACCTGAAATAATATATTTACAAAGAAATGAAAGCGATACCAAACAACCTAACAACAAAATTGTTGCAATAAATAATCATGTGCTTCTTAAGGTTTTCTAAAGGAACACTTCTATTGTCTTGTAGGTTATTTTTATATGGCGAAAAACTCCTTTCAACGTCACATGACGTAATGGGGCAATGTTTAAATGGGTAAGATTTTTTCAAAACAATCTGGTTTCTGATTATTATATCATTTGATGGGTTCTCTCCATCAATCATTTTTCGGGTATATTGCAATAAAGCTAAATCACAATTTTTTGTGAATAAAGAAATCAGGTTTTCATATATGCGTCAACATACGACATTAGTTGACAATTTTATGTGGTCACGAAAATCTTCCACTAATGAGAATGAGTCTGATAGGAGAAGATTTTGTTCTTCTAACTTTTTTAAAATTATTGGAATTCTACTAAAATTGGCTTTAACGAAATTTAGTTGGACAATTTCTTCAGTTTTTTCAAAAAGTTGTTTACAATCTGCTATACACTGACTAGAAGTTACATCAAAATTTTGAATTACATTTTTGAATTTTCCAATATGCTCAACATAAAAACAATGCTGCCTCAATCCATGTTTCCCATCTAGTTAGGATAGGTTGTGGTGGAAGAGAGTTATATTTTAGGAAGTTGCAGCAAAAAGTACGACAGTATGCGCGGATATGCTCTTTCATGTTAAAATATGGAACCTGTGTGCGCTTATGGTGTAAAACTCTAAATTATGTAAAATATGCTAATTAACGTTTAGTATTTCAACTAAAAAAGTCAAGTAATACGTAAATATATCACTTTCATCTAAATATACCCATAAATAAAAAATATGCGATTATGGTTTTGCCCTGCCTTAATTGTGATTTACTTTACTGCAAATAACATTCTCAGTTGTTTCATATGTTAAAAATATTTAGGTTGCTACCGTCCAGTTTAATTTTTTTACGTGTACTATATTTTACTTCTTCACTCAATAAAAATCAGTGTAACTAAAAACTTTACAAATTGATTCGTTAATCAATGGTGGTCCAACTTACTCATGGTTCAGTTCCTCCCTATCAGTTTCCATTACGGTTTTCAGATATTTACTCAGTAAACTAATTAAAAGTTCTCTTTGATTTCTCACAAATTAGAATTGGATCCCAGCCGAATTTACATTTAACGACGAGGAGTTTCTTGGTGATTACCTTTGGGTGCAACATATACGCAATAAAATATTAAGAAGCTCGCTGGATCGGGAAGACACTCCTGGACCATAAACAAGCAGAGTAATTGTGTGGCCTGTTTTACGACACTTTCTCGACGTTTGAGTGTGTAAGATAAATGTCCTGGATGCAACGATGTACATAAGTTAGTTCAGCCAGTTGTAATTGAATCGTTCGCAAGTCTTGATACCTATGTTGTTGGTGTGGAGAAGTACAAATTACGCGAGGATCCCCCGTAACACATCTTTGTTGATCTTTAAGCAAGTTTCTACAGCTCGAATTATATTGCTACTTTTTCTTTGGTTAATCTTCTAAAGTATATTAATTTAATTGTAGTGGATTCTCACGTAACAATAGTTACCACAATTCCATTTTACCATTATCCGAAAATTAATTGTATCGCATATTAATAGCCTATTGCAATATTACACATTTAATCGAAATAATACTTATTAACATTCCGGTGAAAAATTATATCCTGCCGATGTAATTGCGCATTCAATAACATTCCACCGCATGTTCATATAATTTGTGTGAACATGATGCTCAGTAATACAAAACGAATATGCAAGCCATTATCAGATGGAAGTGATATATCGAGAGTAAATATATGTATCTGTTGCTTGTAAAATTACAATTCGGCTGGAAACATGAGCCATATTGTGCACCTAATGAGGTTTTAACTGGAAACTACGGAATAATATAGGATTGGTTGATCTCACAGTTCTTTGTTTCCTTTAAATATGGTTAACATGTGTTTCCTAAGAAAAGCCCCCTCAGTAAGGCAGTAATGAAACGGGAAATTAACTGATCATAAAGTGAAGGACAAATAAATAGATGGCGCTAAAATATTCGCCATTCAGACATTATCTAGTCTCTCGGCTCTCTCTTTTTTCGTCAGTTTTTGCAAGTATTTTTGGAACATAAAACTTTATGTCTCATGCACATTTCTGGTCAGGATATAATGCCGGAAAATTTTTTAAGATGCTACATGTCTTCGAGTAATTTGGTAGTGAGGGTTACATTACTTAGCATATAGAAAAATATTGAGCACAAGATCCTTAAGGGTATCGTCATTTAAAATCGTGAAATGCCAAAATTCACATGTGAAAAGTAGGACGAAACTTTTCAGCATACCCTCGATACCTATAGCTTCTTTGGACTGCAATGGGTTTTACGTTTGGCTTTGAGCCTCCAGACTATGATGTAACTATTAACAATGGCATGTTGTTATTGTTTATTTACTTGGACAATGGTACGATATGACAGTTGAAGGATTATATAATTAAGTAAATGCAAACAGTGGAGCAAAAACACCCAGTGAAAATTCAGGCTGAAAAGTACAGTCGATGGGCGTAGTGGCTGTGTCAAAAGCGTTTCTGCGTCGTTCCTTTTTTTATTTGGATTTTCTTCTAATTGCTTATGATTTTCGACTTTTTGAAGGCTTATTCAAAACGTCCATTGGATTGGCAGTAGAGGCCCAGTTAACGAGTAACTGCGTATTGCCGGTTGGGATCTGTGATGGGATCTTTGGGAAAATATGGGATCTTTGAAAATCCGCAGTCTTAATGAATTACCAATGAATTATCTGTCCTGTTTAACGTTGCAATACCGCAATGAAACCTGTATGGTGTATTGGAAGAAAAATTTTTTGAGAAATTTCGGTAAGTAATAATTCAAAAAGATATTTCTTCTTAAATTGTGTGTATTCCAGTATTTGACGGTTTTTGCATACTTTCGGTTTAAACTGATTGGCGTAAACATTTAACAATAGTCAAACTCAAAAAACAAAAGGTATAAGTGCCAATGTGTGCTTTTACCCTAGGGGTGATTACTTCAAGAATAATAATAAACAGTGACAATAGATTTAATCAAGATTTAACTTTAAATTTATTTTATTCATTTATCATTTTGTAAGTTGCCTATAATTTATTAATAGTAAATCATCTGAACAGGGCATTCACATTATTCAATTGATAATGGCTAATTAAAATTTTGAATACTATAAAATAAATACTCTAATTATAAATACTAATATAAATATAATAAATACTAATATAAATACTAATATAACTAATTAACTAATTAACTAATAAATACTAATATAAATAAATACTGATTATAAAAGTATTTGCAAATATCGTAATACTTTATTTAATCACGGCATCTTTAGAATCTGTAATTTAAATTTAAATATTTCTATTCTTTCCTAAATCTAAATCTTTAATTTATTCGTTTGATAATAACTATCAATAGATATTAATTAAATACAGATTTACCTAGCTATCATTTCAATGTAATCTCTAAAAAATAAATATATTAGTGTTATTAATTTTTTTATTTAATACAATTGTGAGTTCGTTAGAAGTTTTATAAATAAGTTTATAGGATTACTTTTAGCCAAGGTATTTCAGTACATTACAAACGAATCATCAAAAAATTTCGAACTATTCACTAATACTTTTCGTAAATTTAATCAGAAGGGGTGGTTTTTAAGGGTTAAATACTTCAATCATTCAGAGACAGTATTATAAACGGTAGGACAAATTGAATTTATTATAAATATACAATTTAACAATTTTAAGGTGTTAACAATTTTTCATTCATGAGTTTCGTCATAAGGGTAGTTTTTAAGGGTTGAAGCATTGCAACAATTGAGAAATATTGTTACAAATAGGGCCTAGGCTTTTAAATTATTATTATTTATTATTATTAAACTATTATTATTAAACAGTTAATATGCATAACAATTTAAATCTGTTATAAACTAATTTTTTTGTCAATTTTGTCGTATTAGGTGGTTTTTAAAGGGAATAAAAGTTGCAATATTTCGTAAAATATAATCCAGGATCTGAATAAATATTATTATAGATATTCAAGCATAATTTCAATATAAATATACCTTAGATGCTTAGTCTTTGACTTTTTTGTATACAGATGTAGTTTTTACCCCAATGAAACAAAAAGCACACGTCAAAAACCTATGATTTTTTAAAAGGAGGGTAGTATAAACATACTTGCATTTTTTTATTAAAAATGGATGTAACCGAAAGAGTGTGATACCGTATTTTTCCTTCAAATATTGGACTAGTGTTGATTTCAATAAAATTGTAAATTTATTATCACCTTAATTGTATACAGTATCACTAAAAATAATAATTTGACCCTTAATCAAAATAAAGTAACTACATGGTGTGATAGAATTTCCCAATTTTATTTCCTGCTTGACGCCTTTGATAAATCGATTAATAAATTATAGTTTAAAAATCTGATCCTTGATATAAAGATACCATTTAAAAAAATGGAAATGAATTTTTGATAATTGGACGACCTAGTTAATATTGAACTACACTAGTATGCATTTGAACATGACTAAAATTTAATTTTCCCAAAACTCTCAAAAGACGCATTTGGTTGGCATATGATTTTGTGAATATTGTTAAATTATGGATGTTGGTTTTAGAGGATACGTTGGAAACCGTAGTTATGTTAGAATAATATTACAACAGTATTGATAATAGTATAGCGTAGTATGTTAGTATTTATATAGTAAGTTAGGGATACTTCAGTTGAATTCCTACGACTTATGTGCCTGATAAAACAATAAAATTTTAATCGTCTGGTCACAACTTATTAACCGAACAGACGAATGGTAATCTTCTTTGATATTTGATATCCAATGAAACGTGGTAGGGGTTTGTAGGTAATACTGCGCTTGCCATGGAACATGTGTTATAATTAATGATGACAACAACAAGAAAACTACATGAGATACGCAGTATATTTTTCCGGTAAATGCGAGATTCTTCTGGGAACCGTTGAACCTGAGATCGCCCCCCTCACACAAATAACCGAAAATTGTACTTAGGGGGATTTATTTCATCCCTTCTGGGCGACCCTGAAGGTATAAATCCACAATCATTATGATTTATGAATTTGTTTCAGCCCCTCGACAACGCTAATAATAAGATTAGAAAAACAAAGTTTTAACATAATCCCGTTCCTACCTCCGTCTCTCGGGCTGTTTTCGGGCCTAGTTTCAGCAGGTCTAAATCTGTTTTCAGGGAAAACCAATAACGAAATTCCACCCCGAGGTGACACGCTGAGACAGTATGCAAATGTAGTGTTTAGTGCCGGACAAGGAGTGTTTCCCTGCCTGTCTCTGGAAAATCCCTCCAGGCACTCCGTGTTCACTCTAACAACATATTTCACTTTCAGAGTACAATATCTACGTTTTATCTCTCGACGGACAAAGACACATAAAAATTTTTCTTTCCTTTAACAGCCGAACGAATGTTTTGGAAAATTATCGCAATAGATATATTTCGTTTGTACACATAAATCTTCCAGACGACAGTCTCACACGTTTCTTTTCAGTATACAGAAAAGACGCCATTTAACGACATTTTTAATCAAAACTAACATCGCTCTGATTTATCTTCTGCAGAAAACTTTCCATGCCGTCATCACACGCTACAACTTTACAAAATATAATTCCTTAACTTTCTCCAAACAGCTATTAATCATCGCCTAGCCTGCGATTTTTCTCGACTAGTTCGAAAAATTTTAACGGCGGACAGGGTTACAAACAACTACTCTTACATGCAAGTTATCTATACAATATATCAGCCTTGCGAGTAATCGATGGGAGTAACTTCCCATCAACGGCAAACACATCGGCAGCCGCAATCCATAATGTAATCTGAGAATTGCATGAGATGAAAAGGAAAGTCATTCCGCACCGAATCCGGCCGAGTACTTTAAATTTTTCTTACGGGAAAAAAAATTTCCTCCAGTTTCCCCGTTGAGTCGATCGGGTCACGCAACAATAAGTTTATGGAAGCAAGTCAATTTCTCTTTGCCATTTCGTTACGGAATCTATATACACTTTAGCACAATGGCACTTCTCGGCCCGCGATGACTTTCTGGCCCTTTTATGGACATTGCAACATGTAACGGTGCGCGCACAAAAGTTTGACGTCGGAGATTTATCGATCAGTGGAATTACTTTTACGTGCAAAAAAAAAGTAATTTAAATTGTTTGAATTATGCGAGAATCGAGGCGGGACCCTGTCGAAGATTCCAGTACGACGGAATAGAAGTAATGTTGAAAAATAGAAGACGTGTACTGGTATGGAGATGAGCAGACCTTTACCTTTCGTAACTTGGAATTTTGATGAAACCTATTGATGACTAGAAAGCATATGAAATAACTAGTTCGAAAACATCAATTATAATTTTAGGAGATGATCCGCTCAAAAGTTATAGCCTTTTGAAAGTGCGAGAGAGGTTAACAGCGTGAAAATTAACTCTCCAAAAATCACCACTCATCAATAAAAAAAACCGTAGATAACGATGTGCGCATGCAATTTTCGCCTTTCCTTTTACTATTCGAGAAAAAAATTACTTTTCATCTAATCTCGCTTTTTAGCGAACCGCTATTTCGTCGACTTCTTACCCATATGGCAAGTATGAGAGAATCCCAATTTCTCTTTCTGTTGCATCCATGGAATATCTTCCAAACGTGTCGCACTAATTTTCACACAATATTTTACAATAACACATAAATTAACAAATTTTTATGGACATGTCCATTTTCATCGGATTTTCCATTCATTTAACATGGAACATCAAAATAATCACAGGGTTGCCACGCGACGATGACACTTAAATGGTAGTGGTTAATCGGCCGAAGTGAACGCATTGACACCGTATTAATTTGTGAATCTGCTTGTTTTTCCTTTTAGAAATATTATAAAGTACCAGTTCCTGTGTAGAATCTCCCTGAAAGCAGATTTAGATTAGGCGGTTTGGTTCTGTTTGTTTTTTCTTTATAGGAAAGTAATAAATACCACATAAAACATACGATATAAACGACAGCGGTCGCTTAGTCACTAAAATATCTTCGCTAAAGCACACCCGCATTTATAGTTTCGAAATGGCGAGGGCGCGAAAACCGCGCCATTTATAATCGTTTTTTCACTTATTTGTCCACACTCTTCACGAAATTTGAATATCGGCGCAAAGTCGAATAAACAGACTTTACTATTGTTGTCTAACCCTTGAGAATAACATACGAAAACAGTTCAAAATTTCACTTCGAAAACCAGCAAAATTGGCGAGACTTCTCACATTTCTTTCTCTTTCTCAAAAGCTATTGGTTTTCTAAAGTTAAAATTATGTTTTCAAGCACCCTAATACTGTCCTTTTTACTAAAAAATTGCCATTTCTGAGATCGAAGTGAATGAGGGAAAATGTTTACCTCTCGCCTTTAGGCCTGAAGTGAAACACTTCAAGAAAATTCAGTTATAATGAAACCTGTGTTTTTCCTCCATTCGTTATAACGGGTCAATGGCAGATACAGGGACAATGGGTGAGAGGTACAGTGAGGAACAAAAACATGTTTTAGAAAATTGTCCGTGTAAGTGTGTGTATGCGCACGCAGACGCCTGCGCTTGTGCGCGTGTGCGCATATGTATGTAGTCGACTTTTTCTACGAAACCGTAAACAGTGGAAAGATGAAACTCTGTATGTATATTGTATGTAAAAAAACCCTTGATATTCACCCCATTGGGATTCACCCCCAAATGTGGGTTTGAGAGAAAAATGCAAAAGAGGTTAATTTTAGATAATCCTTGTAAATTTCATTACAATAAAAAGAAGATTTATTTTGAATAGGGAATGGAAACTGCAAAATTAAGGGGTGATATGTACCAAATAAAATGAAGAATGATGTTCCCCACTTATAAACATGAAAACTACCTGAGAAAGGAACAGTTTATGAATAAATAAATGAAAATCGCTTTTACATGTTAAACATGTTTTTTAAAGATTGCAGAATTTTTTTAAGAGTGGCATCATTATACCCAATCAACGCGCATTTTCGACATCTACTGTATTTTTACTCAGTCGAACTCTAAAAAATTCCCTAAGAAGTAATTAGAAAAAACATGCTTTCGCCCTTTTTCACCCCAAAATGGCAACAAAACGACCCTGATCCTCTATATACCTGAACCCATGCGATTTTATTCAAAATCTATTAAGGGAAAGCTCAGGGCACTTTTAAATAACAGAAAATTAGTTCAATTGTTTGACTATGTGCATTTAATGTACTGTTCAATCCACATTAAATACCATAACCGTTATTTTGACTGATATTTCCTAAAGGACCCTCTTCCTTGAAATTCAAAGTTCTCTCAATTTTCTCCACAACGGTTGTGCAAATTCCTATTAGTGTTTATATCTGAACCACGTTAATCACGTTGTTGTCTACAATTTTTTTGAACCATTTTTGAAACCTGATAGACTCATAGATGGATGGATAACAAGATAATAGTTAAGTTGTTAAAAGTTGGTACACAGCTCTGTAGCTCTTACTATAAAACATTTTTCATCAATTTTTTCATTGGTATCATTGAGTTAAATATGATTTTCTCCATAAGCTAACACCATATGTCAGTTTGGATCCTACGTATGCATGATATGGTATGAGAGCCGTATGAGTGTCGATATTATGAGATATGATTTTTAAGGCTCCACTGTATTTTCCTAGATTGCTAGCCGCACCTTTTATTTAGTCATTCAAATGTTTTGAAAAGCGTGTAATTTGCGTTTTCTACCTTATTGCTTTTAGATTTGCTTCAATCTCTTCTAACTTGCTCATGATACTCTGTATATGTTGATGATATAGTAGAAATCCATGCTTCTGGAGGGTATCGTACTTGGTGATTTTCTTTGGTGGTGAAATCTTTGTATTTCTAATGTTACAGCTCTCCCCCCTCCCCCTTCCGTGTCTCTGATGTTGCTAATTGGCTCTTTTGCTCCATGAAACTGTATTATTTTTGGTACGTCCTTCTGTATTGGAACCTGTAGTTTTCTCTATTAGCATCTAGCATAACATCTGCTTCCTGATTTCTTTATATTCTTCCATTTGCCTTGCAGTTTGTCAACACTTATAGTTATTAAGTTTCTGTTTCCCGCTTTTCTCTGGTTGTACTTCTTTAGCCTTACGAAGGACACCTCTGGCATTCTTTGGGTCTCAAAAGGTATCCCTTATTGGTCTGTGCCGTTTAGGAATTGGTTTCTTGGATTCTTCTTGATTTCAGCTGAGCAACGTTTATATCCAAGCCTACACAGTTAATGGTTACTCCACCTTTCTAATGTCTTTCTATGATCCATGATTGTCATTTTGAATGAATCTAAAGGTCATAATATTGGTTTATCTTCATTCCCCATAATTTAATTCATGCACAGTATTTAATAAGGTGTAGGTGGGTGTACCTACAGTTATAAGGAATATTCTCAAGATTTCGCAGATAACACATTATATACTTATTTATAATTTATACCTGCAATTATAGTTTAGGTTAATACATATCGTACATTTCCTAGGAGTCTTTATACCTGACTATTTAGTATTCATCCAAGTTTAATGATCGGCGTGCAGCAGAAACCACGTTTAATTTTACTTTCAATTCAATAGCTTGCAATTGATGCACCCAACGAAATCCGGTGTATTTGAAAGTGCTTCCTAAAAGACAGTGACAGGTGGCGTTGTCACGTAGGTTGCTTGTTTAAATTTTGCTCTGTTTAGCGACTTCAGCGACTTTACGTGAAGTTCTATCAACTTTCCTTATTTTCCCCTTGACGAAGATAAAACATAGTAAGGTGAAAAAATCCCGAAATGAAATCTTATTATAAATTTTGATGGGTGTCCCTCGCAGGAGCTGCTGTATTATAACAAACCACAGCAAATAGCTGTACAGAATCCGAGGGGGAACCACCGGCTGATTACAACGCTCATTTATACAAAGCGCTATTCTTTCCTTCTTTCCATTCATCCCAAAAATAACCTGCCACAACAAACGCCGCAAAATTATATAGCTTCAGATAATGCAGTAGCGACTTTTGTGTCGACGCTTTTTTCCCTCGCCACTCCATCCTCGTCTCATATAATTTAAAGGATACTCGATAAGCTGATGTGTATGTATGTCTACGGCGGCCGATGCGTGTTCAAGTACAAATTGGCGATGCCATCCTCATTGTCTTTCGGGAACAAAAGGGTCGAAGCCTGAACAAAGGCCGGGCGAATTTTAGGGTAGTGTGTTCCCTTTTCCGTCTTTTTACATTACGGGAAAAGTTGTTTTCTTTCAGCGAACACGAGAACGAAAGTGCTTCCATTGATGATTGACAATTGAATAAATTTGGGGGAGAAGGGACGGCGATTCTCACTCCCTCTCCCCTATCGCTGTGTAAAGTTTTATGCACTTCCTTACAAAATATGCTCGGTAATCCTTTCCGCAGGAGGGTGGTTGCAGCGGGTGTGGAAACTTAAGTGAGGGATTCTATTAATAATGGAGATTAATAATTTCCACATGATATCATGTTTTACATTGTTTCAAGTTTCTTGGTTGGGGGAGGATTTTCTTCACCTTTCAGTGGATAACTAAAAGGCGTAAATTATTCGTGAAGAGTTTACATATTTTTTTATTAAAAAACAACGCTTTTTTAAGTAAGAAATGGTTTAAAGTTTATCCAAGGAAAAGATTACCATAGCGATATCGCCAGTCAAATATAGTAAATGAAACAATAATAGCTATACGCATCGTTTGAAAATAGAGTGAACTTTTGGTTTAAGCTCACTTAAAATTAAAATTCATGTGGAAAGTTAATGCTGAGACATTTAGGGGCAAATTAATAGTCCATCACTTTAGGAATACTCAAGGAGGCCTTGGTGGAGGAGACCTTGGTAGAACCTCAGATAAGCTGTTCGATAGTTAAAAAACCTTCTTGCCTCCGCCAAGGAACACGTATGAAGGTAAAAGTTCTAACAACAGCGCAAATCGTGAATAAGGAACCGATCTGTGGAGTATTATTTCTATTTCCATGGTTCTACGATCGTGTCAAAGTGAGGTTATAAACTACGGCAAATTTAAACTAACAAGGAGACGGCAAGAGTGTGGGGTCCTCAAATCAAACGGAGGTTCCGCGTGTAGTTAGCACTCAGTGAGTGTATTCATATACTCAAACCCTACAGCGCTCTACTTAGCCATTGCCGAGGAAAAAATTCCCAGTTTGAAAGCAAAAATAATATTCTTTTCTTATTAATAATATTTCTTTTGAACTTTTATACATTATTGAATTGCCAATTTAATAATTTTTAACATTTTAACGATTAGAACTTTAAAAGACGGAGGAATGTAAATAGAATAAATACAAAAACCACATTTCTTTTAATCATTTTTTATAAAATAATATATTATTAATTCATCTTTAGGAATACACAAACCTGGATGATAATTATCATAAAAATAAGAAAAACACAAATTTTTCGACTACTTATACAACAAATAAATGCTTCTTTTTTACATGAGCACAGTGTTTTTAGAATTTCTTCTGAAAAACAAACTTTGTTTACGTTCATAAATATTTCTCGATGTTCAGATAATTTTGACGCATACCGGGCATACTTGGAAAAATTGGAGAAGAGAGCTGATGATGAACATTTGAACAAAAAAAATTATTTTTTTTTTAAACTTTAGGAATTTTTTTTTCGGCAATAGCTAAGTAGTGCACTCTGGGGTTTGAGTATATGAATACACTCACTGAGTGCTAACTACACGCGGAACCTCCGTTTGATTCGAGAACCCCACACCCTTGCCGTCCCTTGTAAGAAAAAGTAAATTTAAACCATCAACCCTCTGTTTTAAGCACCTAAATCGCTCTTTCCAGATTCCCAAACATCTTTCGAAGATATTTCTGGTGCTTCTATGAGCCCTGTTATAATTTCTTTCTGCATGTGTATTAGGACGTGCAACTGTATTAGCAGATATGTTTTACATGCATGTCCATTGTCACCCAACATTTTATTTGTAACAACACATAATTTATAACAGATTCATCTTGCAAATTTGATGTTAAACAAATAATTATAGCTTGACATGGAACTTCATTATTTTTATATTTGACACGAACCCTACTTCTCTGAAATATTGTGTTATTATGATTGGATCCTGGATACTTAGCGTCAATATCTAATATTTGCATTCTTGGGCCACATACCACCTGTAAATAACACTTTTTAAACAATTTCATCACTCATTATTGAGATAATATAAGTATCTGTAAATTAATGGAAAAAAATTCTCCTCCTGTTTCTGTATATTTCACCTAGAGCACCTCGAAGATTTTTTATTGGGATGTGGGTACCGTCTGTATAAGATGTTACACCAGGAAAGTTGGCAATTTGATAAAATTCATTCATAAAAACATGATAACTAAAGCGTCTTCTGGGAATTATTCGACATTCCTTATTTTTTCTGCTAATGACTGAAATCTTTTTTATTATCAGAGACACTAGATTGTTAAGTTCCCTTAAGATCACCAGCAACAGTTTAAAATAAATATGAAATAGTAGAATAGATAAAAAATGTCCAAAAACTTGAACAAAGCATAAGTAATAATTCTTTTTCTAGATATAAGTACATATATAAAAATGCAACTTGCCTGGGAATTTCCTGTACCATAGTATGGTAAACTAATTAATAATTAGATCAGTACAACCACTGGCAAACCTGTATTATTGGGTTTATGAAGAGCATCATTAATCAGAGGCAAAATAATATGTACGGTTGTATTTTTAGGTAAGCGATACCTCCTTATAAACTCACGTTCGCTATATAAATCTAAGTGATTTTGCCCGTCTCTCAAATACCCTTTAGGTAATCGATTTATATTATTAAAAATTCGACTGACGTGCTCATAATAATCGTCATTCATTTTGAATCCAGGTCTTGAAGGCGAATTTAACTTTTAATATTTTTTGAGGGACACTCAAGGTAAGATCAAACCGACCTCGGCCTCATCTCATCCTTAAGGTGCACTTAGTTAACTATAAAACACACATGCCACAGTAAGTACGCGATTAAGATTTGAGGGATCCTCAAGGCGCGATTATAAATTTGTCCTTTGAACCACGCTCAGCTTAAGCCTTCATTGTTGAGGGCTTAAAGTAGTAAGCAAAGTCTGTTTTGGTAAACATAACCTGACTTCTGTGTTATACATTTTATATTTTTACATCTTTGCTATTAGTTTTCGTGATTTATACTGTTTGTTAGTAACACAGTGATAAAGTTGGTAGATTGTTAAATTTCTTCTATATGATATCAGCATATTAGACATTAATAGTTTTGAATTGTAATTACAATTTTGCCTGCAATTTAGACAGCTACATCAAAATGTTTCCTATTGTAGGTATTAAAGATTATTTTTTACATTTAGAACCATATAGAAAGAATGAATGATATGGATTTGTTGCGATCATTTGGGCTGAATTAACAATCAACAATCATTATGTGTTAGAAGCTATAGAGGAGACAACTAGAATCTAATGCAATGTGCGCTGTTATTAAACCTACGCTTATTTCAAAGTTCCAGCGGAAAAATCTAGACCATGAAATTTGATTTGTAACACCGATGAAAATGCAATGTATAATTTTAGTAATCATACTTCGGTTGGACTTTCAAGTTTCTAATTGCCATTCTTTTTAACATAGATTCAGTGGCTGCATCATCGACGTTCACCCCCCGTAAAAATAAAAGAGATTATAACAATTCATCATTGCCGCTACGAGCAATTAATAACATCAAATTTTATAACCAGAAGCGAGATCGTTATCAAAGGCATTAAGGAGACAATCTGATGTGAAAACTTTCCGGTTGACTGCCGCGGAAAATTCTAATAGAAGTTTGTCGTCTTTCCCCCTCATCCCCAATATATGATTCACGCTATCTGTTTGGCTAGAAGCTATTACTAGTTTTCGCTTTACGTCAACCGAGAAGAGAGGTTCCAGTCGAGCGGAGCGACGGGAGCGCGAGGGAAAATATGTGTTTCTGAAAAATGGCAGTTTCTTTGGAGACAGTTTCGGGATTAAAAGGGAGGGCCGTTTCATTTTCGCGTGGTCTTCCCCGATCGATAACTCGTTCTCTTACGCGAGGTGGCAAAAGAACAGAACAAGTGAAATTCCCTTCGAGACTTTACTTAAGAGAAACAGACTGGAAGTTGTTAGGAAAGTCGTTGATATAGGCGGGCTCTTCACATTTTCAATATACGTTGGTAAATTTGTCCTGAGTTCAGAACACAAATATTTTAAACAGGTTCGGTTCCAATTTTCTCCTAAGCTGCACTGCTGACGACAGATTTACTTCGCTTATGCTAGGAGTTGGTGATTTACATTTGAGTCGTTTGAGTTATTGTTCAATTGAATCGCACTTCTTGAATTGTTTCATCTTTACCTTTTCATAACGACTTACTAATATTATGTGGATCTAAAAATACTATTGGAACGTGTGTCCCAAACAATGATTATGATCAACTGTAGGCTCTTTAAGTAATGCATTCAACAACAGTTTATGCCCAATTCTTATTTTGGACGCTACAGATACAAAATAATTTTAGTTCAATGTTTCCAATTGCGGTATTGGTATATAATATTAATCGGTGGCAAACAAAAACTGCATCGATTACTCACCGTGTTTTCATGGAAATTATCTAAAGCAATTGGTGAAGAGTGTGTTTATTGTTAAATAGAATGCATTTTTTCCCAACAGTAATCATATTGTCCGGGTGAGTAATTGAAGAAAAAATTGAATTATTCTATTCTGTAGCCTGTAAAGTTACTGTGACATACATGTGTGTTTAATAGTTTTCTATATGCTCCAAGTCCTTGCCGATGATTTTTCAGATGTTAAACAAGTCCCGGACTACTGGCTTATGTTAAACAGACCATTTTTATGCATTAAACCAGTTTTTTAAAATTGATATTTTTAACTTTACTTATCTGAAAAAGTTAAAAAGTACCATTTCCTCCAGTAATAAGTTTGTAATGGTGCATTTATAATACACCATTAATTCATATAGTTCATGTGCGTTGATAAACTCATTAAACTGATTTTGGGTGAAAATCGTTTGAGGAAATGCCTTCGGTTTAAAATTTTTGATTTCGTTTTTCTCCAGTATAGGTTCAATTACAAAGGGAACAAAAAATGTTACGTATAGTATTATGAGTTAAAAACTTTATGGTTGCATAAATAGTACTACAGACTTTTCATGTAAGCTCACATAATCATCTTAGGCGATGTAGTTTTCAATGTTAATTCTAGATATATCAAACTGGTGTTCTTCACAATAAAGACTAACCTCAAAATGCGCTTCTTTTTGAGAATTTGCTAGCTACCAGGGGAAAACTAAAAATCATTCATCAGTCATTCAAAACCAAAGCAATTTTTTGTTTTTATTTTTCGCAAGTTTTCTGCAACTACCCCTGTTTAGGTAGTTGAGGTATAAAGGCCTCAAATGCCGAATATATTATAACTTTAACACAATTTTCGTGTCATATAAAGCGTATTGTAGCAAGTATGTACTTTTCTGATAGAAAAGAGTTGAAAACGCTCATTTAAGCTCTCTAAAGAGGACATTTTCTAAAATTCCTAAAAAACGTATTGCAATGCTTAAAGACCTAAAGAAAATTGGACAACTACTTCTTACGAGCTTTGATGAGGCAGCATTCGCTACGAAGGGAAGAAGGTATTGACTAGTTGTAGAAATGAGGGAAAGATAACTTGTATGTTCCATGGGAGCATTTTCATCCTCATCGATCAAGGAATTGCATGTTTTGCTTCACTCAGAATTATTTGATGTAAAAAATACGATAAAATTTGTTTTATTGTTTATACAAAAAGACTTATTAAAATCAGTACAATACATTTTGGTCATAACTCACCCTTCATTGATTGTTAGAAATAGTTTTCTTATGATTTTTACATCTTTAAGCATTGAAATATATTTTTTTTTTGGAATATTAGAAAACATTTTTCTCTTTTTCATTACCTCAGAAGGGTGAGATTGATTTTGATAAGATATTTATTTTTTTTTACCAAAAAAGTAAGCCTTTTTTTCTTTATTCCTGTCACTTTTTGTATCTTCTTTGAATGAGGGTGTCTTTTTATTTTTGTTCTCTCATCAAAACTAGCGAGAAGTACTTGCATCATAGTGCTAACGACTCGAAACTTCTAAATATTTTCCTTACATTTTTTTAAAATGTGTTTCTATTGCAATCTTTGTAATCCAGTCTAAATCTCTGTAATCTCTTTAACTTAAATAAGAGTGTCTCTGAGAATTTTCGAAAAATAAAAATTAATGATCACATGAAAAATTGATTTCTATGGTCAAAAATTAGCGGCAGATTGTAAGCGCGTCATGTACGATATCGGCAAGTCCCCACAAATTCCGGCTATCGACCATGGCCCATGACAAGTTACAAACCTCGTTCGAAGCGGGTAAATTCTTTTATAATACTTACTTACCCAAACATCCTTAAGTACATTTGTCCAAGTCATTTCTCACTAGTTTTGGGTAAGACCGGAAATCTAAGCTAATGTCTGATGCCTACCTGTTTTGCCATTTTTCATGATTTTTTCATTTCTCCCACTTGTTAAAATGTTTCATACCGTGATGTACATATTTTAATACCGAAAACAGTTGTCTTATTCACCTGTTGTTCGTTCCTAACTTAACCTTACTAACTAATTGATTGGTTACTGTTATACTTGGAACGCTAAAGGAAAATTACAAATTTTGTGTTCTTTAGAACGAATAATTCCGTGCCAAAAACTAATGCATCAGTATATTGATAGTAAGGTTCTACAACATGTGTTTAGAATAAGATGCATTCAAGCTGTTAGGTGGCTTGTTCAGTTATGACAGGAGCTGGTCTTGAAATTATATCGAGTTCGTCAACTTCTTCTAGAAGAAAATTCTGTGGTGTGTGGTCAAATTTAATTTCTCCTTTTAAAGTCCAAATTTTCCCGTTAATTGCGCTTCCTTCCTTTTAATCCTTCCTGTCGTAATTCAAGGGCAGATTAACTAAATTTTCTTCATCTTCATCTTCTATTTTCTCTTAGAACTTGTTACCTGATGCTTTCTGTAGATCATTGGTTGGCCGAAAGAAGCATTTGTACCTCGCAGTTTTAGGATGAAGTGCTTCAGCATTATCATCTTTTTCGTCTTCTCTAAATCACCATAGATTCAAAATTTGACTCAAAATCCTCTTTACTTCTAAATTGTACAGATTTAAGGAAATCTTTCACACCTTGAATTGCAAGGAACTCACCATTAACAATTAATATTTTTTTTCTCTGATATTTCTTCTTCACTATCAGAAGCTTTATCATTTATATCTTAATATTAATCTCATTGCCTTCACTTTCATCTGAAAAATTTTGCTCCAATCTGTTAGAAAATGTATCATCATTATTATCTACAATTCTCTAAATTAGATTTCTGTGCTTTCTATGGGGCTTTATACTTGCGCCCAACACTCGGCTTGAAATGCGAAATCGCGCAATGTTCGAGGCCATTTTTCGCAGTTTTCTTCAACCGTATATGAAAATCGAAGATAACTAAGATGTAGGCTTTGATGTCCTCTTTCAAAAACCGTTCGAAAAATTAAAATCGGCTCATCTCAGTTAAAACGCCGAATTTTGCAAAATTTCGTTGTATATTGTTAATAACGTAATTGTGCAAAAACTTTTCATCCGACAGCATTCAACTTTTGCATGCTTAAAGTAGACATAATAACCTAACATTTCACGCAAAAATCGTGCTTCAGCTGTAAACTGGGCAAAGCTGTGAATTTTTGAAAGATGGTCCAGTTCAACGGTTTTACCAAGTTTTCTCAGTGAAAAATGCTCCGGTCACCTTTTAGAAACGTTCATTTTGAAGGTTTTTTTAATTCTATACAAATCGTCTGTACAACATATTGTATTTCCTTTAATAATTTTCACGCTATGGTGAAAAAGCGGAAATACGACCTATTTTTTTTTTTAATTGTTTTTAGAGAAAAACAACAGCTCAGATTTGTCTAGATTTTGGGCTTTTATCACCTTTGATCCATTTTAAACAAATATTTTTGGTCCGTCTGCTGTTAAATTTTATCTACCAAAGCAGCTTTTTTTTGCTCTATAAATTGGGCTAATAGAATAGTTTAGTTTGAGATATTTCCCTTTTGAATGTCGACGGGTAATTTCTCATTACAAAGCTCCCAAGTACAAACTTAATTTTCTAGACACTCAGTCTCGCTCTGATTTTACTTTCAAGCAGTTTCTACTCGATAATTTTACTTCAAGACGTCGATATTAAAAGTGAGTAACTACTTTCAATCCACTCGTGGCTAAATTAGTGGCATCGTCGTAAATCCTTGATTTTTTCTTCTTATTTCACATTAAACCCAGAAAGTGCTCAATGAAAGGCATACTCGAATAAACTTCCCGAAGTCGATAAGGACCGACAAAGGCTTTTCATGTGGTTGCATCTTACCAACTTTCCGCTGCAAACAGAACTGCACTGATGGAATCCTTGAAAGTTTGGGGAAATCGAGGGAGAGGGCTCTTTGTCTTTCCCGCTTCCTTTCCGATCGTTCCGTAAGCAAATAGGTGTCTCCTATTGAATGGACGGAGGGAATTAAAAATCAATTATTTATCCAATTAACTTGACAAAAACAGAAGTGTACCATGCCTATATTAAGTCCTGGCGCGCGTCTTCGAAATCGAATCTTTTGAAACGGATGCACCCTAGACGAGTCTGTTTGAATAAGAAGATTAGAAGGGACTTTATAGTTCTACGGAGATGATAATCGAAATAAATTGCCGACTCGCGTCCTGTGCCTAGTAATTTATTACATCCAATTACGTTACTCCAAGATGTACCAGAATCGGGGACTTCCGAACGGCCGATCCTGGAACGAAACGAAGCTTTTAAAAAAAGTTAATTAAACGCCAACGGAAAGAATTTCCAATAGAAGTCGAACTAGACTGGTGTATAATTAAAGCTTGTTTGAAAATTCTTACTCTCACATTTTAGGCGAAAGATGCCACCCTTATAAATCAAGCAATATGCCCGAATGACTATGGCTTTCCATAATGGGAAAATAAATTTTCGGCGTGACTATGGAATGCCGGGATATTACGGTTCCGGCAAAAATTAGAGGACCCTTCCTAGATGGCCGCTGCGTTATCACTGAAATAAGTGGGTGGAATATAAAAAAAATGGAAATTTTGAGAAAATTTTGCATTGGAGGAGAGTCGGTGTCACGTAATTTTACAATTTATTGGTTGAGTTATTATTCATAACTACGACAACAGCTGCCTTTAAGCGTGGTATCGAAGATGTGCTACGAATGCTGCATACAAGATTTGTGAAAACTATAATTCGTATTTTACCTTATCCGAATGGCATATAACTTTTATATGAATCGGAACTATAAAACTCTTACGAATTAGAATCACTAAGTGTTACTTAACAAATTCACAACGTAACAAGTCGTAGCAAAAGGTTCAAGTAATTTTTTTTTATTTTTTCATATGAGCTTTTCATAGTCGGGTCAATTTGTCGAATTTGAGTTATTAGCATTTTTATACGTTAGGTCCTCGGAGTTTTTCAAAAGAAAACATGTTTTGGAAAAACTGTTGTTGTGTGGTACGTTTTTCTCTGAAATTTAACGTTACAAACGGTTCCAACTTTGTTTTTAGATTTTATGTCTTGCCATAAGGCACAGCTTTTAGCTGACTAAAATCGGACAAAGGACACAGAGATTTAATTTTGTCATTTTTCGACTTTTCCGATTTTTTTAGAAACCATTTTAACAATTTTTTTTAACTTTGAATGGTGTATCTACTTTTGAATGAGTACAAAAAAGTTTAAAAACATTATCGGCTAAATCTCTTCTAAAGAGCACTTTATACCCGGTCGTCATACGGTATTTTGGAATTCTCTCGAAATCTGTTCCAACATTTTTTCAATCTTTGAATATTAATTCTATATCTGCTTTAGTAATATTTTTGGCCTAAACTTATCGCGATGGTTAGTGTTAAGGTTTATTAAACATTTCAGATTTTCAGAAGTTATTTCTGAATTCCTAAACACCATCATTAATTTCTTTGTAACTTCCTTACTATACACATTGATTTGAACATTACTTAAGATGTTAAGGATGAAACGGAATACTCGTGTCCCAGACTTTAGATGGTTTACTCCCTTAAAGCTAAAGGTAGTTCAAACTCAGGAGATTACCATATACATAAAATATACAATCGGGTCATTTTAAGGAGGAGAACTGGTGCTAGCACTAAAATAGTTACAAAAAAAATCTAAGGATGTTTACGAAGCATATGTACAACTCTTTAGCATCGGTCTAAGTTTATGCGAGTCTATTAGGAGTGTGCATAAGACCGTGAGACCGTGTGTGAATGTGCGCGAGATTAAGATCACATGAGTACGGTGGTGTCGGAAAATGCGCGATCTGAATTCGCGAAGGTCGGAAAATTCGCAGATTTCCCGACGTCGCTTGCAATCGGTCAATTATGTTTCCATGAATATATTGAGGTCTGAAAATGCCCCACCTGAAACCGCGAAACCCGGGAAATTCTTGGATTTTCCGGTAACACACGGAGTTAATTGTATTCTTGTGAGTATCGTTAGATCGGAAAATGCGGGATTACAAACCTCTAAACTCGGAAAGTTCGCGTATATTTTGGGGTTATTTCCCAAAATACCAATAAAACCCTCCGCTTGGAGCAATTCATATGGAATGAAGTTGCATTGCTTTGCGAAATTTACATTTTCCATAAAATCTTCATTTTTATAACAATTTCTTTAAAAAGAAATGATATTGCAATTGAAACATTAATCGAAAATCCGCATCTTAAATAAGCATTTTCTGTAAGCAGAGCAAATAAAGCGTATGAATGTTATGACTTAAAATACATGGTTACATGAATTTTTTAAAGACATGGGTACGCTTTTTTGTTTAATTTAGTAGTTAGCAATTTCCGTCGTGTCGAGCGGTAATTCTAGTTATTATTTCTAATGGTAATTCTATGTGATTTCTAATAAAATACTCTCCCCATGTATTACCTGACCTGAACTTCCATGGCCTCTGGAAATATTCGACTACGTAATTTGTAAATCAATACCGAAGCTTGACCCTAAATTTGTGTCCCGTTTCAAATGTATCACCAAATAAATTTCCTGAAAAACCTTTTAAGAGTACCTCGCTTTTATTAGTGAAAAAGGAGGAATTAATATCTTTTAGTTTCTTTAATTACCCGCCCTAGGTATTTCATTGTTTTCATTCCTGAATCTTCGCATGGCACCTTCTCCTTTTCTACTCTTTGGGGTGAACGGATCGTAATTTTATGGACCATTCTTTTCATTATGCTTTAGTGCGCTCATTAATTTCCAACTAGTGGATTTCAGTAATTTTCCCCGGGGGTTATTTTACATTGGGATTTACATAGAATCTCCATTTAGGCCGAGAACAGTGAAAGAAGTGGAAATCGCCCGGCATATTTCACATATGCGCCCGACTTATTTCCCGATTTGCATTCCACTTTTCTAAGCGGCCCCTGTGTACGATTCGATAACGCGAAATGAGCTTAGACGCTCCAAAGGATTGATAGTCTCTCTTCTATTTCATATTTGCCGCTAAGTAAAATGGATTTGGATCGGCCCCAGAATTGCGTCGATAAGATTTGTTGGCGTAATTTCGTCGTTTTCCTCCCCCAATAACGAAACGTCGAATTATTCACGTGTTCCACCGAGTCAGCGCCATAGATAAAAAGTAGTGTTTATTGACTTGGCAGAGCCAAAAACTATTACTTTCATACTATTTCGTTGCTATGAATTCCAACCTTCTGACGTATGTACTTTGCACATAGTATTATCGTTCATTTACTATAGCATATAAGCATTAGAGGTAACGACTTCTTGAGTTAGAATTCTTTAATATTTATAACGTTAATTTTATCAGTGGAATACTTTAGACAAAACAAAATTTTTACTAACCACATTTTTGTTTTTACTAATCTAATTATTACTGATTTTTTCTTTAACATATTTTCACAAGGACATAGCGGTCTAGTTGCACAAAACCGCGCATACAAACGAAATTTTAGTACAATTAAAGGTCACGTTAGTTTATCCCACCTATTGCTACTCTTATGACAGTCTTATGCTTGGTCTCAAAGAATTTAATGTTCTTTTAAATATTCTGTAAATTCACGAACAAATGTACTATTTATGTTAATGCTTGGTTTGCCATTCCCATAGCGCACCTGTCGAAGCCCCTCAGGCCCCTATGCTTGGTAATATAATTTTATTAAACATTTATTTTTTTAAATTTATCAATTCGAAACTTGTCCTTTTTTGGAGGATAAAAGTACCCTTATTTAAAAAGTTTGAAATAATAGAGAAAAATTTGTGCATCAAGATATGTTTTGTGTTTCTTCCATTGCTCA
This sequence comes from Cryptocephalus primarius, assembly GCA_963576515.1. Lineage (NCBI taxonomy): Eukaryota > Metazoa > Arthropoda > Insecta > Coleoptera > Chrysomelidae > Cryptocephalus > Cryptocephalus primarius. The sequence continues at coordinate 14,621,726 of OY754940.1, read as the reverse complement.
AATAAACTATGCTAAATTGATCCGTACTCTTAAATCTGGTCTGAACGTAATGAATATTTTTTTGTATCCCAAGAAAGTTGTGATTTTTCTTAACGTCTACAGCGCATCGTAAGTAAAACAGCACCGTAGCCAATATGGCAGGAGACACGTTCCTCCCTTACGTTTTTCTCGAATAGGATAAATAGGCTACGTGACGCTATACTTTTCGACGGTTCCCCTTTCGGCTCCAGATGTTGCTCTTTCTCTTAACTTTTCAAACTATCCGCCCAGATATCTTCCAATATCTATAACGATCTTATCGTTACTTTTCGCTTAAGCACTGTCCCCCTCCAGGAAGATATGAAATTAACGTCGTAGACTGCGTGTATTCATAGAAAAAAGATAACACCTGAACATCTGTCGGAAAAATTCGAAATTCAACGTCCATCAAAGTGATATTACGAGCAGGAACATTTATAATGACTTGTTTCGTGAAATATGCAGCTCTGAAAAATGGAAACTAGTTTGTATTCAGAAGTTCCTTCTGGAGCTTATATGAGAATGGTTTCGTTCTAACAAAACTCGTTATACTAAAAATTACTTTACTGACTTACTGTGGTACGAAAGTTTTACATTATTTATTTCCACAAGTTATGTTATTAGCCCGGTCAAACAGGTCTTAGTGATGCCAGAAATGGAGCAGGGCGCCGATGTTTGAGAATTTTGTATAATAATTGTGTAAAGCACTGTTTTCGCTTTGATTTTCATACTACTGGAAATAACTGTACATTTCGTGGGTTAAACTAGATCCCTTGTAATTCCGGTTTGAAGTAGTGGAAATATGCAGATGTTTTACATTCTTCTGTAAACAAAATGTTCATGCACTTACAAAAATATGCAACAAACTGTAGAATATCGCCTGAAGAACGAGAAACCACGTAAAAAAAAACACCTAAAAAAGTTAATTCAACAATGGAAGGATTGTTTTTGACTGTTCTCAAATTAATACATGGGTTGCAGAATTTTTAACAATTATCCGTGAAGATTCGTATTCATTTCGTGATGAAATTGGTTTCTGGGGCCTCACGGTGCTTAAAAAAAAATCTGAAAAAGTTTAGTGGCTTTGTTAGACCATACTTTAAATGGTTTTTCTTCCTATTTTTGTCTGCCTTCCACAATAGGTATGAAAGGAATGGCCCTCTACATACTCTAAAAAATCTTAACCGTTTTAGTACTGAAAATAACACATGAAGTACTGAGAAGAAATAGCCAACATAATACACAACCGCCGTCTGTTCAATAGTGCTAAGACAATAACGACGTGCAGTGAGTCTAAGGGAATAACATGTGAAGTACTCTGCTACTAGATAAAAGGCAGGAATGAAGTAACATTGATTAACTCATGTTCGAAAGTACCAAATTCAGACAACCACGTTTATTACTTAGATTTAATACAAATAGTTAATTGATTAATTGATCAGTTAATTAATCAATAGAGGTGTGAATCGCTCAGTGGTAAGTTCACCAATTGGTTTGTTTTTCCCATTACTTATTCAGCGTGTAATCTTCTTTACACAGGAAACCAGTCACGTAACAAAACAAAGATTTATCAAAGGAACCCTATAAGGTTTTTTTGAAATTAAAAGAATTGTTAAAAATTACGCCGAAGTCCCTTTTTTCAAAATTTTAATACTTTTTTTACAATTATACAAGAGTGATATGGAAAATAACGAAAGACATTAGCAAATGGGCACTAATCTTAAAATGATATTACACACAATTGCTTTCAATAATAATAAAGTGAGTAATAATCCGCGACTCGTGTCGCTACATGTAAACCGTTTCTGTGCATAAGTGCTTCTACTATACGACCATATAATTATTGATATATTATGTCATAATAATTATCAACTGGTGACATAACAATATGAGGTTTAAAATTGTGATAGCAAATTATGCGACAATGTTTTCGTTTTAAAATATTTTATAAAGATGAAATACCGTAAAATTTAACTCTCAAATCGTCGCGAATTCTTCCCGATGTAAACCGTCGCTATAACAAATATCCTCTAAGCTATAATTGGTCCAAAATATAATGTAAAAAAGTTTCTAAATTGATTTTTAATTTTACCATGTCGTTACACTACATAACTTCTACATAATGTACTTTTACGCCCGAATTTTGTAACAGAACTTTTCCGTAAATGCTTCAATTTACGACCTTGCACTTCATATACTGGATATTCGCAATTACTAGTGCCCTGTATAGTTGAGAATTAAAAACTTGTTTTTAACGGGAAATTTTTTGAAGATAGCGGGGAAGATTTGTTTTCCATCTTTGCTTACATTTTTTGAGCCTGTTTGCGACTCTCTTTTACAGAAAATCTTGGTAAAAAAATAGAAAATGTAATGATATATTAGTGCAATTATCATGCAAATTTTTTTTGCATAATCTACCTTAATTAATAACGTTTTTTAATACAATAATACATCTACTGCTTTTGTCAGAGAATTTTGGTACAGAGATCTCAACTAGAAAAGTAATTTTTTTAAATCGAAAAGTTAATTATGTACTCATAATTTAGTGAAAACTTAATCTATTAATATTTCACTTTTACAGAAAACTGTCTGCTTTTCTACAGGCTTTACAATTTTTTTCTTCAACGTCAGTAGATAGTTCGTGATAACTTTTTATTCCAAATGATGCGAGTTAAAACTTCCCCTTTGGCATCGTTGTTACTTTACTGCCACTTAAATCTCAAGTGAATAAAGGATACTTAAAATCCTTAACGGTCGGTCAAAGTCGTTTTTGTTGAAATTATGTTGGAAATGCTGTTTAATACCCATTTAAGCAAATAGCTTCATCAGGACGCATTAACGCTTTATTTACAGAAGTATGGAGGAAATATACAAATGCAACCCGTAGCAGTTGAAATATGCAAACTTATGCATTAACGTTTCAATTAAGTACCATACCCAAAAAACATGAGTATTCTAAATGTTCATTTTTTACTGCGGCATGTGCTCTATTCTGTTGTGGTTTACTAAGTAAAAACATGATGTTCCTTTAGATAACACAAAAGCATTTTGCATATATTACCATCTATAAATCTCTCTCTTTAATTTAAAATCATGATATTCAACCAATTGTTAAAAAAAATTATTTCTCAAAAAACCAAAATTTGACAAGACTTAACAAATTGTGCCTTGAAAATCTTGAAAAATTGTTTCAAGAAATATGAAAAAAGTATACCACTGTAAAAAATTGATCGAAATGGACACTTTATTAACCAGCAAAGGAAATGAAATAACGCGTCCAAAAACAATAAAGTGATACACTTTTGGCACACATTCAATTTTTGAAATTATTTTAATACCTCATCGTGGTGATAACACATGCTATTTGAATAATAATAAAATAATTTTTATCACTAAGTCTAATTCTTTATTTTGTTTCAGGTAATTTACTGTTTCTGATTTGGATACCATATTCGTAAGTACAAAATATACGTGCTCTCTCGGTTTGTTCCAGTAAATCAGTTCCATATAGTATAGGGTTACTGGATATAGGAAATATCCATATATAGGATATAGGATATAGGATATAGGAAAACTGGCTAGTACTTATTGGTAGCAAGGGTAGAGAAATAAAAGTGGCTGTGGCATAAAGTGACTAACTAATCAACCTGAAGCCTGACTAGTTGAGCGTAACTAACTCAAATATTCAGTTAATTGCTGAGTAACTAACGTTATAAACTGGTACTGATTCGACACTTTAGTTCCTGAGTGAATATTAACAAATATGTAAACTTTAGTTTTCGAGTTGGTTATATTTTTACAAAGAAAAAAATAATAAAAAAATAATATATCGCCCATATAATGTGGACAAGTAGATACGTGTGGGTTTTAACCCCTGCGGCAGAAAGTATCCCTTCTAAGAACAATACAGTGAAAAATTTGTCAAATTAATTCATACGAAAAATCAATTTTGCTCATTTTTTATCCATCCCCACTAAAAACTCTTAAATTTGGCTGTCTCAAAATAAATTTGTACTGGTAAAAGCATGGTAGGCTATCACAGAAAATTACACATACAGCCTCTTTAATACATACAATGCGATGATTCCATTAAGTGCTTTTATTCGAAAATGATATTAAACATTTTTCATTAATTCATTGTATCGGCCTACGAGTTCATTTCCAATACAAAAGCCCGCTTTTAGAAGCTTTATGATTTTTAATGTAAAAGTGTCTCTGCCGTATTATTTTCATGTGTTCATTAAACCCCGGGAAAATAACTCCGCCATAATTACACCCTCATCGATTTCGTGGTTGTTTGAAACGACAAATATTCGAATTCACTGATTGACATGCTTTGAATGATTTCCGATCCGTTGTCGATTTTTCCGTCCGTTTAATTACCACGATTGGTATTCCCCCATGCTGCCATAGACAAATACAACCATTCGATAAAGCAACTTTTAATTTATACCAACAAAAAAAACCTATATACGTCGAGCAATTAAAACTCGTATAAATAATTCCGGCACGAGCGTATCAATCAAAAACGCGGACGTGAGGAGGCATCTCGATAGAAACTGCGATAAAAGTAATCCGTTCTCTATGAATAAATTAAATCTGGGATGTGATTGCTCAAAGAACGTAGGAAAAAGAACTATTAGAATAAGGAATTTAAATTTATTCGGAGCTCCTGTTATAATTCTGACGCCTGTGTACGGGAGATAAAACTGAAAGGCGACGAGACTTAATTGGAACAATGAGAAAATTTGACAAAAATTAGTTCGGAGGTTAACGGAAACTGTTAAACACGAAAAACTAAAAAAGCTCTTCATGAATATTTTTACATATTTATAACCCTGAATTATAGTTGGTTTAAACGATGAGATTGCAAGGGAAGCGGTGGGTTATGTGGGAAACTTTCGGTTTTTTTGATTTTTAAATGACTCCCAAAAAGAGTAATATGTTTTCAGTGCTATGGTATGTAAGTACATATTGTGTGTTTTCCACTATAACTGTTTAATGGCTTAACCGATTGTGATGCACAGCGTTCCAATGGGTTCCTTACATCACCGGAAATATCATACGCTAGATTCGATTTCGACAGAATTAATCAGTTCATATATGATTGGAGTTTATTACTACACTGTCCTTGGAGCGCATTCGCCATTTCTTAGGAATTGTTGGTGAGTGTGATAAGTTCATTAGTAATTATCTGGTTGTACCAATTTCAGGCTAAATGCTGCCAGTAGTTATTCACTTCATTAGTCGTTAGTATAGTAGAAAGAAGAGGAAAAGAACGTCCGATCCCGTGCATACTTCGAACTACGTTATACCCTATACGTATCGTCGTGCTGTTGTGTTTCTTCCTAGGCTAGTCGATATTGCAAAAATAAATATTTTCACGAAAATACTACTAGCACACCACCTGTACCTGTACCTTTAAAAGACAGTGCATAGCTAAGCTGGTGTTTTCAACTCGACTTCTTCATTAACAGGTCCCTTTTTTCTTCTTAACATTTTTGTTAATATATAAGCATATTCCATTTCGCACGAGAACTGCTCCTAGTAAGTCTTTTTTAATTCCTTGATGGCTTGATGGTTAGTTGTTCTGCTTCGGACTTTTTGTATCTCTCATACAAAGACTTCCTCTTTCCTCCTGTTTCTATTTTCTTCTGAGGTTCCTCCCGAGTTGGATTAAATTTATAGACTATGTATGTTTCGTTCTTTTTTAGTGACAGCGATTTGGTTCTTATTGTTTCTTCTACCATTAACATTTATAGCTAGTACATAGCTATACATAGTAGCTACAAGCGCCTCTGTTTCTACACTGGTCATACTTACTTTTCTCCACATGCTTGCTCAACGCTGTCTCCTTGTGTTCCTGGTGTACACACACGCGTGCACTTTTACGTGTTTGGATGTTACGGGAACACAAAAACTACTTAATTGTATGAGAGTGGACTGTATTGTTGTTGTGGCTTATAAAGAACAGGCGGCTTTAGCGGGGCGATAGCGCTCGTTCGACAGTCAGCTCTAGAATCTTGCGACTCTGTTACTGAGCGAGGGTCTAACCTCCGTCCGTCTTGTAGCGACGGAGGGAGAGGGAAAACAGCCGCCAACGAGGCGCCGAGTCGGCGTTAACATGCCCCCCCGCGTTGAGAGGGTGCTCTCAACAGCCATCAATTATACAAACTAAAAGTAAAAAACGTACATCTTAATCTTAATCTTAATAATACAAAAAGTACTGAGAAGTGATATAATAACCACTACTCGCTTTGCTCAACCGAATCAACAGGCAACACGCAAAGCTTGGCGACACTTCGTTTTATAACACCACTGGCGGTTCGCACCGACACTACTCGGACTACACCGTCGTTTCCAGGATGTAGCTCTAGAACGCGACCGATGCACCAATTGGAAGGAGGTCGATTCTCATCCTTCACCAGGACGATGGCGTCTACCGCTAGGTTGGGCAGCTGACTTCTCCACCTGGTCCGGGCTTGGAGCTGTGAGACGTACTCGGTGGACCAGCGGGACCAGAAGTGTTGCTTGATTTGTTGCAGGTGCTGGTAGTGAGATAAACGGCCGGCAGGAATCGAGCGCAAGTCAGGTTCAGGGATGGAAGTATAAGGACGTCCAATCAGGAAATGAGCAGGAGTGAGGACGTCGAAATCACTAGGATCGGTGCTTATTGGGGTTAATGGGCGAGAATTTAGAATACTTTCGATCTGAGTCAGAATAGTATAAAAGCTTTCGTAAGTTAATATAACGTTACCCAAAACCCGACGAATATGATGTTTTGCAGATTTAACTCCCGCTTCCCAAATGCCACCCATATGAGGGGAGTAAGCAGGAATAAAATGCCAATTAACGTTTAGTTTTTGCTCGATTAAAGCAGATATAGAGTCGGCTTGACTTGCCATAAATCGGTAAAGCTCATTTAGCTGCGTTTTGGCACCGACAAAGTTAGATCCATTGTCACTGTACACATGGGAGGGAAGACCTCGACGAGAAACGAATCTGTGTAACGTTTCCAAAAATGACGATGTGCTAAGATCGGTAACAAGTTCACGATGAACGGCTTTTGTAGTCAAACATATAAACAAACAAAGATACGACTTACTCGTCTTGCTGCCGCGTCCCTTACGATCTTTAATAAGGAAGGGCCCGGCGTAATCAACTCCGGTATTATGAAACGGTGGGCTTGGTGTGACGCGAAATTTAGGTAAGTTGCCCATTAAAGGATTGCAGAATTGCGGAGCATGGCGTCTACAAATCACGCATTCTCGGACTACGCGCTTGGCTAAATTTCTCCCGGCGACAGGCCAGACCTTGTCACGCACGGAAGCGAGTATCAATTGAGGACCACCATGGCATAATCGGATGTGCTCGTGCTCTAAGACAAGCCTAGTCAACCTATGAGTTGCCAGTAAGATTGCGGGATGTTTCTTGTTGAAATCAAAGGATGAATTTTTTAGCCTTCCACCCACTCGCAACACGCCTTTCTCATCTAAAAATGGGTTCAAGGGTAGAAGACCACTTGACTTGCTAAGGAACTGGCCATTCCTTAGCGTGCTGATTTCTGAAGGGAAGCTCTCCTGTTGCGCTAGCTGAATCAGTTTCAGATAAGCTCCTTCGACCTCTGAAAGCTTGAGGTTACAAGTTAGACGCTCCGCTATAGGTTTGCGAAGGTTAGATATGAACCGTAGCACGTAAGCAGCACTACGTTTCAAACGAGACAAGGACGAGGCTCTGTTAAATGGGTACAACAAGCTATGATGAGTCACTGGCTCGGTCTGGACGAAGGTTTGCGCATTCCTTCGCACTTCAGGAAGTTCGCTTAAGCAAGGAGGCTTAGATCGAGATAAATCCTGAGGCCATTCTGCAGGGTTTCTCTGCAAGAAATCGGGACCGTTGAACCAGAAGGAGTCTGCCAGGCTGAGAGGACTGCAGCCTCGTGACAACCAGTCAGCTGGATTTTCTTTAGTAGGGACATATCGCCAGGCAGCTACGTCTGTGACATTTTGAATATTGGCGACACGATTCGCCACGAAGGTCTGTAACAAATGAGGAGAGGTGCGGATCCACGCTAAGACAACTGTGGAATCGCTCCAGTAAAAACATTTGTCAACGCGAAAATTGATAGAAGACTTAAGGCTATCGTAAAGTTTGGCTAGTAGTTGAGCGCTACATAGCTCGAGACGAGGGATTGTTAAGGTTTTGAGAGGGGCGACCCGTGATTTAGCGCACAACAGTCTGACAATAGGTGACTTAGTAGTATCGCTACTACGGATATATATGCAGCAGCCATAAGCGTCTTGCGACGCGTCTGCAAAACCATGAAGCTCAATGCGTTCTGGAGTGAGACACAGGACGTGCCTAGGTATTTTGAGCCTTATGAGATCGGTGAGCTCTTCACGAAACACAACCCAACGATTCGCAAGTTCGAGTGGGACATCTTCATCCCATGACAGCTTGGATGACCATAATTTTTGCAGCAAGATTTTACCTACTACTACGCAAGGACCAACTAACCCTAAGGGATCGAATACCTGCGCCGTTTCAGACAGAATAGTACGTTTCGTAATAGGAGTCATATTTCGAGACTTGCTGATTTGAAAGTTGAAGGTGTCTTGAACAGAAGACCAGATCAACCCTAAAGTTTTGCCGCTATCTTGAGAGCATAACAATAGTGGATCCGATGACGGAATTGACGCTTGAATTTTGTTCAACACTTCTTGACTGTTTGACCTCCATTTCCTTAAATCGAAGCATCCAGAGGTCAGTATCGATGACACCTCTTGACAAAGAAGACTAGCTTCTTCCAGCGTGGAAGCTCCAGTGAGAAGGTCATCCATGTAGAAATCGCGCAAGATTGCGGATGATGCTAGTGGGAATTGGTCCTGGCTTTCCAGTGCCAATTGCTTTAAACAGCGGGTAGCTAGAAAGGAAGCTGAGGCGGTCCCATAAGTTACTGTGTTTAAGCAGTACGTTAATAATTCTGATGTGGGATCTGAACGCCAAAGGATCAGTTGAAGGGGCTTAAACTCGTCTGCGACTAGGATTTGACGATACATTTTCGCGATGTCACTAGTGACGACGAAACGATGCTGCCTGAACCGAAGTAAGATGGAAAACAAATCTTCCTGGATAGTTGGACCGACTATTTGTAAGTCATTGTAAGAGACCTTAGTAGATGACAAGGCTGAGCTGTTAAAAACAACCCTGAGTTTGGTGCTGAGACTATCCTCTCTCAGTACGCCATGATGAGGAGAGAAATATGTTATCTGATCGTTAGTTAAGTTAAATTTGGTCATGTGACCGAGTTCCTCGTATTCCTTCATGAAATTAACGTACATTTGTTTAAGTTTAGGATTCGTTTCGAATTTACGTTCCAGATTAGAGAATCTCCTTAACGCGAGATTTTTCGAGTTGCCTAAATCGGAAATAGGTCGCTTAAGAGGTATAGACACGATGAATCTACCACATGAATCGCGCTTAAATGTATTAACGAAGTGCGTTTCAGCCTGAAGCTCTTCGTCTGAGTGATGGCGTTCAAAGGGCACCTCTTCCAATTCCCAGAATTTGGAGACCTGCTTATGAAGATCGGAATCGAGAATGTTAAGATTACAAGAAGTTGTTCGACATCTAGGCTCGTATAAGTTCAGTGGGCCAGATATTACCCATCCAAACTCGGTGTCGCATACAATAGGGCCACTGTTTAAAGTTATCCGTCCTTCACGTAAAATTCCCCAAAAAACACTAGCGCCGATAAGCAAATCTATTTTTCCTGGTTCATTAAACAAAGGATCGGCTAAACGTAAGTTCTTAGGAACATCAACATAGGAGCGGTCGAAATAATAATTGGGCAAGGCGTCAGTGACCTTTGAAATGATGAAGCATCGTAATTTAGTTTGAAATGGGCCGTGACTAGCACGGATTTTTACGTCACAGGCAGAGTCTAAGGTGCATTTAACTTGACCTATGCCCGTTACATCGCAATCGACATTGACAGAATTTATACCTAATTTATGAAAAAGATCTTGTGAAATGTAGTTGCTCATGGAGCCGTTATCGAGCAAGGCCCGGCAAGAATGTCTATTGCCGCGCGAGTCGACCACGTCTACCAAGGCAGTAGATAATAAGATTTGCCTATCCGAGGCACAAGAATTATATGTTCCAGTTGTGGTTTGCGACCCTCTCACTGGTTGAGTGGGTTGGCTTGACGATGGACGAACCTGTGCGTTTGGTTGCTCGGATCTGAAGGTAGGCCGCTCGAAATGCAAAAGGGTATGATGACTAGCCTTACATTTTCGACAAGTGCCTGCTCTACAATCGCGAACTTGATGGTTGCTACGTAGGCAGTTTCCACAGAGATTTAATAGTTTTACACGATCGAATCTAGCAGTAGCTGTTAATTTTAGAAACTCTGGGCAGTTATAGATTAAATGATTCCCCTTGCAGTGAGGACATGATGTCGTTTTAGAAGTTGTCAGAAATGCCTTTTGATTTTCTTTAGATTTAGATTTAGATTTATGCATGTCCACCTTTTCAAGAAAATTTGCTCGATCCTTTAAAAAGGTAGTGAACGCCTCTAGTGAGGGAATGTCTTTGTTAACGCTAGACTCTTCCCAGTCACGAACTGTTGTGGGGTCAAGCTTACCAACTGCAATGAATACGATTAGCGCGTCCCACTGATCCGTAGGAAGTCCTAATGATTTTAAAGAATTTAAGTTTTTTGCTAAAGTATCCACCAAGTTTCTAAGACTAACCGAAGATTCCGCCTTGACCTCTGGTATATTAAAGATCGATTTTAAATGATTATGTACGGTCAACCGTTTATTCTCGAACCTATCTGTTACCATATTCCAAGCTAAACTATAGTTATCGTTTGTAGGTGAAATTGATTCGATACATTTAGCGGCTATTCCGTGTAAAGATGCTCGAAGATAATGAAATTTAGCAATAGGTTTGATGTTTTCGTTATCATGAATAAGTGATTTAAAAAGGTCACGAAATTCCCCCCAACGTTCATAAGCTCCATCGAATTTTGGCAGTTCAATTGTCGGCAACCTAACATTCTGATTAAGAGTACTAAACTCGTTTAGATTTATTTGATCGGGGCTAAGCTTTCCCGTATCTGGAGTGGTAGCCTCGCGAAACGTAGTTGCTTTGTGTTTATTTAAAATAGATTTTGCTTGAGCTATTAAGGTAAAATATTGCAATTCAAATGCTTCTGTTTGATCAACATCTACCTGTTGTTCAAGTTGTTCAATTAAAGAGTGAATGGATTCAAATTCTGATAAACGCGGTTCCATTGCTGCTAAGCGCAATTCCAGTTGCGCAAGAGTTTCCTCGTTTGGCGATGCTTCCAATCCGTTCAAAAAGGTCGCGAATCTGGTTAAAGCGGCTTTAATATTGCCACGTTTTCTATGCAAATTTATAGTGTCTTGCGTTTCCATTTTAAGATTACTTATAGTAAGAGCTCAGATCGAAAATATGACAGGTTACAGGGAGATGCAAGGGAGATTAAGGATAAATGAATGAATGAGATCGGAAATACCTTACTGACTGCGCTTGTTTATCTCGCCGCGTCGCCGCCGGTTCGTCGCCTTCGACGTCTCGCTCCTCGATTCCGGTCCACGCGTTGCTGGTGGTTTACGTTGAGTTGCAAAACTGTGTTTTCTTCCCGTGTCCCAGAGAGCTTATCCGTCTCGATAGGACCAACAATCCGGCTCGATAGGACCAACAATGTGCACACACGCGTGCACTTTTACGTGTTTGGATGTTACGGGAACACAAAAACTACTTAATTGTATGAGAGTGGACTGTATTGTTGTTGTGGCTTATAAAGAACAGGCGGCTTTAGCGGGGCGATAGCGCTCGTTCGACAGTCAGCTCTAGAATCTTGCGACTCTGTTACTGAGCGAGGGTCTAACCTCCGTCCGTCTTGTAGCGACGGAGGGAGAGGGAAAACAGCCGCCAACGAGGCGCCGAGTCGGCGTTAACACCTGGTGTTGATGGTAGTTTACTGTCCAGTCTATTTTAATATATTTTTCCAGTACTTCCATCTCCAAGTGAGTCGATGGTAACCACGTGTCTCCATGTAATTACTTGGTTGATGCATATCTCTGGCACTAGTGTTTGTAAAAGTGTAGTTGAGAATTAATTGTTCATTAATCATTTGATATTTGAGTGGCTGTAAAGCAACAAAAAGCGAAAAGTCTTATGTTATTTTGGATAAGTTATGTTTAAATTTCCTGTTGCACGAAAATTCTCTTAGAACCGTCTTTTCTAATCTCTACGTATCGAATTTACTAGCTTAGATTTTCCACTTAATTTTTCTGTAGTTGTCAATTTTGAGTCTTTGTAAATCTATTTATTACGTCTCTGTTGTATTTATCGTAATACTTCAACCTATTTACGTTGACGAAATATTCCTCCGTATTTTTAACAAGATGTGCGGAAGCGCCACTGGTGAAACTCGGTAAACGACAACGTTTTTGGAGTTTATTTATTTTCCATTTGTTTTACATCCGAATTCATTTCATCAAAATAAAGCAATATAAATTTTTAATAAATTGTGGTTTTATTCCACCGGAATTATTGACGTATCTCCTGAGTAAAAACTAGTCGATGGGTGCACAATATATCGCACTAGAACTGTATGGACTTCACTCGCCAAAGGTGACACCTTTTATTGTAAAACCTGCGATGCTGTGTTATAATTTGAGCGCCACCTAGAGTGTGGTCTTTATACAGTAGTAGTAGTAGAAGTAGTAGTTGTATATAGTATAGTAGTATAGTAGGTAATATACTATAGTAGTAGAAGTTCATGGGTCTGTGATAAAAATATCAGGAACTCACCTGATGCTAACTGCAGGTTTACAATAAATATAATGTTTGTGGGAAAAGCCCCTTTTTAGCTATTTAGGGGTTGAAAGGCCGTTCCACCAATGAAATTAGCGAGAAATTTGAAATTTTCGCAAATTCTAAATTCTGTTATTCTTGCTTTTTCAAGCGGCACACGTCGTTTAGATCACAATATTTAAGTTTACTTAAATTTGAGCCGCACTTGAAAGAAAGTGTTTATTTCAAACGGTTTCTTTTGTTTAATTTGTTTTACATCCAATCCATTTCACCAAAATAACGCAGTATAAATGTTTAATAAATTCTGGTTTCATTAAATCCGAATTAATGGCGTGTTTCCTAAGTAAAAATTAGTCGATGAGGGCACAATATAACGCACTAGATCTTTATAGACTTCACTCTACAAAGGTGACGCCTTTTATTATAAAACTTGCGATCCTATGTTAAAATTTATGCGCCACCTTCTAGGGTGTAGTCTTGATAGAGTAGTAGTAGTATATAATAAGTAATATACTGTAGTAGTAGGAGAAGTTCGTGGGTCCATGATAATATGTAATATCAGAAACTCACCTGATGCTAACCAACCAGTTATTTCATTTGGTTACAAAACCAGCGGATTCCGGATATCCGGCAAATTTGTGGAAACTGTGTATTAAATTCGTGACTTCCAGAAAACCTTGGCAACCCTGCGTGTCGAAGATTAATTGATTTACGGGCTCTTACATACGAACTGGCGGCAGCTACAGAAGAAGTCGGTAAATTTCAGTAAGTTTTAGCAACAATGTTTTATTGGAAGTACATACCTTTAGAAAGTGCCGGCAACTATGTAAAAAATCTGCAAACGAGCACGTGCTAGCTAGGAATTTAAATAATCATATTATGGCGAAAATGACACGTGATTAAATTTTTCCAAGGCACTTTGATGTAAAATTAAGGTGTTTATTTAGGTTACAACTTAATGATAATGAAAAGTACGTTCTATTTTATGGGGTAATTAAAGCAAGGTATTTAAAATAAAATATAAGGGTGATGCAAGCATAGAGTGATATCGTTAAATGTAGCATCCTTTTACACTGCGAATTTATTAAAGCGTATAGCGAGGATCGATCGAAAGTCAGCAGCATTAATGAGCAATTATAATAGGTAGTACGAAGGGACGATAGCTTTTTAGATACACCTGTAAGACTTGCAATTTTGATTGTGTTATCAGAGAAATGATTCGATTGTTCGCAGATTTATCTACAGGGATATTTCTACTATTTCATTATATATCGTCGATATTTCTTCAAATGGTCGTCTTCAAGCGTATTATTCTCGCTCTCTGATAACACGCGGTGAATAACAAAAGTAAAATCAACGCACAAGCATATAGACATTACTTTTAATTCCTCCATTACCTTCAGATTACTTTTATTTAAGCCTCCCTCTGTATACTTTGACTTATTTATGAAACCGCGTTTAATGTAGTTTCACCCCATATTGAGCAGCTGCTATCGCCCAATTTTTAACGTTAAATCTGCAGACTGATTTTCGGTCACGTAATCAACCCCGTACAACTTATTGATCTATTATAACTTGAACCGTGAACTGCATCTGTAATAATTAATTTACATAACATGATTATTTAAACTAATGATTGCTTGGTGGTATCAATAGGTGTATCGTCGGAAGCGACTTGATTTATGTAAAGTAAGTCTTGATAAACTGAAATGTATTATTTCTTCATTAGAAATATGGGAAGAAAAATAGCGATTTTATATTACACTAACAAATCTTGAAATATTCTTTGGAAAACTTGGAAATCGAACCACCTTTCGCACGCCTTGCATTTATGAAATATCTCTTTTTAACGTACCTTATAAGCAGTTTGGAATTGCATTATCAACGTTTCTTAAACGCGACGCCCTTTATTAAACTGCCACCTTACAGCATAAAAAAGAGAGATGTATGCTGTTTTTCATCGTTTTCATTTTATCAAATGAATAATGTAGCGTAATATTTCTCTGTGGGGTTTTAAAGGGCTATAGTTTTAGTTGAGATGATTTACGATCGTACAATAATTCTCACTCGGGACTATTCTTCACGATTACGGTGGAAATATGAATGTGTGCAAGTAAGCTTCTGTATTAAGTGGCAGTATAGACGAATTTTATGTTTCAAAACTACAAGTTATAGCGAATCATTTTTGCCTTCCAAATGAGCTATGAAAAGGGAACAAAGTTATGAAGGGTTAATCCCTAGGGCGATTTGCTGAAGCCATCAGAAATTTATATGTAGGTATTTGAAACTTCAATAAGAACTGAAATGTAGTGCGAAGCGAGCCGACATTCATATTTTAAACTAACGATTTTCAATCGGTTTTGCCCCTCTTCTCGATGCAAAAATCGTGTGTTGCATTCCATTTCCGTAGGAATATCAGCGATGGACACTCAAATGCTCTTTTTTATTTCACTCAAATTGTGTAGACGATTTGCAAGTACTTTGGGTTTCAAATAGCCTCAGAGCGTTGAAATCGGGAGAGCGCACTGAATAAATAAGAGCATGAAAAACGGCTTTTTGTCATATCAGGCACTTTAGAAACATTTCTCTCAATACGGATGTAGAAACTGAAGAGAAAAGAATGTATTGAGAGAAATTGCATCTTATTGTAACCACATATTACCAGAAAGTCTTTGTGTTTAAAGAAGTAATACGATGGAAAAGGGACGATAATAAGGCGATTTGTAAAAATCAGTTTATATCATGACCTTTGTGTTTGTTTTGCAAACTTAGAAAAATCGATAGTGTTTTTTTGAGGTAACTGCACATGACTTAAATCGTATCAATATTTCGTTTATTTTGGATGGTTTTCTAGTTGTTAGTAGTAGTTAGATTTTCCCAGTCATTAGCCACGTATTCTAAGCATTGCATTTATTGTTTCAAATACATATTCCATTTTTGATAATTAACGCTCTTGTGTCACGACTGTTGATATGTTTGACCTGTTATTTCTGAAGCATAGCCTTCTTGCCTCTTACTTCTCTTTCTGAGTTTTCTTCTCCTGCGTATAATGATTCTTTCCTTATGTCCTGATCATCCTGATTGGTCTCTTCTCGTCGGTGTCCTTCATCGTGTCTTCTACCATCCTCAGCACCTGTTGTTCTTTATAGTACCCTTCCATGAATCCACACTGTTTGTCTCATACGGTGAACATTGCCTTTTCTTTCTGCTATATCCTCTTCAGAAATTTCCTACGATTTTCAGTAGATTTATTGGTCGGTAGTTTTTGAAAACTTTTCTGTCCTTTCCTGGGTTCGCGAATATGATGACGTCCGCTTTCTTCCATAGTCGTGGGTAGTATTTTTCCTGCATTGTAGAGTTCCTGGTTCCTTTTCTTAGCTTGTCCGGTGTGTTTTTCGTTGGTAGAGCCGCGATAGTTTCTTCAATTTTCGCCATCGTTGTGAATTATAGATCGCGCTTACATTTCTATTCTCTTCTATTGATGTCCTCTTCACAGTCGACGCCATACTCTTGGTTTTCATTAATCTTGAATTAAGGCCTCCAAGGTACTACAAGGTACCAAGGTACAGTACGCCTCCATTTTGTCCTCGTCACTGTAACACAAGTTATATTTACCGTGAATTACTCGTAGTGCTCTACTTTTCCAGTCTTCCCATAATCCTCCAACTTACTCAAGTGTCCCCTCCAGTTCCTCCAAGAAAGTTTATATCTACTGCTCCTGTGCTTCACGAATTTTTTCGTGATCAACTTGTTCTTCCTGTTGACTCCTCTTAAAGTACAAGTCTGTACAGTATCTTCTATTCAACCTGTTCCTTTTCCTGAGCGTCTCCTCGATGCATCTCGGTGTGTCTCCTCTTCTCGTCGGTTCGTGAATTATCCTGGTGTTGTTCCTTATTGCCTCGTTGATGTAGGTGGTGATCTTCTCCTCTCCCTTTTCGATTTGCCACTTGGTGTCTGTGGTCTTGGAGCTGCTCCTCTTCCGTAGTTCTTCTCTGAATCCATCTACGTTGACAACCTTCACGGTATATTGGTCTATGTTGCTGTTACTCCCATCTTCCTAATTCTGGCATCACTGGTTTATTCTAGTCCAATCACGTATTTTGCGTAATGATGTCCAAAACGTCCCCTCGACAATTTTTGTAGTAGTGCTTCGTTTTCTCCGTGCCTTGGATATCCTATCCAAATCTCGCTGAAGGTTCCTGTGGCTTCGAAGAGAGTGTCTGATCCTCCTCTGGCTGCTTTGGCGTAGCTGATTCCTGTTCTCCTCTCTATCTGGCGCTTCTTAGTTTTGGGTATTTAAGGTATCCTTTTGGTGCTCCTCTATCCTTCTCCTCTACAATTTGTGCATATCTCCAATGCACTTGGGAGTAGACTGCATCCATGGCCGAACTTCTGGCACCAATAACACCGTTCGATCATCCCTCGGTGACGTTGTGTTTTCTTATCCTCTTTCGTTTTCAAGAGTTGGAGCAACACTAGTGACATAGGGATACTCTTCGCTCCTCCCTTGTTTTTGTTTCATCAGGTCTTTCTTAATCTCTTCCTCCTTGATGAATTCCGGTACTCATTTATTTATTCTTCTGTCAGATTACTCCTGTTGTAGCTGGTAAGTGTGGTATGGTGTCTTGTTACCTTCCATCATCCTTGTCATTGTTCTGAAGTCCTCTTCGGTCATTATTTCTACTTTAGTTCCCTCCTTAGTGTTGATAGTCTTTGTAACGGGTATCCTCTTCCTGGCGAGTTCCTTGGTGAAGTCCTTTCATTCCTTCTTCTCCCCGAGTATGACTAGTGGGGGTCCTCTTTTTAGTTGTAAATGTCTTGTCCTGGGCTGTTTTATCCTTTACCTCGGCGAGGATACCTGAAAAAAATTTTTTTTTACTTACTAAGTCCTTTTTGAGAGTCGTAGGCTGCTTGGCCTTTTTGACCTGCATCACAAATGTCTGTTCACCCGCTGTAATTCGTGTTGATCCGTAATCATTATACATCATACAAGGTATTTTTTGTTTTCCATTTTACAATTCATATAGAGCAAGGTACACGTTGCAGTTTTCTATGATTTTTGTGGCCGAGTACCAAACAAACTATGTTACATGAAATTATTTTACGATTTTAGTTCTATAGCGACGAATAAAAACTGCACGATCTCAAAAGGACACCCGTTGCTCTCAACTTTCTGGAAGGAAATAAAATTATCCAGGATATACGAAAAAATGTAGATTTTTTCTCCATGTGCATTACGGAAGAGACAAATCCTCGCGAGAATTAAATCATCACACTGCAGTCGGAAATAATCCGGCGCACTTCGAAAAAGTCTTCATAACCGTAGTCGGCATATGTGTTAATGCATTTTAATGGAGGTAGAAATGGTGCGCACAAAATGCACAAATGGAATTTTTTTCTTTTACATATTTTCCGAAAGGCGTATAATTTAACTCTTGATTATCTTTTACTTTTCCGACACGAAATTTCGCCGGAAGCAAATACTGCGAAACAGGTGGTGCGTTCGCATTACTTTATGAAGGTATGAAAAATCAGGTAGGCTGGTAAATGGACTGGAAAAATGTTTATTTTGGGATGAGTAAAAAGCCCCTCAAATAGAGTATGAGAATAGGTCGTCAAATTTCATGAAATTTTAAAAATGAAACAAGAAAAAAACGGAAAGTATCCAATGAATTACCTCTCGTATAATTGCTCCTGTTTTTCAACATAATCATTACAGTCAATATTTGGAAAGCTGATTGAACTCTTATTTGTCGTTGTTTACAATAAACAAAATGTTTATGGGAGAAACCCTTTTTAGCCATTTAGGGGTTGAAAGGCCGTTCTAGGAATTAAGTTAACAGCGTTTGTTAAAACCTTCCTCTTTTTCATTGAAAAGAACCTCAGCTATCTTGCGACAAAGAGATTTATTAAATTAGTATCTATTTGGGCATGGGTTTAAAGAACACATACTTATGTGTATGTATATATTCTTTAGCGAATAATGAATTGACCTCTCAGGTAAACAGGAAGGGAGGGGAGATGAAGGGAGGGAGAGAGAGGAGAGACACAGAGAGAGAGACAGAGAGAGAGGAGAGAGAGAGATAGAT